>CM050174.1:5136617-5601270 GCA_027410445.1 Discoglossus pictus
TAATGAGCTGCACATTAGCATATCAAGTCACATGGCGACAGTAGCGTATATCTCAAGAATGATGGTTAGTAATTTGTGTAAGCGTTTCCTCATTTGATTATTAAGTAACACATGACTATCCTTTTAGAATCTGCTTGGAGGTGTTGGTGGGCTCTGCTGGAGGTCCAGCCAATAAGAGGTTGCACCGGCTGAGTTAGTCGGTGCTGTACAGCAATCATTGGAGAGTGTTCTTGTGTTACTGGCCTCTAGAGGGCAATATGTTGTCTGTGCAGCCTGTGATTTCCTGTATAGACCTGGGATGTGCAGTATATATCCCCTTCTGGATCGCTACCTTGCCGTGTTGAAGGGGCTTGTGTACGTCAATGAAGCTGTGAGCTATACCATGTAGGGTTATACAAGATGGGCAGGTCATACTTTATTGTTGCCAAGAAAACCTTATGGATAAGCACAACCAGAGATATAACGAGTTGTGCTTGGCGTGCTGCAGTCCGTATGGTCACGGAGAGTCAAACACGACTGAAAGACTTAACAACAACAAAGTATATATCTTAATTTGGGAAATACACAGTATGTCTCTGGGTAATGTGGCTGGTCCGCAAGATCTCCTCACCCTGCTCCCTTTCCTTCCTTTAAAGCTCCTTGTGGTATTGATAAGGCGGTGGCATGACAGGCCTCTCATAGTCCCACAGTGCTTCTCTGGTCCTGCAGATCTCTCTCTGCTCCCTTTCCTTCCTTTAAGGCACCTTGTGGTATTGATAAGGTGGTGGCATGACAGGCCTCTCATAGCCCCCACAGTGCTTCTCTGGCCCTGCCGATCTCCTCTCTGCTCCCTTTCCTCCCTTTAAGGCTCCTTGTGGTATTGATAAGGCGTTGGCATGACAGGCCTCTCATAGTCCCCACAGTGCTTCTCTGGCCCTGCCAATCTCCTCTCTGCTCCCTTTCCTCCCTTTAAGGCACCTTGTGGTATTGATAAGGTGGTGGCATGACAGGCCTCTCATAGTCCCCACAGTGCTTCTCTGGTCCTGCAGATCTCCTCACCCTGCTCCCTTTCCTTCCTTTAAATCTCCTTGTGGTATTGATAAGGCGGTGGCATGACAGGCCTCTCATAGTCCACACAGTGCTTCTCTGGTCCTGCAGATCTCCTCTATCCTCTCTTTCCTTCCTTTAAGGCACCTTGTGGTATTGATAAGGTGGTGGCATGACAGGCCTCTCATAGTCCCACAGTGCCTCTCTGGTCCTGCAGATCTCCTCACCCTGCTCCCTTTCCTTCCTTTAAGGCTCCTTGTGGTATTGATAAGGCGGTGGCATGACAGGCCTCTCATAGTCCCCACAGTGCTTCTCTGGTCCGCAAGATCTCCTCACCCTGCTCCCTTTCCTTCCTTTAAGGCACCTTGTGGTATGGATAAGTCGGTGGCATGACAGGCCTCTCATAGTCCCCACAGTGCTTCTCTGGCCCTGCAGATCTCCTCTCTTCTCCCTTTCCTTCCTTTAAGGCACCTTGTGGTATTGATAAGGCGGTGGCATGACAGGCCTCTCATAGTCCCCACAGTGCTTTTCTGGCCCTGCAGATCTCCTCTCTGCTCCCTTTCCTTCCTTTAAGGCACCTTGTGGTATTGATAAGGTGGTGGCATGACAGGCCTCTCACAGTCCCCACAGTGCTTCTCTGGTCCTGCAGATCTCCTCTATCCTCCCTTTTCTTCCTTTAAGGCACCTTGTGGTATTGATAAGGTGGTGGCATGACAGGCCTCTCATAGTCCCCACAGTGCTTCTCTGGCCCTGCAGATCTCCTCTCTTCTCCCTTTCCTTCATTTAAGGCTCCTTGTGGTATTGATAAGGCGGTGGCATGACAGGCCTCTCATAGTCCCCACAGTGCTTTTCTGGCCCTGCAGATCTCCTCTCTGCTCCCTTTCCTTCCTTTAAGGCACCTTGTGGTATTGATAAGGTGGTGGCATGACGGCCTCTCATGGTCCCACAGTGCTTCTCTGGTCCTGCAGATCTCCTCTCTGCTCCCTTTCCTTCCTTTAAGGCTCCTTGCGGTATTGATAAGGCGGTGGCATGACAGGCCTCTCATAGTCCCCACAGTGCTTCTCTGGTCCTGCAGATCTCCTCTATCCTCCCTTTTCTTCCTTTAAGGCACCTTGTGGTATTGATAAGGCGGTGGCATGACAGGCCTCTCATAGTCCCCACAGTGCTTCTCTGGTCCTGCAGATCTCCTCTCTGCTCCCTTTCCTTCCTTTAAGGCTCCTTGTGGTATTGATAAGGTGGTGGCATGACAGGCCTCTCATAGTCCCCACAGTGCTTCTCTGGTCCTGCAGATCTCCTCTCTGCTCCCTTTCCTTCCTTTAAGGCACCTTGTGGTATTGATAAGGCAGTGGCATGACAGGCCTCTCATAGTCCCCACAGTGCCTCTCTGGTCCTGCAGATCTCCTCTATCCTCTCTTTCCTTCCTTTAAGGCACCTTGTGGTATTGATAAGGCAGTGGCATGACAGGCCTCTCATGGTCCCACAGTGCTTCTCTGGTCCTGCAGATCTCCTCTATCCTCCCTTTCCTTCCTTTAAGGCACCTTGCTGTATTGATAAGGCAGTGGCATGACAGGCCTCTCATAGTCCCCACAGTGCTTCTCTGGTCCTGCAGATCTCCTCTCTGCTCCCTTTCCTTCCTTTAAGGCACCTTGCTGTATTGATAAGGTGGTGGCATGACAGGCCTCTCATAGCCCCCACAGTTCTTCTCTGGTCCTGCAGATCTCCTCTCTGCTCCCTTTCTTTCCTTTAAGGCACCTTGTGGTATTGATAAGGCGGTGGCATGACAGGCCTCTCATAGTCCCCACAGTGCTTCTCTGGCCCTGCAGATCTCCTCTAACCTCCCTTTCCTTCCTTTAAGGCTCCTTGTGGTATTGATAAGGCGGTGGCATGACAGGCCTCTCATAGTCCCCACAGTGCCTCTCTGGTCCTGCAGATCTCCTCTATCCTCCCTTTCCTTCCTTTAAGGCTCCTTGTGGTATTGTTAAGGTTGTGGCATGACAGGCCTCTCATAGTCCCCACAGTGCTTCTCTGGTCCTGCAGATCTCCTCTCTGCTCACTTTCCTTCCTTTAAGGCTCCTTGTGGTATTGATAAGGCGGTGGCATGACAGGCCTCTCATAGTCCCCACAGTGCTTCTCTGGTCCTGCAGATCTCCTCTCTGCTCACTTTCCTTCCTTTAAGGCTCCTTGTGGTATTGATAAGGCGGTGGCATGACAGGCCTCTCATAGCCCCCACAGTGCTTCTCTGGTCCTGCAGATCTCCTCTATCCTCTCTTTCCTTCCTTTAAGGCACCTTGTGGTATTGATAAGGCGGTGGCATGACAGGCCTCTCATAGTCCCCACAGTGCCTCTTTGGTCCTGCAGATCTCCTCTATCCTCCCTTTCCTTCCTTTAAGGCTCCTTGTGGTATTGATAAGGCGGTGGCATGACAGGCCTCTCATAGTCCCCACAGTGCTTCTCTGGTCCTGCAGATCTCCTCTCTTCTCCCTTTCCTTCCTTTAAGGCTCCTTGTGGTATTGATAAGGTGGTGGCATGACAGGCCTCTCATAGTCCCACAGTGCTTCTCTGGTCCTGCAGATCTCCTCTTTCCTATCTTTCCTTCCTTTAAGGCTCCTTGTGGTATTGATAAGGTGGTGGCATGACAGGCCTCTCATAGTCCCACAGTGCCTCTCTGGTCCTGCAGATCTCCTCTCTGCTCCCTTTCCTTCCTTTAAGGCTCCTTGTGGTATTGATAAGGCGGTGGCATGACAGGCCTCTCATAGTCCCCACAGTGCCTCTTTGGTCCTGCAGATCTCCTCTATCCTCCCTTTCCTTCCTTTAAGGCTCCTTGTGGTATTGATAAGGTGGTGGCATGACAGGCCTCTCATAGTCCCCACAGTGCTTCTCTGGTCCTGCAGATCTCCTCTCTTCTCCCTTTCCTTCCTCTAAGGCTCCTTGCTGTATTGATAAGGTGGTGGCATGACAGGCCTCTCATAGTCCCACAGTGCCTCTCTGGTCCTGCAGATCTCCTCTCTGCTCCCTTTCCTTCCTTTAAGGCTCCTTGTGGTATTGATAAGGCGGTGGCATGACAGGCCTCTCATAGTCCCCACAGTGCCTCTTTGGTCCTGCAGATCTCCTCTATCCTCCCTTTCCTTCCTTTAAGGCTCCTTGTGGTATTGATAAGGCGGTGGCATGACAGGCCTCTCATAGTCCCCACAGTGCTTCTCTGGTCCTACAGATCTCCTCTATCCTCCCTTTCCTTCCTTTAAGGCTCCTTGTGGTATTGATAAGGCGGTGACATGACAGGCCTCTCATAGTCCCCACAGTGCTTCTCTGGTCCTGCAGATCTCCTCTCTGCTCCCTTTCCTTCCTTTAAGGCTCCTTGTGGTATTGATAAGGTGGTGGCATGACAGGCCTCTCATAGACCCCACAGTGCTTCTCTGGTCCTGCAGATCTCCTCTCTGTTCTCTTTCCTTCCTTTAAGGCTCCTTGTGGTATTGATAAGGCGGTGGCATGACAGGCCTCTCATAGTCCCACAGTGCTTCTCTGGTCCTGCAGATCTCCTCTCTGCTCCCTTTCCTTCCTCTAAGGCACCTTGTGGTATTGATAAGGCGGTGGCATGACAGGCCTCTCATCATCCCCATGGTGCCCGCACCTCCTAATTGCCCAGCTCTCCCGACGCAGAATGAAACGCTGACACTGGTCGCTTTGGGTTATAATCAGGGTTTTGTGCTCTGGGCTTATAACTCAATTTTCCGCTGTGCGGTCCGGCCATGATTGGCTCTGGTCCCCCTGTCTACGCAGAGATATCGGCAATAAAATATATTAGTGCGAAGCAGCAAAGCACGCCGCGCAAGAAGAACCAGCTAATCTCGTTTATTACATCAACTTGATACCTGCCCTCCAGGAAATACTGCCCTGCTTTTCAAATTACAACTAGATCAATGGAAATGGGGGGAGCGGGGAGCAGGAAATGGGCCCTGATGGTTTTTGGATTAACACCTGCAATGCTGGAAAGGAGAATAGGAGAATACAAGAAAGACGTGCATGGCAGTATTGCAAGAAAGAGAGGTCATGCTCAGAGGGCAAGAGGCTTACAGAATCACTGATTAACAATAAAAGTGATATATAAAATGTGCATTTGCATAGTGTTCAAGACTTGTGTATATCTACATCTTTCTGTATGCTGCCAGGTGCCCATGGGGTGGGAGAGGATCTGCCCAAGAGGCTGTTGTCACAGACATCCTTATCGGAATCACTGCAGATAAAGACTTCTATCAGTACTGCCACTTGGGCAGATGACGTGGCCATTGCAGGAAAACCTTTTGTTGTTAAAATGTTCATTTGTGTCCAACTTTCTGTGACCCTATGGACTGCTGCAAGCCAGGCACATCTTGTGTCTGGTCATGCTTATCCATAAGGTTTTCTTGGCAAAAATATTGGAGTAGACTGCCAGTTCCTCCTCCAGTGGACTGTGATTTGTCTGACCTCTCTGCCCATCTACATGGTATAGCTCATTAGGTACACTAGCCCATTCACCCTGACAAGGTAGTGAGCCAGGAGGGGGCAGGAAAACCTAGATTAGTCTAAAACAAGTGCTGGGCAGCCTCCTGGGCAGATCCTTTCCCAATTCCTGGAAAGGAAGGAAGCAGTTTTTTTTTTCCACAATTCAAATGTTAGTTTTTTTATTTCCAAACACTGACTTTATTGTTCATTAATTAATAAATAAATTACACCCCGTTGTATGTGGCCCTACAAGATTTTGTAGTACCATTGCAGAACAAAAATGTCCTCCAGTGTCCTGATATCCTTATGTTAAAGGAAACCGAGGAGCAGTGAGCCTTATGGGTGTCTATATTTTGATAAGATAAGAAACCACAATGAAGAGAGTCCTTGTTCCTTTTACCTCCCTGGTAAGATAAAGGGGAATCAAACACATAAAATGTTTTAATATTAATTGGCATTTAATTCAGAATTTCCATGGAAAAAAAAAATAATCTTCTGTAATGTATAAAACACGCCATCATGGAAATGTCTGGGCTACAATGGTCCTTTAAGTATTAGGCGATCACATCTCCTCAAGGGGTGACTTGGAGTAACCATATCCCGAGGTGCCTCATTTCTTCTGCCCACTCACTCCCCAAACTGCAGGTGTTAACAAACCCGACTCACGCGCCATATTTTCTATTAATTATTACCTCGTTAGCCTTGGCAGACCCGGTTCATTTAATTTTTTTGCTGCCGAATCTCTTGACAACGACAAAATTAGATCAAAACCGGGAACTTTAGAGGAAGGAATGAAATGCATATAAAATATAACAAGTTTACGGCCGTGTAGGTGGAAGCGGCTCGGGGCCCACAGAGGGTTTAGCCAAGATTAATATCGGCTTGTTGGTCCCCGGCTTGCTGGATGCTATCTATTTATAAATGACATGGCGCAGCGAGAGACAGGTCCGTATCCGGCAATCTACTGGAAGGCACCGCACCGGACCATGGACTTTACTCACAATGCGATGGTTCCTTTTTATATAATATATATATATGTGTGCTTTGTCTTCCTGCAATAGCGGGGCCATTGTTGTGTCACGTTGTTTTGTTCTCACGCCTCCTCCTTGTTGTTTGTTTGTTTGTTTATTTCCTCCCGCTCTGTACAAATTGGCACTTTGCTCACCTTACCTGCAGTTAGTCCGCCGCTGCGTCCCTCTGTTTTCCAATTACAAATGGTGGAATCCACAGGGTGATCTTTGATTAATTGATAGTTACCTGTAGTTTGAATTGCGCCGTGTGTTTAAATGTAAATAACCGCGCATTGGAAACAGTCGGCGCGGAAAAATCCCTCTGCAACTGCGCGGCCTGCAAATAAACGCGGCGTGGAACTGATTCGTTTTATTTACTTTTATCTCCTGCTCTCCACTTCTGGGGTTATTTGTTTCTATTTTCTGAATGATTGGCTTTGTAAATAACCGTTTTTCTAGTAACTTGTTTGTAGAGATGGACAAGTGTGGGCACCCAAGGGCCATGTCTTCTAAATGTTACTTCTATCTCATGGAGAGGGCTACCTCACTCTTAGATAGATAAATAGATAGATAAATAGATAGATAAATAGATAGATAGATAGATAGATAGATAGATAGATAGATAGATAGATAGATTGATTGATTGATTGATTGATTGATAGATAGATAGATAGATACATGGATAGATATATAGATAGATAGATAGATAGATAGATACATAGATAGATACATAGATAGATAGATAGAGAGATAGACACATAGATAGATAGATAGATAGATAGATGGATAGATACATGGATAGATAGATAGATAGATACATAGATAGATACATAGATAGATAGATAGAGAGATAGACACATAGATAGATAGAGAGATAGAGAGATAGATAGATGGATAGATACATGGATAGATAAATAGAGAGAGAGATAGATAGATACATGGATAGATAGATGGATGGATAGATACATGGATAGATAAATAGAGAGAGAGATAGATAGATACATGGATAGATAGATGGATGGATAGATACATGGATAGATAGATAGATAGATAGATAGATAGATACATGGATAGATAGATAGATGGATGGATAGATACATAGATGGATAGATGGATGGATGGACACATGGATAGATAAATAGAGATATAGATAGATGGATAGATAGATAGATAGATAGATACATGGATAGATAAATAGAGAGATAGATAGATAGATAGATACATGGATAGATAGAGATATAGATAGATAGATACATGGATAGATAGATGGATGGATAGATACATGGATAGATAGAGATATAGATAGATAGATAGATACATGGATAGATAGATAGATAGATAGAGAGATAGACACATAGATAGATAGATAGATAGATGGATAGATACATGGATAGATAGATAGATAGATAGATACATAGATAGATACATGGATAGATAAATAGAGATATAGATAGATGGATAGATAGATACATGGATAGATAGATGGATGGATAGATAGATAGATAGATAGATAGATAGATACATGGATAGATAGATGGATGGATAGATAGATACATGGATGGATAGATAGATACATGGATGGATAGATAGATACATGGATGGATAGATAGATACATGGATAGATAGATAGATAGATGGATAGATAAATTTAAGGGCAACTGAACTCTGAAAAAAATATTTAACGTTGGGTCAAAATGAGTCTCTTCGATGCTCTTTATAAACATTTTACTGTATGAGTATATGCGTTTTTCGGGATCTTACCTGCCACTCCTATTGCTCAATATAGAAGCAGCCATTCTGCCCCTCACATTCTCCTTCACTCATATCCTCCTCCGTGCTTAGCTGCAAAAATGATTTCAATGTTAGGGGTGGAGCCAACTACACAGCTGGGCAGGCCCTACGTACAACATGACAGGGGGGTCCTTTTTTCAGTTAGATACTGCAGTGCGGTCTCCAACCACTAGATGGGGATATTGCAGCGCTGCCGATATTTGAGAGAAGTTCTAATCTTATAATGTTAGCCTAACCGTTGAACTAACCCTAACCCCAACCCCCACCCTAACCCTAACAATTGACCTAAGCCTTGACTCTATGATATGGCACTGAAATATCGGCGGCTCCATCTAGAGGATGCTCACCGCCACTGCTGCTGCCTTGTGCTGCGCTACCATAAGAGCAAAGGTCCGCACTTTATTAAATGAATAATGTGTAATATATATTATAGCACAGCACAAAAATATCTACCATTAATAAACTCTAATTATACTTACATTATGTATAATATATTTGTTTTGTAGAAGTATAATTAGTTTTTATTAATGTGTGAGATTTTAGTGCTGCACAATAGTGTATATTACACATTACAGGACCTTCCTTCTGATCTGTCCCATAACCCTATAGTTGGCGCTCGTTTCCTTAAGCCGGGCAGGGTCTCCCTTGTGGGGTTGACTTATTGAGATGTATTTGATATATTTTTCCTCTCGCCTTAGTGGACATGGCCCTTTTTCCTGGGGAGTGTTTGATTAATCTGAAAGATATTGGATATGGATTTAACCCTTTAATAGGCAAATGCTTTGCAGTAACGCATTATATATATCTATTAATATTGTAACCATTTGTATCACATTTTAATTTATTTAAACAGATTAAAGTATAATCTCACTCCAAATATTATTCAATAATAAAAAAACAAACTGTAAATTAAATAAAAAGTGAATTCTACAATAACTTCTTAAATTGATTTGAAAATGTAATTTCCGCTTTTCTTACAGAACTTTAAGAAAAAAAAAGAAACAAACTCTTAATCTGTTTGCAACAAAATTGCAAATGAAAAAGTATTTGCATGCCAAATTGGCAGCGTGATGCACATTGTACATTTCATTAGCGCACAATAAATATTTATAGGTAGATACGCGCCGTAGAGATCACTACTCGGAGCGCTCGCGCGTTGCAAATCCGCGCCTTTGGCAGCAGCTCGCAACCCGATTTTGTGTCTGAACTGTTTAACCACTTAATGACAGCGGATTGGGGCGTGGCATAGCCAGATTTTTTATAATTTTTTTTAATTTATTAAAATTCAGATGTACTCAGCGCCATCAGGTAGAGGTTGGAAAATCACACGGGAAAGCTTAAAGCTGTGTAATACAGCAAACCTATGCCTAAAAGGACCCATGTCCAAAGTGGTATTTGGATAAAAAGTTGATAATTCATTATATGTTTATTTACATGTTACTGCCCAGTTTCCCAGAATAACTGTATTTCTTTGAATTTTTAACACAGAGTAAGTTTCATCAAATGTGAATACTTTTTGTTTACTGTATTCTGTACGATGGGGGCTTCTATTACACTTTCTCCTCACCTTTCTAAGATAAATGATCTCAGGGGAAGGATAGACCAAGTCTAAAACTTTAAGCTTCAAAAGCTCAATTTAGCAGCAACTTTAAAAAGAATGTCACTTTTTCCCGCATGATTTTCCACCCTCTATCTTATGGTGCAGAGCACATATGGTGGTGTCACTGTCCCTTTAAATTCGTTTGACTGAATATAAGGAGTTTGGTGATTTTGGCAGTAGATGAGACGCATCAGATAAGTCTGTTCTTTCTCTAAAAAAAACTCAATTTTAATGTTTTTTTTTTAAATATAATTATTTTGAAAATGTTGTTTTAAAAAGTTCACTAGCACCTCCCCTCTGAATTTGTCTCCTGATAATTTCATGTCCGAGGCCACAACTGCTGACGGCATTTATCAGACTGGTTAGATATGTTTGTGTGAGCAGAAGCGATGGTGTCAGATCACTTACCTACACAAAGAGGTCATTAAATACATCAGTAAATGGAGTCGGCAGATCTGCAATGTTGTTATCGAAGAGGTCAGTTTTATTGCTGGGGAAGAATCTCATGCTAGTTAACATTTTAAAAGCCAAATTGATCTGTTGTTAATGGCTGGGATGGCAGAATGGACATTGTTGACCATTGGTCATTTGTCTATTGTCCTGCCCACTATTGCAGTGGGCATGCTCTGATGGAGATGTATTAGTTATGCAGTATCTTATAGGTGAGTCCCCCAGCGGTGGAGCCTCCAGTATCTGAGAGGGGGGTCATCCTGGGGTGTGTCCTCCAGTATATGAGAGGTGAGTCCTAAAGGGGTGGAGCCTCCAGCATCTTACAGGTGGGTCCTCCAGGGGTGGAGCCTCCAGTATCTGAGAGGGGGGTCATCCTGGGGTGTGTCCTCCAGTATATGAGAGGTGAGTCCTAAAGGGGTGGAGCCTCCAGCATCTTACAGGTGGGTCCTCCAGGGGTGGAGCCTCCATTATCTTAGAGGTGTGTCATCCTGGGGTGTGTCCTCCAGTATATGAGAGGTGAGTCCTAAAGGGGTGGAGCCTCCAGCATCTTACAGGTGCGTCCTCCAGGGGTGGAGCCTCCATTATCTTAGAGGTGGGTCATCCAGTATCTTAGAGGTGGGTCATCCACTGGTGGGTCCTTCTGTATCTGAGAGGTGGGTCCTCCCGGGGTGGGTCCTCCAGTATCTTAGAGGTGGGTCATCAAGCATCTTAGAGGTGGGTCCTCCAGGGGTGGAGCCTTCAGTATCTTCGAGGTGGGTCATCCATGGGTGAATCCTCCAGGGGTGGGTCCTCCAGTATCTTAGAGGTGGGTCCTCCAGGGGTGGGTTCTCCAGTATCTTAGAGGTGGGTCATCCAGTATCTGAGAGGTGGGTCCTCCAGGGGTGGGTCCTCCAGTATCTTAGAGGTGGGTCATCCAGGGGTGGAGCCTCCAGTATCTGAGAGGTGGATCCTCAAGGGGTGGAGCCTCCAGCATCTTAGAGGTGGGACCTCCAGGGGTGGGCCCTCCAGTATCTTAGAGGTGGGTCCTCCAGGGGTGGGCCCTCCAGTATCTTAGAGGTGGGTCATCCATGGGTGAATCCTCCAGGGGTGGGTTCTCCAGTATCTTAGAGATGGGTCCTCCAGGGGTGGGTTCTCCAGTATGTTAGAGGTGGGTCATCCAGTAACTGAGAGGTGAGTCCTCCAGGGGTGGGTCCTCCAGTATCTTAGAGGTGGGTCATCCAGGGGTGGGTCCTCCAGTATCTGAGAGGTGGGTCCTCAAGGGGTGGAGCCTCCAGCATCTTAGAGGTGGGTCCTCCAGGGGTGGGCCCTCCAGTATCTTAGAGGTGGGTTATCCACGAGTGGGCCCTTCAGTATCTGAGAGGTGGGTCCTCCAGGGGTGGGTCCTTCAGTATCTGAGAGGTGGGTCCTCCAGGGGTGGGTCCTCCAGTATCTTAGAGGTGGGTCCTCCAGTGTCTTAGAGGTGGGTCCTCCAGGGGTGGGTCCTCCAGTATCTTAGAGGTGGGTCATACATGGGTGGGTCATACATGGGTGGGTCCTCCAGGGGTGGGTCCTCCAGTATCTTAGAGGTGGGTCCTCCAGGGTTGGGTCCTCCAGTATCTTAGAGGTGGGTCCTCCAGGGTTGGGTCCTCCAGTATCTTAGAGGTGGGTCCTCCAGTATCTTAGAGGTGGGTCATCCATGGGTGAGCCCTTCAGTATCTGAGACCTGGGTCCTCCAGGGGTGGGTCATCCAGTATCTTAGAGGTGGGTCATCCATGGGTGGGTCCTCCAGGAGTGGAGCCTCCAGCATCTGAGAATCAGGTCATCCAGTAAATTTAGTAATAAAAAAGTTAAATCCTTAAAAGAACAACAATCGTGCACAATAACTTCCGAGTGATGGGATACGTGTGGGGTGAAAAAAGCTTTTTTTATTTTAAATAAATGCACATTTCACTGATTATAAGCATTTTGCCTATAACCCAGTAAATGTAGACGAGTCCCAGCTAACAGCAAATCCTGCGAGGACCAACAACCCACAAGCGCTCTGTAAATGCCAATACACTCTTCCTGCTGCAACCAAAATGGAAGCTTATTCATTTACATTCTTTAAACATTCTTATTTTAAAGGGGAACATGTGGGTTTTTATTATTACAGCTAAAGTGAATTTTGTTGGATGATAGGATAACATTGAAATTGACACCACAGAGCTCCTCACCGCTCCCCCAACTGAATCTGTGAGTGTTAATTTAAAGAGACACTGCAAATACTTTTATACATTTACGTATATTTGTGTGTTAATACTAATAAGAAGCACAAACAAACAACATCTATTTGATATTTTGTATTCTTCTCTGCACGTTGTGCCCTTCGGGGGTGTGAAGGTTATATCCAGATTATGGGGGAGTATCAAGGACACAGAGACCCCCACTGTCTGGTAATAATAATTGCTATTTGTTCATTTTTCTTCAATGTAAAGCAGCCCCTGTCAGCGCCTTAGGACAGTGGGGCGGCCCCTTTTATTTCCTTGTCACTCAGGCACCTGGAATTAGATTACAAGATGCTAATTTAATTCACTATAGCGGTGTATGATGAACTATCCAATCTACCTTCAGGCCTTATTTGGTCCATACCCTGTAACATATAGGATTCCCTTCCAGTTTTATCTGGTGCCACATCTGCTGGAAGGTCACTGGATGCTTCTACCTCCCTTCATGCAATCACATTAGATTGTAAGTCTGCGAGTTTTCAATCTTGAGCGGCGCTTTGGGGAAAGCATTATGGACCCCGGATTCCAAGCTCTCAAATACAGGGCCCTCCATTTTTTGCCTGGAAATTAACTTATGTATAGCGCTACGGAATATGTTGGCGCACTAAAAATAAACAATAATAATAATAACTGCTAAGTTTTCTAGACCATTATATCGAGCCTGGTTTTCTAATTTTTTTTTTGATAGAACATCTTTTTCTAATTCCTTTTTTTTCATAATGTATCCAGGAAATCTCTGTTTCTTACCCCAAAATGTTAGATTTGGGCAACCAAAGAGTGACTTCAAAAGCTAATACTGCACCTGTTTGATGGGACAAGGGAAAGAGGACTGACAGCTAATGGGTGCAGGGTTGGAATCTCCAGTATCTGAGAGGTGGGTCCTCCGGGTGTTGAGCCTTCGCTATCTGAGCGTTGCGTCTTCCAGGGATGGAGCCTCTAGTATGTGAGAGGTGGATCCTCCGGGAGTGGAGCCTCTAGTATCTGAGCATTGCGTCCTCCAGGGATGGAGCCTCTAGTATCTGAGAGGTGGGTCCTCCAGGGATGGAGCCTCTAGTATGTGAGAGGTGTGTCCTCCAGGGATGGAGCCTCTAGTATGTGAGAGGTGGGTCCTCCAGGGATGGAGCCTCTAGTATCTGAGCGTTGCGTCCTCCAGGGATGGAGCCTCTAGTATGTGAGAGGTGGGTCCTCCAGGGATGGAGCCTCTAGTATGTGAGAGGTGTGTCCTCCAGGGATGGAGCCTCTAGTATGTGAGAGGTGTGTCCTCCAGGGATGGAGCCTCTAGTATGTGAGAGGTGGGTCCTCCAGGGATGGAGCCTCTAGTATCTGAGTGTTGCGTCTTCCAGGGATGGAGCCTCTAGTATGTGAGAGGTGGGTCCTCCAGGGATGGAGCCTCTAGTATCTGAGTGTTGCGTCTTCCAGGGATGGAGCCTCTAGTATCTGAGAGGTGGGTCCTCCAGGAGTGGAGCCTTCAGTATCTTAGAGGTCGGTCTTCTAAGGATGAAGCCACTAGTTTCTGAGATGTGGCTACTCCAGGGGTTGGGTCTTCAGTACCTGAGAGGTGGGACTTCCAGGGCAGAACCTCTAGTACCTGAGAGGTGGGTTCTCCAAGGGCAGGGCCTCCAGTATCTGAGATCCTCCAGGGGCAGATCCTCCAGTGGTGCGGCCTCCAGTATCTGGGAGATGGGTCCTTCCGGGAGGGAGCCTCCAGTACATGAGAGGCGTAAATCCCCTGGGCTGCAGAAATGTCTTTAGCTCACAAACTGCAGTGCCTGCAAGTCATAGGTGTGCAAGATGGCAGCCGGCAGGAGACTATACAGTGAGAGAGGAAGGTTCCAGAAGCTGAGAAACTATTACTCTGTAGGTCTCTTGCAAGTAAATGTGACAAATACACCGACAAGGATCATATATATGAATTATATGTTATTAAACCATTTATATGAAACAAAACGTCTGTCCAAAGAGTCCCTTTAGTCCCGGGCGGTTTCTAGTCACGGCCCTCACTGCATCCATCCATAAGACACTGTTTCGCAGCATTACCTGTAAGAGCCTCTTGCATTGCTTGGGAGATCTTCCCAATGGCTGAGTTGCAGCACTAATAAAAAGCAGCCGTCTATAATTCCAGATCGTTTGCGCCTCTCCCACCTCTTAAAGCAGCCTCGTTGGATAATTTATTTGTAAATAATTCAGAGAGCAGTTAGACAAAACAACAACATCAATATTACCCTTGTTCTATCTCATTTCTATTTTATGTGCTTGTGAAATAAGTAATAAAATAGATGTATTCAAAGCGGAGGGAAGAGCCGGGCGGGAAGCGCTCGCTCCTATCTAACCGTTAATAGCCACCGTGGCACTTAAAGCAACAGTGTCTCAGTGAAATATACTCAGGAGAAGAAAGACAGCCAGAATACGGAATACATGTGGAATGGATATAAAGAATTAATGTCAACCTTCTCAGTCAATAAACAGAGGTGTGAAAGAAGGCACTTCATTAAAAATTGATAGGCTGCATGTTTGTGCATTAATATATATGGGATATACACAGGTAGGAGTCTGGGGAGAGCAGATAGTATGTTACAGAGATAGTAATATAATAAATCTGGAATAAATGCTCAAACAATTCTGCCAGGAAAAATAATTATGGTTTGATTTGTGGAATTGGCTCCTGGCAGAGGTGGTAATGACTAATAAATGTTTTGAGCAGTTAAATGCGGCCACACATCTCATTTGTCTAAAAAATGTATTGTACTTAAAGAAGCATTGCATGAAAAATAAGTCATGTAATGGTTAAAATAATGCAAATATTTCACTCTGCAGACTGCATTTGCAACAAGACTTATTTTTTTCCAGCCAGGTCTAGTTAGTGTCTGCACCAGCTGAGTTATAGAGTGCTGTGCAGTAACTGTCCCCTCCCTCTAAACTGATTGGCTGCAGCTGCCACTCCCACATCAGAATTAATCAGGGGGAGGTCCTGACGATGCTGGTTGGGAAATAAGTGCAGAGAACCCTATTTGACAAAGTGTGAGAGGGGCGACATTTTGATCTAATCAGAAGGAAAAGAGCAATGAACCTTAAAGATATATGGACGTCTGTATGATCTCCTGTCAGATTGTGCGTCTCATATGAAATCATTTTATTGAGGAATTCTATATATTTCTAATTTAAAGTACATTTGATAATTGTTTTGTGAGCTCTACCCCCCAAGGCACCTATGTAGGCAGAGCATCCTAACCAATGAGCTGTACAGAGTAGTGTCCTAGCCAATCAGCTGTCAGTATCACGGCTGCCTCCCGAGCAGCTTTGTCTCAGATACAATGCTGTGTCTGCCTCTGATTGGCCACAACTAATTTTGAATGTTATGCTAATTTAGCTTGCATTTTCAGGGTGCGTTGCTTCACACATTTTTTTCATGCAAAAAAACTATTTTCATACACTGCTGATTCTCCTCTATCAGATGCTTCATAATCCAAGAAACTTCCATATATGTTTAAAAATGTGGTTTATAGAAAAGGAGAGAGGGAAAGGAAGAGAAGAGGAAGTGAGTGAGAGAGGGGTACCAACTCTACAAGAAGTCCTGCTGATCCCAAGCTTTGTACACGCACACTCACACATACTCTCACGCACACACTTGCACATTCACACAAACACTCGTTCTTACGCACACACTCGCACATACTCTCACGCACACATTCGCACATGCACACAAACACTCGTTCTCGCGCACACACTCACACATACTCTCACGCACACACTCGCACATGCACACAAACACTCGTTCTTACGCACACACTCGCACATACTCTCACGCACACACTCGCACATGCACACAAACACTCGTTCTCGCGCACACACTCACACATACTCTCACGCACACACTCGCACATGCACACAAACACTCGTTCTTGCGCACACACTCACACATACTCTCACGCACACACTCGCACATGCACACAAACACTCGTTCTCGCGCACACACTCACACATACTCTCACGCACACATTCGCACATGCACAAAAGCACTCGTTCTTACGCACACACTCGCACATACTCACGCACACACTCGCACATTCACACAAACACTCGTTCTTACGCACACACTCGCACATGCACACAAACACCCATTCTTGCGCACATACTCACGCACACATTCGCACATGCACAAAAACGCTCGTTCTTTCGCACACACTCACACATACTCTCACGCACACACTCGCAAATGCACACAAACACTCGTTCTCGCGCACACACTCACACATACTCTCACGCACACATTCGCACATGCACAAAAACACTCGTTCTTACGCACACACTCGCACATACTCACGCACACACTCGCACATTCACACAAACACTCGTTCTTACGCATACACTCGCACATGCACACAAACACTCATTCTTGCGCACACACTCACACATACTCACGCACACATTCGCACATGCACAAAAACGCTCGTTCTTTCGCACACACTCACACATACTCTCACGCACACACTCGCACACAAACACTCGTTCTCGTGCACACACTCACACATACTCTCACGCACACACTCGCACATGCATACAAATACTCGTTCTCGCGCACACACTCACACATACTCTCACGCACACACTCGCACATGCACTCACTCTCTCATATACTGCACTCTAACATCTTTAGTCTATCTGCCCTCGTCTCTAGCCCTGTTAAGATGTACCTGCAGATAGATCTCTTGGACAGTTATGTTCTGCTCCTGCTCTAAACCCTTAAACTTGGCCGCATCCCCAGACTTAAAAAAAAAAAACCCACGAAGAAAACAATCCTGTTCCCTGGTAATTAATGACAAGACAGCTAGACAGCTATCTCACACCGCACACGTACAGGGAAGGAATGGCGGCTGTGCCGGCTGCGGCTCGCTCACTGGCTACTGCAGAAATAATTGGCTTACCACAGGCGAAGTGTTTTCAATAATTGGAAAAAAAACTATTTTATCATCTGGTGTTGGCTGAAATAAAGCGTCTCAGCCCTGAACCCTCTCCTGCTCCTCGCTGACGTTGAGACACATTATAGTAATTTCTTATAATAAGGTGCTGCAGTATGGCCTGTTTGCATAGATGTATTTTCTCTTCTTTTTTTTTTTAGGTTAGATCATAAAATCCCCCTCATTTCCTTCCATGTACCTTTTCATACTGTAGAGATAATCTCATTTCCCTAAGGCTGCATATTTAAATTTGCTCCTCTGCAGTATTTTAAATAAGTGATTAAATCCCATTTAAAACAAGTAATAGAATCTTTGCCATCCTACATAATAGGTATTGAAAGATTCACCTTTAATCAGGCTCATTCTGCTTTTTTTAATGCGTTGCCAGAGGCGGCTGCAGTTTTCGCTCTCACCGTGGCGGTGTACCAGCCTCTGATTAACCAACAGGTTTTCAACTTTAGATTCCGTATCTTTACGAGAAAAAAATACTTTGTTGGGAGAAGGACACACAAGTAATCATTCTACATTCAGAATTTTTTTTGAATTGAGGAAACGTCTTACTGTCCCCAGCTCCTTGGGGGAGGAGAACTGTCCCTGGACTATGATACAACTGAGATTACAAGAAAATCTCAATCATAATTAAGAAAATGAATAAAAATTATCAAAAACCGCACTGATGTCTCTTGATACTAGATTGTGTTGTTGATGTTTAGTCGCCATTGCCCTATGGACCGCAACACGCTGGGCACACCTTGTCACCTTATCCATAAGGTTTTCTTGGAGTGGGTCGCCAGCTGCTTCTCCAATGGACTGCAATTTGTCCGACCCCTCTGCTATGACCTGCTCCTCTTAGGTTATTCTACATGGTATAGCTCACAGCTTCATTGAGGTACACAAGCCCCTTCACCTCGACAAGGTAGCGATCTAGAAAGGGACCAGATTGTGTAGTTTATATTAATTAGTCAACAAAATCTATTTTCAATGGATTATGCTGCTCAATATAGAAAATCTAAAATTTGTGATCCTCCATAGAAGAAACTGAGTGACTGATCCCAGAGTAGTGCAATATTATGACTTATTTTTCTTTTGCCTGTAGTTGATATAATTAATGTGAAAACAAATATATATCTCCCAGAATCATGTGTAGAGAGGAAGCGTGTAGATAAGAAGCACTAAGCGTGTAGATAAGAAGCACTATTCAGACAGTTAGAGGAGAATTGGTAATCCCTCCCCCGAGGAGCGCAATACTTGATGTATGGTTACTATTAATATTCCAGAGGCTTCATTTTTAAATACCCTGATGAAGTAGCTATACAAAACACACTGGTGATGATAGGGTTAATAGCAAGTTTGTTTTACTGTAAATCAGCAGTTATTTGTCATATTATATTATATTTAATATTTTTTTAGTCGTTTTATTTCCTTATTTTTTTCTACATATATTATTACCTTTTTAAGGACTCCTTATGTACTGGAATTAAAGATTACATCCAAATGTTCATATCCGCCCCTCATGGGTGATGGTACAAATTCGGTATCCCAGTAACGAGATATATGTATATATTTTTTGGCATCTGACATTTTTATTCTCATTTCTAATCTATAATAAATACTATTTTGCATTGTAGCTGATCATTATCTATTAGAAGATGTTTTGATGTTGCATGAGATTATCTTTCTTGTAAGTATATTGTTATTAATGTCATATTAAATATTGCTGAGATATACGTCGCCGTGTTAAGCTCTCTGCGCTCTCTCTTATTTATATATATATTTTTTAATTTTAATTTTTTATTTTAAAATATTCCGTATTTGGATCCATTGCTGTTTCTATTTAAATTAACTGATATATTAACCAGAACTAGTAGGATCACTGTGCTGTCATTGGCTTTTAGTACAACATCATATAGTGATCAGAAGCACAAAATTAAGAAAACATTAAAATATCATTTTTATTGCAAGAAATATATAAAAAAATTCCCATTCTGAATTTTTAATAAAAACGTTTAAATAAAAAATGTTTTTCAATACAATGAGCGCACACTGGTTGTAAATATATCCGTATTTAATCTGATTTGTTAGCAGGCATAGCAGAGACGCCCAAACTTTTTAGTCTCTAATTGGCATTTTTTCACTAGCGCAGATTTTTTTTGTCTGTTCTCTTTAAATGGATATAAGCTAAAGCATATTTTCTTAATAACACTTTGTAGTCTCACAATGTGATGTTTCTTTAATACAGTATGGCTGCAGTCTTTCAGACTCTCCGCTCCTGTAGTAAGACATCTTGCTAATAACATACTTCTTATCATACTCCACTTTACTAGTTACTGGACGCTAAAGGTACTTTTTAGCTAAAAAGGAAAAACTCCCATGAGACACAGAGGAGGTCTAATGAGGGGGCGCTGCCACGTACGGAGTGCCACCCTCTCTCTGGCACTACAAAGCAGCACCCTCTGTGACCTCATGTTGGCCTCTCTGGCTGCCCACTCATCTCTGTGAGCAAGCTATGAATCTCCATATTGCATCTTATAATGCATCCTATATGGGAAACAGCACTATGCATATTAACAGCTTTCTACCGTCATGCAGTGACATGCTGTAAGGGAGGAGAGAGAGCAAGACACTAACATGGCTCCTACTAGAGGCCAGAAGATTCATTATGGCAAATGCACTTTATACATGTAAGGGACTAGTACTTGTTTTCCCGGAAGTTTCCCTGTGTGTAACTGTATCTAATCTAACACATACGGCTTATATCGGAAACACACATTACATGGAGTCATTCTATACACTCACAGATTTATTTTATTCTTTATAAAAAATGGTTTGGCACACCCCCAGAGGCTCTACACAGGCACCTGGTACTAACCAATAGAAAAGCAGGATTCAAGTATGTTTTTTTTTATCCTATACTAACCTTCAAGTTAACAGCAGCATAATTCTGCAATCCAGAGCAGCATTACCTGAGCTGCTTTCTTGTTGTCAGTAAAAAGACTACACATCCCATGATGCTTTGCTGCAGAGGCTGAATTCCCATTCATTGCAACAATGTTGTAGCTGCCTCTAATTGGCCACAACAAATTATGAATTTTTTCCTATTGTTGCTTGGATTTTCAGGGACATTCCTTCTCACAATTAACTGCAAAAATGTATGTATGTTTTTTTTTTTCATGCAGAAAAATGTTTGCATACACTGCTGATTCTCCTCTATCCAGGAAACTTCCATATACTGTTAATTCTCCTCCGACATCCATTTTTTCTTCATTTTACGAAGGTGGATTATTATATTTACTAATCACCCAAAAAATAGGTAGATATAAGAGGCCATTAAAAGTGATGTTTAACGTTACGGACGGGTCAGTCCCTGAATTACTAAACCACTTACAGTGAGGGAGGGAAGAGAATTAACCAAAAATGAACAAGCTGCAGCAATGCTATTAAACAAATGTTTATCAGGCCATAATTTTAAATTAAAAAGTATTCATTGTAAGCACTTCTAGTGGATAAAACCATTCAGGAGAGCCCCCAACAGATTCCCACTTGTGCCACAAAGCAGAGAATAATGCAGCCAAGCAATAAGAAAGCCATTAGTCACCCAGAGAGCGCGGGAATGCGTGCTTTTATTTCTGATAAGCACAAAAGATTAAAGCGGGCGCTGGGTTAGGCGCACAAGCCCCTTGTAGCCCGTGGACATGGTTCCTCTGAAATTAGCAGCGAGGAAGAGTCTGCTTCAGGAGGTCTTTCCTAAGTATCATTGTTTTTAATTAAACATGAAATTAAAATTAATTACAATGGTGTCCTCTGGCAGTAGGAGTGGCACGGTGGTTGCTGCTGGTGCTGTGCGGGCAGAGTGGCGCAGAATCCCAATGCCAGCTACCTGCTCCCAGTCCTAGGGCAAGTTCATTAGTGTGTGTGCGTGATCTTACTGTAAATACACGCTAAGAGCACGGGATGGAACATAACTCAGCCCCCCTGCAGTAAAACCTCACCTTGATACAGCATCTGTCATATGTGCTCATATAGCTTCCTCTATATGAGCTGGATATGCTCCCGGAATATGAGATCTCAGTATATGAGCTGGATATGATCCCAGTATATGAGCTGGATATGCTCTCCGTATATGATCTGGATATGCCCCCAGTATATGAGCTGGATATGCTCCCAGTATATGAGCTGGATATGCCCCCAGTATATGATCTGGATATGCTCTCAGTATATTATCTGGATATGCTCCCAGTATAGGAGATCTCAGTATATGATCTGGATATGCCCCCAGTATATGAGCTGGATATGCTCCCAGTATATGATCTGGATATGCTCTCAGTATATGATCTGGATATGCTCTCAGTATATGATCTGGATATGCTCTCAGTATATGATCTGGATATGCTCCCAGTATATGATCTGGATATGCTCCCAGTATATGAGCTGGATATGCTCTCAGTATATGATCTGGATATGCTCTCAGTATATGATCTGGATATGCTCCCAGTATATGATCTGGATATGCTCTCAGTATATGATCTGGATATGCTCCCAGTATATGATCTGGATATGCTCCCAGTATATGATCTGGATATGCTCTCAGTATATGATCTGGATATGCTCCCAGTATATGAGCTGGATATGCCCTCAGTATATGATCTGGATATGCTCTCAGTATATGATCTGGATATGCTCCCAGTATATGATCTGGATATGCTCCCGGTATATGAGCTGGATATGCTCCCAGTATATGATCTGGATATGCTCTCAGTATATGATCTGGATATGCTCTCAGTATATGATCTGGATATGCTCCCGGTATATGAGCTGGATATGCTCCCAGTATATGATCTGGATATGCTCTCAGTATATGAGCTGGATATGCTCCCAGTATATGAGCTGGATATGCTCTCAGTATATGAGCTGGATATGCTCCCAGTATATGATCTGGATATGCTCTCAGTATATGAGCTGGATATGCTCTCAGTATATGATCTGGATATGCTCCCAGTATATGAGCTGGATATGCTCCCAGTATATGAGCTGGATATGCTCTCAGTATATGATCTGGATATGCTCCCAGTATATGAGCTGGATATGCTCTCAGTATATGAGTTGGATATGCTCTCAGTATATGAGCTGGATATGCTCTCAGTATATGATCTGGATATGCTCTCAGTATATGATCTGGATATGCTCTCAGTATATGATCTGGATATGCTCTCAGTATATGAGTTGGATATGCTCCCAGTATATGATCTGGATATGCTCTCAGTATATGATCTGGATATGCTCTCAGTATATGAGTTGGATATACTCTCAGTATATGAGCTGGATATGCTCCCAGTATATGAGCTGGATATGCTCTCAGTATATGATCTGGATATGCTCTCAGTATATGATCTGGATATGCTCCCAGTATATGATCTGGATATGCTCTCAGTATATGATCTGGATATGCTATCAGTATATGAGTTGGATATGCTCCCGGTATATGAGCTGGATATGCTCCCGGTATATGATCTGGATATGCTCTCAGTATATGATCTGGATATGCTATCAGTATATGAGTTGGATATACTCTCAGTATATGATCTGGATATGCTCCCAGTATATGATCTGGATATGCTCCCAGTATATGATCTGGATATGCTCCCAGTATATGATCTGGATATGCTCTCAGTATATGATCTGGATATGCTATCAGTATATGAGTTGGATATGCTCCCGGTATATGAGCTGGATATGCTCCCGGTATATGATCTGGATATGCTCTCAGTATATGATCTGGATATGCTATCAGTATATGAGTTGGATATACTCTCAGTATATGATCTGGATATGCTCCCAGTATATGATCTGGATATGCTCCCAGTATATGATATGGATATGCTCCCAGTATATGATCTGGATATGCTCTCAGTATATGATCTGGATATGCTCCCAGTATATGATCTGGATATGCTCTCAGTATATGATCTGGATATGCTATCAGTATATGAGTTGGATATGCTCCCGGTATATGAGCTGGATATGCTACCGGTATATGATCTGGATATGCTCTCAGTATATGATCTGGATATGCTATCAGTATATGAGTTGGATATACTCTCAGTATATGATCTGGATATGCTCCCAGTATATGATCTGGATATGCTCCCAGTATATGATCTGGATATGCTCCCAGTATATGATCTGGATATGCTCTCGGTATATGATCTGGATATGCTATCAGTATATGAGTTGGATATGCTCCCGGTATATGAGCTGGATATGCTACCGGTATATGATCTGGATATGCTCTCAGTATATGATCTGGATATGCTATCAGTATATGATCTGGATATGCTATCAGTATATGAGTTGGATATACTCTCAGTATATGATCTGGATATGCTCCCAGTATATGATCTGGATATGCTCCCAGTATATGATCTGGATATGCTCCCAGTATATGATCTGGATATGCTATCAGTATATGAGTTGGATATGCTCCCAGTATATGATCTGGATATGCTCTCAGTATATGATCTGGATATGCTCTCAGTATATGATCTGGATATGCTATCAGTATATGAGTTGGATATACTCTCAGTATATGATCTGGATATGCTCCCAGTATATGAGTTGGATATACTCTCAGTATATGATCTGGATATGCTCCCAGTATATGATCTGGATATGCTCCCAGTATATGATCTGGATATGCTCCCAGTATATGATCTGGATATGCTATCAGTATATGAGTTGGATATGCTCCCGGTATATGAGCTGGATATGCTCCCAGTATATGATCTGGATATGCTCTCAGTATATGATCTGGATATGCTCTCAGTATATGATCTGGATATGCTATCAGTATATGAGTTGGATATGCTCCCAGTATATGATCTGGATATGCTCTCAGTATATGATCTGGATATGCTCTCAGTATATGATCTGGATATGCTATCAGTATATGAGTTGGATATGCTCCCAGTATATGATCTGGATATGCTCCCAGTATATGATCTGGATATGCTCTCAGTATATGATCTGGATATGCTCTCAGTATATGATCTGGATATGCTCTCAGTATATGAGCTGGATATGCTCCCAGTATATGATCTGGATATACTCTCAGTATATGAGCTGGATATGCTCTCAGTATATGATCTGGATATGCTCCCAGTATATGATCTGGATATGCTCCCAGTATATGATCTGGATATGCTCTCAGTATATGATCTGGATATGCTCTCAGTATATGATCTGGATATGCTATCAGTATATGAGTTGGATATACTCTCAGTATATGATCTGGATATGCTCCCAGTATATGATCTGGATATGCTCCCAGTATATGATCTGGATATGCTCCCAGTATATGATCTGGATATGCTCTCAGTATATGATTTGGATATGCTCTCAGTATATGATCTGGATATGCTCCCAGTATATGAGCTGGATATGCTCCCAGTATATGATCTGGATATGCTCCCAGTATATGATCTGGATATGCTCCCAGTATATGATCTGGATATGCTCCCAGTATATGATCTGGATATGCTCTCAGTATATGATCTGGATATGCTCTCAGTATATGATCTGGATATGCTATCAGTATATGAGTTGGATATACTCTCAGTATATGATCTGGATATGCTCCCAGTATATGATCTGGATATGCTCCCAGTATATGATCTGGATATGCTCTCAGTATATGATTTGGATATGCTCTCAGTATATGATCTGGATATGCTCCCAGTATATGAGCTGGATATGCTCCCAGTATATGATCTGGATATGCTCCCAGTATATGATCTGGATATGCTCCCAGTATATGATCTGGATATGCTCCCAGTATATGATCTGGATATGCTCCCAGTATAAGATCTGGATATGCTCTCAGTATAGGAGATCTCTGTATATGAGCTGTGACCACCTCTGATGATCCTACAGTATAATCTATAATATTCTGTTTTCTGTATCCTATTTGATAGGACCCTTTCTGAGTATCGTGCTGCTGCCTCTCTAAAATATTGTTTGCTCACTCCAAGCCTCTAAGGACTGTGCCCTGAGCCACTAGACTCTCTGATGTCTAATATTCTGCTGACCTCTCTTACATCTACAATGTGCTGCTGGCCTCTCTAACCTGTATAATGTCCTGCTGGCCTCTCTAACCTATACAATGTGCTGCTGGCCTCTCTAACCTATACAATGTGCTGCTGGCCTCTCTAACCTGTATAATGTCCTGCTGGCCTCTCTAACCTATGCAATGTGCTGCTGACCTCTCTAACATATACAATGTGCTGCTGGCCTCTCTTACATGTACAATGTGCTGCTGGCCTCTAACATATACAATGTGCTGCTGGCCTCTCTAACATATACAATGTGCTGCTGGCCTCTCTAACCTGTATAATGTGCTGCTGGCCTCTCTAACATATACAATGTGCTGCTGGCCTCTCTAACATATACAATGTGCTGCTGGCCTCTCTAACATGTATAATGTCCTGCTGGCCTCTCTAACCTATGCAATGTGCTGCTGACCTCTCTAACATATACAATGTGCTGCTGGCCTCTCTAACATATACAATGTGCTGCTGGCCTCTCTAACATGTATAATGTCCTGCTGGCCTCTCTAACCTGTATAATGTCCTGCTGGCCTCTCTTACATATACAAAGTCCCAGTAAGTCTCCCTTGACTGTACATTGTGTTGGCTTCTATATATAACTAGCGACTTGCCTGTCAAAAATGACGGGGCAATAAAATTGTAAGGCAGTTAATGCTGTTTGCGACAGACATTCATTTTTGTGGTGTCTGAGATCCTTTGGCGCTCATTGCGAGGCTCTTGGTGGTTGTATTTTTTTTTTATGAGAGGCGCTTTTGCTGTCATTGTAAGGTCGGCGCTGATCTCCTTTTTGCGCTTATTGCAAGGCTGTCCCCTGGTGTAGTTTGTGTGCTATGAGCAGCGTTGGCGCTCGTTGTGAGGTGCGCTGCGCATGGCTTTTGCGTTTATTGCGATAGTGTTTTTTTTGTGTGTATTTGTATTTTTGCATGCTAAATAAATAAGTAATAAATTAATATACTTTACCTATTTGTAAGTAATATATGTAGGAAGCATTGTGCTGAAGAGCTGACAATCTGTTTCGATGTTCCTGCAGCATACAATGTAGGTTTGCAGTGTTGTGGAGCTGAGGTGTAAGTGTCAGCAATGTGTGGAGTGTGGAGTGTAAATAGGCTGCGTGCGCGAGGGGAAGCAGTTAGAGTAGCCGGGTACTTCCGCATTGTGTAAGTTAGTGTTGTAAAATGGCGGCGAACGTGTATGTGGTACGCGGGTGTGGATGATTTAGCGTCCTTGGTAAGAGTGTATCTTGTACCTCGTTTTTTTTGGAAAATCCGTCTGTGCTTGGCGTTGTTTTGCGTGTTTAGGGGTCGTGTAGGCTCGTTTTTGTTTTTTTTGGCGCCCATTTTTTCTCTCGCTTAGGGGATTTTTGTGTAAACTCGTGAATTTGTATTTAAATCAAGGAGTAACTTCACTTGCAGAGGTCCTGGGTGCCCCCCCTTGCTGTGGGTAAGCTTTTTATTTGTTTGTTGTTTGTATTTATTGTTTTTTTTTTATGTTTTCAGGTGCGCGCGGTTCGGCCGTTAAGGTTGAATTTTACAAGTTAATGTTTTTTTTTCTAAGTCCCGTGGCTCGTATTTTTGTGTGTAAGTCCGTGTGTAGTCATTGCGTGTTAGATGTATTTGTACCAAGTCCCGCTTCTGTGGGTGTTTGTAACCACTTGTGAGGCGCGTAGAGCCTCCACCTCCGCAAATGCGGCCCCTCGTGAGGGTCCTCATTTGTGACCTGAACTGCATCCCTCGCTTTAGTGCGGGACGCAGTTTTTGCAACCTTGCAAAGCGTGACGACGTTTCGTAGTTTGACAACTATTACATGTGATATCCTACTGGCTTTTCCAACCTACTACGAAATTGCCTGTCAAAAATGATGGGAGTAAAATTGTAAATCTGGCAATGCTGTTTGCCATACAATGCCAGGCTTTGGCCCCTCTGAGCGCCTTTGGCGCTCATTGCGAGCTTTTCCCCCTGTGTACTTTATAGGGCTCGCTCTTGAACATTTCGTGTGCAATACTTTCCTGACCTCTCTACTGTGTAGCTCACAGACGGTGTTGCTGGCCTCTCTAACCTATATGATTGACAGCTGGCATCTCTGGGCTATAGAATAACTCACAAGCTCCTATAGCCTCCATACTGTGCTGTTGGCCTCTCTGCCTGCTTCCATAGATTGTACACTGTTCTGTGCCATGTTTTGCTGACCGCTAGCCAACAGACTATTTTGCTGGTCCATGTATTCTGTACAATACTCATGTGGCCTCTTTAATCTACACAGTGCCTCTCTGGCCTCTCTAATTATACAATAACCCTAATCCGTGCAATACCCCACGACCTCTCTATTTCATACAATGCCCATCTGGCCTCTCTCGTCGCTTTAGCTGGTTTTACCTGTGTGTTTCTCAGCACACCTCCCTACAAACATTAATATATTCCCTTCCTCCATATATAATAAAGCACTTCCAATCCCAGCCCATAAGATAGTGAAATGTATGCTGGACTTGTCATAGCCCTGAATATTTATTGACTCCCTTTAAAAGTTCATTAAACCGGAGAGATTAAATATTGCCCTGAGCCATGCTCCATAAAAGTGAAAATATGGTTCTATTACTTGGTAAAATGTTGTGCTATGCAGTTAATTTAACTCCCCTGAGTTCTCATCTTTTCAGTTAAAAGACATTTTTTCGAGCTGTTAAATTTGACATTTTCAAAGGCTCGTGGACTGTTTTCACCAGCAACTTAATATCACGCATTCATTTCCTAAGAAAAAAAGGAAAAAACACTGACACCCCACTGTTCTATAAAATGTCAACAGCATTATAGTTGGATTTCACCATGTCCCTAAATTAACTAATAATCAGAAAGCATCTCCGGGGCTGCGAATATCCGAGGGTAATGTTACATAATAAACGCACAACTGTCAGGAGATCAAATGCGTAGAGTGCGAAACTGAAAGCTACAAATTATAGGTGTACCGCGCAGTATCCAGGCTGATATGGAAGAGGATCCGTAGGTGCTTCTAATGCTGCTTATTTACCAGCTGAGATAAGAAATAATGCAACTGAGCTAGAACCAACATTACTCATGTCTGTAGGTTACGGAAGGGTTAAAGGGAGACATATATGGTCAGAAAGTAAGGTTTCATTTGTTTATTAAGCAGTGAATTCTTTAGCAATGAAATTATTCAGGATAACAATTATAAAATAAAATTTGCGAAAATGGCAAAACGACCGTCAGGCTATACTGTGAGGTGTGATCTGTCCTTATAGGAGCAAATAATGCGGGTTTTTATTTTTTTTTATATTACATTTTGTGGATAAATAACCAGAACCAAATTACATTCGGGCATAATATAGCATCGGATTTCTGGCAAGGATATTATGATTTATACTAGCCAATTGGTCGTCAAAAAATGACGGGCATGAAATTGTAAGCCAGGGAATGCTGTTTGCGTCATAATGTCAACCATTTTTTACCGTGAGGAACTTCGGCGCTCATTGAAATGCCTGCGCTGAACGCCTTTGGCACTCATCGCATACCTCGCAATGCCGCCGAATGTGTATGTGGTACGCGGGTGTGGATGATTTACCGTCCTTGTTAATAGTGTATCTTGGACCTCGTACGGCTTTTTCGGGAAATCCGTATGTTTTTGTCCGGGGTGTTTTGTGGCTTTAGGGTCGTGTAGCCTTGTTTTCGTTTTTTCCGGCGGCCATTTTTCCTCTCGCTTAGGGGATTTTCGTGTGTCTAAACTCGGGAATTTGGACTTAAATTGAGGAGTAACTTCACTTGCAGAGGTCTTGGGTGCCCCCCCTTGCTGTGGGTAAGCTTTTTATATCTTTTTGTGTGTGTATTTATTGTGTTTTTAATGTTTTCAGGTGCGCACGATTCGGCCGCTATGGTCATAATTTTCCGAGTTTGTAATGTTTTTTTTTTCTAAGTCCTGCGTCTTGTATTTATTTTGGCTAAGTCTCTAAATTTTGCGTTGTAAGAGCCGCGGTTCATATTTTGGCTCTTGTGTGTGTGTTTGTAACCGCTTGTGATGCGCCGTAGAGCCTCCACCTTCGCGAGGGTCCGCATTTGCGGCCTGCAATGAGCTCATTGCAGCCGACGTGGGAGCCTCCACCTCCGCAAATGCGGACCCTCGCTTCGCGTGACGACGATTCGTAGTTTGACAACTATTATATGTGATAAATACCTAATATCAGATGCCTACTACAATATAGGAAAATAAATATGATTTATACAGAAATTCAACAGCAAATGCCAACTGTGACCATTCAATGTCAATAGTATGGGGTAAACTGTAATTATCAATATATTATTATAAAATATATATGAACTAATTTATTTTCATTATTTAGGGCTAATGGTAAGCTTTTTGGCGGTGATACTTGCGTGTAGCCTTCCAGTTTAGAAGGCATCCTTGTAAGGATCATAGGTGCTTGGTTTAATTTGGTGAATTCCTCTTGATATAAGTTTTTTTATTTTTAACGTTTTCGCAATAAATTATTTCCTGATTTCATTTATTTCTATTTACCACAATTATAGAAGACAAGAACTTCAACTGATTTTTTTTTTATATTTTCACTTGATTTTGATAACTCTGTAACTTTGTAACTAGTGCTATAGTCATTATGTCTTGGGTTATTCTGTTACCTGTGCCAGTACTTGATGCCACACAGGTAGGCATTGCTGTGGTGCCAGTTACCACTATAAATTATTGACGATGAAGAATTTTATTTTGGTTCATGTACAAATGTTCCTAAAGTCATATATAGCCAATCTGGGAACCATCTAAATGAGCTAACACTAAACATTTCTGGAGTCTTTTGCTTGAAAGTAAAAAACAAAACCCTCACCAGGTATAAAGACGCGGTTTTGTTTTGACCCAAGGCTCTCTGCCCCGACTTGTAAAAGAGCAGAATCAGCAGTTTCATTAAAATAGGAAACCACAGACATTTTCATAAACCCCCGAGGGAACTTGCTCGCGTCCTTTCACCTTAAGTGTTACTAAAGCACTGAGATTTTGGGGAAGCGCAGCTGGCAGCTGTCACCTCTCTCCGGATCTGGCATCTCAGGGACCGTGAGTTCATTTTGTTTCATTTGCAAAGCTTTCACTCCAAGCCGTCTGGGAGAGACAGCTCGGCGCTCCTCCGCCACATACATTATCACGTTGGGTCATGGTGTGTGCGGCGCACGGCTCTGAGATGCTGCTCTGATAAGATGGGCATAATCTCTATGCCGCCCAGAGAGGGTACAGTAGGGAGGATCCTGTTTGCATCGGAGAGAGGGTAACAGCAGGAGGGTCCTGTATGCATCCAAGAGAGGGTAACAGCAGGGAGGATTTTGTATGACCCCAAGAGAGGGTAACAGCAGGGAGGATTCTGTATGACCCCAAGAGAGGGTAACAACAGGGAGGATTCTGTATGACCCCAAGAGAGGGTAACAACAGGGAGGATTCTGTATGACCCCAAGAGAGGGTAACAACAGGGAGGATTCTGTATGACCCCAAGAGAGGGTAACAACCGGGAGGGTCCTGTATGACCCCAAGAGAGGGTAACAACAGGGAGGATTCTGTATGACCCCAAGCGAGGGTAACAGCAGGGAGGGTCCTGTATGACCCCAAGCGAGGGTAACCGCAGGAGGATCCTGTGTATCTTTAATATTTGCTTAAGGCCAGCAAATAACCCTATAAATACCTTTTATATTGAGCAAGCAGTGCCAGTTTGTGCCCTTCACCTTATTATATATGGTGCCCTCACCTTTTGGTCAGCTTATTTGTGTTAAGGCGTCTCACAGTACAAGTTGTTTATTCCAGGAAGGAGGCAAAGTGCACCGCGAGCACCTGCGTGGACACTAAAAGGTTTCCAAAAGCGAGCACGGAAACATCAGATAAAAGATGATTTCCTGGGTATAATGAAAAGCTTTGCAGTGCCCGGCTGGTGGGGGCTTCGTCTCTCGGTGCCTAATGCGTTCTGCATTTACACTGCGGGGGCAGCGCTGCCGCACTCACAATAGGATTGGTTGGGGGCACTAAACACATCCACTTTGCGACAAAATGAATCTAATAGGAAGGGATTACAGTGCCAGGTGGTGCAGTCACTTGTCCTTGTCCTTGAGGGCCATGTCCACATTCATGTCTTACAGGATGTGATAGAGACCCCCCCCCCCCCCCCCCAGTCAATTTGTGAGCACGCAGGAGAATAGGTCCACGAAGTCTAAATAGAGCAATTTAAGTCTGGTCTCCTATCTTTAAAAATATTCTTGTTTTCTATCTTGAGTCATTCTCTTTGTGTATTAGGCTACCTGAATTGCTAAAGGGCCACTTAATTCAGCACAGTAAATATCCCCTAAAAGCATGTGGAACTTTTTGAAATAAGTGCATTTCACTCTAAAATAAAATAAAATAAGATCTGGGTCCCTGCCAGACCCTTTATACAGACAAAAGAAAAAAATAAGCCTTGCTGGAATGCTGGAATCACCTAAGCAGGAAAGCTATGGGTTAACTTGCAGTCCTGAGTCCAGGGGGAAAACTGCTATCAATCACCGTCTTCACCGCATGACTCTGTTATCTGTCCTACTTATGCATCCGTCAGTAGGCAGGATACACATTGCATGTAAACAAACTTAAAACAAAGATGGTGTTAGATAAATAACCTTGAAAATGTATATATTTTAGGCAGTCATTACTATTCAAGGTCATTCTAGGTGTGTTATTTCAGGTCATCTGATTAGTTCTTACAGTAGGGGTAGATTTGCAGGAGGGGCATGGCCAAAAGCTAGAATCATAATAACGACAGAAGCGTTAACAATTATTAGCGTCTAAGGTTGTACAGGCCCTAATCTTTCCGTTTATCACCCCCTTGAGTGAGGTAATTAATAATTTGAGATAGCAGACCATGAATCTTGAATCATAATATCTGCCTAAAAATAACAATGTGCCAGGTAAATTATCTTTGCTTTACCTAACACTGTTTATCACCCCCTTATGTGAGATAATTAATAGCCTGAAATAGCAGACCCTGAATCCTGAAGAGTAATATCTGCCTAACAAGATAGCACCTTGCATACAGGGCTGTATCTACATTTTTGGAGCCCCTAGACAGTGAAGTGAAGGAGCCCCAGCAAGTGAGTACGCAAGGTATGCAGGCACCCATTTTGGCCTTTTCTGTACGTGTGTGTTCCCTTTCCTGTTGTAACTGTCTTGTTCTAGGTGGTTATCCGCTAGTAGCCAGGAACTCATTTTTTTAAGAAGTGGCGCCCCTCACAGGTAAGCGCACCTGGGCAGCTGCCTAGTTGGCCTAATGGGTAATCCGGCCATGCCTGCCAGGTAATTTACTGAATACTAATTTTGACTGTATATATTCATTTGGATTTTTGCTGTGTCCCTTAGCACAGATCGTGCTGAACACAATGACTGCGCAAACACTACCACAACAAGCTCTGCGCGCGTCCTACCTGCAATTATCTCTGCCATACTGCTATTAATATCTGCCGGCGTGTGTTTAGTTGGAGTAATGTGTGACCTTTCCAGAAAACGGAGCCCGTTGTAGAAATAATGAGCTCTTTATAAAGCCCCCGATTCATTGCTCACATCCCCCTGTGAAAGAAAAAGGATAGTCAGTGTGTCCCTAAAGTGACGGCTAATGATGCAGATGCACTACACACTATAAACACCGGGGGCACTGCACGAAACTACAGAGAGATCTAGCCCATCACTGGCTCATCTTCAAGTGAAAGGGTTAAATGGCCACTGTAAATTGTGAAAAACATCTAATTAACAACATATCGGCTGTGTAAATGTATTTGAATACTTTATTTGCTGCTTGTGCCTGAATGAAGCCATGCGAGAGTCAGGAGACTAAATAATATTTATTATCTTTATAAGAGTGGAATGAGGGGGAGGGAGGAGTGTGGGAGATTTGTTGGCTGACTGGTGGATTAAGATAAGATTTCAGCATTGAACACCTTACCGTTTTCTCCCATAGGCTCAGTAGACGCAGCTTTCACATATACTGCTCTGTAACGCCCTCTTGTGTCTTGAACTGGAAGTATAAGTGTCATGGCAGCTTCCATGCACTAGCACTGTCTGCTAAAATGACGATTTTCTCTAAAAACGCTGTCATACTCATGATTTACACAGCTGATAATGTTAGCGGACTGCATTCTCCATAAATATGGGAACTTTTTGCTAATATACAGTGGCCTTTAATTATTTTGTGCAGGTAATTAGATTGTAAGCTCTTTTGGACACTGTAAAATAAAGATGAGTAAAGTGAATGGGAGCAGAGACTAGATGAATTTAAGAGACCTCTGTGGGGTATGTGTGACACGGAGTGTCCTCTGTCTGTCTGTGGAGAGAAAGAGAGACAAGAAAGAGAGAGCAGGAAAAAGAGAGTGAGAAAGAGAGATAGGACATGAGAGGGAGAAGGGGATAAAGTAACAGAGTACAGAGGTAAGAAAGACGGGGAAAGGAAAGGAATGAGAGAATAAAAAGAAAGCATTAAAGAAACAGAGTGAGAGAGAGATAGATGGGGAAAGGAAAGGAATGAGAGAATAAAAAGAAAGAATTAAAGAAACAGAGTAAGAGAGAGAGATAGATGGGGAAAGGAAAGGAATGAGAGAATAATAAGAAAGAATGACATAAACAGAGAGAGAGAGAGAGAGAGATGGGGAAAGGAAAGGAATGAGAGAATAAAAAGAAAGAATGACATAAACAGAGAGAGAGAGAGATGGGGAAAGGAAAGGAATGAGAGAATACAAAGAAAGAATTAAAGAAACAGAGTGTGAGAGAGAGAGAGAGAGAGAGAGAGAGATAGATGGGGAAAGGAAAGGAATGAGAGAACAATAAGAAAGAATTAAATAAACAGAGTGAAAGAGAGATAGATGGGGAAAGGAAAGGAATGAGAGAATAAAAAGAAAGAATTACAGAAACAGAGAGAGAGAGAGATAGATGGGGAAAGGAAAGGAATGAGAGAATAATAAGAAAGAATTAAATAAACAGAGTGAGAGAGAGATGGGGAAAGGAAAGGAATGAGAGAATAATAAGAAAGAATTACAGAAACAGAGAGAGAGAGAGATAGATGGGGAAAGGAAAGGAATGAGAGAATAATAAGAAAGAATTAAATAAACAGAGAGAGAGAGAGATGGGAAAGGAAAGGAATGAGAGAACAATAAGAAAGAATTAAATAAACAGAGTGAAAGAGAGATAGAGAGATGGGGAAAGGAAAGGAATGAGAGAATAAAAAGAAAGAATTAAAGAAACAGAGACAGAGAGAGAGATAGATGGGGAAAGGAAAGGAATGAGAGAATAAAAAGAAAGAATTAAAGAAACAGAGTGAGAGAGAGAGAGATGGGGAAAGGAAAGGAATGAGAGAATAAAAAGAAAGAATTAAATAAACAGAGAGAGAGAGAGAGAGAGATGGGGAAAGGAAAGGAATGAAAGAATAAAAAGAAAGAATTAAAGAAACAGAGAGAGAGAGAGAGAGAGAGAGAGAGAGAGATGGGGAAAGGAAAGGAATGAGAGAATAAAAAGAAAGAATTAAAGAAACAGAAAGAGAGAGAGATAGATGGGGAAAGGAAAGGAATGAAAGAATAAAAAGAAATAATTAAATAAACAGAGAGAGAGAGAGAGAGAGATGGGGAAAGGAAAGGAATGAAAGAATAAAAAGAAATAATTAAAGAGACAGAGAGAGAGAGAGAGAGAGAGAGAGAGAGAGAGAGAGATGTGGAAAGGAAAGGAATGAGAGAATAGTAAGAAATAATTAAAGAAACAGAAAGAGAGAGAGATAGATGGGGAAAGGAAAGGAATGAAAGAATAAAAAGAAATAATTAAAGAAACAGAGAGAGAGAGAGAGAGATGTGGAAAGGAAAGGAATGAGAGAATAGTAAGAAATAATTAAAGAAACAGAGTGAGTGAGAGATAGATGGGGAAAGGAAAGGAATGAGAGAATAAAAAGAAAGAATTAAATAAACAGAGAGAGAGAGAGAGAGAGAGAGATAGATGGGGAAAGGAAAGGAATGAAAGAATAATAAGAAAGAATTAAAGAAACAGAGAGAGAGAGAGAGAGATGGGGAAAGAAAAGGAATGAGAGAATAAAAAGAAAGAATTAAATAAACAGAGTGAGTGAGAGAGATGGGGAAAGGAAAGGAATGAGAGAATAATAAGAAAGAATGAAATAAACAGGAGAGAAACAATAGATATAGAGATAATCTTAAGTTGTGTCCTTGTAAATAGTGCAATAAATAAACACATTTGTATTCGGATAGGTACAAAGTCATACAACAAGTTCCATTCCCACCGCAGCTAAGAATTGTGGGTAATCACATGCAAATGAGCATTGCTTTTTCAGAAACATATCACTGATTTGCATATCACAACCCACAATGCCTTGCTTGTTGGGTTTGATCTAATGTTTTTGTGCGTGATGTCACTGTATAGGGTGTGCATTTGTAACCTATTCTTGGGGTGTCTTGTTTTCTTGCTCGGTGTTGTTCCAAGATTTGGGGTCTCCAGTAAAGTCTCTCTTGGGAGGAGTGATGTGCCCCATTGATCTATCCTGGTAACACCCCGCACCCTGCGCACATGTAGTTGCATTTAATGTAGCTGACCACTGTAGTTCAAGAAAAATGCACTTGTTTGTGAAGTAACAAAATAATCAACTGTCTAAGACATGGAAATAAAACACTTTAGGGACAAGCTGAATTGCTTGAGCAGAGGAATCCATCTTGTCTTTCTTACATCACTTCCTGAGAGCTGTCTCATGTCGGTGCATTTATTTATCTCTCAGTAGAGGGAGGAGTGAGCAGGAATAAGTCAGCTGGACTCTGGTGTATATCTAGTAATGATGGCGCCTCTGATATATATGGGCAGGGAGAGGGACTCTGGGGTATGACTAGTAATGATGGCGCCTCTCATATGTACATGGGCAGGGAGAGGGACTCTGGTGTATATCTAGTAATGATGGCGCCTCTCATATGTACATGGGCAGGGGGAGGGACTCTGGGGTATATCTAGTAATGATGGCGCCTCTCATATGTACATGGGCAGGGAGAGGGACTCTGGGGTATATCTAGTAATGATGGCGCCTCTCATATGTACATGGGCAGGGAGAGGGACTCTGGGGTATATCTAGTAATGATGGCGCCTCTCATATGTACATGGGCAGGGGGAGGGACTCTGGGGTATATCTAGTAATGATGGCGCCTCTCATATGTACATGGGCAGGGGGAGGGACTCTGGGGTATATCTAGTAATGATGGCGCCTCTCATATGTACATGGGCAGGGAGAGGGACTCTGGGGTATATCTAGTAATGATGGCGCCTCTCATATGTACATGGGCAGGGAGAGGGACTCTGGGGTATATCTAGTAATGATGGCGCCTCTCATATGTACATGGGCAGGGAGAGGGACTCTGGGGTATGACTAGTAATGATGGCGCCTCTCATATGTACATGGGCAGGGAGAGGGACTCTGGGGTATATCTAGTAATGATGGCGCCTCTCATATGTACATGGGCAGGGGGAGGGACTCTGGTGTATATCTAGTAATGATAGCGTCATAAATGATTGTTATATATATACTAGCGACTATTTTTTTGTGAAGTCGCTGTTTTCTGGGATTTTTTTGTCCCGGGAGTGAGGCGCGTAGAGCCTCCACCTCTGCAAATGCGGCCCCTCTCTTCGCGACAGTCCGCATTTGCGGCCAGAACTGCGTCCCTCGCTATGTGAATGATGCAGTTCTGTAAGCTCGCTTTGCGTGACGATGATTCGCAGTTTGACAACTATTATGCGTGATATACACTTTTATTTTGAGCAGTAACTGGGACCACAACCCCACAGTCTGCACTGAAGTGGGGGAGTAGGGGGGCTGCACTGAGCTACATGTAGACCCCCAGCCCTCTCCCCCCAGTGCAGCCGCCCTCGGCATCTCATTCCAGATAACATTGTGATTAATTCCCCGTGCGCAGGCCAATAATGAAGTGATTTCTTGTACAAAGGGCACGAGCTGAGAGGAGCAGAGTAAATATTTAATTCCGCGAGTACTGAGAGGCCACCTGGCTACGGGGCTATGGGTACTGAGAAGCCCACGGGCTACGGGGACTGAGAGGCCCCTGGGCTATGGGGCTATGGATACTGAGAAGCCCCCGGGCTACGGGGACTGAGAGGGCCCCAGTAATATCGGATTGGAGAAGACACGTCCTCCCCCCTAGCTGTGTATGTGTGGCCTCTCCCCCCTTGCTGTGTATGTGTGGCCTCTCTCCCCTTGCTGTGTATGTGTGGCCTCTCTCCCCTTGCTGTGTATGTGTGGCCTCTCTCCCCTTGCTGTGTATGTGTGGCCTCTCCCCCCTTGCTTTGTATGTGTGGCCTCTCTCCCCTTGCTTTGTATGTGTGGCCTCTCTCCCCTTGCTTTGTATGTGTGGCCTCTCTCCCCTTGCTTTGTATGTGTGGCCTCTCTCCCCTTGCTGTGTATGTGTGGCCTCTCTCCCCTAGCTGTGTATGTATGGCCTCTCCCCCCTAGCTGTGTATGTGTGGCCTCTCCCCCCTTGCTTTGTATGTGTGGCCTCTCTCCCCTAGCAGTGTATGTGTGGCCTCTCCCCCCTAGCAGTGTATGTGTGGCCTCTCCCCCCTTGCTTTGTATGTGTGGCCTCTCTCCCCTTGCTTTGTATGTGTGGCCTCTCTCCCCTTGCTTTGTATGTGTGGCCTCTCTCCCCTAGCTGTGTATGTGTGGCCTCTCTCCCCTAGCTGTGTATGTGTGGCCTCTCTCCCCTAGCTGTGTATGTGTGGTCTCTCTCCCCTTGCTGTGTATGTGTGGCCTCTCCCCCCTTGCTGTGTATGTGTGGCCTCTCCCCCCTTGCTGTGTATGTGTGGCCTCTCCCCCCTTGCTGTGTATGTGTGGCCTCTCCCCCCTTGCTGTGTATGTGTGGCCTCTCTCCTCTAGCTGTGTATGTGTGGCCTCTCTCCCCTTGCTGTGTATGTGTGGCCTCTCTCCCCTTGCTGTGTATGTGTGGCCTCTCTCCCCTTGCTGTGTATGTGTGGCCTCTCCCCCTAGCAGTGTATGTGTGGCCTCTCCCCCCTAGCAGTGTTCCTCTGAATGTACAGTCTTACTGTGCAGGGGACACAGACAAGCTCCATTACAATCACTAAGCCTCACACCTGCAGCATATGGCAGGCAATGCTCTTATTGATCATTTTCTGTTCTCACTTCGTGTTATTTCCCTTCAGGAAGTCCCAGACTCACCTGATTAGCGTATCATCCCAATCTCTCCCGTTTCCTTGTGTATCTGCACTGTGCGTCTCATCGGTCTCAATTACACCAGACCCAGAGTACAAATGAGAGCCGGGGTCCTGTAATCACATCGCGGCCCGGATACCAGTCATTACCCCTAATGATGTCACCTGATCCTGCGCCAGATTAGCGCTAACACCTTGTAATTCACTTACCTGAGCCATAAGTAACAGTGGAAGGCTTCTTATTCCTCCTAAGGAACCAATTTACAGCAATTCTATTGATTTATAATGACCTCACTTTCACAATTAAAAGAAATGGTATTCCAAGATTCTGGCGTACCCTCAAGGCTTCTTGTGCTCACACATAGACAATATCCTCCTTTGCACAACTACGTCTGAATATTGTCACTGCGGGTTTAGATTGTAAAATGAAGATAGCGGAGACATTAAATTATTATCTTTATGTGGCTGAGGAATCTACCCCGATCCTGAGGTGGGAGGACATGCCAAATGCACAATGGGAACGTAGCAGCTATAACTGCAAGCCATTAATGTCTAAACCGTTGGCAACAAAAGTGAGTACACCCCTAAGTGGAAATGTCCATATTGGGCCCAAAGTGTCAATATTTTGTGTGGCCACCATTGTTTTCCAGCACGGCCTTAACCCTCATGAGTGCTGCCGGCACTGGGGAGCTACAGGTCATTGAGGGAACCATGAATGCCAACATGTACTGTGACATACTGAAGCAGGGCATGATCCCCTCCCTTCAGAGACTGGGCCGCAGGGCAATATTCCAACATGATAACGACCCCAAACACACCTCCAAGGCGACCACTGCCTTGCTAAAGAAGCTGAAGGTAAAGGTGATGGACTGGCCAAGCATGTCTCCAGACCTAAACCCTACTGAGCATCTGTGGGGCATCCTCAAACGGAAGGTGGGGGAGTGCAAGGTCTCTAACATCCACCAGCTCTGTGATGTCATCATGGAGGAGAGGAAGAGGACTCTAGTGGCAACCTGTGAAGCTCTGGTGACCTCCATGCCCATGAGGGTTACGGCAGTGCTGGAAAATAATGGTGGCCACACAAAATATTGACACTTTGGGCCCAATTTGGACATTTCCACTTAGGGGTGTACTCACTTTTGTTGCCAACGGTTTAGACATTAATGGCTTTGTGTTGAGTTATGTTGAGGGGACAGCACATTTACACTGTTATACAGGCCGTACACTTACTACTTCACATTGTAGCAGAGGGGCATGTCTTCGGTGTTGTCACATGAAAAGATAGAATAAAATATTTACATGTGAGGGGTGTACTGACTTATGTGAGATATTGTATAAATGTATAAATAGATATATAGATGTACAGTACGTCCTTGAGGGCTGCACTCTACACCCGCCACACTATGAGAAGAACGAGGCTGCAACTTAACCCATTCCTGGGCTTTCTTTAGAGTGATTAGTTGTTGAGAGAAGGTAAAAGCAATAATGATTAGATGATAGAAATGATCAGCCTTATTAAATTGTCGGCCAATTGAATAGGGCTCTATATAAGCACAGAGCATATTATTTTACAGAAGTTATTAGTTAGTGACGAACTTGCTTTTGGATAGAAGTTCCCCAACTAAATAATATGCTCTGTGCTTATATAGAGCCCTATGCAATTGGCCAAATCGCAATTTAATAAGGCTTTTTATCTACACACCAATGGAGAAGGGGGAAAAGGAAGAAACAAGCATAAAATAATGTATTTGTTGTTGTTGTTGTTGTTCAGTCCTTCAGTCGTGTCCGACTCTCGATGACCATATATATGCAGCCCACCAGGCACATCTGTCTGTGTTTCTGATTGTACTCATCCATGAGGTTTTCTTAGCAAAAATACTGTCTGTCTGCTATAGCGTGCCCATCTTGGGGACCCTACAAGGTAGCAAAAAAATAAATTTAATTTAATTTAAAAAAATAAATATATATATTTATATATATATAGATAGATAGATAGATAGATAGATAGATAGATAGATAGATAGATAGATAGATAGATAGATAGATATTTGCACAGAGAGTAAGAGAGACAATATATATATATATATATATATATATATATATATATATTTTCTCCACCGGTGTGTGGATGTAATTTGTATCCCCTAATCATTATTGCTTTTATCTTCTCATCACCATAAACAAAGCTCAGGAATGGGTTAAGTGTGCAGCCCCGTACTACAAGTGCCGCACTCCTCATCCTGTGTGCCGGGCGTGTACTGCAGCCCTCGAGGACATTGGACGTGGCGTCTCTGGTGAAGCTAAAACAGTTTGATGGGTAATTGCAGCAGGAAAATGGCGAAGCTGCTGAGCCAGGCAGGATTTAGTGCCTTATCACCCAGCTCGGGCATCCAGCCTCCCCGCTCCGACGCCAGCCTGACATCCTTCATGGGACTCCAAACCATCAGATAATGCCAGTGACAGATCTGTCTGCGCTCCGCTGGCCCCTCCCAGCTCCTGTGTCTCGTACAATATGCAAAGCAGCTCCCTGAAAAGCATCAGTCTCTCACATTACCTCCAAATTGAATCTTCTTCGGTGGCCCGCGTACAATTTATAGCCCACTTCTCCTGCACTTCAGTCCTCATTTAACTACAATTTGACAAAGTACACTCTATATTTGCTGCCGGCAAAGAAATAAAAAACATAATAACCCAGAATACTCGGAAACAGAATCTGGAGCTTCGAGCCGTAAAATACATTATTGACACAAAGTGTCCATTTTGACGGAAAAGACGTGATGTATTGCATTCCCTGAGCTATAATTGTCACGGAGTAATTAATCACAAAACAGCAGTCAACCTGCGATTAAGTCTTAAGCAATATCGTTTTCAGATGCGTTAAAAAAAAATCTAATTGGGAAGTAACAAATGGCAAAAAGCGGCAAAGGAATAGAGAACAAAGGAGGAGGAATGAAGAGAGGATTAGTGCGCGGCGTCCGCCCCAGACTCTGGGAACAAAAACACAAATAAATACAAAGGTTTCATTTGCTTTTTGTGTCTGGAGGGCAACATGGAGGAGCTATCAGAGGAGATGTCGAGTCTCAGTAGATGAGGTTCTGGTTTATATGTGGATGTGCAAAGGAATAGGCAAGCGTGGTTTAGAGCAGGGGTGCCCAAGTTGGGTCCTGGTGTGCCACACACAGGCCTGGATTTGAGGATTTCCTTTTTGTGCACAGGCGAGTCAATCAGCATGACCAAAGAAGTGATAGTCTCACATGGGTGCCGCAGGGATATCCTCAAATCCAGACCTGTTTTCGGCCCACCAGTTGGTGTTGGACACCCCCGATTTAGTTGTATCTGTATTGGTATATACCACATTGGATTTCTCAATGGCCTAGGACAGAAAGTAAGTAGGGTTCCCACATTCATACCTTATCCCAGTTTCCGCTTCCTTTTGATCCATTCTACTCCACCATTTGCCAGTTCTCTGTCATATTATTTTATCTGGTCTCTTTTTCCTTTTTGCCCCTTCTCTCTATTTTTTTATATTATCCTTTATTTGTAACATATTCCATAGCGCAGTACGGGGTTTGAGTACATTTTGTCACTCAAGACATGATGTATTGCCAATTCTTGTCAGACCTTGGGTCCCTTTCTCCCCTCTTGCCCATATCCCTCTATCTATTTCCTCCGTTCTTTCCCGATATTCCCACACTCTCTCGTCCCCTTTTGTATGATCTCTTTCCATCCTTTTATTTGCTCTATTTTACTTGCTTTTATCCTCCTACCCCTAAATATAACCCTTCCTAGTCCCACTGTGTCCGATCCCAGATTCAGATGGTGGTGGGTCAGGCCAGCCCAGATACACGTTGGAGTGGATAAGGGTGGTGGTTTGTACAAAGATGGATGGTCTGTGGATAATTGTATAGATGGGTGATAAATAAGAGACAACACCTTATGTTCTTCAGAGGAGAGTCTTTATTGGGGAACGTTTATGGGCAAACAGTATGGTGCAACGTTGGTTCAACCCACAAACATCTTCATTATTTAATAACTAAACATATGAAACCATATCTTACGATCACTACAGTGGTCCTTTAAGCTGTTTTATATGAGAGGACACCTCAATGTGAGGATGGTTCCTGGTATCCCATCACATGTAGTCCTGTTACACACAATTACATGATTGCACTGACACAATGACCCATAGTGGTGTTGGAGGCGGTGGACACAGGCAGATCCCCGCTCAGATCCCCCGCTCAGATCCCCCGCTCAGATCCCCGCTCAGATCCCCTCTCAGATCCCCTCTCAGATCCCCGCTCAGATCCCCTCTCAGATCCCCTCTCAGATCCCCGCTCAGATCCCCTCTCAGATCCCCCGCTCAGATCCCCCCGCTCAGATCCCCCCGCTCAGATCCCCCCGCTCAGATCCCCTCTCAGACCCCCGCTCAGATCCCCCGCTCATCCAGACACGGGCAGAGGATCAAGAAAAGTTTGTTTGCCGCTGAAGTTTCTCAAATGTCAAGAGGCAAAACATCAGGTGTAAATGATTCTTCCAGGAGCCTCGTGCCCATCAATATCCATTTTCTTGTAAACCAGCGGAAGGTATCGATCTCCAGGTGACCGTCCACACAGGCTTTAGGGGAACTGCCTGAGCAACCAAGGTGTTTATTAGCACATCTGTAAGGAAGTACACACTAAATGCTGCTTCTTGGATCAGACATTGTAGGAACTGCCGCAAGCAGAGAAAATAAATGTTCTGAGCTTGCGCTTTGATCAATAATTAAAGATTTAAATAGGATGAAATATTACTACCTGAATATTACTGTACACAGGTAGAGTGCAGCCCCCGCCACGCCGCCCAGGACCATCATGATCTGTAAAAGATGGAGTAATAGCAGTGAATGAAATGTTACTGAGTCTGTGAATTTGGTAAGAAGTGCTGAGAGTATCCAGGTGACCTTGGGATGACAGCATCAAGACGCTGGGAATTCCACTGTTTGTGTGTTTGAAGCTCTTAGAAATCTTATATAGAACTAGCGACTTGCCCGTCATAAAAAGTGAAGCCTGGTAATGCTGTTTGCCACACAATGGGAGCCTCTACTTTACTGGCCTCGCAATGAGTGCCTTTGGCGCTCATCATGGGCCTCGCAATGAGAGCCTTTGGCGTTCATGGCGAGCCACCCCCCACCTCTCCCACCCTCTACTTTACTGGCCTTGCGGTGAGCGCCTTCGGTGCAAGTCTCTCGCCCTGTCTACTTCCTCCTTTGTGTCTCCTTCCCCCGCTCCTCTCCCTCCCTTGTTTCTCCTTCCCCCGCTCATCTCCCTCCCTTGTTTCTTCTTCCCCCTCCTCTCTCTCCCTTGTGTCTCCCCCCCCTGTGTTTTTACCACCCTCTCACGCCCGTGTCTCTAACCCCCCTCCCCTGTGTCTCTTTTCCCCCTCTCCCTCACCTGTGTTTGTCCCCTGCCTGTGTCTCTTCCCCCCTGCCCCCTCCCCCTGTGTCTGTACCCCCCTCCTCTCTCTCCCCTTTCTCTTCCCCACCTTTCCCTCCCATGTGTCTCTTTCCCCCTCTCCTGTTTCTCTTTCCCCCTCTCCTGTTTCTCTTTCCCCCTTCTTCCTCCCCTGTGTCTGTCCCCTCCCTGTGTCTCTTCCCCCTGCCCCCTCCCCCTGTGTCTGTACCCCCCTCCTCTCACTCCCCTGTCTCTTACCCACCTTTCCCTCCCCTGTGTCTCATTTCCCCTCCCCTTTCCCCCTCTTGTGTCTTTCCCCCTCCTCTCCCTCCCTTGTGTTTCCTTTCCCCCTCCTCTCCTTCCCTTGTTTTTCCTTTCCCCCCTTATCTCACTCCCCTGTGTCTGTTCCCCCCTCCTCTCCCCTCCTCCTCTCCCTCCCCTGTGTCTTTCCCCCTCCGTGTTTCTCTTTCCACCTCCCCTGTGTCTCTTCCCCCTCCTCTCCCCTCCTCCTCTCCCTCCCCTGTGTCTTTCCCCCTCCGTGTTTCTCTTTCCACCTCCCCTGTGTCTCTTCCCCTCACAGTTTGACAATTATAATATGTGATCACACAGGAGTTTGTAGCTGCAGCCTCAGAAACTCTATTAGTACAGTGAGTGCATGATCATGCACTCCACACCCGGTAAGTGCGGACATCAGGTGCAGCTTCTGATGTGATTGTTGTTGTTGTTGTTCAGTCATGTCAGACTCTCAGTGACCATAGCTACGTTTCTGGCTGTGCTTATCCATATAGTTTTCTTGGCAAAGATACTGGAGTGGTTTGCCAGTTCCTTCTCCTGACCTGCTCATCTTGGGTGACCCTACATGGTATAGCTCACAGCTTCATTGAACTACACAAGCTCCTTTCACCACTACAAGGGGCCTAATGTGATAGCTCCTAATGTTATATATAGCTCCTGCAGGACTGACCCGGTCCAGTGAGAGGGATCAGAGCTGATAAACTGGTATATTCACTTACCAGAAGTGGGACATGCCTTAAGGGCGGGAGAGGGGCATAAGGGAGCAGTCTAATGCCCTAATAAGAAGCGTTACTAAACTTCCTATTACATCATTTATAATAGCAATATCCAATATTACATTTACTCAAAGAATCAGGTATCAGCCACCCGCTGTGTTTTTGTCTCCACCCAGGTAATGTTATCAAGGGGAGAGTGCTTGAGAGACGCATCTAAATGGTTTTAAAGACAAGCAGTTTCATAGGCAGTTCTTACAGCAAAAGCTGGTTGCCACTTTAACACAGCACGTCTCTAGCCAATGGTTTCATTGCATTGATACAACTTTGTGTCATAAAATTTGCCTTCTAGATAACACTGCCTCCCCATGTTGACCTTATAGTGAGGGGAGACAAACAGCAGCTGAGGTCTGATTTTGATATTGAATATTGGTTTTTAAAGCCTTGAATAAGAATGTTATTGATGATCAATGTCTAATTAAATCCTGTAGCTCCCTGTGTTACGTATTACATAGGACATATAACGAGTCTGTGGGACTCTCTGGTGTATATGTGATAGACTTTCTATATGACCTTTTATATGGAATTATACTGCAGAAAAATCTGCTTTTTTGTTTCTATTGATCAACTTCCTGCATAGACATTATGACAGGACATGGTGCTGTTTCTATTATTAGACTTTGTAATGTCTGTATAGGACTTTATGCAGGTTATATTACAGGACTCTGAGTTGTCTCTGATATATGACTCTGAGCTGTTCCTGTGACGGGACTCTGAGCTGTTCCTGTGACGGGACTCTGAGCTGTTCCTGTGACAGGACTCTGGGCTGTTCCTATGACAGGACTCTGAGCTGTTCCTGTGACGGGACTCTGGGATGTTCCTATGACGGGACTCTGGGATGTTCCTGTGACGGGACTCTGGGATGTTCCTATGACGGGACTCTGAGATGTTCCTATGATGGGACTCTGAGATGTTCCTGTGACGGGACTCTGAGATGTTCCTGTGACGGGACTCTGAGATGTTCCTGTGACGGGACTCTGGGATGTTCCTATGACGGGACTCTGAGATGTTCCTATGATGGGACTCTGAGATGTTCCTGTGACGGGACTCTGAGATGTTCCTGTGACGGGACTCTGAGATGTTCCTGTGACGGGACTCTGGGCTGTTCCTGTGACGGGACTCTGGGCTGTTCCTATGACGGGACTCTGAGCTGTTCCTGTGACGGGACTCTGGGATGTTCCTATGATGGGACTCTGGGATGTTCCTATGATGGGACTCTGAGATGTTCCTGTGACGGGACTCTGGGCTGTTCCTGTGACGGGACTCTGGGCTGTTCCTATGACGGGACTCTGGGCTGTTCCTATGACGGGACTCTGAGATGTTCCTGTGACGGGACTCTGAGCTGTTCCTGTGACGGGACTCTGGGCTGTTCCTATGACAGGACTCTGAGCTGTTCCTATGACGGGACTCTGGGCTGTTCCTATGACGGGACTCTGAGATGTTCCTGTGACGGGACTCTGAGCTGTTCCTGTGACGGGACTCTGAGCTGTTCCTGTGACGGGACTCTGGGCTGTTCCTATGACGGGACTCTGAGATGTTCCTGTGACGGGACTCTGAGCTGTTCCTATGACGGGACTCTGAGCTGTTCCTATGACGGGACTCTGAGCTGTTCCTGTGACGGGACTCTGAGCTGTCCCTGTGACGGGACTCTGAGCTGTCCCTGTGACGGGACTCTGAGATGTTCCTGTGACGGGACTCTGAGATGTTTCTGTGACGGGACTCTGAGCTGTTCCTATGACGGGACTCTGAGCTGTTCCTGTGACGGGACTCTGAGCTGTTCCTATGACGGGACTCTGGGCTGTTCCTATGACGGGACTCTGAGATGTTCCTGTGACGGGACTCTGAGCTGTTCCTGTGACGGGACTCTGAGCTGTTCCTGTGACGGGACTCTGAGCTGTTCCTGTGACGGGACTCTGGTCTGTTCCTATGACGGGACTCTGGTCTGTTCCTATGACGGGACTCTGGTCTGTTCCTATGACGGGACTCTGAGCTGTTCCTATGACGGGACTCTGGGCTGTTCCTATGACTGGGCTCTGGGCTCTGGGCTGTTCCTTGTTCCTGAGAGGGGATTCTGGGCTATTCCTATGGCAGGACCCTAAAGTGTCTCAGATCTATGACTCTGAGCTGTTCCGTCTGTGTTACGTCTGTATGATCGGACTCTGAGCAGGTTATATTACAGGACTCGGAGCTATTTCTGAAACGGGAATCTGGGCAGATTCTGTGATATGTAACCATGATATCTCTAGCCAATATCCAGAACCCTTTCATGGTGGTTATTTTGCTTCCTTGAATAGTCTGAACATCTCCTTGTGTTTCCTCCATATATTTTATGCAGAGCTCAGTTTGGAATATTGATCCCAGACCAGTGAGATCGTCCTGTATTTTATGATTCTTCAGTTGGAATTTATGGTAATCTCTCTCCTTGTAAGATTTCTTATAAAAGAAGCCAGTCAGCTGTTTTGCAGCTAAACTTTATTTTTATGGCTTCTGAATTGTTCTCCTTGAGAGTACACAATAAATCAATGAGCCACGTTTTGCCGTGGAAGGAATATTTCTGATGTCTTGTGCTGGCTCATGGAATTGGATTCCTTTTATGGCCATGTGCTTAACGGCCTCCTAAGAAAATCATCTCTTCAATGTGTATGCACACAGCGGGGCTTGAACAAAATCAAGTACATTAGAGATTCCTATTAAAGCTGAAGGAATGGGCCTTGTAATATGGGCAACCATTGCAGGTGCAGGAGATCTGCTATGTAAGGAAGGACTACATTTAATAGAACTTAAGTAGGCAACTCCCTTAAAACCTTAACTAATAACATATACTGTATAAATTGCAATACTCTTTTATTTCATATAGATATAATATTGGTCCATTGTCTATATGAGACAATGGTAGCCACTATGTAAACCAATAGCCATTTCTTTTTTTTTGCAGATGTCATTCTTCTTTGGAAAGTAAGCCTTGAATCATAGCTAAGATGCTGGAAAACTCAATGGCGCACGTATTTCAGGGATCTTCTAGTTTCCTTCTATATGTAGCTACGAGATGTCTGGACACAGAGCTTGTTTCTGCTCCGGGTGCGCCTCATGGATGCTCTCCTTGCTGTGCTCAGTGCTCTGCTAAACCTCCAGGTCATTGCCTTCTTGATTAATCAAACTTAACGATTGCAGGGGATTCACTAGATTGCTCAGAATGTCCGATGGTTAATTAGAAAAAGAAACATCAAAGGGGAAAAATGTCAGGTCACGTCATGTCCAGGAATCTTACACAAACACAAGGTGGTCGCATGGAGATGGTGACATTGTAGGGGATTGACATTTTCACTACAGTTTCTGCAAGAATGTATTCTTAAAAATATGTGTTTTATTGTCTCAGTTTATTTTGATAGTTTTTGATAAATTTTTCTTTACTGGAAATTTCTAAATGAAGACTAAAGATGTAGGAAATTGCCCTACCTCCTGCTCAGCTTATCTTTTGCAGCTCTGTAGCAACCTCAGGAGCACACTTCCTTGGCACTCACGAATACAATATTGGGGTCTCATTGTACTGTGTGTGGGGACTTCCAGTGACACATGGAAAGGGTGCACGCCGAATGCACTAGAACAGTCATGGCTAGGTCTACCATATTGGTGAAGTGGATGGCTGCCCAGGGTGCCAGCTTACAAATGGCGCCATCACGAGTTGTTCAAGGTTACACAGAACTTGCGCCTAGTCCTGTAATCCACGTGTTTGTTGGAATACGTTCCATTTTTACGCCTTTTCTGGCCTTCAGTCGGCTTTTTTTTGTCTTTTATTTAATGTTTCTTTCTTTGTATTACTGTTGTTTATTTGTTCTAGAAATAAATACGTGATTTTGCCAAGGAGAAGGCACAAAACAAAAAAAAAATTCAACAAAAACTCCCTATTGTACCTTTACAGATTACATTCGCATAATAATCTATCTTGTAGTTATAGTATCTATGGTGTATATATGATTTAACTTAAAAATAAAAAGTAACCTTGACTATAACCCCACTGATTTCTAGATATTTGTTCCAATTAACTCTAGCAGACGTCCCACTTTCCTGTACATGCAATATCTAAGGCTCCTTTCTGGGTGCCAATTTGGCTTGAAGATAGTGGAAAGGAGATTGTAAAACAAAGCCAAATGCACCATGTGATCCGTTATATATAGTGATGAATAATAAGGAAGATTCTCATTTCAAGTTTCCCCAAATACTTTATCATTTGAAATTAATAAATAAAATTGCATTTTTCTTCCATTAATTTGATATTGAGTTTTTACCCTGTACTAATTAATGATTGGCTGAAAAGGAAAACACTTAAATGTGGGCTACTTTCTAGAAAAATGTTGCCCGTTCTAGAGACAATCTAGAAATGACCTGATCACAGGCTGTTTAAGGCAGACTGGGGTTAATGTCTACAATAAATCTACTGTTGTACAGATCTTCAAGACAAAGTCATTTTGTTCTGCTCAGAAAGTCAGCGCCATACAACGCTGGCCCATTTCATGTGAGGCTGGAGGGCTAAATGATGCCATACACTGCATTAATTTAGCCTGGCACGGACATGCCCCGGTGCCCTCTCCCAGCCTTTTGTACACATTGAGACTGCTTGAAGTTCTTTAAGATTTAAATACATTTCCATCACTCATTCTCCTCTCTGGCCTCCTTATGACTCGCTGTCCCATCTGAGTCCCTGTCTACATTCACAATCCCATTCCAACTCCATGTCCAGCCCCACTTCTGTTCCTTCTCCCTCCATGTACCACTCCACTGAAATAGTCTCCAAACCTGCACACACCCCAAGTCTCCCTGAAGACCCCACTTCCTCTCTCTGTCCAGCCCTGCTCCATTTTAGATATTTTCACTCTACTTTTCTTTATCTCTGAGCTTGACGTATTGTGCTCTTGACCCCGAGCTTAACGTGTTGTGCTCTTGTCCCCGAGCTTGACGTGTTGTGCTCTTGTCCCCGAGCTTGACGTGTTGTGCTCTTGACCCCGCGCTTGACTTGTTGTGCTCTTGACCCCGCGCTTGACGTGTTGTGCTCTTGACCCCGAGCTTGACGTGTTGTGCTCTTGACCCTGACCTTGCCTCTGGATCTTTGAACCATTTTAGCAACAAACCCAATCTTCACTTAACCCTCTGTTTGTTATATTTCTTCAGTGAATTTCCTTCATACTCAAAACAATGATACTGTACCATTTTATGCCTTCAGTGTAAATAACGCACCTTGGATTAAGGTGATATAAATAAATATCACTATAATAGTTGTGGATGTTGGTGATGTTTGTCATGTTGGTCACGCACTTGCAGCCCTCGCTAAGCGAGTCGTTGAGGCACGCAAGACTTAGGCTACAATGAGCGCCAAATGCGCTCATTGCCCTGTGAGCCTTGCAAAGCGAGGCTAGAAGTTGTGGCACGCGGGACTTAGCCTGCAATGAGCGCCAAAGGCACTCATTGCACTGCGAGCTTCGCGTAGCGAGGCAAGCAGTTTAGCCAAGCACTTGGTTCAAACACGTAACTCCAAACCACCAAAAAACAACCAAAATTATAAAAAAAAAAGAATAACACAAGTAACACACAAGTTACAAACTAATTGGAGCCATATTTTGCTAGGGAAAAAATGGCGGACGAAAAACAAAAAAATTCTGAAACAGGATGAAAACGAGGCTCTGCAGTGCCAGGCACGCAGAACTTAGAAAATACACGACGGCGAAAACAGTAACACACACGAACAACGCCAGGCACGCAGGACTTAGAAAATAAAACCAACGCAGGTGCTCAGAGGCGCAAAAGCCTCACGTTGCATGGCAAACAGCATTGCCAGCCTTACAATTTTTTTCCTGTCATTTTTGACGGGCAATTTCCTAGTATCTATATAAATAGTTTCAGCAACTTCCTAATTTTATCCATTTTTCTTTTATAAATTACTGCCAAACATAAAAATTGATTTTGCTAAAGCTTTAGAACTTTATACTAATTTTTCATTGTTCAAAATATTTAAAATTAGTCTTTTATGAAATAATGATGGGAAATTTGGAGTTTGTGTCCTATATTATTCCTAAAATGTAATATTTGTTCCAGTATCCCAAAACTGTTTCCTGCTAATGCCATTATAACATGATTTATGTGACATCAATCCCATGGACTTGACGTGTTCTTGGTAGGATCCTTGGGCCATCCCAGTATCCTCGCTCGTCGCCCGGTGGTGCTGTGGTTGCACCCCGACACTGCCCGACTTGTTCTGGGCATAAATAAGCTTTTTGTTTCCTTATAATGAGGAGTCCTTCCCTTTCTTAAGGTACACGCTGGAGTCCAATGTTACTTCTTCTGATTACAAATTACCATCTAATGATCTCTGGCTTCTGAGTTCATATTTAAACTCTGTGTGATCCCTCTCTTGGCACTCTCACGGGGATGTTAATGGGCCACTGAACTCTCAAATCTTCTTTGATGCATTAAAAGGAGTATGGGCCAAATGTACTAAAGGTTGACCTGATGGAGCACTCTTGAAGATGTCAAGTCTTAATTATTTTTTAAAAACGGGAAAAAAATTCAATTAAGAGTTTTTATCTGAAAGTGGATTTATGTTCATGGCTAATGATATTAGTTTGTTACATACTTTCTTATCTAGCATGGTCCTTTATGAGTCCTATACAGCTTTTTATAAATTGAAGACCCTTTTTGTTGTGCAAGAGGTCACCATAAGGGGAATGGTATTACTGCAGCTTTATATATAAGTTTTTTCTTGCCAAGAGAAGCTCGTAATCAAGTCTTTGTACGACTGGTTGGAATAATGCGCCTCTTTGCAGACAAAGGCACGTCGTGGGATTACTGGCCTCCTGTAGGGTGGAACCATCACTTGTACAATTGTACGGCGGGTGATAACATGGAGCAATCAGGATGTGTCACTCACACACTGATGTACCAGGTCTCTACAGGTTGCTCCTAATGATAAGAGACTGGCTGGGAGGATTCCCACTGGGACAGAGCTTATTGTGTGAAGAACTGGCCATTACTCTGTTGGACAAGGAACCGGCACGGAGGGGGCCAGGCTGGCAGGATGTGCCAAGCTGTAGGGTTTCATTAAATGAGGCTCACACCTCGGTAATGTTAGTTTTTTATTGATGGTGACCTACTGGACAACTCTTTTGGCCAGCATATACTCAAAGGATCATTGTAAATTATTGAACTTGTAGAACTTCTGTAACCAACTCTATATTGCTATGTAAATGAGAAAGAAGTAGTTGCCTTATTCATATCATGTGGTCAGTATAGAAAGGATCACTGTAAATGATTGAACTTGTAGAACTTCTGTAACCCCCTCCTATATTGCTATGTAAATTAGAAAGAAGCGTATTCATATCATGTGGTCAATATTCTCTGGAAGTATTGCATATTAAAATAAGATAAAGGTAATCCATTACCATTTATATGCAATTATCCTTGGGATTGGGCCATTTTAGTTTCTACTGACCATCTTCCCGAAATGGGAGAAGATTATGCACATCAAGCTGCTCTCTGCATGGTGGAAATGTGGCATTTAAAGCTGGCAGTGTTTTCATTAAGACTCATGGAAAGTTTATTTGTTTAGGAGAAACACCCTGAGAAAGTACCCCACAGAATCAACTCAAAATAACAACTATTTGCCATTGTATTTATGCGTGTACTTTTTATTTATAATAAAATGGACCTTTTCTTTGTCACTTTAATAAGTGCCCAAGTATTGCAGTTGTTGCTGTGTGGTTCTTATGATATCGGTGATGTGTAATAAACATCTGAGCGGTTCAGCAACAAGTGCTATACCTGCTATACAGCTTCAAGCACAGGGCAGCAGTATATGAATGTGTTTGCCAATAGGAAGCGGCTGATGTTACACGCCCATCTCACGCAATGACGTACTCTGAGGGTTGGGGGGAATGAGAGAGACCAACATGGCAGCCTAGGGAAATTAAAAATTAGTAATTATTCAAAACTTTTTAGAACTGGGCTAATTGGGCTTCCATTGTGTACTTGTTATGGGTCATGACTGTACCACTCCTAGTAGAGATGTGTTGGGTGGTCCAGGGACTGAGAAGATCACATCTAACTGTACAGATAGGTCATTTACATTTTGATTTACTTAAAATCCTGACACTCTGGCTTGGCACCGGCACTTGAGGGCTTGTGTTAGCCATATTATTATATTCACTAGACCAGGGGTGTCCAAACTCAGACCTGGATTTGAATATACACAGGGGAGTCAATCAGGATGACTGAAGAAGTAGTTGACTCTCCTGTGCACAGCAGGGATATCATCAAATCCAGGCCTGTGTGTGGCCCTGACGCACCGGACTTGTGCACCCCTGCACTAGACGTAGCAAAAATCAACCTTGCTCAGTGAGGCTCTCTACTATTGAAAGGGTTAAAAGGTTGCTTTATTTCTGGAAGAATGTGTAGTTGGTGAAGTATGAAAGCCATGAACATAGAAGCATTTTTAGAGAAAATCGTAAGTTTTGAAGACTTATGTATAAAAAATATCCATCATGTCCGACTTGTCCATTTCCTAAAAGCTTAGCCCTATTAAATAGTGGGTGGAGAGGTGGGGGGTTATTAAATCACCTGATCTTTTGATGTTTGACACCTACCCCCTTCCCATGCAAATGCTCAGCAGCAGGCAGCTCACAAGAATAACTGCAAGCCCTGCAGAAATGTAAACACCCCCTAGCACAACTTTCACCAGAGTCTCACGAGGCATCAAACGGTATTATTTGTTTTGTTTTCTTTATATCATTTTTTCTGCCTAGCTTTGCTCGAAGTCGTGCTCAATTTGCATATATGTTGTTATCATACATCGATCCTGTGTTTGGTGACATCCTCACACGCCTGTGAAGCAGGAACATACAATATATATATTTTTTTACTTTTAAGTTTTATTAAAAGAAAATAACTCCCCCAAGCAGTAGAGGACTTTGTAGTTATTGCTGGTTCCGGTCCAGACATCCCACCTCTGACCGCCCATCGCCTGCCGCACTTTCTATGTCTCAGCCAGGAGTCCTTCTGATTAGCCGTAACCTTTATATAGTCTGAATAATCACGGAGCGTAAATATAACGTCCAGATGAGACATTCGTGTGACTTATTCTGTCCTGATCCAGTCATTCCTCCACGCCCGGACTCGGACTCAAATTACATGACATTTTAAAGTGACACAATGGAGGCTCCAAATAAGGTTTAATCTAAAACTACAGGTAATAACTACTTTATCTATTGAATGTTATCAAAAATTGTGACTGTGATTACTCCATGGTGTCTACTTGCATTGTTTTCAGTCTATAGAACTGTATGAAAACTGGAAATATTTATTTACTTCAAAATATGCGGTATAAAATAATATTTACAAGTGGAAGAACATCCCACACAAGACCCTATAATTCACAAAGGGATATCTCCTAATGTGGAAGGTTACACCGTCAGGCCCACATCTAGCTCCTATCCCTACCATATCATTAAGAAGATACAAAGGGTATAGAGCTATCTGCCTAATACTGTACCCTCTTCCCATAGCTTTACAAACTTAAATGGCCCAGGTTAACCTTATAAAGGGCTTGCCTGCCACTGTAATATAGCCTGACTTCCGTTTTGCTTTAATCATACAATACGATCAATGACGGGCAACCTATTCTCTTGAACAGCCTCATTTGTGGCCCCTGAGTCCTTAAAGGGGCCTCACAGGGATTTGAACCTTTTTATTTTACCCAAAGAAAAATAGTAAAATCTGTAGGAAATGAATGAATTGGTACCAGATGTATATATAATGAGGAGAGGTATTTAGCAGTACAGTTGGGTATTATTTCCCATACTGTATACTGTTAAAGTGGGGCATGCTGGGGCCGCATGGGTAGTGCCTGAGCTCTCTTGGAGCCCAATGGCCGCCTGTTGCCCACCACTGCCTTACATATTATGTTAAATATGTCTATTGAAGAACTTAATTATCTGACAAAGTAATGGCACCTCATGCATCTCCCTGCGACAAATCAGCCGTATTCCAGGTGTATGAAACATAACAAAGAGTCACTTTGTGGCCATTAAGTCCTGACATTAATTCAATAGGCAGAGCTGGCAGATTTGTCCTGCTGTATAGTGTCTTTCATTTATATGAATGACATCACATTTCAAGGGGCCACTATGTTTCCTGCACTATTCAATAATCCATGAAAGCCTCATATACAGATATTCATATTCATCGTTCATTCAAAAAACATTAATCCGGCATTAATAGAAAACTGGGTTATATTGATCTAGGAAATTGCCTGTCAAAAATGACGGGAATACGTTTTCCCAACCTCTCACTCCACTGTATCTCCTTTACCCCCTTCCTTTCCCCCTCTCCTGTATCTCCTTCCCCCCTCTCTCCCTCTCCTGTTCCTCCTTTCTCCCTGTCTCTTTCCCCCGTGTCTCCTTTCCCACTCTCCCTTTCCCTCCTTGTGTCGCCTTTCCCCCTCTCCTTCCACTGTGTCTCCATAACCCCTCTCCCTCCACTGTCTCCTTCCTCCACTCTGCCTCCCTTGTGTCTCATTTCCCCCTCCTCTCCCTCCCTTGTCTCCTTTCCCCCTCCTCTCCCTCCCTTCCCCCTCCTTTCTCCCTCCTTTCCCCCTCCTCTCCCCCTCCTCGTCCTCCCTTCCCCCTCCTCTCCCTCCCTTGTCTCCTTTCCTCCTCCTTTCCCTTCTTTCCCCCTCTTCTCCCTCCCTCCCTTGTCGCCTTCCCCCGCTTTCCCCCTCCTCTCCCTCCCTCTCCCCCTCCCTCCCCCCTCCTCTCCCTCCCCCTCCTCTCCCTCCCTCCCCCTCCTCTCCCTCCCTCCCCCCTCCTCTCCCTCCCTCCCCCCTCCTCTCCCTCCCTTGTCTCCTTTCCCCCTCCTCTCCCTTCCCACTCCTCTCCCTTCCCCCTCCACTCCTCTCCCTTCCCCCTCCTTTCCCTCCTTTCCCTCCCTTCCCCCTCTTCTTCCTTCTCTCAGTTGCATCCCTCGCTTTGGGAGGGACGCAAAAGCGTTACCAACATCGCAAACGTCCCCAACACTGACAACTATTATAGTGATAAATGCTCAGTATTGTACCAAATGATATAGTTCTCCTGTTATCATAGAAATCTCATATAAGGACATGTAATGTTATTCACAGATAACATATCTATCTCATGCTGGATAAGTAATAGTGATACAAAAATATAACTGCAATTGTATTAGAGTATTAATATTGAAAGTTATGTGTTTTAAGCATAAATTACAGAAAAAGACCCTTCCTCGCTCCTTCTAATTTATATAAAGCTATTACTTAAGTCTGACAGCATGGGGTTAATATGCAGGAAGTATAGCCCTACTTGATTAAATTAGCACAATCACAGATGTATGGAAGTGTTACATTTTCTGTCATTATTCCCATTTTCCAGGCTGGCATGCTCTTCTGCTCATCACCCCCACCGTGAGTGCTTTTAGGTAATTTATGCTGAAAATACCTTCATTTCAAACAGAGTTATGATACCATATCAACGAGCACAAATATACTTTTATATATATATATATTTGCAGAATCCATTTAAATGGAGGCTGCTCAACTTCATATTGAAGCTGAGTTGTTTTGGGATTTATACCCGAGTGTCTCTTTAATTTGGGTAAAATCCCCATGGGATGGCAGGGACATATATAGTGGGTACATTGTATAAAATCTGCGGGGTTTGCTATACTGCGGAGTAATTTAAGCCTGAGCTTGTTAGCAGATAGGGGAATGGGCGGGCTCGACGACTGCTCCCATCTTTGCTTCTATAGCTTAAACTGATTATCTCTACATTATTTATAATGCACCCAAAATATATCTTGAGTAATTATATGGCATATTTAATGCACCATTAGGTGAGGAGCCTGACGCTTTTGGAAGGCAGTATAATAATTAAGATTGGCGTATCCTGGACCCTGGCAAAGGAAGGGTAAAAGCAGCCAAAAATAATGAGACAAGAAACGGGGGTCTATGAGGGGGGAGCTGCTCTCGTTCAATATTTTATGCTCTTCCAATATTTTATGCTCTGAGCGCGCCTCGCATTGTGTTATTTCTACGTTTCTGAGGTTGTTCACTTAACCCACCCAATGACCCATTAATACTCCAAACCCGTGAGACCGTGGCGGGGGGGGACCGGGGGGCTTGTGATTGTGATTGAACAAGGAGCGAGGCAGATTCCATTTACACTTTACTAGCAAGGGACAGCGAGGGGACACGAGCGGCGCAGAATAACATGGAGATATGAACCCGCGCTGTCTGCCCATTCTACTGCACGAAAATACAAGATCTAAGTCATAGGAAACCCTCAGTGGATTAAATAAGGTCAATGGGAATGTGGCATCTAAAATGTATAGGTTTATTGGTTTACAACGACATATACTCGGGTGAAAGTAGCTGACCCAGTTGAGTTAAAAAAGAAAATGAAGCCTCGCAAATATAGAATAATTGCACATAAACGTTACAAATGTAATTTCTGGATTTATTTTTTATGTTCGGAAATGTTTTAATCATTATCAGGTTTAGTTATTAAAAATACAGAGGAGAAAAACATCTGACAACAGAGGAACTTTACATTTACATAACATTATAATCCTTTTATGTGCTACAAATAAAGGATAATAATAATAATAATAATCGCCCTTTAGTTATATATCTTATGAAAGCTCTGCTAATGAGTTTTTATTTAATGTGAAGCTGATCTAAATAGACCAGTTAGATTTATTGCTCAGACTGGTGTTTTACCAGATCTAATATCATAGATCCTGATGCTTAAAAACAGCTGGTATTAAATGGTACACTTCAGCTCTGACTGGGAGGCGCTCAATCTATATATCATGCACATTTGTCCTTGCACAATATAAAGTATATTTGTTAGCGTTTTCTGCTCCAGCGCATTGCAGCTAATATGGGCCAGGTTATATGATCTTTAACCCCAGCCTAATTACAGCGAGCAGGCCATTGTCCGAATGTGTGAATCGCATCTCGACGGTTGTCCGTGGTAGGAAAGGTCATTAGCAGGAAGGAAGGAGCCGCTGCCTTTGAATGTCTGATCTTTCCTTGTTTAATCAGTTTGTGGTGATTGTGCTCCAGCGCTGCGCCCGTCTGCCTGGCATCGACTCTACACATTGCTAATGACTGTATGGTCTCCATTGCCAACATATAACAAATACGTTTCGGGTTATGTCTGGGCTCCTGGGTCCACACTGTCACTGACAGGTCATCATTTCCATCCAGACAGTATGATAGTGCCATGAAATAACTACTCTACATTCATCCGAAAAATGGTCTCTACATGGTGGATCAAGTTCCAGTTCTCTTAATAAAGGGACGCTCGAAAGCCCTTCCAACAGTATCTTGTAATAACGTCTAAACACAACATTCTCACTTTAGATGTAAGTGTGCGATATTAGCGCTACTACGCACCATATACCATGTGTTATTTTTGATATATCCAATATTCTCAGGCCAAGTCAATGAGAGTTCTTAATCAGAATGATTAGTCCAACCTTATATAAATCAGTCTACCCTAAAACTGGGACAAATAGGTTAGTAGTCCAAATCTTCTCTGTGATGGGGGAAGTTCAACTTCTATGTATCAGATGTCCCGTAGTCCAAATCAAATCAATTCCGTATGGAACCAAGGTCTGCTGCTTCCTCGCTAACCACCATCCATGTCGTGTTCAAAAAATTCTTAGGAAACTGGGAAAGGGGAGATAAACCTGGTCAAGCCAAAACAATAAAATAGAAATATAAGTACACTCCCATTTATGAACCTCAGTATCATGAGATACGGATCTCACGTCATGGGAACTCTCTTGTGTGGTTTTCCATAGAGTTCCCATAGAGGACAAACAGGGGGAAACAGCATTACACAAAAAGTGACCTCAGCGGTACCAGAGATTTCATTATTTCCTATTGGAGACTGTCTACCTCTGCTAACGGATTGTGAGCCTGTGCCATCTACACCACAAGAAGGCTTGGGATCTCTTTGGAAAACCACACAAGAGAGTTCCTGTGAGAGCCATACCTCATAATATTGAGATTTATAAATGTGAGTGTACTTATATATTTATATTATCTTGTGATGGACTTGCCGAGGCTTGTCTGCACTAGGAGGTGGTGCGCTTCTCTTCTCTTCCCTTATCTTTGTTGTCTAAACATCTAGTTTAAAGGGCCATAGTAGTGCCCATACAGTAGGATGTCAACGGTTTAGTCAATATCATATCATTTTAACTTTCTTTTTCCTTGTACCAGGTGTCCCGAGCTTGAGAGTAAATCTGCCCATGAGTCTTTATCTGGCTCAGTACAGTTATAGAAACAGTACCTCCTTGGCAGATAAGGTTGCCACTGCCAGATATCCGTGGCTCGTCAAAAATCTTATGACAGCCTCCTGGGCAGATAACCCCCCAGGCCCTGGATATCTAATAAGAGTGGAGAGAAGCAGATCTGCCAGTCATTGTGCACTAAGATTCAGATGTTTACTTTTTTAAGGCTACATTGAAGTTAATTTAAATTCTATCAAATTTTGCTTTTCTTGCAAATGTATTATTTAGTTGTTCAGTCATGTCCGACTCTCCAGGACCTTATTGAGCAAGGCACAATTGTTATGTCTCTGGTTGTGCTTATCGATAAGGTTATCTTGGGTTTGCCAGTTCCTTCTCCATTGGACGTCAATTTGTCTGATCTCTTTGCTATGAGCTGACCATCTTGGGTGACCCTAGGTGATATAGCTCACAGCTTCATTGAGGTACACAAGCCCCTTCACCATGACAAGGTAGAGATCCAGATGGGGCTAATTAGTTACCATATAACTATGAAATCCTATTGCATGAGCTCTACAGTGACCCATTATATTTAATTCAACAAAAAATGATCAGTGTTCAGATAACTAAATCTAAAATAAAAACTCAATAATTAACATATACATGTAAATCTGTAAAATATAAAACATATTTCCGATAAAAAGTAATATAAAATGTAATAGTTTATTTTAAGCAGCACTGTACATAAATACAGTCAAATATTAAGCCAAATTATAAATAAAAAAATTAAAAAATTAAAGTAACACAAATAAAATATTAAGCTATACCAAACACAGGAACCAATCTACTCACTCCTTATACAGGGATCGCGGTACACAGCGCCCTCTCTTTGTAGGAGGATAAACTACACTACAATAATAATAACATTTTCATTTACAAATTAGTTTTAATTAAGACAGATCTTTCTAAAACAACACAGTAAAAAAATAGCACATTTGTGTTCCCTCTTGGATGTCTAAAAACAAGTTAAAAAATGATTTCCTGCTTAGAATCTCCAGAAATATGTTTTTTGCACTGTACTCTGGGAATATGGGCAGGGGGCATGCAAATGAGTCCACAATACATGTTAACTCTTTGTCCAATTAGTTGACAGGGGTGTTCATTCGGTGGTGTATGCTTGGCCTAGGGAGCACATTTTCATGGGGTGCCAGACTGGCTCATGTTACTGGTGCGGTGCCATGGAATATTGTGCACATACACACAGAAGTATATGTATTTCTAGTAAAGTGATTCTACTTTGGGAATTCATCATCCTGTTCTTTAAATTCATCATTAGAGTATTTTTTGCTATCAGTATTATGTTCCTCTCTCCACACAAAGCCTCCTCCTCAGGTTGACAGCCAAGGGGCTTTACCTAGTCACAGACCATCAGCCAGCAGAGGATTCAGACACTAAGAAAAGAGGGAGGAGGAGATTACATGGGACGGGGATCTTAATCGACAAAGTATATAGAACGCATCACCAGTGCAAAAAGAGTGCGGCGCTCTGACTGCATTCATTACAGAGCGTGGCTCAGTCCCTTGACAGTGGCTGGGGATTTGTGTAATATATTCCCTGTTATGTGCCTGGCCCGTACACTCTCGCTCAGTAATCCTTCCATTTTTACACCCTTGGTAATTATATTCCAAATACTGTATCATCTGCTTTCTTCCAATAACCTGACTCAAGTCGGAATTCCTGTACAGATAGATTTCTTAACTCCCTTTATTTCCTCAAGGTTGGGTTTTATTTAGTTGTGTGTATGTTGACATTATTTACTTGTATATTCAGGGCTGGCCTGGTTATAGTGCTTCCGGGCCCCATGCATAAGCGTACCTAAAAGAACATTTTATATATATATATATATATATATATATATATATATATATATATATATATATATATATATATAATTTTATATATAATCTTATATAAAATATGTTTTATATTTTTTTTAGAGTTTTTTTCCAAATGTATTACCACTTTAAATCATTTAATCTTGCAACTATTTTTTTTATTTTTTATTTATTTATTTATTTAAGTTTTCATATTTTATGTATTTATATATTTTTTAACAATCATTATTTTCTCCAGGTTGGATTGTATTGTATGTTGACATTGATATGTTGTTTGCTTGTATATTCAGGACTGACCTGGCCATAGTGGTGAATTCTGGGACACATGCTTCAAGAGTATCCAAATAAAACATACAATATACAGACACAGTTTTATATTTATTTTGCAACTCATTTTAATACAAGTTATGCAGATATAACTATACTATATAAAAAAAAAATTACATTTTTCTAAAAATTAAAAACAACACGACAAATATAAAAATATGAGCTGTGTTTATTTTTGTTGTGTTTATTTACTTTTTTATTTTTCATATCTAGTTAAATAATTGAAAACAATTATTTTAGAATACCAGTTTTCTGTATTCTGATTATGAAGCCATTTTCGCCTATAGCACCTAGACCCCAATTAAAAGCTTTTGATGGATTTTTTATTTTTTTCCACAAAATTACACAATGACAAATTGTATATGAAGTCATTTTTGGCCCATGGCACCAAGACCCCAATTAAATATTTTTGCAGTATTTAAATTTTTTTTTTACAAAGATTACACAATGGTTTTTAAAAAGAATAAAAATAAATGTAGACCATTGTTTTAAAATACATTTTGTCTGCATGTTATATGTGCAGTTATCATTTGCCTATGGTGCTAAGAAATCTTTGGCTTGCCCTTTATATTTTTATCTCTTGTAGATACTCAGACAATGTATTTTTTTCTGGCTACCAAGCAAGTGTTGGATAGTTTTTTTCCTATATATTGATCAGTTAGTCACCTAGAAGCCGAGCACACAATGACAGATCTGAACTTCCTGAACACTTATAGAAGCACAGAAACAGGACTAGACATATTACATATAATAGTATATATAATGGTAAATAAAATGAATATAATAGTAAATATTATAGTAAATACAATAATAAATATAATATTAGATATAATAATATAATAGTAAATAAAAATATAATGGTAAATACAATCATATAATGGTAGATGTAATAGTAAATATAGTAGTAAATAAAATAATATAATAGTAGTTATAATAATACATGTAATAGTAAATATAATAGTAAATAATATAATAAATATAATAGTAAATAAAATAATAAATATAATAGTAAATATAATTGTAAATAAAATAATAGATATAATACATAAAATAATAAATATAATAGTAAATATTATAATAAATCTTATATTAAATATTAAAGTAAATGTAACAGTAAATAAAATAATCAGTATAATAATAGATATAATGGTAAATATAATAGTAAATAAAATAATTATTATAATAATAGATATAAAAATAATTATAATAGTAAATAAATCAATAAACATAATGGTAAATATAATAGTAATTATAATAATAAATATTATAGTAAATAAAATAGTAAATATAATAATAAATATAATAGTGATATAATAGTAAATAAAATATTCAATATAATAATAGATATAAAAATAATTATAATAGTAAATAAATCAATAAACATAATGGTAAATATAATAGTAATTATAATAATAAATATTATAGTAAATAAAATATTCAATATAATAATAAATATAATAGTGATATAATAGTAAATAAAATATTCAATATAATAATAGATATAAAAATAAATATAATAGTAAATAAAATATATATATTATAGTAAATATAAGCTATATTCAGGTTTTTTACATTGCCTGTCATCAAGTGCAGTAAACCTATTTTACGTTTTGGACTGCAGTGGTCCATCTGCTCCACATTATGCACAGAATTTCTACTCTATAATAATTTCCTTAGAGTAATACGATTCATTTTTTTTAGTTCGAATCCAACAAAAAAGTTCCACATTGTGTCTAACACAAGAACTTCAATAGCCGACACTCACAGAATTTAATTCCTATTCCAATATATTTGCCTTTCCCCAGTGGCTTCCTCCAGCAAAATCATGAAAAATCATTTTGTAAGTGACTAATCTCAGATGCCTTTGATGTCCTATTTAATAGCTAGTTATTAGCTTCTGATTTCTTGCACAATGTGAGTTCCACTAGGGAATAATTATCATGGAATAGAGTTAAAACAAATGACAGGAGGGTGTGACATGCATGTTAAATGTGCAATTTGTGCCATATCACTTACCCATTACCCTTTGTGCAAAAACATTTCTTTTGCTAATGTGGAATTACAATAGGTTAACTCTTGCACCACCGCAGGTTTGGATGAAGACGTTTAGACGTGCTGGGCATGTGATATACATCCAATGGTTTTCAGGAGTATTAAATTACTTTATATTTAATTATACCTGAAAAAACATATTAGAGGCGCACGGAAATTGCTTTATAATGGACCACTGTGGTCATATTTTTTTACAATTTACTCTTTTGAAGAACTAGACTTGAAAATGACCAAAAAAATAAAAAATTACAAAAAAATCCAGTGTCTAATTAATTCACTTTTATATGCAGTTATACTGCAGTGTAATGATCTCCGCAAATCAACTTTCTCAGATGGTAACAGACTTTGAATGTTGAGGGAGTTTCTCTGTATAGAATGTGGCAGCTACAACAGCCATTGCACTCCGCAGGAAACTCATTAATTTAGAAGAATATACTGATCTGAGGAAGAAAACATAGTAAAGAAAATAAATGCATACAAAAAAATAAAGGTTATGCCTATTTATTTTTTGATTTAAAAGCATTGGGCACATTTACATAAGATCTCGTATAGAAAATTTGACCAGAATAATACTCTAACCTATGTAGGGCCAGATTTCACAATAAAGCTGTATGTTTCCCATTTCCAGCTTTTCATTCTTCCCTTTCATAGAAGTGTAGGTTTGACAGCAAATAAGAACCAAAAAGGCCCATCCACTCTACCCATTATATCTACCTTAAGCTTGAGGGTGACTATATGCTTCTACTAGACATGCTAGTATACCTTTACTGTGTTTAGCCATACCACTTTCCCGCTTTTCCACGTATTTACTACCCTTTCTGTAAAGCCCTACCCTATAGTTTTCCTTTATTCCCCGTCTCTCTCACTCCTTCCTTTTCCCGACACTTTTACTTCTTTTCCTTTTTTTGCCCCATTCTCTCACATTTCCCTTCCCCCACATAATGTTTTATTTCCTCCTCTCTCTACTTACCTCCAGTTACTGCGTCTCACTCTCCCCATTTCCTCCATTGTCTATTTATACCCCCCCCCTTCTCTACGCTCTCTCCCCACACTTAATATGACGACAATGGCCTAGGGCGGCCCAGCAGTTTAAACAAGTCTATTTCTTCTATTTAGCGACTTCCCATCAAAAATGACGGAGCAATAAAATTTGAAGCCATGGCAATGCTGTTTGCCACACAATGTCAAGCTTATTGTACTCTTACGACCTTCGGCGCTCATTGCGAGTCTCTCCTCTTGTGTACTTTTGCTCCTCTGAGCACCTTCAGCGCTCATCACAAAGACAGATACATATGTCTATATTTTTAAAATAACAATCAATAAATTACATAATAGATTAATGTACTTTACCTATTTTTAATTAATATATCCAGCAATTAATAGCCTGAAGAGCTAACAATCTCTTTTTATTGTCCTGCAGCATATCGCATAGTGGGACTGTTGCTGCTCTGAGGAGAAAGTGTCAGCAATGTCCCAAGTGTGCACTAGAAATAGACTGCGTGCGCGAGGGCAAACCGTCGCTTTAGTTGTGTAAAGCGCCATTGTAGATTCGTAATGTTATTAGTTGCAAGTTAGTGTTGTGAAATGGCGTAGTTTGTCTATGTGTTACGCGGCTCGCGAGCATGTTCCGTCCTTTGTAGTAGTGTATTTTGTACCTCGTATGCTCCTGGGTAAAAGTTGTTCATGGATGGCAGTGTTTTGCGCGGTTCAGGGTTGTGTAGCCTTGGTTTCATTTTTTGCGACCGCCATTTTTTTTCTCGCTTAGCCGATTTTCGAGTGCCGAAACTCTGCAAGTTTGGCTTAAATTAGCGTGCAACCTCACTTACAGATGTCCTGGATGTCCCCCCTGTGCTGTGTGTATTTTATTTATGATTATCAATTTTCGGTTCGGCCGTTAACTTCATATTTTTCCGACCTTGTATTTTTTTTTTCTAAGTCCTGCGTCTCGTAATTTTTTTTCTAAGTCCCACGTTCCTCAACTGCTTGCAGCCTAAGGCCATCCCGCGTTTCCTAAGTGGTTGGAGGCTAAGTTCCTCTTTTTTCAATGCCTCAACGGCTCACCTCGCTTCGCAAGGCTTTTCAGGATCGCCTTTGGTGCTCCTTTCTGCCTGTCCCATGTGTTTCAATGCCTTTGCAAGCCTCGCAGACGATGAGCGCCTTTGGCGCTCATAGCCTAAGTGCTGCGAGTTTTAATGCCTCAACTGCTTGCCTCGCTATGGGGCAGAGGTCTGGAGCATCTTTCCATTTATTATGTTTTATGGCAGATTTACGGACAAATCCAAGAGCTCCCACTTCATTTTTTCTGATCCAAATATAAACTTCCAACCTAGAAATTACTCTTTATTTTGTTTTTTTGTTTAAATGCTTAAAATGCAACATGCGCCAGCCAAGGGGGCTCCCAACCATTCCTGCAGATTAACCTGTAGATTGTACGGAAGACGAGCGCCCCCGCTCCAGTGAGACCCCTCCCTCCACGTGTCGGCCTTCTCCATATTTCTATCCACCATAACTAATCTCTTTATTTCTTCGCAGGGAGCTTCCTGCAGTAATGAGATTAGGGGGTTTAGTTACAGAGAGAGAGATGGAGGCACCAAGGAGTAGAGCGGTGCGTGCAAACAGAACAGGTCCATTTAGAATCCAACTCAAGACCGCACCTGCAGGAAGGCGATTCCATACTGTTCAGCTCTTTCAATACTGTAGTACTTCTGTATATTACCTCTTGTTTTCTAAAAGTAACCCATCTGGCCAAGATTCACCAAAGGTCAAAGTGTGCATGTTATTATCATTATCCTTTATTTGTAACGCTCCAACATATTCTGAAGCGCAATACATGGGTTAAGATCAAGGCAAAAAACAATAGCAGTAGTAACACGTTGCAAAGAATGGAGGGCCCCGTCTTTGTGCTTAGAATCGGGTGTCAATAAAGGTTTCCCAAAGCACCATACAAGATTGAAAACTCGCAAACTTACAGTCTAAAGTATGGAGAAGTGACCCTCCTCGAATTCATCAACTTACTGTACGTTCTCCGCTGATTAGATGGCTCATTGCTGTGGGTGCCAGATATAAATTATTACATTATAGAACCACCCAATGGGTAAACACAAGAGGTGGTGTGCAGGAATGAGAGAGGAGAAGGGAAAATGGCGGAGGGTCATGATGTCATACGCAGAGACGGTGATGGGAATTTGCATTTTGACATTGAGAGAAGTGATCAGGGATGGTGAGTGATATAAGTGGGTGAGAGATTGGAAGAATTGGGGTAAATAAGAGGAAATGAGGTGAGATTCGGCAAAATAATTAATGGGGTAGAGGAGAGAGGATGGGGCAGGGGAGCTTTCCTGTCTCCCTTTCATTTCCCATTGCCCTATTCATCTTTGTTATTCAGCATATTAATGGGTGACAGTGTATATATATATATATTTGTGGGGACGTTATTCATGCATTTTGAGTCTGTACATTTAGCACAATTTTGAGCATTTTCTCTTTTTCTTGCTTCTTTTTCTTTCCCTTGTGCTAAAAACATGTTTTCTAGGCATGTGATGGAAAATTTGGGACATAGGAGACTTATTCAAAGCAAACAAATAAATAAATAAAATAAGTAATCCAGTGCGCAAGTGAGTGTGCGCAGCTCCTTTTGTGACTTGTATGAAATGCAATTTAGTGGTGAGCGCCGCAATTGGTCTCCGCTCCTTGTCTCATATCGCTCCCGCGCTCCCTGCCTACCTTTATCTTAATGCAGTTGTTGTATCTCCTCAGAGGACTCGCTTTACATGCTGAGATGTAAGAAAATGCTAAAGCATTCGCCGAGATAAAATACTGCAGTTTGTACATAGCATTCTCCCCGAGCGCCGTTACAAAGACCGTTTTTCCTTGTTTACTTCTGCTAAAATAAAAGCGAGAGAAAGCAAAAAGGAACATGATTATTCCTTTTTAGAGCAGGATTAAAGAAAGGCAGCAATTGGAACAAAATACAGGGACGAAACTCAGCGAGTATTGATCCCTATTTACTCCAACAATAAAATATTTCTTTTATGTCCCACAACAAGAAAACAGGCGCGCTCGCTTTGTGATGGGGGGGCGGGGGGTACTGGGGGCTACTGAGGTCTAAACTGCGCTTTGTGTTTGGAGAGAGCAGAGTTACTTGTTATATCTGAGAGTTATCCGTTTATGTGACTGCTGGGTATAATGGGGAGAGGTGGAGAGAGGGGCAGAGGGCAGAGACCCCATGAGTGTGACGGGCATTGTACTACAGTGTGTAGATAGATCTCTGAGCTCTACGTAAGTGGTGGGCAACAGATGCCCAGAGGTCTTATGCACCGCTCCGGGGGAGCCCCATCCACCACACCATAAGGGCCCCATCCACCACACCATAAGGGCCCCATCCACCACACCATAAGGGCCCCATGCACCACACCATAAGGGCCCCATGCACCACACCATAAGGGCCCCATGCACCACCCCATAAGGGCCCCATGCACCACTCCAGAAGGGCCCTCTGCACCACTCCAGAAGGGCCCTCTGCACCACTCCAGAAGGGCCCTCTGCACCACTCCAGAAGGGCCCTCTGCACCACTCCAGAAGGGCCCCATTCACCACTCCAGAAGGGCCCCATGCACCGCTTGGGGGGAGCCCCATTCACTGCTCCAGAAGGGCCCCATGCACCGCTCCAGAAAGGCCTCATGCGCTGCTCAGGGAGAGCCTCATGCACCACTCCAGAAGAGCCTCTTGGTAGCCTCCCAGACCAATTTTCTTCTCTTCTCATCAATTTTGGAGGGAGCTCCAGTTCTTGGTAATGTCACTGTTGGGCCATATTTTCTCCACTTGATGATGACGGTCTTCACTGTGTTCCATGGTATATCTGATGCCTTGGAAATTCTTTTGTACCCTTCTCCTGACTGATACCTTTTAACAATGAGATCCCTCTGATGCTTTGGAAGCTCTCTGTGGACCATGGCTTTTGCTGTTGGATGCGACTAAGAAAATTTCAGAAAAGACCAACTAGAGCAGCTGAACTTTATTTGGGGTTAATCAGAGACACTTTAAATGATGGCAGGTGTATGCTGACTCCTATTTAACACAATTTGGAATGTGATTGCTTAATTCTGAACACAGCTACATCCCCAGTTATAAGAGGGTGTGCAGACTTATGCAACCACATTATTTTTATTTTTTATTTTTCTTCCCTCCACCTAAAAGATTTCAGTTTGTTTTTCAATTGAGTTATTCAGTTTATAGGTCACATTAAAGGTGGAAAAAGTTCTGAAATGATTTATCTTTGTCTAATTATTTTACAGCACAGAAACCTGACATTTTAACAGGGGTGTGTAGACTTTTTATATCCACTGTATCTTGCCAAAGCAGATACACAGATGCTGCAATGGCAGCTCCCAGCAAAGCATAGCTGCTGATAATGGTTATTAAACCAAATTCTGTTTTTATTTATTTATTTTTATGCTTTAATTCTTCAAAAGCACATATAGTTACAGGGGTGCTTAAATGATGACTTTTTTAATACCCCTTCTTCAGAGTGAGATGACTATGACGGGATAACTAAGGAGTGGGACCAAGTCACCGTAGCCCTCTGTCACTGCTTAGTTAATCTTTCCCCATCCTGTAAGTAAAACTTTTTAATTCTTCTGCAAATTAATTTATTTTTTATTTTTTTTAAGTTTTCAGCTCCCTAATTAATAAATCTCTGCCAGCGCAGAGCCGAAAAATATAATCCCAGAGCACAGAATATGTGAGAGTCAAACCTATCGACTGCCTGAGAAAGTGCTTACTGCAAAGCGCCGGCTGTCATTATGATGTATGGAGGGCGCATAACGGATCTAGGAGGCTTGCATTTTATGCCTCACAACCAAAGCCCTTATTTATTTCCCCAAAATCACATATGCCTCCCAATATGACGGGGGAGGTCCGAGTGCTTTCAGTGTTGTGGATACTTACAAAAGTAAAATGTAAGTTATCAAAGTTTTAGTGACAACATATTGTAGAATTTCATTGTCATTGTCCGTTGTGGTATTGGCCGGAGATAGCTTTTATTGGCATTCAGATGAGGTGTATATATATTAATACTGTATGTATATATAAAGTGATGGTGCATTATGTGGCCTCATTTGCATGTCCCGCCCAGTTTTCCCAGACTGCAGTGCATATACTGTATTTCTGAGAAATTTGAGCAGGAAATACGTTTTTATCAATTTTTTTTGAGACATTCAAATAGAATCACTAATGTACTATTCCTTATTTGTACTACTATATATATATATATATATATATATATATATATATATATATATATATATATATATATATATATTAGCGACTTGCCCGTCAAAAATGACGCAGCAATAAAATTTGAAGCCATGGGAATGCTGTTTGAGACATAATTGAAACCATTTTGTACTGTGAGGACCTTCAGCGCTCATTGCGAGGCTTGCGCTGAGCGCCTTTGGCGCTCATCGCATGCCTTACAATTAGCGCCTTCGGTGCTCATTGCGATCCTCAGGACCTTCCATGCTCATTGGCTAAGTGCTACGGTTTAACGTCTCGCCTCGCTTTGTGATGCTTGCAGCAATGAGCACCTTTGGCGCTCATCGGCTAAGTCCTACGCACCTTGCAAAGCGTGACAACGTCTTGTAGTTTGACAACTATTATATGTGATATATTTATATATAATAGATATTTATATATATATATATATATATATATATATATAAATGAATAATCAGAGTATTGTAGTATATAGTGATACCTTTTTTATTGGACAACCTTATTCATAATACAGCGAAAAGCTTTTGAGAGATTCTTTTTTTATTTTTATAATATATATATATAGTATTATTTATCAGTGGGTTCTTTATTTATATATAAATGTCTTCTTATCCTACAAACTTTAATAGAAAATCTACATTGTGCTTAACAAAGCAAAAAACTAATCCCTTTTATTCTATGAACCCAGGGGACACGGCGTGTTTGTTATCTAGCGCCGTTATTTACAGTTAGATCTTTTCCTGGGCTTATTATTTTCTTATCTTTTATTTATACATTTCCGATATTTCCCACGGGACAGGAAGGCTCCAATAATGGGGTGTAGCAGAGGCATGCTGGGTAAGGGACTATTCAGAAGACTTTACTATCTTAAGGGTGGGTGATAGCACATTGGGTGGGGAATCACAGTACATTCTTGGTGGTTACATTAAAGTGCAATGGGCTAGCTTACGACAAGCTCTTTTAAAGAGTTGGTAGACAGTTAATAGCCTTTATGCCGTATAAGAATAAAACACACGGCATCTCACAATCTTAGGAGCTTGAAACTCACATTTGCAGCTAACCCTGGGGTGAAGAGTATTAGGACTTGGGGTTTTAGAGGCAGAATTGGGGGCTGAATGTAAGCACCTTACAATGGCACCATTATAGGTATATACAACATGGCAACCTGATAAACGATGTGACCAAGAAACAGCCTGGAAGTAAAATTAAGAATGTTTTGGAATAAGGAAAATGGTGGAGGTTGTTGGTTATGAAGAACTTGTATATGTGAATAAGGTAGGGGTGGGCGATAAGAAATGGTGCGTCTTTGGTAAAGATTGGTGATATTTTGTGTAAGGAATGAAAGTGTGTTTGGTAAGGTTGGGCGTGACTCTGGTAAGGAATGGTGGTGTGATAGCTAGGAATGGCTCTTTTTGGTAAGAATGTACATGTCTTGAGTGAGGACAGTGACTCTGGGAAGGATTGGAAGTATTTAGTAAGAGAATGTATCTGTTTTATAGATGAAGTCATCATGGATTATTTGAGTATAAAGAAAAAACTCTAGAGATTGGCGTCCAAGGTGATGTCAAGGCATTTTTGATCGTTCCTTCAGTCTTATAATTGATGTTATAATCTGATAGTAGAGCCAGGCAAATGTAATGGGGTTGAGAAGACAAATGTTAAATCTTGTGAGGTAGATCTCACAGAAGGAGTTATTGATATAGACGTTAGGTAAGTGCAACTGGAACCAAGGCATGGCTATACCAACGGTGGCTATACCACCAAGCTACGAAGATGATCAGCAATCAGACAAGTAGAAGGCTTAATGATATTACATTGATTTTGGCTCAAATCATTGAGACTCGCGTCCAACTCCACATGACCTTGGTACCGAGCACGCCAGGCACAATAGTTGATTATTTGGCTTATCCTTAAGGCTATCTTGACAAAGATCCAATGATTTGTCTGACCCCTCTGCTATGACCTGCCCATCTTGGGTGACCCTACATGGTATAGCTCACAGCTTCATTGAAGTACACACGCCACTTCACCATAAACGGTAGCGATCCAGAATGGATTCTGCTGAATTTGGGACGCTCAAATCAAATCCTTGAGGACTGCTGACAGACCAGGTGACTGCAGTTGTCAGTTGGAGAGTCTGAACTCCAGAGGGTCCCATCTATTCTCAATAAGGGACATCCCAAAGATACAAGCCTGGAATAGTACAACAACGTATTAAACACTTACTATACATAATTATATGTGGTCTTGGCCATTTCCATTCTTGTCTTATAAAGACTTCTTAACCATTATGTCCAAAAATCATTTCTGCTCGAATAGTAGAAAAGCAAAGTCAATTAATTGTCTTATAAAAGTGCAAATAGCAAGTGAGTGGTAATCGGCCAAAATCATCCTCCTATGTTCCAACCAATTTTCATTAATAGATATATATTAGTTTATATATATGTTTTACCTTGCCCATAATCAATACTAGTTATTTATATTAGCAGATATAATTATTAAACTATAGTGTCCTTTTGATGAGTCGGACTGAACTCTTCACCCAGCTGAGGTCTTCTGGTTTTTAATAGATATTGTAAATTGGAAAAACTTTATTAACACAAAAAAATATGCCACAAATTAAAATGAAGAATACTTATCAGTAGGCATAAGGTGATAGAGAAAAACCTATGATCCTGCAATGGATCCTCCTATCTGGAAGGCTGAATCTGTATTGACCTTTTTATACAAAATCGGATGTATTTGTTGATCTACCTTTGTGTATAATAGGGTCTGTAGCAAGTTTTGGGGCATCAGTATAGATTGAGCCATCTCGATAGGAGGATCCCTCAAGGATCATAGGTTTTCCTCTATCATTTGAGCCTTCCAGATAGGAGGATCGGAGAGGGTCATAGGTTTTCCTCTATCATGAAGCCTGCCAGATAAGAACATCCCTCAAGGATCATATGTTTTCTATCATTTGAGCCCTCTATCATGTAAGCCTTCCAGATAGGAGGATCATAGAGTTTCCTCATTATGCCTACTGCTAGGTTTTCTTCATTTTAATTTGGGGCTCAATTTGTTGTATTAATAAAGTATTTCCAATATCTGATGCCTATTTCTGTTTGCATGCATTGGTGTTAAGCACCTTTATTAATGCTGAGTTACACATTGCACCTTCATACATTTTACACCATCTCCCTTCCTTAGGAGATATTACCTCCTACACCCAACAGCTTTATAATATATCTGTCTCCAAGAATCTGAAATACAAATTGCTACCTTTCCTGTTAAATAAATGAAACCCAGAGACCCTCTTTATTTTGTTGCCTTTTTTATACACTCTATCGCTCCCATGCAGTCTCTAATGAGACCGTTCTCTGCCATTTCATAGGTTGGTTCCAGGTTGCTTCGTTTTATCAATTTATCTTTTATCAAATTGGCCATAAACTGTCATCTGTTGTAATGAGCACCTTGGAGATACCAGCGCGGGACGCGTCGCGCCTCTGTACACTATAATTATACCAACACTTTCTCAAACCCACATCCAGTCTACTGAAACATTGCTCCTACCCATATATCACTATGGCCCATGCATCAAGGCAACAGAAACAGGGATTTTTGTTTTGCATTTAATTGACCCAAAGAGAGCCATTTTCAGAAAACATCTCCAGGCTTCAATATATCAAGGTATTTTCTCGCTTGCGATGTTGGCCATTGAGTTATTATGTGGCAGGAACAAACAGAGACAAGTTATTTGCTCTGCGTCCATTAATGGTTTATTTCAAATCCTGCGTTTATGGCTGTCAGTGGCTATACTGTTATTTATTATGTGTCGGAAAGGGCTCCAAGACTGGCTACAAACATGTGGAAATTAAACAAATCCATGTTACTGTGTGAATGTACATAAATTTGTATGTGTGTGTATGTGTATATATATATATATATATATATATATATATATATATATATATATATATACTGTAATTACGCGAATGTAGTGCGCCATCAAATCTAATGCGCCCAAGTTGAGTACTCATGTCATTTATACAAGAACTCTCTTCCAGCTTGTCTCTTTCCATTTTTTTCAGCAGAAAGAATAACTTTGCGTTTGAATTTTGCCATCATATGACATCCTTTTCTGTTTCTACGCCATTTCGGGGTACATTTTTGAACACAATAGTGAATTACAGGCAACTCAGATGAATATTCTTTAGTGCACTATGCTTTCCTTTTTTTTTCTTTTATTCTATTTCTTTATGCTTTTCTGTGCCAGGCTCTGTGTGCCAGTGTGCTGGGGCTCTCTATGTGCCAGGCTCTGTGTGCCAGTGTGCTGGGGCTCTCTGTGTGCCAGGCTCTGTGTGCCACTGTGCTGGGGCTCTCTGTGTGCCAGGCTCTGTGTGCCAGTGCGCTGGGGCTCTCTGGGTGACAGACTCTGTGTGCCACTGTGCTGGGGCTCTCTGTGTGCCAGGCTCTGTGTGCCAGTGTGCTGGGGCTCTCTATGTGCCAGGCTCTTTGTGCCAGTGTGCTGGGGCTCTCTGGGTGACAGACTCTGTGTGCCACTGTGCTGGGGCTCTCTGTGTGCCAGGCTCTGCCAGTGTGCTGGGGCTCTCTGGGTGCCAGGCTCTGTGTGCCACTGTGCTGGGGCTCTCTGTCTGCCAGGCTCTGTGTGCGACTGTGCTGGGGCTCTCTGTGTGCCAGGCTCTGTGTGCCAGTGTGCTGGGGCTCTCTGTGTGCCAGGCTCTGTGTGCCAGTGTGCTGGGGCTCTCTATGTGCCAGACTCTTTGTGCCAGTGTGCTGGGGCTCTCTGGGTGACAGACTCTGTGTGCCACTGTGCTGGGGCTCACTGTGTGCCAGGCTCTTTGTGCCAGTGTGCTGGGGCTCTCTGGGTGCCAGGCTCTGTGTGCCAGTGTGCTGGGGCTCTCCGTGTGCCAGGCTCTGTGTGCCACTGTGCTGGGGCTCTCTGGGTGCCAGGCTCTGTGTGCCAGTGTGCCGGGGCTCTCTGGGTGCCAGGCTCTGTGTGCCAGTGTGCTGGGGCTCTCTGTGTGCCAGGCTCTCTGTGCCAGTGCGCTGGGGCTCTCTGGGTGCCAGGCTCTGTGTGCCAGTGCACTGGGGCTCTCTGGGTGCCAGGCTGTCTGTGCCAGTGTGCTGGGGCTCTCTGTGTGCCAGGCTCTGTGTGCCAGTGTGCTGGGGCTCTCTATGTGCCAGGCTCTTTGTGCCAGTGTGCTGGGGCTCTCTGGGTGACAGACTCTGTGTGCCAGTGTGCTGGGGCTCTCTGTGTGCCAGGCTCTCTGTGCCAGTGCGCTGGGGCTCTCTGGGTGCCAGGCTCTGTGTGCCAGTGCACTGGGGCTCTCTGTGTGCCAGGCTCTGTGTGCCAGTGTGCTGGGGCTCTCTATGTGCCAGGCTCTTTGTGCCAGTGTGCTGGGGCTCTCTGGGTGACAGACTCTGTGTGCCAGTGTGCTGGGGCTCTATGGGTGCCGGGCTCTTTGTGCCACTGTGCTGGGGCTCTCTGGGTGCCAGGCTCTGTGTGCCACTGTGCTGAGGCTCTCTGGGTGCCAGGCTCTGTGTGCCACTGTGCTGGGGCTCTCTGTGTGCCAGGCTCTGCCAGTGTGCTGGTGCTCTCTGGGTGCCAGGCTCTGTGTGCCACTGTGCTGGGGCTCTCTGTGTGCCAGGCTCTGTGTGCGACTGTGCTGGGGCTCTCTGTGTGCCAGGCTCTTTGTGCCAGTGTGCTGGGGCTCTCTGTGTGCCAGGCTCTGTGTGCCAGTGTGCTGGGGCTCTCTATGTGCCAGACTCTTTGTGCCAGTGTGCTGGGGCTCTCTGGGTGACAGACTCTGTGTGCCACTGTGCTGGGGCTCACTGTATGCCAGGCTCTTTGTGCCAGTGTGCTGGGGCTCTCTGGGTGCCAGGCTCTGTGTGCCAGTGTGCTGGGGCTCTCCGTGTGCCAGGCTCTGTGTGCCACTGTGCTGGGGCTCTCTGGGTGCCAGGCTCTGTGTGCCAGTGTGCCGGGGCTCTCTGGGTGCCAGGCTCTGTGTGCCAGTGTGCTGGGGCTCTCTGTGTGCCAGGCTCTCTGTGCCAGTGCGCTGGGGCTCTCTGGGTGCCAGGCTCTGTGTGCCAGTGCACTGGGGCTCTCTGGGTGCCAGGCTGTCTGTGCCAGTGTGCTGGGGCTCTCTGTGTGCCAGGCTCTGTGTGCCAGTGTGCTGGGGCTCTCTATGTGCCAGGCTCTTTGTGCCAGTGTGCTGGGGCTCTCTGGGTGACAGACTCTGTGTGCCAGTGTGCTGGGGCTCTCTGTGTGCCAGGCTCTGTGTGCCAGTGTGCTGGGGCTCTCTATGTGCCAGGCTCTTTGTGCCAGTGTGCTGGGGCTCTCTGGGTGACAGACTCTGTGTGCCACTGTGCTGGGGCTCTCTGTGTGCCAGGCTCTGTGTGCCACTGTGCTGGGGCTCTCTGTGTGCCAGGCTCTGTGTGCCAGTGTGCTGGGGCTCTCTGTGTGCCAGTGCGCTGGGGCTCTCTATATTCGATCTTAACCCGAATACATTGAATCTAGTGCGCACACTGACTTTGGGACCCGATTTGTAACAAAAAAGGTGTGCGTTAGATTTTAGTAAATACAGTGTATATGTATATATATATATATATATATATATATATATATATACCGTATATATTTACATATGTGTGTGAATAAACACATGTGAATGTACTTTATATGTACCTATGCATCTATACTTATGTATATAGATTTAGATATATATGTGTAGATATATATAATATAGATTAAAGTGTGAGCTTCAGGAAATCCCTTTATCTGACAAGGTATGACATAAAGACACATTTCCTATAATATATAATCAAATTATTATTTAATTGTACTTGTTAAGCAGTAGGGTACAAAAAACACATGGAAATATACCCACAAATGCTTTGCTCTTTAAGCCAAATACCATTTCAAACACATTTTTTTAAGCACATGCCTGTTGTATTACATAGCTTTAAGCAAAGCCCACAATTAATTAAGTACAAGCCAGGAAACCTACCCACAGACTGCACTGTTTCAGGGTTACTGCCTCTCATTAGTGTCGGGCCAGTTACTAATATATATTTCCAAAGTATATGTTTAAATTAAGTGGAACTTCCATATTTACCCAATATATGTTTACAAATGCAGCTGTCATGGATGCCTCCAGGGTGCGGTCGATGTATTTTTTTCCAGACATACACATGCGTCTCCTCACACGTCCCGACGCCATGAGATACAGACGCCGCTGCCATTCTTCCGCCCTGTACCAATCTGTGCATCCCGTCCCATCTCTTATTTCTCTACATTATAGCTCATAGCACGGCATGACAATTGTTTTGTTCTCCCCTCCTTCTGTAAAAGGTTACTCCGTAACTGCAGACAACTGTTGTCTGGAAACACTTAAATCCTGAACTTAATGTCACACAGATCTGTTATCTGCGTCCTGCCTGTCATTTGTGTTGTTTTCCCGAGCGCGAGCGACGAGCTCTCCGACGCTTTATCTTAATGAAATGTTAGCGTTTTACACATCGATAAACAGAAGCGAGCGCGATGCGGGCCTCATGTCTCATGTGGGATTGTGTGATGATGTGAGGAGACTCGCACAGTATCCAACCAGTTTGTTCTCCGGGCTCCTCTGTGCACTTTAATCCTCCTCCTGTTGCAAAGCTGCGCATTACAGCCTCCCTGTAAAAACACCATCAAATGCGCCGTGATTAAAAGAACCACGTCAGCACCTAAAACGTGAAGTCAATTAAAAGATTTTATGGATTTAATCATTAGAGCCGTCCTGGAGTGTGTGTATATATTGTAAAAATGGCTTCATTTATCCCTCAGTGTCCTGACGTGCCTCCCAGATATTTCATCTGCATTAACTTACTTTCTCCTAATCACCACTATTCATTTCAAACATGGCGGTCTATTCTGGTCCTCACTCCAAGGGGCAAATCCCTCCAGATTATATGGTTAGATGGAATAGTTTATATTATATATAAATACCACCTACTTTGATGGGGAGGTAGGTACCTGATCACTGGTGTTAGGTAGCAGGAAAGATACCACAGCAAGTATCGGTGCTCTGTGACCCCTTCCCACCCCGCACTTCCCAGTTGCCTCCCCTCACCTCCTGTCCCTTTGGCTGCCTGAATTACTGGGATAGCCAGGTGGTCTCATGAGAATTATATATAGATATGTGTGCATGTATATATGTATAGTAACCTGCAAACAGGGCATGTGTGGGTCTGGTCTGACGTAAAAGTGTGTAGAGGGCTATTGCCCCTCCTTTAGTGCTATTGCCCCCTTATGGAGTGCTATTGCCCCTATTGCTCCTCATGTCCTACTATTGCGCCTCATGTAGTGTTATTGCCCCCTTATGTAGTCATATTGCCCCTATTGCTCCTCATGTCCTACTATTGCGCCTCATGTAGTGTTATTGCCCCCTTATGTAGTGCTATTGCCCCTATTGCTCCTCATGTCCTACTATTGCGCCTCATGTAGTGTTATTGCCCCCTTATGTAGTGTTATTGCCCCTATTGCTCCTCATGTCCTACTATTGCGCCTCATGTAGTGTTATTGCCCCCTTATGTAGTGCTATTGCCCCTATTGCTCCTCATGTCCCACTATTGACCCTCATGTAGTGCTATTGCCCCTATTGCTCCTCATGTAGTATTATTACCCCTCATGTAGTATCATTGCCCGCTCATGTAGTGTTATTGCCCCCTCATGTAGTGTTATTGCCCCCTCATGTAGTGTTATTGCCCCCTTATGTAGTGTTATTGCCCCTATTGCCCATCATGTAGTGTTATTGCACTTATGTAGTGTTATTGCCCCTCATGTAGTGCTATTGCCCCTTTTGCTCCTCATGTCCTACTATTGCGTCTCATGTAGTGTTATTACCCCCTCATGTAGTGCTATTGCCCCTATTGCTCCTCATGTCCCACTATTGACCCTCATGTAGTGTTATTGCCCCCTCATGTAGTGCTATTGCCCCTATTGCTCCTCATATCCTACTATTGCGTCTCATGTAGTGTTATTGCCCCCTCATGTAGTGTTATTGCCCCCTCATGTAGTGTTATTGCCCCCTCATGTAGTGCTATTGGCCCTATTGCCCATCATGTAGTGTTATTGCACTTTTGTAGTGTTATTGCCCCCTTGTGTAGTGTTATTGCCCCTCATGTAGTGCTATTACATGTGTTCATTCGGTCACTGCTTGGACCGTTCCCCCCAGATTTGGTTTGATTCCTATGCCCCTGCTCAGTAATCTCCCCCCCATACCATCCAGCAGCCCCCACACCTCATATCTCCCATCTCTTAGATTGTCAGCTCCCAGGACAGCAGGGCCCTTAGTGTGTATGTACAGATGCCATCCATGTGTTTATTGTACCCCAGTGCTCCACACATATAATGTGAGGTATATATTATAGGGCATTTGTCTTTATTTCATGCCTTGCCAGATGAATGGATTCTGACATCCCGCAGCTCACTCTTTAGTCCCTCTTATTCAGCCATTAAAGGTACCACACGCGTCTCCACCTTATTTCCACGTGTGTAGCGCTGCACAAATATACTATAATAATAATAATAATAATAATAATGCAATATCCTCTTTTTTCAGCACCACTCCCTTACTTTTAGGCAGAGGTTATTGGTTAAAAAAAGTCCTTTTAAACCTCACAATATAAAGGTCCTTAATATTGAGGTCCTAATGCCCCATTGCCTCTCTCTCCCCATTGCCAGTCCCTGTGTGGGTGTCTTGTGGGTGTCTGCTTATTGATTAACTTCCAATTGGCTGAATCTGGTAAATCTTTTTTAATCATTTTAATAAATCATCTTTGCCGAGGAGTAAACAACATGTTTACTAGAGCTGAGATCACTCGTTCTCCTGTAAAAAATGTTTAATTGTTCTTTAAATGTTTGATACAATTTCACCCAAATGTAACTGAAACATATAAATAATATTGCGCCTCTTCTATAGTACGTGGATAGTGTTTGTGGTCGGTTTAAAGGGCTATTAACCTAACTGTGCTCTTCATGGAGTGAAAGAGTACAAAATTATATGTTAAAATGATCTATTTATTTAATTACACTAATAACAGATATAAAAATCTGGCCTCTGTATACATACAAAGTGTATCCTGCCCACCGGCTGTTGCATGAGTAATAACAGATAGCCGAGAGCACGCGGTTTGGTAATTGTCTGTAGGGAAGACAGTGATTTATAGCAGGTTTTCCCTGCACTCAAGACTGCAGTGACCAGTTAACCCATAAGTGACCTGTTGAAGTGAGTCCAGCACTCTATGCTACACAGATGGATTTGTTAAGGGTTAATATTTTGATCTCTACAAGGACAGCACTGGCTGCAGCAGATCACTGGTCTGCATTGTTCAAATTCCAGAGAGGCAAAAGAGCAGAAACCTGTTTGCTGCTGTTAGAAATAACACAAATTACAAGGTCTCTGCCATTCTTACCAATGAATGGGATAAAGGCATTCTTACCAATGAATGGGATACACAACCCTGCAACCTAATTGACTTCAGTAATGCAAAAGCAAGAGGGCAGTCTGTTACACATGTAAACACAGATTTTATTTGATTTCTCTGCGAAAAATGCATGTATTTCAAAAATTCAAAAAGCATTTCAATGTGATTTTAGGAGATCTTTACTGTAATGTAGTCCAAAGTATACAGAATTAGCTCCTTAATAACATAGTATGTATAAAGTACAGACCATCCCCAGCTCTGGAAAGTCCTGACATTGGCAGATTTTTGCTCTTGGTTATTATTTTCGGATTCCCATCAGTATTGTTGTGATCATCTCATTTGGTGACAGATTGTATAGTTATAGGTCAGGGCTGCTATACACGTCAGTCACTCGCTGCTAACTTAAAGCAGCCAGAGATGTTTCTATAATAAATCTCTGGAAAAGTAGATCCAGGAGCGCAAACAGATGTGAGGGGGGCGAGTGAGAAGATGGGAAGCTAGCTTACTTCTCATTCCTGTTTAATAATATACCACAATTGTACATTTATACGACACACACAGCAAAAAAAATATATATATATAGCTACCTGTCTCCTCAAACATGAAGCATTTAAAGACCCACTGTGGTCATGTGTTCCAAATATACTATTTCTAAGAAGTGCACAATCTATAAAGGAAAATAAAACAATACAACTCGTAATATATTGCATTTCATATGCAGGTATGCTGCTCTGGATCCCGCCATTTTGGTTCCAACTTGAAGATGTGTCCAGCAGTAAAGAATAATTGGGTAGAAAAGATAATCGGCCTTATTAAATTGCTATTCGGCAAATTGAATAGGGTCTATATAAGCACATAGCATTTTTTTTTTTACAGAAGTTTTTAGTTAGTGATCTTCTATCCAAAAGCAAAGTCTTCACTATCTAAAAACATCTGTAAAAAAAATATGCTCTGTGCTTATATAGAGCCCTATGCAACTGGCCGAGTCACAATTTAATAAGGCTGAAAATCGGTAAGGTCCCAAAAATGGAATAGAGCACTAAAGGATAACGGATTCTAAAGCTGCCTTTTTTTAGTACTTCCAGAAAACCATTTAACCCATTATCGGGTTTAGTTATTCAGAAGAACATATGGAAATTATCTGACCATGGTGGTGTTTAGGGCCAGTTGGACATCCAGTTTTCACCCATGGTTGTATGGCTCCTTTCTTGGGGTTTGTAGCATCCTTGGCTTGGCCTGAGAGGAGGGTTGGTAAGGTTAGGGTAGCAATGGTGTTAGTAATCTGCTTCCAAATGCCATGGGGGAACTACTAAGCTATGATCTCAGTGTGTGTTTAATCTTTCTCTCCACTGCTACGAATGGGTTATGGTGGGATCTGGTTTCCACTAATGTACTGTACAACAAATTCCCGGAGAATATTCATATATATATATTTATACTCAATATCCCGAATAACTGCCATGTGCAGCACAGACAGCTGCTAGAGGGCATGGTAGTGAGTTAATAAGATGCTGGACGTTTGGCAAGAGTATCTGGAGCCATGCAGACTGCAGTGCATCCAACAGCTGCTGAAGAGTGCTTGATGGAGGATCCATATGGCGAACATGGAGATCGAGGTGGTCTCACAGGTGCTCAATGGGGTTCAAGTTCGGGGAATTTGGAGGCCAGAGAAATACTTGGAAGTCTTTGTCGTGCTCCTCCAACCACCTCCACACAACTCTGGCCGCATGGCCGCATGACATGTTGCATTGTCCTGCTTGAAGATCCTATCCGCCCCAGGGAAGAAAGTCAACAATTTTTGGGTATATTTGATCTGCAAGGATGGATAGGTAACAAAATCGGGTGAAAGTGCCTTCCAGAGATATGAGTGGACCCAGACAATGCCAAGAAAACATTCCCCAGACCATAACGCTGCCGCCACCAGCTTGTCATCTTCCAACAATGGTTGCAGAGAGTTTGTTCTCGAAAGGTTCACACCTGACACGCCAACATCCGTCTATTCGATGAAGTAGAAAACATGACTCATCAGTGAAGGCAACTCTTTGCCAATCAGAAGAGGTCCAATTTCGGTACTGTCATGCAAATGGAAACCGTTTCTGACGGTGAACCCTCCTTAAACGCTGCACTGTCGTTTTAGACACACATCTGGTAGCCTCCTGGTTTGTTTGGATGGTGGGTTGCGCAGCTGAAGCGTGTCGCTGTCCCTCACAGACCTTCACAGCCGACTTTCACCTCTGTCATCAATGGCACGTGTTGCTCTGCAGTCTCCACGCCGTTTATTCGCAATGGTGCCGTTTGTCCAGTCACGATACACTTCAACCACAGCAGCACGTGAATAGTTAACAAACTGCTCAGTTTCAGAAATATTGCCACCCTTGGCCTGAAAACCATTGATCATCCCCTTTTCAAAGTCAGATAAATCACACGTTTTACCCATGACAGTGATGGTTGATATGTTTATAAAATGTCTAAATGTCAGCTTATACCAAGCCAGCTCATGATACGGGCAGTGGTCATAATATTGTGACTCGACCACGTGTGTGTATATATATATGTATATATATATATGTATATATATATATAAATTCCAAATAACTAAACTTTGTAATGGGAAAAATGTTTTTGGAAAGTGAATAAATAAATAAATACAGCTTTTACATTTGTTTCAATATAATATGTCCCTGTAAATTAACGAGTTTTCCAGCACTAAGATTGAGAGCACTGGCAGTTTCTTACTCTACATTACAGTTTCTTATCATCTCATATAGTTGAGAAGCAGAAAATATAATGGTAGATGCCACCTTAGCAAAATAAAAGATAATACATTAGAAAATGTGTTCTTACATTCCATATAATTTGCCTGTTTTAATTGTAGTATTTCTTATTATAGGACTACTTTTATACAGAGTAATTAATAAAGCATTATTATGCAAATTATTGAATTATTAAATCATTATGCATAATGAGCTTTTCCATGGGGTAGGGTGTAGGTGCTCATGGGTGTAAACTCAGATATTGTGGGGTAGGTGTAGCCTGCGAGTTTTCAGTCTTGCATGGCGCTTTGGGGAAGCACTATGGACACTGGATTCTAAGCTCAAACACAGGGCCCCCAATCCATTGGAACGTGTTAATACTGTTATTGTTTCTTGCCATGATCTTATCCCCTGTACAGCTCTACGGAATATGTTGGTGCTTTTCAAATAAACAATAATAATAATAATAATAATAATAATATTGTAGGGTAGGTGTAGGAGCTCAGGGGTGTAATATCACATATTGTGGGGTAGGTGTAGGGGCTCAGGGGTGTAATATCACATATTGTGGGGTAGGTGTAGGGGCTCAGGGGTGTAATATCACATATTGTGGGGTAGGTGTAGGGGCTCAGGGGTGTAATATCACATATTGTGGGGTAGGTGTAGTGGCTCGGGTATAATATCACATATTGTGGGGTAGGTGTACGGGCTCAGGGGTGTAATATCACATATTGTGGGGTAGGTGTAGGGGCTCAGGGGTGTAATATCACATATTGTGGGGTAGGTGTACGGGCTCAGGGGTGTAATATCACATATTGTGGGGTAGGTGTAGGGGCTCAGGGGTGTAATATCACATATTGTGGGGTAGGTGTAGGGGCTCAGGGGTGTAATATCACATATTGTGGGGTAGGTGTAGGGGCTCAGGGGTGTAATATCACATATTGTGGGGTAGGTGTAGTGGCTCGGGTATAATATCACATATTGTGGGGTAGGTATAGGGGCTCAGGGGTGTAATATCACATATTGTGGGGTAGGTGTACGGGCTCAGGGGTGTAATATCACATATTGTGGGGTAGGTGTAGGGGCTCAGGGGTGTAATATCACATATTGTGGGGTAGGTGTAGGGGCTCAGGGGTGTAATATCACATATTGTGGGGTAGGTGTACGGGCTCAGGGGTGTAATATCACATATTGTGGGGTAGGTGTAGGGGCTCAGGGGTGTAATATCACATATTGTGGGGTGGGTGTAGGGGCTCAGGGGTGTAATATCACATATTGTGGGGTAGGTGTAAGGGCTCAGGGTGTAATATCACATATGGTGGGGTAGGTGTAGGGGCTCAGGGGTGTAATATCACATATTGTGGGGTAGGTGTAGGGGCTCAGGGGTGTAATATCACATATTGTGGGGTAGGTGTAGGGGCTCAGGGGTGTAATATCACATATTGTGGGGTAGGTGTAGTGGCTCGGGTATAATATCACATATTGTGGGGTAGGTATAGGGGCTCAGGGGTGTAATATCACATATTGTGGGGTAGGTGTACGGGCTCAGGGGTGTAATATCACATATTGTGGGGTAGGTGTACGGGCTCAGGGGTGTAATATTACATTTTGTGGGGTAGGTGTAGGGGCTCAGGGGTGTAATATCACATATTGTGGGGTAGGTGTAGGGGCTCAGGGGTGTAATATCACATATTGTGGGGTAGGTATAGGGGCTCAGGGGTGTAATATCACATATTGTGGGGTAGGTGTACGTGCTCAGGGGTGTAATATCACATATTGTGGGGTAGGTGTAGGGGCTCAGGGGTGTAATATCACATATTGTGGGGTAGGTGTAGGGGCTCAGGGGTGTAATATCACATATTGTGGGGTAGGTGTAGGGGCTCAGGGGTGTAATATCACATATGGTGGGGTAGGTGTAGGGGCTCAGGGGTGTAATATCACATATTGTGGGGTAGGTGTAGGGGCTCAGGGGTGTAATATCACATATTGTGGGGTAGGTGTAGGGGCTCAGGGGTGTAATATCACATATTGTGGGGTAGGTGTAGGGGCTCAGGGGTATAATATCACATATAGTGGGGTAGGTGTAAGGGCTCAGGGTGTAATATCACATATGGTGGGGTAGGTGTAGGGGCTCAGGGGTATAATATCACATATTGTGGGGTAGGTGTACGGGCTCAGGGGTGTAATATCACATATTGTGGGGTAGGTGTAGGGGCTCAGGGGTGTAATATCACATATTGTGGGGTAGGTGTAGGGGCTCAGGGGTGTAATATCACATATGGTGGGGTAGGTGTAGGGGCTCAGGGGTGTAATATCACATATTATTGGGTAGGTGTAGGGGCTCAGGGGTGTAATATCACATATAGTGGGGTAGGTGTAAGGGCTCAGGGTGTAATATCACATATGGTGGGGTAGGTGTAGGGGCTCAGGGGTGTAATATCACATATTATTGGGTAGGTGTAGGGGCTCAGGGGTGTAATATCACATATTGTGGGGTAGGTGTAGGGGCTCAGGGGTGTAATATCACATATTGTGGGGTAGGTGTAGGGGCTCAGGGGTGTAATATCACATATTGTGGGGTAGGTGTAGGGGCTCAGGGGTATAATATCACATATAGTGGGGTAGGTGTAAGGGCTCAGAGTGTAATATCACATATGGTGGGGTAGGTGTAGGGGCTCAGGGGTATAATATCACATATTGTGGGGTAGGTGTAGGGGCTCAGGGGTGTAATATCACATATTGTGGGGTAGGTGTAGGGGCTCAGGGGTGTAATATCACATATTGTGGGGTAGGTGTAGGGGCTCAGGGGTGTAATATCACATATGGTGGGGTAGGTGTAGGGGCTCAGGGGTATAATATCACATATAGTGGGGTAGGTGTAAGGGCTCAGGGTGTAATATCACATATGGTGGGGTAGGTGTAGGGGCTCAGGGGTGTAATATCACATATTATTGGGTAGGTGTAGGGGCTCAGGGGTGTAATATCACATATTGTGGGGTAGGTGTAGGGGCTCAGGGGTGTAATATCACATATTATTGGGTAGGTGTAGGGGCTCAGGGGTGTAATATCACATATTGTGGGGTAGGTGTAGGGGCTCAGGGGTGTAATATCACATATTGTGGGGTAGGTTTAGGGGCTCAGGGGAATAATATCACATATTGTGGGGTAGGTGTACGGGCTCAGGGGTGTAATATCACATATTGTGGGGTAGGTGTAGGGGCTCAGGGGTGTAATATCACATATTATTGGGTAGGTGTAGGGGCTCAGGGGTGTAATATCACATATTGTGGGGTAGGTGTAGGGGCTCAGGGGTGTAATATCACATATTGTGGGGTAGGTTTAGGGGCTCAGGGGAATAATATCACATATTATTGGGTAGGTGTAGGGGCTCAGGGGTGTAATATCACATATTGTGGGGTAGGTGTAGGGGCTCAGGGGTGTAATATCACATAATATTGGGTAGGTGTAGGGGCTCAGGGGTGCTGCCCACTTAGGGTGAATCATTTTATATCCCAGCTGAACAAGACAGTACATGTGTGTGTTCATTGCCCGGGGACCCTCACTCTATTTATGGGCCGGTTTGGCCAGTAATGACATATATAATCTTATATGAGTAATAACACCCTGATAAATGACCGAGCCGGACTCGTGTTAGTGCTATAGTATCACACTGTAACACATGGGCTAGTGATGTCACAGGCACCTGATAAATGGCGGACGCGCCGAGTGTGAGATTGGATACAGCAGACAGGAGAAATAAAGGACCATTTCATGATTTACCCTCTGTAGATTAAATGCTGCATTATATAGTGGGGGTGAGTATAACAATCAATCAGAATATCAGCTCCACAACAAGTGACACAGCAAAGGTTCCAGTTATTGCACTACTGAAAAGCACACAAATACATGTAATTATAATTAAACATTTTCAGTGGAAGTATTGGATAACTGAGCTTGAAATATGGCATTTTACATCTAGACAGTACCTTCCTCAATCTTACTATTTTTTCTCTAGGGCTATTTATTAACTCCGATTGTGGGTATTGATGATGAAGATGGGCATGCCCACATGGTATAAACATGGATAATGATACAGACTTTAATAATTAAACGTCTCTGCGACTTTTATAATTTATCACCCCCACTGGCAATTTCCCGAGGAGTCAGCAGGAGGCTCTGTGTAGATGTATATAGCAGTGCAGAGATCCACAGCAGCTGCAGGGTTAATGGTCCTAACAGCCGTGATTAGAGAGGGTCACTGAAACGAGCTGCCTAGTAATTAATAAAGCAATTACTCATCCTCACAAGTTGGGTGGCAGAGGAGCTGCAGCGGGCCATGGGGGGGATGCTGGAGACTGGTCATGTTCTCTTCTTCCTTCTCAGCATTAGTCAGGGAGTATGTCAGAGAGAAGTTATTGGGGGGGGCTATATATACACATTTGTTCTGAAGTCGTTCAGTCGTGTCTGACTCTACATGATCACCAAGGCAGCCACAATCCCAGTCTCTTATTGTACTTGTCCATAAGGTTTTCATGGCAAAGATACTGGAGTGGTTCCTTGTTCCTTCTCCAGTTGACCACAATTTGTCTGACCTCTCTGCTATGACCTGCCAATCTTGGGTGAATCTACATGGTATAGCTCACAGCTTCACTGAGGTGCCAAGCCCCTTCATTACGACAAGATAACGATCCAGAAGGGGATATATATATATATATTGAATGGCTTGAAAAGAGAAGTTCAGATTGTTTTTTTCTTTTTTTGTGGAATCTTTTTTTTATCCAATGGGCTAAGTGTAAATGGGGGAGGTGGGAATTAATTCCAAATCTACAAAAGCACCTTATCCTGTATTTTTGCCAAATATGCCCACCTATATTAAGGCCCGGCTTAATGTGCCGTTAGCTCCGTCTAAACATGTAACTACGGGTTTGACCAATTGAACATGTTCACGGCCGCACATGCAACCAGAGCAAGAATGGTTTACGGGCTTGTGTCTATGGCTCATAACTCATGGCATGGTTGAATTTAATAGCTCTGTAACGCAGCCGAATTTCAAGCCCGCAGCCTTTGCAGGTGTGTTGATGCTGCTATGGGCTCCGAATTGAATAGGGCTGTGAGTCTTGGCTGATAATGACATCATCAGTATAGTCTTAGCTATTTCTTACCTACATAGATCAGATGTTTTTCCTCTGCCTAAGAAGAAAATAACTCACATACAGGAAATACATCTCCATGACTCAACGGTTGTCAGCAACAGCTTAGCCAGTCTGGGCAGCCTACTTGGATATTTTATAATGGATTCAGAATCCTCTTAGCCAATCAGAAGCAGCTGCTTAGCCTCTGTGGCATCAGCTGTGACTTGCATCCCTATGGAGAGGGACATTGGCTTTATATGCTGTTTGTTTTGGGGCCAGCTTCACAGATTTAGTTTTTGGGTGGGCATTTGATACATAACATAGTTTTGTTTCAGAGGGAGTAGGAGGAACATATGTACATACCTCTCCCCTAGCGTGTGCAAAGTCCGGGGTGGATTCAGTATCTAACATATTATTTATCACATTTATATGACTTGCTCACATTACCCAAAGTGACAGGTTTCTTACCCAAAGCTTTTCGAGTCTGGCACCTTCCTAAATGTGTGTGCCTTGTGTGTAGTAATAATATAATGTAATATGTGTGTGATAGCGAGTCAGAGCGTATGATAGCGAGTCAGAGCGTGAATCAGTCAGTTGACCTGACACACATCATATTAGGAATTGTCTCTATTTATATCCATCCAGAACTGGACCCAGTATACATGTGGGGGTCTATAGAGGGTCATCCGTACTGACCTTTATGTGCTAGTTTCTCTCCCGGCAAATCCTAGCATCCCACTGACTTGTCCTACAGTTTTGTTGCATTGTTTACCTCTTCTGTTGTATACAAGTAAATACGAGACAGACCACAGACGTTCTCATAAAACGCTTTGTCAGATAAATAAGGACTGAATAGAAATAGTCAGGGCATACTTTTATTTGTGCGCCATAGAACACAATATGCCCAAAAACGTAACCTTTTAAAAATAAAATTGTTAGTTTAAAAAAAGGATGATTATAATAATAACATAAAAATAAAACCAAAAATGACAAGTCATGAAGAACTAATATGATTTAGTTTTATTTTTGCTCAGACTATAATAGTCTGTATCAGCGGTTCCCAAATTGTGCTTTGCGGTGCCCTGGGCGCCTTGACTGGCCAGTCAGCCATTGTGGAGTATCTAGGAGGGGGCGGGAAGGGGGGTCTGCCCCGGGTGCCATTTCTTACACCTCCCTTGCTCCTGGCTCCCTGCTGTCTTCTCCTGAGCCCTCTGACCTGGGAAAGGGGAGGCCAAGAGAGGAGAGAGAAGTGTGTGTGTGTGTCGGGGGGGGGGGGTAAGGATGGGGGGACTGAGAGAGAAGGGGAGTGAGAGAGAAGGGAGAGAGAAGGGGGATGTGAAAGAGTAAAAGGGAGAGAGAGAAGGGGAGTGTGAAAGAGTAGAAGGGAGAGAGAAGGGGGATGTGAAAGAGTAAAAGGGAGAGAGAGAAGGGGAGTGTGAAAGATAGAAGGGGTGATTGTGAGAGAGAGAAGTAAGAGACAGAAGGGGGAGTGTGAGACAGAGAAGGGGGAGTGTGAGAGAGAGAGAAGGGGGAGTGTGAGAGAGAGAGAAGGGGGAGTGTGAGAGAGAGAGAGAAGGGGGAGTGTGAGAGAGAGAGAAGGGGGAGTGTGAGAGAGAGAGAAGGGGGAGTGTGAGAGAGAGAGAAGGGGGAGTGTGAGAGAGAGAGAAGGGGGAGTGTGAGAGAGAGAAGGGGGAGTGTGAGAGAGAGAGAAGGGGGAGTGTGAGAGAGAGAGAAGGGGGAGTGTGAGAGAAGGGGGAGTGTGAGAGAGAGAAGGGGGAGTGTGAGAGAGAGAGAAGGGGTGAGTGTGAGAGCGAGAAGGGGTGAGTGTGAGAGCGAGAAGGGGTTAGTGTGAGAGCGAGAAGGGGTGAGTGTGAGAGCGAGAAGGGGTGAGTGTGAGAGCGAGAAGGGGTAGTGTGTGAGAGCGAGAAGGGGTGAGTGTGAGAGAGAGAGAAGGGGTGAGTGTGAGAGAGAGAGAAGGGGTGAGTGTGAGAGCGAGAAGGGGTTAGTGTGAGAGCGAGAAGGGGTGAGTGTGAGAGCGAGAAGGGGTGAGTGTGAGAGCGAGAAGGGGTAGTGTGTGAGAGCGAGAAGGGGTGAGTGTGAGAGAGAGAGAAGGGGTGAGTGTGAGAGAGAGAGAAGGGGTGAGTGTGAGAGAGAGAGAAGGGGTGAGTGTGAGAGAGAGAGAAGGGGTGAGTGTGAGAGAGAGAGAAGGGGTGAGTGTGAGAGAGAGAGAAGGGGTGAGTGTGAGAGAGAGAGAAGGGGTGAGTGTGAGAGAGAGAAGGGGTGAGTGTGAGAGAGAGAGAAGGGGTGAGTGTGAGAGAGAGAGAAGGGGTGAGTGTGAGAGAGAGAGAAGGGGTGAGTGTGAGAGAGAGAAGGGGTGAGTGTGAGAGAGAGAGAAGGGGTGAGTGTGAGAGAGAGAGAAGGGGTGAGTGTGAGAGAGAGAGAAGGGGTGAGTGTGAGAGAGAGAGAAGGGGTAGTGTGTGAGAGCGAGAAGGGGTGAGTGTGAGAGAGAGAGAAGGGGTGAGTGTGAGAGAGAGAGAAGGGGTGAGTGTGAGAGCGAGAAGGGGTTAGTGTGAGAGCGAGAAGGGGTGAGTGTGAGAGCGAGAAGGGGTGAGTGTGAGAGCGAGAAGGGGTGAGTGTGTGAGAGCGAGAAGGGGTGAGTGTGAGAGAGAGAGAAGGGGTGAGTGTGAGAGAGAGAGAAGGGGTGAGTGTGAGAGAGAGAGAAGGGGTGAGTGTGAGAGAGAGAGAAGGGGTGAGTGTGAGAGAGAGAGAAGGGGTGAGTGTGAGAGAGAGAGAAGGGGTGAGTGTGAGAGAGAGAGAAGGGGTGAGTGTGAGAGAGAGAAGGGGTGAGTGTGAGAGAGAGAGAAGGGGTGAGTGTGAGAGAGAGAGAAGGGGTGAGTGTGAGAGAGAGAGAAGGGGTGAGTGTGAGAGAGAGAGAAGGGGTGAGTGTGAGAGAGAGAGAAGGGGTGAGTGTGAGAGAGAGAAGGGGTGAGTGTGAGAGAGAGAAGGGGGAGTGTGTGAGAGCGAGAAGGGGTGAGTGTGAGAGCGAGAAGGGGTGAGTGAGAGAGAGAGAAGGGGGAGTGTGAGAGAGAGAAGAGGGAGTGTGAGAGAGAGAAGAGGGAGTGTGAGAGAGAGAAGAGGGAGTGTGAGAGAGAGAAGGGGGAGTGTGAGAGCGAGAAGGGGGAGTGTGAGAGCGAGAAGGGGGAGTGTGAGAGCGAGAAGGGGGAGTGTGAGAGCGAGAAGGGGGAGTGTGAGAGCGAGAAGGGGGAGTGTGAGAGCGAGAAGGGGGAGTGTGAGAGCGAGAAGGGGGAGTGTGAGAGCGAGAAGGAAGAGAGAGAAGGGGGAGTGTGAGAGCGAGAAGGGGGAGTGTGAGAGCGAGAAGGAAGAGAGAGAAAGGGAGAATGATGAGAGAGAAGGGGGAGAGAGCGACAGACAGAGACAGAAGGGAGGGTGAGTGAGAGAAGGAGGGAGTGAGAGAGAAGGGGAAAATGAGAGAGGGAACTTTTAAAATAATTTGCATTTCATTTTTTAACTAATCGCACCATTTATATGTATATAGAACTATGGTTTGTCTTGGGGAGCTGTGAAAAAATCCTGAAACATTAAGTGCGCCTTTGGTGCCCCTGGCCTATATTGGGCTATAGCCTGGTGGCGCCAGCTGACTTGTAGCCTGGATTGTAACACAGTGTAGCAACAATAATAAGGAAACAAATCACACACTTCAAGTAACACATATAAGATGCTGATGGTAAGGTAGGCTAGAAGAAGTGAATTTGATTTGACAATTTGTAAATTTACTTTATACTAAAATTAAATTATATTCCCCATAATCCCTAGGTGTTGTGTTTAAACACTTCTAAATGCTGCAAATCAAATTCCGTCTTTGTATAATTGCCGTTATAACTCAAGATAAGATTCCAGAATACTGCTCAGATTCTCACTAAGATTGTAAGACGGCTCTGCTGATGTGAACATTTGTGTCAGTTTGTATGAATATGAGTATGAATATGTTGAATCATAAATTAAATTAAAAATGAGAAAATGTCCAAAATCAAAAAATGGTGATCGCATACTGGCATGAATGGTGAGCCCATACTGGCGTGAATAGTGATCGCATACTGGCATGAATGGTGATCCCATACCGGCGTGAATGGTGATCCCATACCGGCGTGAATGGTGATCCCATACCGGTGTGAATGGTGATCCCATACCGGCGTGAATGGTGATCCCATACTGGCGTGAATAGTGATCGCATACCGGCGTGAATGGTGAGCCCATACTGGTGTGAATAGTGATCGCATACCGGCGTGAATGGTGATCCCATACTGGCATGAATGGTGATCCCATACCGGCGTGAATGGTGATCCCATACCGGCGTGAATGGTGATCCCATACCGGCGTGAATGGTGATCCCATACCGGCGTGAATGGTGATCCCATACCGGCGTGAATGGTGATCCCATACCGGCGTGAATGGTGATCCCATACCGGCGTGAATGGTGATCCCATACCGGCGTGAATGGTGATCCCATACCGGCGTGAATGGTGATCCCATACCGGCGTGAATGGTGATCCCATATTGGTGTGAATGGTGATCTCATACTGGTGTGAATGGTGATCCCATACCGGCGTGAATGGTGATCCCATACCGGCGTGAATGGTGATCCCATACCGGTGTGAATGGTGATCCCATACCGGTGTGAATGGTGAGCCCATACAGGCATGAATGGTGAGCCCATACCGGCGTGAATGGTGATCCCATACTGGCATGAATGGTGATCCCATACTGGCGTGAATGGTGATCCAATACCAGTGTGAATCATGAGCCCATACCGGCATGAATAGTGAGCCCATACCGGCATGAATGGTGATCCCATGCTGGCGTGAATGGTGATCCCATGCTGGCGTGAATGGTGATCCCATGCTGGCGTGAATGGTGATCCCATGCTGGCGTGAATGGTGATCCCATGCTGGCGTGAATGGTGATCCCATGCTGGCGTGAATGGTGATCCCATGCTGGCGTGAATGGTGATCTCATACCGGTGGGAATGGTGATCCCATATTGGTGTGAATGGTGATCTCATACTGGTGTGAATGGTGATCTCATACTGGTGTGAATGGTGATCTCATACTGGTGTGAATGGTGATCCCATACCGGCGTGAATGGTGATCCCATACCGGCGTGAATGGTGATCCCATACCGGCGTGAATGGTGATCCCATACCGGCGTGAATGGTGATCCCATACCGGCGTGAATGGTGATCCCATACCGGCGTGAATGGTGATCCCATATTGGTGTGAATGGTGATCTCATACTGGTGTGAATGGTGATCCCATACCGGCGTGAATGGTGATCCCATACCGGCGTGAATGGTGATCCCATACCGGTGTGAATGGTGATCCCATACCGGTGTGAATGGTGATCCCATACAGGCATGAATGGTGAGCCCATACCGGCGTGAATGGTGATCCCATACTGGCATGAATGGTGATCCCATACTGGCGTGAATGGTGATCCAATACCAGTGTGAATCATGAGCCCATACCGGCATGAATAGTGAGCCCATACCGGCGTGAATGGTGAGCCCATACCGGCGTGAATGGTGATCCCATGCTGGCGTGAATGGTGATCCCATGCTGGCGTGAATGGTGATCCCATGCTGGCGTGAATGGTGATCCCATGCTGGCGTGAATGGTGATCCCATGCTGGCGTGAATGGTGATCCCATGCTGGCGTGAATGGTGATCTCATACCGGTGGGAATGGTGATCCCATATTGGTGTGAATGGTGATCTCATACTGGTGTGAATGGTGATCTCATACTGGTGTGAATGGTGATCTCATACTGGTGTGAATGGTGATCCCATACTGGCGTGAATGGTGATCTCATACCGGTGTGAATGGTGAGCCCATACCGTCCCTATGTAGTAGGCCTCTAACTTACTTACCTTTCTTTTCCTTTGCAGGTAAGTGACTCTCGGCCATGTAAGATCCCCAGACGTCCTTCTGCAGGTTCCTACCAGAGGTCCAGACTCACAAGATAAGTTTTAATATGTTAGGAATATAAGGATCAGTCTGTTTCTAGGGTACACACTTAAAAAACAAACAAAAACTATATTTTGAATATAATACGTCAGTTTTTTAGGATATACACATAAAAAAGCTATTTTTTTTACTTATTTGATTAATGTGCATTTTCACAAAACTTTTAGACTCACACAAGTGAATGCTAATTAATTTTACCTATTTAAAAATGTGCAAAATGGGGGTGATGTGTGTTGCATAGGATTGCGTTAAACTGTGAAAAAGCCAATTTGTATGCAAACACTAAAAACATTGAGTTTCAGTATTTAAAAAAAACTGCATTCGTTTAGGAAAAACTTCACATTTCGGAAGTATGTAACACTATACAGGAGGGAAGTATGGTGGGAGGGGGGTGTGCTGCCCGATTCATTTTCTCTATAAATGTGTTAATACTCATGCCTTACATTGGCGATGATTTCATTAGTTTGTGACATGCATTGCTGGCCACTCTGCTAGTGAAAGGGTTAATGGAAATGTTTGGAAATGATATAATTGTACTAATTAGATTGTAAGTTCTGTGGATCAGGGATTTGCTCTCCCTGAATAGTGGCACTCGGCTCTGGAGTACTCCGTGCTTTCGCTGCCGGCAGTTTGAGTTTTGACATAATCTCTGCCCCGTGTGCAGAATAATCCGTACAATCGCTGCCAAGCGCGGAGTGGAGCCCCGGTACAAGTGCCTGTCACCCCGCATTACAGTAACGTGTGAGCTTGATGTACTGCTGTCAGGGTATATAAACTCTCCGGCGCAGTAAATGCAGAGCGAGGGCAGGAGCTCGGGGTGCGCTCTCGTATCAAACACTGCGTCAGATGGAATATATTTTCACAGCCTCTCATTCCTCTCGCTCCTTTCTAAAGTAGTTTTCACTTATTAGGTAAGAAAATATGAAAATGCCAGCACTGCATAAATTATCAGTTATAATAATAGCGAAGGAGATTTAGTTCTTATGTCCTAATGTCTTATGTCTCGTATTAGCAGCGCACCAGAAACGCACTTACACTCACGCAGATAATCTCATTGGATAAAGCATTGAGGGATATCTATCTATCCATCCATCCATCCATCTATCCATCCATCTATCCATCCTTCCATCCATCTCTCTGTCTCTCTCTCTCTGTCTCTGTCTGTCTATAAAATATTGTTCTGATGAGCAGCTCCTGAGTACTAAGTGGCTCCTGGGATGTTTTAAAGAACTTGAATTGATAATTAAAAAAAGATCAACTTCAATATAAACAAAATAAAGTAGATAGAGTCAGCGGAGGGAGCGAGAGGTAGGTAGGTAGGGGTAGTGAGAGAAAGGTAGGGGTAGTGAGAGGTAGGTAGGGGTAGTGAGAGGTAGGCAGGGGTAGTGAGAGGTAGGCAGGGGTAGTGAGAGGTAGGGGTAGTGAGCGGTAGGGGTAGTGAGAGGTAGGTAGGGGTAGAGAGAGGTAGGTAGGGGTAGTGAGAGTTAGGTAGGGGTAGTGAGAGGTAGGCAGGGGTAGTGAGAGGTAGGCAGGGGTAGTGAGAGGTAGGCAGGGGTAATGAGAGGTAGGTAGGGGTAGTGAGAGGTAGGCAGGGGTAGTGAGAGGTAGGTAGGGGTAGTGAGAGGTAGGCAGGGGTAATGAGAGGTAGGTAGGGGTAGTGAGAGGTAGGCAGGGGTAATGAGAGGTAGGGGTAGTGAGACGTAGGTAGGGGTAGTGAGAGGTAGGTAGGGGTAATGAGAGGTAGGCAGGGGTAATGAGAGGTAGGCAAGGGGAATGAGAGGTAGGTAGGGGTAGTGAGAGGTAGATAGGGATAGTGAGAGGTAGGCAGGGGTAGTGAGAGGTAGGTAGGGGTAGTTAGAGGTAGGTAGGGGTAGTGAGAGGTGGTGGGAGGGAGGTAGAAGGAAAATAAATGATTACCTGTTCCTTCCGATGGGGGGGGGGGATAGTACAATGCATCACTTGCACCGGCGGTATCTCGGTCCCTGATATTACCTGACCTTTCTGTTACTGGCAGACAGCCCATCCACAGACAGACTGTTGCGCCCTAATGGGACTCATCAGAGACAGGCTCGTCTCTGGCTCACGTGACATTGAGCTGGAATGAGAACTTTGACTAGTAATGGTAAAATTAGTAGTAATTAGTAATTATTAGTAATAGGTGATTCTGTAAATACAAAACGATAAAGATCTACAGGCCCTGAGCTAATCGGGATATACTGCGGGCATGGTTTGCATGTCGCTACCCAGAATGCTTAGCTACAGAGGAAGAACTGTTTATTAGGCAAGTTTGTGACAGACAAGGGATTCACAGGTCAATTATACAATTATAATATATAGTAAATAAGCTCAGAGCTCTTTTCTTATTTTTTTTAATCCTTCTAGAAAAAGCCCACAGTGCATTTGATATATAATATCCTGCCTACAAAGGGCCTCTTCTGCAGCAGTGTCATATTGGTATGCAGGATACTATATATATATATTAGATGCCATGAAATATAAGACACATATTTCTATTTCCTACCCAATCCTTCTCATAAAATTACAAGATATTTGAAATGTAACATCCTGTCTGAAGAAAGCACATTAGATACATCTAGTAATTATGGGACTCCAGACAGCAACAAAAAGTGCAAAAATCCCCAAAAAAGTAAAATCATTTCATTAGGATAGAAATATTTCAGGGGCCCCTTTTTCTATTGAAATAGGTGAGTCTTATACTCCAGAATATACTATATTTTTTATTTTGAGGATTAAATAAATAAAAAGTCGTCTGTTCTGGTCCTGTCTTCGCAATGTGATTACTCTGTAAGACTTTAGGTTTATGTGAGATCGGAGATTTACCTTATAATATAATACGGTGACATCGTCGCATCAATAAACGCAATAACCTGACTGGCTGCTGATGTTGGTTTATTGTAGAAATCAGTCCAGGATTTGTGTTGTGTTTAATCATCAGTCGGTGGGACAAATAAGCTACAAGGTAATGAGGAATTCTGATAAGATATCTTACAAGTTGTGTTGGAGACTAATCATGGCCTGAGCAGGACCAAGACCCCCGGCGCTCGCTCTTATTGCTCTTGTACCCGACTCTTATAATAAAATCCTATTTATATGACATTATTCTGTAATGTCGGATTCTACTTTTTTGCCAGGTGGTTTCTTGCAGCTTCTGTCTCAGGAGGCTGTGTTCTTGTAAACAAATGAACTTCCATTAATTCAAATGAGAGCACTGACTATTGTAGCTGCCACATTTACATTGTCTAGATAAACGATTCCTCTACATTCAAATTATCCTCCCACCTCAGGAAGTTGATCTGAAGAAACTGAAATGGTGAACCAGCAGTATAGTTGTATGTATACTACAGATGATATAATGTAACATACTGTAGATGATATAACATATACTATAAATGATATCACATATTGTACAGATGATATAATGTAACATATACTATAGATGATGTCACAAATACCACATATGATATATTATAACATTTACTACAGATAATATAACACATACTACAAATGATGTAATATAGCATAACATATACTACAGATGGTATAGCATATACTAGATGATATAATATAACATATACTACAGATGATATAACATAATATACTACAGATGATATAACATATACTACAGATGATATAACATAATATACTACAGATGATATAACATATACTACAGATGGTATAACATATACTACAGATGATATAACATATACTACAGATGGTATAACATATACTACAGATGATATAACATAATATACTACAGATGATATAACATAACATATACTACGGATGATATAACATATACTACAGATGATATAATATAACATATGCTACAGGTGATATAATATAACATATACTACAGATGGTATAACATAACATATACTACAGATGGTATAACATAACATATACTACAGATGGTATAACATAACATATACTACAGGTGATATAATATAACATATGCTACAGGTGATATAATATAACATATACTACAGATGGTATAACATAACATATACTACAGATGGTATAACATAACATATACTACAGATGGTATAACATAACATATACTACAGGTGATATAATATAACATATACTACGGATGGTATAACATAACATATACTACAGATGGTATAACATAACATATACTACAGATGATATAATATAACATATGCTACAGGTGATATAATATAACATATACTACGGATGGTATAACATAACATATACTACAGATGATATAACATAACATATACTACGGATGGTATAACCTAACATATACTACAGATGATATAACATAACATATACTACGGATGGTATAACCTAACATATACTACAGATGATATAACATAACATATACTACGGATGGTATAACCTAACATATACTACAGATGATATAACATATACTACAGATGATATAACATATACTACAGATGATATAACAAATACTACAGATGATATAACATATACTACAGATGATATAACATATACTACAGATGATATAACAAATACTACAGATGGTATAACATATACTACAGATGATATAATATAACATATACTACAGATGATATAACATAACATATAGTACAGATAGTATAACATATACTACAGATGATATAATATAACATATACTACAGATGATATAATATAACATATACTACAGATGATATAACATAACATACACTACAGATGATATAATATAACATATACTACAGATGATATAATATAACATATACTACAGATGATATAACATAACATATACTACAGATGATATAATATAACATATACTACAGATGATATAACATAACATATACTACGGATGGTATAACCTAACATATACTACAGATGATATAACATAACATATACTACGGATGGTATAACCTAACATATACTACAGATGATATAACATAACATATACTACGGATGGTATAACCTAACATATACTACAGATGATATAACATATACTACAGATGATATAACATATACTACAGATGATATAACAAATACTACAGATGATATAACATATACTACAGATGATATAACATATACTACAGATGATATAACAAATACTACAGATGATATAACATATACTACAGATGATATAACAAATACTACAGATGATATAACAAATACTACAGATGATATAACATATACTACAGATGATATAACATATACTACAGATGATATAACATAACATATATACTACAGATGATATAACATAACATATACTACGGATGGTATAACATAACATATATACTACAGATGATATAACATATACTACAGATGGTATAACATATACTACAGATGATATAACATAACATATACTACGGATGGTATAACATAACATATATACTACAGATGATATAACATACTATAGATGATATAACATATACTACAGATGGTATAACATATACTACAGATGATATAATATAACATATACTACAGATAATATAATATAACATATACTACAGATGGTATAACATATACTACAGATGATATAACATAACATATACTACAGATGGTATAACATAACATATACTACAGATGGTATAACATATACTACAGATAGTATAACATAATATACTACAGATGGTATAACATAACATATACTACAGATGGTATAACATAACATATACTACAGATGGTATAACATAACATATACTACAGATGGTATAACATAACATATACTACAGATGGTATAACATAATATATACTACAGATGGTATAACATAACATATACTACAGATGGTATAACATAACATATACTACAGATGGTATAACATAACATATACTACAGATGGTATAACATATACTACAGATGGTATAACATAATATATACTACAGATGATATAACATATACTATAGATGATATAATATAATATATTATATCATCTGTAGCATATGTTATATTATATCATCTATAGTATATGTTATATTATATGTAGTATATGTTATATTATATCATCTATAGTATATGTTATGTTATATCATCTATAGTATATGTTGTATTATATGTAGTATATGTTATATTATATCATCTATAGTATATGTTATATTATATGTAGTATATGTTATATTATATCATCTATAGTATATGTTATATTATATGTAGTATATGTTATATTATATCATCTATAGTATATGTTATGTTATATCATCTATAGTATATGTTGTATTATATGTAGTATATGTTATATTATATCATCTATAGTATATGTTGTATTATATGTAGTATATGTTATATTATATCATCTATAGTATATGTTATATTATATGTAGTATATGTTATATTATATCATCTATAGTATATGTTGTATTATATGTAGTATATGTTATATTATATCATCTATAGTATATGTTATATTATATGTAGTATATGTTATATTATATCATCTATAGTATATGTTGTATTATATGTAGTATATGTTATATTATATCATCTATAGTATATGTTATATTATATCATCTGTACTATATGTTATATTATATCATCTATAGTATATGTTATAATATATCATCTGTAGTATACCGTATGTTATATTATACCATCTATAGTATATGTTGTATTATATGTAGTATATGTTATATTATATCATCTATAGTATATGTTATATTATATGTAGCATATGTTATATTATATCATCTATAGTATATGTTATATTATATCATCTATAGTATATGTTGTATTATATGTAGTATATGTTATATTATATCATCTATAGTATATGTTGTATTATATGTAGTATATGTTATATTATATCATCTATAGTATATGTTGTATTATATGTAGTATATGTTATATTATATCATCTATAGTATATGTTGTATTATATGTAGTATATGTTATATTATATCATCTATAGTATATGTTGTATTATATGTAGTATATGTTATATTATATCATCTATAGTATATGTTATAATATATCATCTGTAGTATACCGTATGTTATATTATACCATCTATAGTATATGTTGTATTATATGTAGTATATGTTATATTATATCATCTATAGTATATGTTGTATTATATGTAGTATATGTTATATTATATCATCTATAGTATATGTTGTATTATATGTAGTATATGTTATATTATATCATCTATAGTATATGTTATATTATATGTATTATATGTTATATTATGTATTATATGTTATATTATATCATCTATAGTATATGTTGCATTATATGTAGTATATGTTATATAATATCATCTATAGTATATGTTATATTATATGTATTATATGTTATATTATGTATTATATGTTATATTATATCATCTATAGTATATGTTGTATTATATGTAGTATATGTTATATTATATCATCTATAGTATATGTTATATTATATGTATTATATGTTATATTATGTATTATATGTTATATTATATCATCTATAGTATATGTTGCATTATATGTAGTATATGTTATATAATATCATCTATAGTATATGTTATATTATATGTATTATATGTTATATTATGTATTATATGTTATATTATATCATCTATAGTATATGTTATATTATATGTAGTATATGTTATATTATATCATCTATAGTATATGTTATGTTATATTATATCATCTACAGTATATGTTGTATTATATGTAGTATATGTTATATTATATCATCTACAGTATATGTAGTATATATTATATCATCTATAGTATATGTTGTATTATATGTAGTATATGTTATATTATATCATCTACAGTATATGTAGTATATATTATATCATCTATAGTATATGTTGTATTATATGTAGTATATGTTATATTATATCATCTATAGTATATGTTGCATTATATGTATTATATTTTATGTTATGTATTATATATTATATTATATCATCTATAGTATATGTTGCATTATATGTAGTATATGTTATATTATATCATCTATAGTATATGTTGTATTATATGTATTATATGTTATATTATATCATCTACAGTATATGTTGCATTATATGTAGTATATAACATATACTACAGATGATAGTACCAGCCCTGTGGTGTGTCCATTGTGAGTGGCTATTACAGCAGTAATTACAGGGATTGCTCACTGATGGATACAAGCCGTGACGTCTCCTTGATCTCTCCATACTAAACACATGCTCCACTTTCCAATTCACACATTGCTATCTCATCACTTTTGCCGGCTACTCCCAGAGGGCTTGATTTAGAAAAAAAAGTGTCTGATTTAATAGGAAAAAGAGACATGAAACAACAAGGCAGCGGCTCAGAGGCGCTCGCTGTAGAAGGTGTTCCTTTTTGATTACTCTGCGCAGAATTCATTGTGTTACATTTTCATATTTTTCTTAAGAAGTATAACCCAGGGCTATTTCCATTGCTTAAATTATTTTCATTTTGTATCTACTTCAAATGTGACACATGGCATATGGGTGGGTGAGTGGGTAGGGGGTGTAGTGTCTGATTTATTACACTGATAACATGTCATTTGTAATCCATAGACAGAGTGGCACCTGGGAACTTTACAACTCGGATAAACTGTTACAGACATATAGAAGTATCCCGGATTATGAGGGATCTTATGGATGGGAATCAGTAGTGTATGCAAACAGTTTTGTGCATGAACAAAAACCCAAAATAAACATCAATAAACTTACACTAAAGTTTGCAAATTTCTTCAGTTGATTTTGACAAGGATCACCTCTGAAAATCCAAATTAGCATAAACTTCATAATTTGTTGTGGCCAATCAGATGCAGCTACAACACTGTTACAATGACTGGAGATTCAGTCTTTGCAGCAAAGCATCATGGAATGGGTAGTAATCTGTTCCAACGACAAGGAAGCAGTTCAGGCAGTGCTGTTGGTTTAGTATTGGGTTAAAATGGACTTGAATGCAGTTTTTCTATTGGTTAGTACCAGGTGCCTATGTAGGTACTCTTTAAGACAGTTCAAAGGAGCGATGTGGTCATTTTTCTTTTTTTTTTATAGTGAGCAAAATGTTTTCAGGAAAGAAAAAAAGACAACAATTAAATGTGTAACTTTAATATGCTCCATTTTCTTTGCTCAGCTGATTCTGTCTGAAGATTTCGAAGGAGAATATCCTTTTAAACTAGTGAATTTTCCATTTGCCTAATGAAATCACATGCAGTTGTAGATACCACGTTCCCATAACTACATTTCAACATTACTCCCACTTCAGGTAGTGGAAACCAATAGCTCTCACTTCAGCACAAATGTGTATAAAAGGTATTAAATTAGGGAAGGGATGATTTTCTTACAATGTAAAAGCAATATGTCTCTCCGCTATCCTCTTGTGTACATACATCAGGATCTCTCCACTAGCTTTGCAATTGCAAGATAAAAATAGGCATTTTACAGACTATCCTCTGAAGTGGGAGTTGTCAGATTCTGGCTGTCAGATCATTTTGGCAAGTGATTTTATTTTATCCTACAAAAGAAGCCTCAATACCATATATATGCTTTGAACTTGTGTTGCCTCCTGACACGTCCTTCATCTCCCTGCCAGCTTTGTCTTAGACCTTTAAACAGGTTTGCGAGCTCTGACAAGTGCCCACTGCTCGCCTTCCAACTCCGTGTAATCTTTTTGCAACCAGACACAGAGAAACAATGGGATATTTCTGTCTCTACAAGCAGGGCCTGCCTATCTGTGTGTGTCTCTCTAGAGAGGCCCCATTAACGCAGACCTTTACTGCGTGCCGGCTTTGTGCTGCGTCTGTCAGCCGGAGTTCACATCTTGTAGAGTCTGAGAAAATCTATTCCCTTCTTGCACAAACGCTCGCTCATCAAGAAGAAGGATCCGTCCAACGTCACTCGCACTCCCCGTGTAAGAAACCCCTCAAAAATAGCTCAGCCGGTGACTTATTACTTACAATCGTTGTATATTTGGGGTAAAATATGGAATCCATATGAGATTTTTTTATTTAGATTAACTATTTTACACTCTATAAAGTATTCAACAGGTAATTCGTTAAGTTTTGTCATCTGGCCTACAATGGCACCTCTATATTCATCATTAATCCGTTCCTGAAAGACGGACGATTACCGATTGGGACAAATATAGAATCACATTATCATTGAAAGAATTTATATTTTGATTACCATGTGGTGGTTGATTTTTCGTGATAATATTGGATTTTTGGGCGAATATCTTTTTTTCGCCAAAAATGTTGATGAATATTGGATTTGAGGAATATAGGGTCTGGCGAGGGTTTTCCGTTTGATGCAAAGTACAGGGGAACGTTTATATTTGTCAGCCCCTATATTCCTTACATCCAATATTCCTCACATATTTACAGCAAAAAATGCTCTGATATTCTTCCAAAAAAGCAATATTTGTTATAAAAAGTTACCCACCACATGGTAATCAAGATATAAATGAATTCAATGATAATGTGATTCTATACTTGTTCAAAACAGTATTAATCAGGAATGGATTAATGATGAATATAGAACTATACTGTACTTTGTTTCAAAAGGACAACCCCCATGTTTTTGTTAAACGGCTTAGAGCATCACAACTGATGCAGTGTCTGTTTCTGATTGGATGGCAGCATTGTGTACAGAATTCAAAGTGTCCACCTTCAAAGACACACTGAATCAGCTTCCATTCCTTCATAATTAAGTTTAAATCATTGTGAGGAGCGAAGAATCCCTTTAATATAATTCATATGATTTGTAAATAAGTCTAAAGACCCAACTGTCTGACTTTTAACAGATATGCCCTGTACCTCTAGTCTTGGGACACTGTAATGGTCCAGATTTTCCAACTTTTAAGTAGTAAAGTTCACTATAAACAACAATTTAATTTATAATTAATTAAAAAAATAATCTTATGGAAGAAAACATCTACAGAAAATTGCTGGTTTTGCCACCCTCTTTAAGATTAAGCTCCTGCCATCTTTTACAAACTGTGGCTTGACGTTATTTCTCTACATCCTGCCAACAAAGCTGTACTGTTGTTAGGCAGCTGCAGGTAGCTATTCCAAACTCCATAGGTTGGGAAACATAGGATTAGACTGAGATTATGCTGAGACACTGCATTAGTAGTTGTCTACAAAGTTCCAAGCAGAGTCTGCAAAGTTACTTTAATATACATGTATTATACTCACTTGTGAGAGTGATGGTTAAATAGGGCTTTGATACTGATAACAATTGGACTTCAGGGTCACTTTAAACCGAATTTTGCCATAACGTTGTTTAACTCTGACCAGTAAATATGATCCTGTGTCACGCTGACTTTCCTCCTAATCTTTATCTGTCATTATCTTACAGACATTTGATTCTCCTAAATCCCTGGATATATTTATAAATATAGCAAAAATGATCTTGGACGCTCTAAAAATACAAAAACCCATTAAGTAATGATACAAAATGTTATGCCAATAAAAATGTTTTAAATTATATCAATGTGCACATAAAAGAACAAAATTACTGTTTATACTCTGCTGCTGTGTATCTTCCTAAAATGCTGAAAAAGTAAAAAAAAAAGTAAAAAAAATTAAACGGTAAAACTATAATGTTAGAATTAAATAATAATTTATGCACAGTTAAAAATGTTAACATAACATGTTAAAAAATTTAAAAAAAATAAGAGAAAATGTTAATTTTTTTAAATAAATCTAAATATATAAAATCTAAATAAATCAGAAGACAGAGTTTTAAAAAAAAGATAGTTAAAAAAAATAAACATTAAAAATATAATGTTTAAAAAATTAAATAGTAAACCTAAACTGTTAAAAAGTTAAATTGAGCAAAATAAGAGAAAATTTTCTTTTTTTTAAACAAATCAAAAGATATAAAATGTAAATAAACCAGAAGACAGAGTTTAAAAAAAAAAGAAACAGAAAGTTAAAAAAATTAAACATTAAAAATCTATTGTTTAAAAATGTAAATAACAAACATAAACAATTAAAAATATGAACATAAACTGTTAAAAAAAGGTAATGAGGAAAATAATAGAAAACGTATCTTTTTTTTTAATTAATCAAAAGATATTAAAATTAAGTAGACCAGAAAAAATTTAAAGTTAAAACATCAACTAACTTGGGTGAAAAAAACAAAGTAATAACATAAAAAGTTTTAAAAATAAAAAGATAATAACGAATGGTAATGGTAAAAAAAAGTCAAAAAGTTAGAATAAAGACAAGTTTATAAATTCTAGTCTGAGATATATGTATGACAATTGAGCCTATCTCCTTGTGTTAGAAGATGGCATGGAGATCCTGGTAGAAGACTCAAGGTCTATTATTGTTTACAGCAGTATATCTCTGGGCGTGTATTTATTCAACATCTCAGACCCATACAGTTTCTGACCCCTGACCTTCCAGCTATACTCCTACAACCCTCTCCATCTAATTGCAGTGCGTGTCCTACAGTAGCGTTCGATTGAAGCAGGAGCAAAATCCATAACCCTGGGGCAAGTTAGCTCTCCAGCAAATTGGTAGGAAGTATCCTTGTACCATCATGTCTCTGTGATATGATGAGTGTGTAGAGTTTTTCCACAACCTCACAAGCCGCCTGGAGCCAAATAGAAATAGCTCGTTTCTCCAGCACGAAGAGTCTTGTCTACTGGGACAGCTGAACTTAACAAGAAAATCAAATAACTTCCCTCACATACAGCAACTTGCTTCCAATTTATTCATGAGAACATTAGGGAACGGAAAACGAGATGGTCCTCCATAGGGGAAATAGTTTAAGTCAAAAATAAAATATCTGCTATGTCTGATATGGAAGAAAAGAACTCCCGGCCTCCAGGAATGAGAGAGAGAAATATCTTTGCATTATTTAGATAAATGTGTATTTGTGCAAAAAGCCACCCATAGACAAAGAGCCCACAATGATTAGCTGGCAATATTATTGCATGAGGTACAGAAGCGGTTAGGGTGGAGTCCTGCCCCAAGGCATTTTCAGTCATTTTAATATTAATAAACAGGTTGCAGTATGTTCTACTTGCACGTCAGAGAAAATTCCCTGATTGGCCACATAATCCAGATATGGGAGGCCCCACAATAATGTCTACTAATGGTTGCTAAGCATAACCTCTGATACTTTCTGAAAACTAGCAAAGACGTGATGGAGTATGATGGTGAATTGGTAATTGCATATGGAAGGGAGCTGTTGGAAATCACCATTAATGGCCATTGTGATGAGCTTTAAAGGTTATGGTAAGGATTTGTTGGATTTTGCGTATCAGTATAATCAAAGGTTTTAGCAACTAGAAAGTTCTACAGCTTTATGGAACTTTAAGATATTTAGAACACTCCAACAGCTCTAGAACTGTGTAGATCTTTGAGAGCTCTAGAACTGTTTGGATCTTTGAGAACACTAGAACTGTGTGGATCTTGGAGAGCTCTAGAACTGTGTGGATCTTTGAGAGCTCTTGAACTGTTTGGATCTTTGAGAACACTAGAACTGTGTGGATCTTGGAGAGCTCTAGAACTGTGTGGATCTTTGAGAACACCAGAACTGTGTGGATCTTTGAGAGCCCTAGAACTGTGTGGATCTTTGAGAACACTAGAACTGTGTGGATCATTGAGAGCTCTAGAACTGTGTGGATCTTTGAGAACACTAGAACTGTGTGGATCTTTGAGAACACTAGAACTGTGTGGATCTTTGAGAACACTAGAACTGTTTGGATCTTTGAGAGCCCTAGAACTGTGTGGATCTTTGAGAACACTAGAACTGTGTGGATCATTGAGAGCTCTAGAACTGTGTGGATCTTTGAGAGCTCTAGAACTGTGTGGATCTTTGAGAACACTAGAACTGTGTGGATCATTGAGAGCTCTAGAACTGTGTGGATCATTGAGAGCTCTAGAACTGTGGGGATCATTGAGAACACTAGAACTGTGTGGATCTTTGAGAGCTCTAGAACTAGGGATTGATGAAGAGACATTTCTGACTGGAAATCAGTTGACATAAAGAAGTAAAGCAAGAGATACAACCTGAAATATACAAAGATGCCAAGGAGTATTTGTGTTGTGGCAGTGAAATAGAGGAGGAGGGTTGTGTTAATTAATTAATTAATTAAAAAGTTAAGGAATTTTACGAGGGAAGATGGAAGGAGATGGATGAATACAGCATTCCCCAAACTAAATATGTAGAGCAATCACCGGATAAAGGAGAATAATCTGTCAATCAGCACATGAGTATATGTTTGCTGTTATAAATGTACTCAGTTTTGGGTTGCAGAGCAATGGAAAACTGGTGGAAAGGAAGAGACTAAGGGATGCCCGGGACATGGAACATAACATTTAAAAAAAAACATATTAAACATTACAAACGTTGTATGAAAAAAGTAAAACCTGTTTAGAGCATACTGTAGATGTCATTGGTTGCTCGGAGACCTTTATTTTCTAAAAGAAAACACACAAAATGTCCAGTAATCCCTTCATAGTTCCCTTGTGTTATACAGCCCGGCTCCCATGCCTGGCACCAGATGAATTCATCTTTACTTTGCAATCTCAGCAGTGCTTCCAATGGCTTGACCAGTCTGGCAGTGAGGTCTGCAACTCATAGAGGGAATTTGGGGGCAATGGGAGGTTAGATCAATTAAATTGACCGACCTGTCATGAGTATCTAGAGCCCAATTCTTCTAATAGCCTTGATCGTGTTGGGGCCACTCAGGAACGAGAGGTTAAATAACGCTGAGTCCATTAAAAGGCACATTATCGGAGCAGGGAATGTGCCACGACCCAATTCTGTCACCGCCTGTCTTTCAAGAGACAGAAAGTAGGACGTAAGATGGAGATAAATGGTCTAAATCGGAGAGACAAGTGCATTTTGGAGACTTGTGATTGCTTAATGTATGCCGCAGTAGATTAATTAAAGACGCTAAAGTCCTTTCAGAGAGGAGCTTTGTACAAAGCGGAGGGGAGTGCAGAGTGCCTGTTTGCAGCTTGTTAAGGAAGTGGGATGCTCTTTGCTATGTGGAAGATGAAAGGGTTTGTTAACAACAAAGCAGGAGGGGCGCCATGGGAAATTGATCCTAATTGTAGATCCCACTTTATAGGTCGGGAGGTTGAAAAGCAAGATTGTGCTGGCTGAGATTTTAAAGCCCGAATTCGCTCATAAGCAATATGAAGGTTGCATTAAACTAAAAGCTCACAGATAATCATACCAGGCAGAGAGCGGGCATCAAAGGAGCACATTAAAAGATAGGCACCATAGAAGGAGGAAGTGAGGGCAGGGGTCTGAATGCTGAATAAATATCTCTCCAACCCTTATACACACTTACCAACAAGTGTTGGCCATTTCCATGCATATTTACATAGTAACATACGATGACGGATCAGAACTTAAAAGGCCCATCTAGTCTGCCTATTCTATCTAAATCTTGGCATATTTAAGGCTTAGTATGGCTATATTCTTATCACAGACATACTTACATTTTTGTATTGTGTTTGACCCCATAACTTCCATTGGAAGGCAGTAAGTAGTACATATGAATTTGATATATTTGAATAGGACTATTTACCCCATAATACCTATATATTCACCCTTCCATACCTTAGAAAGTCAGCTCTTAGGACAAAATTAAAGTTTTTTTCAGTATTAAAAGGATATGGAAAATCTGTTTTAGTATTAAAATAATATACAAAGTATTTATTGGCATATCTAACCATCATATTATTAACAAGTGCTTAAAAGTGCTATTCTTACATGATGAAAACTCCAAATAGTCCCTGTAGGGGTCCGCCCCCTGTAGCTCATGCACACAGTGTTTCTATTGGTACTATAAGTACTAGCGAATCGTAGATTCGTAGAAGCATCGTAGAATCGTAGAATCGTAGAAGCATTTCAATAACATGCTGTTGAGAAACAGTCTACCATTGGCTAGTACATTGAGTACCAATAGAAACACTGTGTATATGAGCTACAGGGGAGGTACTCATACAGGGACTATTTGAAGACAATGGATCCATAATTAATGCAATAATCTCTCATTAATAGAAGATATAAATCTTTGTTTGTGGGTGGATCAGAAAAGCGGACTATTTGTAAAATACGTTCAGCAATACACAATCCCAGAAGGACACCATCCCATATGGCATCTTGACTTTGATGGGCTTGTTCACTTCCTTCTGCTCTGCCCATCATCACAACATGCCCCTCAGGTTAGTCTTCTACCCCTGGAATATCTGTGCAACCAATCCAGCGCGCCACTGGACACCGAGCTTCCGCCACCAAGGAAGAAAGAAATCATTACGAGCAATTACAAGTAAATGGGACATAATTGGATTTGACTTTTCCCTGGAATGCATGCCATGTAATGACCTATTTCTTTAAACAGCTCTTTCTTCAATATACCTCTTTTTCTTGCTCATTCGAAAATTGCAATTAGTTTGCTGTTGGTTCTGGGTGGTTTGCAGGTTGATATGGACCTGTACGGTGGGGATTTGGGGTAAATCGTGGCGGGATTCATAACCTAATTTGTTCATTTATGTCTACAAATGTAAGAAAAGTACAGTGTAATATTGAACACTTATTACTAGTCACTGCTACAGAGTTTGGACCAAGACAAGTAATTATCTGCAATGAATCAACTGAGAGGACAGCACTGAATCTGTTTTTTTGTTTGTTTGCTTTTAATGCAAAATATCTAATCCCTGGAGTTTCTGGGCTCAAATCATCTTCTGTAGTTATAGAAAAATACAATGTGATTACTTCAAGGTGACCCTAAAGATAACAAGACAAGAAGGGACAACGGAGCGAGTAAAGTGTCAGATTGGGGCATTGTCACTGGATGTAAGAGCAGATCATGGTGACACTAACTTAGCGCAACAATGTGAGAGGGTGCTGGGAAATTAGAGTCAGAGGAGAGCGGTGTGTGCGGGAGATGAGGAGGAGATGTCCCTGTGTGCTGGGTATACATGGGAAGCTTCTCGTTCTCTAACACTTCTCCTCAAGTCTCTCCTTATCTTTCTCTAAAATACTGTAAGTGTCCCCACCCTGCCCTTGGGCAGTCTGGCACCTACCTGTCTTTGGGCAGTCTGGCACCTACCTGTCTTTGGGCGGCCTTGTGCCTCCCTGTCTTTGGGCTGTCTTGTGCCTCCCTGTCTTTGGGGAGCCTTGTGCCTCCCTGTCTTTGGGCAGCCTTGTGCCTCCCTGTCTTTGGGCAGTCTGGCGCCTTCCTGTCTTTGGGCAGTCTGGCGCCTACCTGTCTTTGGGCAGCCTTGTGCCTCCCTGTCTTTGGGGAGCCTTGTGCCTCCCTGTCTTTGGGCAGCCTTGTGCCTCCCTGTCTTTGGGCAGCCTTGTGCCTCCCTGTCTTTGGGCAGTCTGGCGCCTACCTGTCTTTGGGCAGTCTGGCACCTACCTGTCTTTGGGCAGTCTGGCGCCTACCTGTCTTTGGGCAGTCTGATGCCTTCCTGTCTTTGGGCAGTCTGGTGCCTGCATGTCTTTTTTTGATGTCTTGTGCCTCCCTGTCTTTGGGCTGTCTGGTGCCTCCCTGTCTTTGGGCAGCCTTGTGCCTCCCTGTCTTTTTTTTGCTGTCTTGTGCCTCCCTGTCTTTGGGCAGTCTGGTGCCTGCCTGTCTTTGGGCAGCCTTGTGCCTCCCTGTCTTTGGGCAGTCTGATGCCTTCCTGTCTTTGGGCAGTCTGGTGCCTGCATGTCTTTTTTTGATGTCTTGTGCCTCCCTGTCTTTGGGCTGTCTGGTGCCTCCCTGTCTTTGGGCAGCCTTGTGCCTCCCTGTCTTTTTTTTGCTGTCTTGTGCCTCCCTGTCTTTGGGCAGTCTGGTGCCTGCCTGTCTTTGGGCTGTCTTGTTCCTCCCTGTCTTTGGGCAGCCTTGTGCCTCCCTGCCTTTGGGCAGCCTTGTGCCACCCTGTCTATGGGCAGCCTGGTGCCTATCTGTCTCCGGGCAGCCTTGTGCCTCCCTGTCTTCGGGCAGTCTTGTTCCTCCCTGTCTTTGGGCAGTCTTGTGCCTCCCTGTCTTTGGGCTGTCTTGTGCCTCCCTGTCTTTGGGCAGACTTGTGCCTCCCTGTCTTTGGGCTGTCTTGTGCCTCCCTGTCTTTGGGCTGTCTTGTGCCTCCCTGTCTTTGGGCAGCCTTGTGCCTCCCTGTCTTTGGGCAGCCTTGTGCCTCCCTGTCTTTGGGCAGCCTTGTGCCTCCCTGTCTTTGGGCAGTCTGGTGCCTCCCTGTCTTTGGGCTGTCTTGTGCCTCCCTGTCTTTGGGCAGCCTTGTGCCTCCCTGTCTTTGGGCAGTCTGGTGCCTCCCTGTCTTTGGGCTGTCTTGTGCCTCCCTGTCTTTGGGCAGCCTTGTGCCTCCCTGTCTTTGGGCAGCCTTGTGCCTCCCTGTCTTTGGGCAGCCTTGTGCCTTCCTGTCTTTGGGCAGCCTTGTGCCTCCCTGTCTTTGGGCAGCCTTGTGCCTCCCTGTCTTTGGGCAGCCTTGTGCCTCCCTGTCTTTGGGCAGCCTTGTGCCTCCCTGTCTTTGGGCAGCCTTGTGCCTCCCTGTCTTTGGGCAGTCTGGTGCCTACCTGCCAGCCTCACACAGAAGACTTTTTAAATTTGGCAATAATGGAGAAGTAAGTGTGGCCTGAGAGTGAGGAGGATGGTAACATGATTGCCCCACCTCATATTGCTGTATAAATCTCTACGTCCCTGAAGCTCTGCTCCTTTCCATCTTCTATCTTTGTTCTGCACAAGTAATGAAAGCGTTAACCCAACCCAGAGACTCTGGAGTCACGTCCCTGTCGCTCTGCCACGCTCATTAGGACTTTATTTGATCTTATTTTTAATATGACATTAGAGTACTCCATCCTAAATGAGACTGCACTAGTTAGCATAAATCTGCTATGCAAAAGGCCCCTTCAACCTTATTAGCTTTTATTTAACTTGGTAAAAGGTAATTTATTTGTATTAATTGAATCATTTTTCCCCTCAGCCGGTGATGCCGGTTGGCTCTAAGCATCTGGCGTTGGTATCAGATTGTTGAGGCTCCGAGCTATGATATGTCTGCACTTTTCACCTCCTGCGAGGCTCAGTCTGCTGCGGATGGCTAATTGTCTGATCCCGGCGACTCTGCTCTGGTTTTAGCGGCTTTCTCAGATATTGCTGTAGACAAAATGCCCTAAGTCCTGGGTAAGGATAGAGGGCTGGTATCTGGTACACAAGCTGTGACTCGGCTGCTCGGCAGGGGTGGTAGATGCAATGGCAGAAATGATTGCAAAAAGTGCTAATCATTTGAGAAATGACTACTTTACCAAAATGGTAATAGATCATTGGAGCAGCCATCCAGTGGCAGCGGTAGGCCAAACACAGTCAATAGTGTCATGCTTGCCTGGGATAAGCACTTACATGGATTTGGTAAGAATATTATTCTATGTTGCAAAAATATGTATTCTCCCCCATCCACTTTCCTCTGGATTTCTTTGTTTCTGCTTTCATAATGTATCTATCCTATGCTATGCTTAAAGCTGTGTAAGAAAGCGAGCGTATGCATAAAAGGAGCTGTGTATAAAGGGCTACTGAATCAAAGAGTGAAATTGCATTGTGGGCTCATTTGCATGACCCCGCCTAGTTTCCCAGAGTGCAGAGCAGTAACTGTATTTCTTGGAATTCTGGACAGGAAATATGTTTTTACCATATTTTTAGAAATACTTATGTGAACACAAATTTCCTTTTTTTTTTCTTACTGTGCTCTTTATTCTGGAGGGCTATGATCACTCTTTTTTGCCCACAATAAGCAAAATTATTTTCTCTTTCATTAATATATAAAATAAGCCACTGATAGTCTAATAGATTGTGATTACATTACAGCAACACAAGATTAATTGCATTTTCTGCACAATTTGTGGGATTTGGAGATTTGGGTGAACATTTAATGGCCGATTGTGGAAAGCTTAAACTTATCCGTATGTTAACATGTCCAAAATATCGTTAGTTCTGACCCCTCTTTCTTACTTTCTATAAATATGTTTATTTTTTTTTATATGTAGCTCCTCTACAGATCATATGGGATTCCAGTGACTTCATAAAATGGGACATTTGGAGACGTGAAAGTATACAAAGAAATATAATTACAATTGGTTGCTGTTAGACTTACCTAGGAGGGATTAAGTTGTGGTTTGGACCTCTTTGGCGTCCCAGTGGCCATAACAGCATTGGGACCACAGGAAATTATGGTTGTATATTTTAAGAAAAGGTAAGTCAGAGGTGGTCATCAGAGAACGAACCGACCGTAATAGGTTAGTTCTATGGCCATGATAAGCCACTCTGAGAGCAACCTCTTTTAGCCACTTGTGCCCTTCACAGGGAGAAATATCCTGTAGTATATCAGTCTGGTCCCAGTCAAAAGAGTGACCCAGCCCCAAAATACCAGGCAATTCTACCCTGAACAGGAGAAACAGCAAACCCCAGACGCGTTTCGGCCTTTATGGGCCTCATCAGTGAGGTGCAGCTGAACTCCCTAAGGCACAGTGAGCAAGGGGTCCATGTCTGGAGTCCCCTATTACCCTTAGGGAGACTAAACCCTAAGAGTAATTTGCGTAGACAAGAATGTATATTTTAAGCACAAATGAAAATGAAAAGTCCTCCTAGATTCCTAATGATTTTATCCTACTTGATTAATAATCATTCAGAGTTGGGTTTGATAAACAAGCTGAGCTTGCCCATTTGGTCCATCTATACCTGTAGATCAGAACATGGCCTTAATGTTCTTACGTTTTAAGACATTATCATTATTCTTATCTGCATGAACATATCTACCAAAAGCACCTTTTAATTAAAATCAATTATATTTGTGTATTTGCAATAACTAGGACCTTGGCTGTTTCGCATTAAATTGTTCTCTCAAGTTTACAATAAAGCATTTTATATAGATTCTGGATTCACTTTGTAGCCACAGTCCCATATTTACACCATTCAACCCACTAAAGCAAGCGAAACATTCAGAGCCGTTTGATGAACATCACTTCTGACCAGAGCGTTTTCACAACATATCTGTAGGATACGTTGATGACTTTTCTTATTTCAATCCATTCATTTCAATGGATGTTTCTTAGAAAACTTAATGTAAATGTATAAAGTGGGGAAAATATAATATTCATACGAGAATTTCCATCCTCAAACGGCGCTCCTTCCCAACACGCAGATTCTTGTTTTTTTAAGTATTGAAACAATATTTGTATTTCTACGCGTTTCATCTTCGCGTCTCTCCCACGTGCAGACAGAGGCAGCTGTTTGTTAACAAAACGCCTTCTATGTCCCATAATGTGTATGAAATTCAAATAAATCTGAGCTTCATTTTACTGTGAAAGTGTAAGATTATCCACTGACGAAATTTCATTCCAATTACTCTTCTTGGGAAGTTGAGCCGGCTTCGCACCCAGAGACTACACGGCTCTCGCTTTGGTTCCTGGCTATGAATTTTTTATGGATAATTCTCCAGTTTTCAAAGGCCTGCCAGTCTCATTCTCTCTTACTGTACAGGTTATTCTTGACAGCCGGCCCTGAAGCCCTCATTAGCAGAAAATACTCCTTTTTCAGCCATTTTTATGGGCCGGGTGGTACAAAAAGAAATTAACACGTTTGTTTCCAGAAACTCTTCTAGATCCTTTCACACGAATATCTCATAAAATGGGATAAATTCATATAGGTATAATGTCTGGTATCTGATAACAATAAGGCCACATTGGTCAATAGCTTCCTATATGGTCTTATTGAACGTATAAAACATAACCTTTACGTTTCTAACTAATAGATGCAATTATTCTGTACTGCCGGGTCTTTTCTTAACCGATCACATCCGATACTGTTTTAAATAATACATTTTCATTGGGCAGATAGAAGTTTCTTCTAGATCTAAACTCTCTTCCATGTAAGGAAGCTGATCAGCAGAAAACAACATGTAAAAAATTTAGACTGTTGATATATTTTTAAATTCTAAAAACATTTAGCATATTTTCAAGTTTAGTTCTTCCACAAAGGATATTTTAAATATATAAATTAACTAAGTCAGAGGTGCTCATCAGAGACCTTAATAGGTTAGTTCTGTAGCCATGATAAGCCACTCTGAGAGCACCTCTTATAGCCACTTGTGCCCTTCACAAGGAGAAATATCCTGTAGTATATCAGTCTGGTCCCACTCACTAGAGTGATCCAGCCCCGAAATACCAGGCAATTCTACCCTGAACAGGAGAATTAACATCAGTGAAATTATTCTGATTGTGGGGAAAATAACGGTACTTTTTATCACAAACAAAAGATGGAAAAAATGTCAGATTATATTATGTTTATTTGATGGAATTTCTATGGTTTCACATTTACATTATTTACAAGGACCCCCATCCAAACCACAACCATCACCATGTGTCAGGCGTGCTACTGATCAGATTTACTGCTAAACTTCATACAACCCTATATGACACTTGCTGAACATACAACCCTACATGACACTTGCTGAACATACAACCCCTACATGACACTTGCTGAACATACAACCCCTACATGACACTGGCTGAACATACAACCCTACATGACACTTGCTGAACATACAACCCTATATGACACTTGCTGAACATACAACCCCTACATGACACTTGCTGAACATACAACCCTACATGACACTTGCTGAACATACAACCCTACTTGACACTTGCTAAACATACAACCCCTACATGACACTTGCTAAACATACAACCCCTACATGACACTTGCTAAACATACAACCCTACATGACACTTGCTAAACATACAACCCCTACATGACACTTGCTAAACATACAACCCCTACATGACACTTGCTAAACATACAACCCTACATGACACTTGCTAAACATACAACCCCTACATGACACTTGCTAAACATACAACCCTACATGACACTTGCTAAACATACAACCCTACATGACACTTGCTGAACATACAACCCTACATGACACTTGCTGAACATACAACCCTGCATGACACTTGCTAAACATACAACCCTACATGACACTTGCTGAACATACCACCCTACATGACACTTGCTGAACATACCACCCTACATGACACTTGCTGAACATACAACCCTACATGACACTTGCTGAACATACAACCCTGCATGACACTTGCTGAACATACAACCCCTACATGACACTTGCTGAACATACAACCCTACATGACACTTGCTGAACATACAACCCTACATGACACTTGCTGAACATACAACCCCTACATGACACTTGCTGAACATACAACCCCTACATGACACTGGCTGAACATACAACCCTACATGACACTTGCTGAACATACAACCCCTACATGACACTTGCTAAACATACAACCCTACATGACACTTGCTGAACATACAACCCTACATGACACTTGCTGAACATACAACCCCTACATGACACTTGCTAAACATACAACCCTACATGACACTTGCTAAACATACAACCCTACATGACACTTGCTAAACATACAACCTTACATGACACTTGCTGAACATACAACCTTACATGACACTTGCTAAACATACAACCCTACATGACACTTGCTAAACATACAACCCTACATGACACTTGCTAAACATACAACCCTACATGACACTTGCTAAACATACAACCCTACATGACACTTGCTAAACATACAACCCCTACATGACACTTGCTAAACATACAACCCCTACATGACACTTGCTAAACATACAACCCCTACATGACACTTGCTAAACATACAACCCTACATGACACTTGAATGAATCATATCCTTTCCTATCCTCCTGTAAGTCTTCCAGATGCTGGATGTGGCCACTCCATCCAGACATATTATGTAGAACGGGGACACGGTCATGGCTGGAAAACAGGGGGGATAACCTTAAATATGAGACATTGGGGGGCTCAGAGGGACAGGGGCCTTTATACTGACGAGAGGGACTGTCCTTCCAGTTAGGAGGTATGATACATTTTCAATGTTAGATGTTTTTCCTAATAACTCACAAACCTTCTTATTGCACTAATGCGGTTATTGTAATATTGTCAGTGTCCCTCTCTCGTGAGAGTCTCTCACATCGGTCTCTCTCACAGATACATTTAGCTGTGGTTGGGCTCCAATCTGGTTTTAATTAAAGACTCTTTTTACACCTTGTCAAAAGGCCCCAACTTATACCCAGCTGTGATTTAGTGTCGTACATAAAGTTATTTAGAGGGACCAGCCCCAAAACAGCATGTCCCACCACTGTTGCTCTTGTGGGTTTCTCCTCCTGTATTTCTGGGTGAGCCTCAGATGTCTCTGTAATCTGGGTCTGTAGAGGTTGGTGCTGACTCTGCTGCTGCCAGACCTGACGGTGCTGATCTCAGTCCAAGCAAGAACTTCACTTGGCTCCTGCTCCGTTCCCAGAGCTCGTGTTTTTCATCCTGGGCTGTTATATTGCGAGAGCTGCCGCCTTTGTGACACCACACCAAACACTGGAGCATATGTACCAGTGCTAGACAGAGCAGTCACTCGGGCGCCTGGGCGCAACGCTGCCAGGAAGGGTTCTTACTGATATCTCTGTTAATGTGTAGAATGTTTTTTTGATGACAGATCGCCATCTCACACCCTAGCTTATACCACCTTAAATATCTTCCTGCTCTTTATTTATTATTTAAACTAGTAACTTGTCAGTCATAAATTACAGTATCACAGAATATTATATTGAATTGTATGTGCTGTCTCTGTGTGTGTGTGTTATGTGGCAAGTATGCTCTCTCTCTCTGTGCGCACCTTCTCTCTCTTTGCGCACCCTCTCTCTCTGTGTGCGCCCTCTCCAACTCTCTTTGTGCGCCCTCTCTCTTTTTCTGTGCGTACCCTCTTTCTCTGTGTATGCGACCTCTCTGACCTCTCTCTCTCTGTGCCAGCACTCTCTGTACCAGTTCTCTCTCACTCTGTGCCCCCTCTTGCTCTCTGTGCACTATCTGTGCACTCTGTCTCTCTCTCTTCCCTCTGTCTCTCTTCTCCCTCTCTGTGCCCGCTCTCTCTGTGCGCTCACTGTGCCTCTGTCTCTCTTCTCCCTCTCTGCCCTCTCTCTGTTCCCTCTTGCACTCTGTGCCGACCCTCACTGTGCCCTCTGTATCTCTTCTCCCTCTCTGTGCCCTCTCTCTGTGCCCGCTCTCACTGTGCCCACTGCCTCTCTCTCTGCTTTCTCACTGTGCCCTCTCTTGCACTCTGTCCCTGCTCCCACTGTGCCCTCTGTCTCTCTTCTCCCTCTCTCTGCCCTCTCTCTCTGGTGGCTCTCTGTGCCCTCTCTTGCACTCTGTGCCTGCTCTCGCTCTCTGTGCCCTCTGTCTCTCTGTGCCCTATCTCTCTCTGTGCCCTCTCTCTGTGCCCTCTCTTGCACTCTCTTCCCGCTCTCTGTGCCCTCTCTTGCACTCTGTGCCCGCTCTCTGTGCCCTCTGTCTCTCTGTGCCCTCTCTCTGTGCCCTATCTCTCTCTGTACCAGTTCTCTCTCACTCTCTGTGCCTGCTCTCGCTCTTTGTGCACACTGTCTCTCTGTGCCCTTTGTCTCTCTGCGCCCTCTCTCTGCCCTCTCTTGCACTCTGTGCCTGCTCTCGCTCTCTGTCCCCTCTGTGCCCTCTCTCTGTGCCCTCTCTTGCACTCTGTGACTGCTCTCTCTGTGCCCTCTGTCTCTTTCTGTGCTTATTTCCTGCCCGTTGTGATAATGGCGCCGGCGCAGGCGTGGCGTCACAGTTATTCTAGTGGATGGTGCAGATCTCCTAGCATATAATGTCTACCTCTTGTCCAATGTTCTGTTCTCTTGTCCTTATTAATATTAATTACACAAAGCTTATTTCCAAGACAACGCACATTTGTATACGTTACCCAGAGCACAGTAAAAAAATGTATATTTCTGATAATAAAAGTTGTGAATGTGTTTAATAATTTAATACAATGAATAAAGTGACAATGAAAAGATGCAAATTATTTCAGAAGTGAGAAGTGCGCTTCATAATAAACATAATTGCAGTTCGTTGTAATTAAAAAACATAAATAAAAGTGCCTCAAAATTATTACAGTAGTTATTTTGGGTCCTTTCCCTCTTGAAATTCACCAAAATTTGCCAGTGGCAGCAGCAGTGCCGCCCACCCACCACTAGATGGCGCTGCCGAATTTCAGTGCCCATACCATAGAGATAGGGTTAGGTAAACTTTCAGGGATAGGGTGAGGGTTGCCTTCTAAGGTTACAACTTGTGTGAAATATCGCCAGCGCGGCAAAATATCCACACCGCCATCTAGCGGCCACATGCCGACACTGCAGCTGTCAGTGCTGGTGAATTTACAACGGGATAGATCCGTCATTTTGTTTATAAATAAACTGGAAGCTCCGCCCTCTGATCCGATTGCATTATCAACAGCAATTAAAGGTAGAAGGAAATTTCCCAGTTTTAAACATGATGCTTTGCTGCAGAGAATGATCCCCAGACATTACAACAATGTAATAGCTGCCCGTGATTGGCCAAAACATATTATGCATTTTATGCTAATTTAGCTTCGATTAGCGTTCCTTCTTAAAATCAACTGCCGGGCAACTGAAGACATTTCCAAACTTTAGGGTAAGTTTATTAATGTTTATTTGGGGGGTTTCTTTTCATGCATACACTACTGATTCTCCTCTATGAAATGCTTCATAATCCAGGATATACCATTCCTTATTCCTTATAAGATTGTAAGTAGGGGTGATAAAGAAGATAGGCATGTCCATCTGAGTAAGAAAACATGCAAATAATTGATTACCTTCACTACTATTCTTAATTAATTGCTGTTGATAAAGTTATTGGCAGAGGAAGTCAGTAAATGTATACATAAATGATCTATATGAATTTGCAGGCACTTGTCTAGTTATGTTTGTTGCCGGCGCTTTGTGCCGTTATCCGGATCGGGTCTGTGTCTCTTTAACTTCATTACAACACATGAGAATGATCCGACACATTCAGGCAGCCCAGTGTTGTAGCCACAGGGCCGCAATGCAAGATTGATAAGCCGTGATAGCACTACATGTCCCACGTGTGCCGATCCTCGGGCACCGCCGTGATCTGCGGCCCCTGCAGAGCTGCCATTAAATGGCCCCACTGACTGTCAGAGCAGAGAGCGGGGGAAGAGCAGGTGGCCGCAGGTACAGAAAGGGCTGAGAGGAACAATCAGCACCGCAGGACATGACCTCTACAGGCAAGCGCTGGGCCGGGTCACCGGATGGACACGCACATCCCCGGGCCACTTACCCTATACAAACAGTACAGGTTATACTATATCACTGCCCAGGAAGACATCTATTATTATTATTATTATCCTTTATTTGTAACCCACCAAAATATTCCGTAGCGCCAATTTAGTGACTATTTACCATTGTCGTCCTTTTTATACATGCACTGATTGGACGCCCGCCTTGCTGTATTGGAGCCAAGCTCTTAGTATACACATTTATACAGCCTTATAGTTCCAGGCTTATTATATACTCTTCTGAAGAAAGACAAATATATTAGTTCTTTCATACAATCATGGCGGAGGACCATGAGGAAAGGGGGCAATTAAAAAAACAAACCAAAAAAAACATTTAAAGTATCCTTTTATAGGATTACAGAAATAATTCAAATGGTGTTTTTAGAAGTTTACAAAAATAATACAGTATTTAATTTATTACATTTTATATGCAATTATTTTGAAATGGAATCTACCATTTTGGTTTCTGCTGACCTACTTCTTGAGGTGAATGCACAGGAAGCTTTTACTTACGCAATGGAAATGTGGCATCTAAACTACCCATTTTACAAGGACACGCCTTCTTAAGGAGCAGTTCAGTATAAAAATGGATGCCCACAGTAAATAATAATTGAATGTAAAATTTTAATTTTTTAAGGCCATGTTTATTTATTTATTTGTTTAATTTTGCTTCTTTTTGCTCAATATCAAAAATGGGACTAGTTTAATTTTATTTACGAGCATAATTTCTCTTGATCTCAAGTACATCTTGATCTTTCTTAATTAAACAACTAATCTGAATATAACGTTACTCTCGCACTCCTCTACTATAATAATTATGTTACTTTCTTAGCACAGTATATTGTTCAGTGCATTATTTATAAATATAAACCAGTACATGGGTGGTCCAGGGGTTAAGATTCAGTGACCTGGGTTCAATTCCAGTCAGGGAACCCAGAGGTCAAACCACCCTGAGTCTGTGCAGGGTTGGGCCTGGTCAGTACTTGGATGAGAGACCACCTAGGAATACCAGGAGCTGTATGCTGTGACCCACTGGAGAAGGAACTGATAACCCCCTTTAGTATCTCTGCCATGAAAGCCAAGTGGAGTAACATGGTGTGTTACGGTCCATGAGGTCACAGAGAGTCGGACACGACTGAATGACGCAAACACACACAAGTGCAATCAATAAAAAGTGTTACCATACCAATAAATTACTTCATTATCACTCAAATGTTACTGTTCTTTACTTTGGTGAATTTCCCCCAGTTGCATAAGAAAAGCATGGGGTGAAGTTGCAGTCCCACTGGACACCAATGTGGTCACTCCCATCAGAAGCGCTCAGGACAATCATTTTAATGGTGAAGTCCGGCATTTAGTTTATTATAGGGACTCTCTAGACAAGTTTTATATAAATATTTAAATTAATCAGTTGTCAGATGGATTAATCATATTATCCTCAATGCAATTATGATACAAAAATTGCATTTCACTTGCTTTTAAGAAGCCCCCAGAGTAACAGACTCTCAAGTTATGAAGCCTCCTCCTTTCTTCCTGTTCCTCCTCATGGGAGTTGTCATCTTGCAGAGCTGGCACATAAGGCCATACCCTTCACACTAGCAGTGATGTGTATATGAGCAGCATAAGACACTTCTATTGGAAAGCCCTTGTCATTATGGCCTTATGAAACATGGCACCCTGTATGAGATAGAACAGTAGGAAAAGTGTACATTTTATACAACAGTTACATTCTTAAGAATAAATTGAATCAAATAACTTAGCTAAAAAATCTTATAAAACAAAGAAATCTTTAAATATACACTTCATCAGAATATGTTACTTAATTGGCTTTTTTAATTAATAATTCTGAACATATAAATAAAGTTTAGATATATAGCGGTGCATGCAATGCTTGAGATGGGGCTTTCTGAGTCCTTGAGGAGGTGACAGCTTGGCAGGGCCACCACTGAAGCCCCCTTTTTGACACGACTTGACATGCATAGCAGGAACTCACTATCATTCTCCTAATTGTTTATGACCTGTCTAATCAAATTAATTGCCTTGTTAATTGATGGTTTCACAGCTTCCTTAATGTTGCCATCTTTAATAGGAGTAACGACTGGATGACAGATATTAGTGCCATCTCTCCATTTAGCCAGAGAACGGAAACCTTCATTAATCCTCCCTGCTAAATAATCAATATCCATCCTAAGACAGCGTCTTATCGTGGCAATGACCTCGTGCAAGGACGTGCGCTAAACCTTGGGGTGGGCCGAGTAGTGATATCTCCTTATGGGGTTACTCTAGTTTGCAAACTGCCTCTGAATATTTTTCTAGCAACATTCTTAAAAGTCCATTCTGCAGACACCTAAACGGACTTGTTTTCTCACTCGAACAGTTGTTCCACTAACGCTAAGAATTCTGGGCAACTGCATGCAAATGAGGCTCATAATGGACCACCTTTGTGCCTCTAGGCCATTGATGTGCACCGAATACTGTCTGAGAGCAGCTCATGCACTTAAATGGGCTAGAGGGACAAATGGTGTACATGTTGAACCTCATTTCCATGCCAATACCCAGAATGCTTAGCGGCATCAATGAGTTTTTCAATGGAGTGTATTCCAATGCAGTGGCGCAGCTACTACTGGCGCAGCAGGAGCAATGCACTAGGGCACAAAAAAGGGTAGGGGAATGAGGAATCTGAATATGTTAGATGAGAACGGCAGATCATTACTTTGTAGAAAGGCGATCTCACCATAGGGTCATTTACATTTGTGGGTTTTTATTGACTCCAAGGAGTGGATTGAGAAGTTGCAAGGGGGGGGGGGGGTCAAATTATATTGCACCAGGGCACTCTATTCATTAGCTCTGCCACTGCCCCAGCCATTCGTCCTACCCACCATAACAACTTCAGCTTTAACAGCAGATTCTCCAGAAAAGTGAGTGATCTGAAGTCCAAACATAAGACAGTTCTTGTATGTGACTATATACAACAGCAGCACGATTATTAATGTGTGTTATCCTTTCTGCACGGCCCCTCACACATAGAGGAGGGCCTGGTGTTATACACATGGTATGATATCAGACTATTAATAATACAATCATTATTTCTTTCTATGGTATATTTCTATCCATATGATGTCAAATTACTATATAATTATAATACAGCAACGGGCAAATGGCAGTCACCGAAGAGAACATTAAGTTGTAGTGTTAATTGGGTGAAGGTCTCTAAGGACCAAATATACTAAGCTTTGACTTTAGGGGAACAGTTGGAGAAACAAAATCTGTCTTATAGGATGAAGTAGGAATGGAGACATTGTTTGATAAAGAATAATAGTCACAGATCCTTTTCTATTCTTATTTTTTTTAATCTGTACTAACTGTGTGTGCTGTTCTTGATTCCCAACCTCAACAGCAAGGGTTAATCACGTGAGATAGTAGAGTGGGAAGATATCTCCATGTAATTTATGGTTAAAATGACCAACGTTCTCTCTCAATAGATAGATAGCTAGATAGAGATATAGATAGTGACATACTGTAGATAGAGATATAGCTAGATAGATAGTGACATAGATAGATAGCTAGATAGAGATATAGATAGTGACATACTGTAGATAGAGATATAGCTAGATAGATAGTGACATAGATAGAGATATAGATAGATAGATAGAGATAGATATATAGATATAGATAGAGATATAGATAGTGACATAGATAGAGATATAGACAGATAGATAGAGATATAGACAGATAGATAGAGATATAGATAGATAGAGATAGATATATAGATATAGATAGATAGATAGATAGTGACATAGATAGAGATATAGATAGTGACATACTTTAGATAGAGATATAGATAGTGACATACTGTAGATAGAGATATAGCTAGATAAATAGTGACATAGATAGAGAGATAGATAGATAGATAGATAGATAGATAGATAGATAGATAGATAGATAGAGATATAGATAGATAGATAGAGATATAGATAGATAGATAGATAGATAGATAGATAGAGAGTGACATAGATAGAGATAGAGATAGATAAAGATATAGATAGATAGAGAGTGACATAGATAGAGATAGAGATAGATAAAGATATAGATAGATAGAGAGTGACATAGATAGAGATAGAGATAGATAAAGATATAGATAGATAGATAGAGATATAGATAGATAGTGACATCGATAGAGATATAGATAGATAGATAGTGAGATAGATAGAGATATAGAGATAGATAGATAGATAGATAGATAGATAGTGACATTGATAGAGATATAGATAGATAGAGAGATAGATAGTGACATAGATAGATAGAGATATAGAGATTGAAAGATAGATAGATAGTGACATCGATAGAGATATAGATAGATAGATAGTGACATAGATAGAGATATAGATAGATAGAGATATATAGATAGATAGATAGATAGATAGATAGTGACATAGCTAGAGACATAGATAGATAGAGAGATAGAGATATAGATGGATAGATAGATAGATAGATAGATAGTGACATAGATAGAGATATAGATAGAGAGTGACATTGATAGAGATATAGATAGATAGATAGATAGTGAGATAGAGATAGATAGATAGATAGTGACATCGATAGAGATATAGATAGATAGAGAGATAGATAGATAGATAGTGACATAGATAGATAGAGATATAGAGATTGAAAGATAGATAGATAGTGACATCGATAGAGATATAGATAGATAGTGACATAGATAGAGATATAGATAGATAGAGATATAGAGATAGATAGATAGTGACATAGCTAGAGACATAGATAGATAGAGAGATAGAGATATAGATAGATAGATAGATAGATAGATAGATAGATAGATAGATAGTTAGTGACATAGATAGAGATATAGATAGCTAGATAGATAGAGATATAGATAGAGATATAGATAGCTAGATAGATAGAGATATAGAGAGAGAGATAGATAGATAGATAGTGACATAGTGACATAGTGACATAGAGAGATAGAGAGATTGAGCTATAGATAGATAGAAATATAGATAGATAGGTCGATACAGACATTGATAGAGAGATAGAGAGAGAGAGATTGAGCTATATATATATATATATTATTGTGTGTGCGTGCAGTTTTCAGTATTTCTGCTATAATTGGTACCTTTACTGTGTCCCTTTAACTCATAGATGCTTGGGTGCTATGTGACAATTCATTCATTTTCTCATGCCTGTCCATTTTTTGGATCTAATTCCTTGTCGCTCAGCGTTGGCGCTGCCCGGGGCCCCTGATTTATTGACACCACCATGAGCCGGGAGCCTATAAAATGGTGGGAGCGGGTCAGAGCAGTCTCACAAAATACTCCTAAAAACCTCATCAATCTCTACATAAAAGACAGCATTTAATATCTGGCTGCTATTTTACAGGATATCTATTGTGCGCTCTGACCTTTTTATATATTCATTTAAACAAAGCTCACCGGGGGCACCTTTCTGAACTAAATCAGAGATTTCACCCGCTCTGTGCCGGAAGAATATGGAATAGGAATCTAGTCCGTATTGAAGATTTATATAAGAAATAAACAGATACAGAAATAGATCATTCTTTATTTTATTCGGTGTCTGAGCGCTCCTAGATAACGTCTTCAGATTGAGTTGCCCACCAGGGGATTTTATAAAACAGAGTTGGCCTAAAAAACATATTAGTAGGAAGAGGGGACTTTGGGAGACGTGTCGCTGGGGCTGCTGTTTTACATCTTCTGAATCCACATGCGGACTCCGGCGTCTTACATCGAGGAGCAGCGGAGTGTGAGGATATTGGTTAATGTCGTCCAGACTTCAGTCTTAAATAGAGCTCTGCATTAGCATTTAAAGAGCCTGACTGCATGGCACGGGCGTCCCCAACACTGGCCGGCGGGATGCTCTAGAGCCGCCACTCATTAACTGGGTTTTATATGCAGACAATGCAAGGATTTTACTTTCTATAATTATATATCGGCTGATCTGTACTGTGCGCCCAGGCGCCTGAGTGCCACTACAGCACATGTGCAGGCCATATCTGGAGAGAACACTTGAATGGGATCATGGACAATCAAAACACAAGCTTTTTATGTCAATCATCGATATAATGTCAGATAAGAACTAATCGCACATCTAACCAGACCATTCTATCTACCTAACAGCTTGCCTTAGTTAAGACTCAGGATAGTTATGCCACTATTTTTATTTATTGTTTTTATTTGTACTTTTTGAAACCCTTTTTTGTACATCAAGTTTAGACAGTAAAGAAGAAATGATTGTACTGTTTTTGATTTTACCACTTCATTGGAAGGCTGTTTCACTTATCTGCTACTCCTGTAAATTAGTACTTTCGACTATTACTCTAAATCATTACCTCTTGTTCTTGCTTTTGTGTAAAGATAACTCTGTGTGGAATCAGAGTTGAGAAAGGGATTTAAATTTTATTTTTTAAATTCAATAAACAACTTATACCAATAAGTAAAATGTGTAAAATGGCAGTGATAAAAAACAACAACTATTTAGCTAACTTACAACCAGTCTGTGATACTAAACCCTAGTATTTTTTAAAAGCTGCTCATACAGTAAATCTGTGATCCCATCACAACCATTATTATCTCTCTGTCACATCATCTTTCACTTGACACTATTAGCTTCAGGTACAGCAAGATTAATTGGGACATAATGCATAAGTTATCTAAATGATTGAAACAGGCCTGATCTGGAGGATTGTGGTGTATACATGTATTAAAGCAGAGGACCAACTGTGTAACTTTCTATGTCTAGTCAGGTGTGTTGGAGGTGGCTTTGGCAGGCAATTAGTGCTAAATTTTAAGACACAAGGTTATACAAACACATTGCTTATAGAGTTACAGTGTTATATTTGTTTCCCTTGGTGATTAGCTTGTACTGTGGGATCAACCTGTGACAGATTGTTTAGCCTCTGTCTATTTAGATTGTTCTTAGAATCATTTAGCCAATCTCCCTTCCCTCTTCCTTCTTCATGACCTTATCAGTGTGGAGACAATCAGCTCAACCTTAGGCTGATACTCTAATACTCGACGATGAATATAAATATTGCTATTAAAATCATTAAATAGGACTTTCATCAATGACCCATGCATGGCTTGTTGGCACACTACAGTGGCTCTGTAATATTGGGGTCCAGTAAGTATATGGAGGATGAGGTTGGTAGTTGCCCCCTCCCCCTTCCAATTCACACTGGGTCCCTTCCAATTCACACTGGTGGCAGCCTTTGTCTGCATTAACATGGAGCATATGAGGTGATGGACGGGGCTGGACGCCGTCCTCGGTGTGACTGCTCTGTACATGTCGTTCCCCATTGTCCATCAGCTATGGTAGTGACAGTTGCATCAGGTGTGCGACACGTCCTTTGTGACATTGGCTGCCTCGGGATCCACACACAAAAGCAGCAAAATGTCCCCAAGACAAAGAACCCTTTTCTTGTATTTTTGGTGGGGCGTTTCTTGCCGCCGTCCTCCCTAGAATTTGTAACCAGCCATCCCTCGCCTCTCTCCTTCTGCTCTCCTATATGATTTGCGCTCTGGGAGCCCACCTCGCCTCCGGCTCTTTTAGGAGGGAAGAGGTTAAGAACGAGCACCGTTCAGATTGCAGACTTTTACAGCTAATTGAACATTTTCCCTCCGCTATAACTGTGAGAGTGAGAAAAAAAAGTTATTAAATGTAAGGGATGTGATCTGGGAGCGTGATTTACTCCCCGCTGGCGACCAGCGCTGAATATGATAAGTTGGCCTGTCGGAAATATCGAACTGAAGGGGAGCTCTGAGATAGTGTAAAAAGGGGGGCCATATATCTGTGTGAGAGAGAGAGGACCAGATCAGGAGCCCTCCCGTCCCCCGTGTGCGAAGAGATCCTGCTGCCGCTAAAAATAAGGGACTTAAACATATATTTGTAGTCCGGATGGAGCTAGAGGATGGAGAGTCCTATGGAAATTACTAGCACATAATATATATAATACTGTATATATTTAAGTAACATTAGTGGCTCTCTGGTTATGTTCTCCCTCATTTTATAACACCAAGATGCCTACTGTTTTCCTTCTCCCTTGAAGCAATGCTCTTCAGGTCCTGCCATTAGTTCTTCTCTATATGGGGATATTGAATCCTAAATGTAAACGTTTGCAGCATTTATTTTGTCCATCACACACAGACCAGACAGTTTGGGAGTTTCTATATAAGATGCTGTGTCTTTTTATTTCTGCATAATGTAACGAGTCCAATCTTCCAAGTGGATGTTCCAGCTGTTCCATCTCGATCTCCGCTCTCCTTTGTCTGGGTCATGTTACCAATAGAGGTCTGTGAGGAAGATTCAGTTATTTAGGCCATTGCCCTCCGGTGCCTGGCGTTACCCGCAGCGCCCAACCTTCTTCACAGCAGCCTCCAAAGCCTGGTGACCGTGGGCTTCTTTATTGGGTACTGACAGCTTGCCAAATGCTGGCTGCACAGACCATTGTATATGGAAGAAAATATGTTCGCTCTGAATTAGAGAAGTTGAAAAGAGTTCACTCCTTGGAGAAAATAACATAAAATCTGCTGACTTTTCAAAGTGAATCTCTCATTTCTACAGAGAAGTAATCAGTGATAATGAACAGCGAGCCCGGGAGCAGCCTCATAAACTCATCAATGTGGATACAATGTCATTTATTTTGAAGTCGAGTTCCTATACTGCTGCACCATCAGATTTGGCTGGGCTAGTGAATGTGGTCTGCAGGTAGCCCGTATATTTTGAGTTCCTTGTAAGGCCAGTGCCCTTGTTGTCACACTCATTTGGCACTAGTATAGGGCGACCCCTGTCTTCTTACCATTTCATACATAACATTTTTCGCCTCCTCTCTTCCACTACATAGTCATGTATTATGTTAAGGGTATATCTGTGCTTCACTGTTCTTACCTTTCTCTAATCTGACACCTGCTTCTTATATCCGACACACACATTACACAAGTCATTCTATTCACATACAGACTTATTTTATTTAAAAATAAAACTTGTTTTCGACACCCCGACAGCTGCTTACATAGGCACAGGATACCTACCAATAGAAACGCTAAATTTGGGTATGGATTTTAACCCTTTACTAACCTTCAAGCCAGCAGCAGCTCAATGCAGAGATCCACAGAGCAATGTCTGCTTCCTTCTGCTACACATCCCATGATTCCTTCCTGCACAAACTGCCATCACTGATTGTTACAGTTTATTAAGATGTGTTAGCTGCCTGTGATTGGCCAAAATTAATTATGAATGTTATGCTGATCTTAGCAGAGATATCCAGGGGTGTTAACTAACAAAAGCAGCTGCTTGTAAACTCAAGAGATTTATTAAACATCGGGAGAGTTTGTTAATATTTGTTTTGGTATTTTTTCATACACTACTGATTCTCCTCTATCAGATGCATTCATAATCCAGGAAACTAAAATATGCCTTTAATAGCCATGTGCTTTATATGTCTAAAGAATATCTACACTAGATGGATGGATAGATAGATACAATGATAGATAGATACAAAGATAGATAGATACAAAGATAGATACAAAGATAGATAGATACAAAGGTAGATACATAGATATATACAGACATACATAGATAGATAGATAGATAGATAGATAGATATAGACATAGATACAAAGATAGACAGATAGATAGATAGATAGATATAGACATAGATAGATACAAAGATAGACAGATAGATAGATATAGACATAGATAGATACAAAGATAGATAGATAGATAGATGCTAGTGATGCCAACGGGCCTTCCTACATTACCATTTACTGGTGGTGCCCACAGCCTTCCTACATTAATGTTGATGCCCATGGGCCTTCCTATATTACTGTTAACTAGTGATGCCCACGGGCCTTCCTACATTACTGTTAACTAGTGATGCCCACGGGCCTTCCTACATTACTGTTAACTAGTGATGCCCACGGGCCTTCCTACATTACTGTTAGCTAGTGATGACCACGGCCCTTCCTACATTACTGTTAACTAGTGATGCCAATGGCCTTCCTACATTACCTTTAACTAGTGATGCCCACAGGCCTTTATACATTACCATTAACTAGTGATGTCCACGGCCTTCCTATATTACCGTTAGCTAGTGATGCCCATGGCACCAGTATAGGGCGGCCTGTTAACTAGTGATGCCCACGGGCCTTCCTACTTTACCGTTAACTATTGATGCCCACAGGCCTTCCTACATTACCATGAACTGGTGGTGCCCACAGCCTTCCTACATTACTGTTACTGTTGATGCCCACAGCCTTCCTACATTACCATTAACTGGTGGTGGCCACAGCCTTCCTACATTACTGTTAACTAGTGATGCCCACGGGCCTTCCTACATTACCGATAGCTAGTGATGCCCATGGCACCAGTATAGGGCGGCCTGTTAACTAGTGGTGCCCACAGGCCTTCGTACATTACCACTAGCTAGTGATGCCCACGGGCCTTCCTACATTACCATTAACTGGTGAAGCCCACAGCGCTTTCCTTTTTTAAGCTGACAGTTGAGCAGCATCTATAAAATGTTGTGTGTTAAACCAGTGATCCCAACCCTCTCCTCAACAACCCCCAGACAGGTCATGATTTAGGTTTAACACTATGTGAACACAAGCTGAGGCCATTATTATTCAGCAGACTGCTGAACCTCTAATGGCCTCACCTGTATTAACACAGTATTAAACTTAAATCATGGCCTGTTTTGGGTCCCATGAGGAGATGGTTGGGAATCAATAGGCTTAGCATTTACTAGGTGCAAATATATGGCTAGTAAACATATTTCCCTGTCCATAACTGATAGCAGATTTGTTATCAGTGTTTGCTGTGACTGACAGCCATCACATCTGTCTCATCTCTCGGCCCGTGGCTGCGTGTCTGTCTGTGCATCTCACTAAATAATAGGACTAAGTGAAAGCCATCAGTGTGCGTGTCTCAGTTTCTGAAACAAATATCATTAATAGCTTTATAAGCCAAAAATGCAGTTTATAATTGGAAATGCAGCTTTGCAACAGTCACAAACTCCTTTAAAATAAGATGCGGTCTGTTCTGACTCTACCACTAGCATTTCATACTCTTTGTTACACAACAAAACACATCCCCCCCCCCCTCCCAATGGTGCTCTGTGTATTACACATAGTGTAAATACAAACAATACAAAGCAACAACCCTACAGTGAGTCACTGATCCAGTATCTGCATAGACACATGTGTCTAAATATATCTGATTGTTTACCTGGTGTGTGATGTGTCAGCACGTGTTGTCAGTGTTGGATCATCTCTGGGATACATGGCGGCTGCTGGGTAAACACTTCTATCTGCCAATCATTCCAAGTGATTTCCTCGCTTCTTGCGCTAAGCCAATAATTACCGCACATTTAATGCATGTGAGTGACAGGCAGATATCACACCTGACCTGCAAGGCTCCTGTTAATGACAGGTCCCAAATTAGCACTGGCCAGGGCCCTGAAGCCAGTGGCGGGGCTATTGCTGGTGCAGTAGGTGCAAAGCATCAGGGGAATCTTAATTTAATAGGTGAGGATGGCATATAATAATAAAAATAATAGAAAGATAATCTGATCACCCTCGAGGTGATCTGATCATTTATATATATATATTTGGCATTTTTATTGACTCCAAGGGGTGGATAGAGAAATTGCAAGGAGGCTCTCAAATTATTTTGCACAGGGGCCCTTCATTCACTACTCCCTAAAGTGTCACAGACATACACATATAACATATAATTGCAATTGGTTATTATTAAGCATTTTGATTGGAAGTGTTATATTGGTGGTGGGCAGCATGTAGCCCCCGGTCTGTTCTCAGGAGTGGGAGAGCGCCCCTCTACAGCAATACACAGCTATTATACCTCTCTGCTAAACACTTCTCCTCATTATCTATACTTCTGTGTGACCCCTTTAATGAGTCAGGGGCCACATATCAGACCCTTCTAGTGATGGATGCTCATCACTGTGGTAGATAATAGCCTAAAGGTTATGTATACTAAGCACAGATTATCTATAAAGGAACTCCCTCTCTAATGCTCTTTATCTAGGGCCTGTAATGAACTCTCACAGTGGGGGTGATAAAGATATTTATTTTCTGCGTACGTTTCATCTCTAGCAGTAATTGAGACCTTTGCTCTGTCACTTTGATGTTTGATTTCTTCATGTCCCCTCATTTGGAGATATATATGGGGGGGGTGTAACAGGGAATATATCATTTTATTTTACTTCTAAGAAAGTCCATATCAGTGTTTTGTTTTTATGATCCATTATATGGATTTTTCAGCCCAATAGTCCATCTATACTATTGAGTGAGGGTATTGCAAACTCATCCGGCGTGGCATTTACATTCTATCTGCAACAATGAATAGATAGAAAGAAAATTATACTATAGTGTTTATGTATCATCGAAGCGTTTGTAAGCAGGGAAAGTATATCAATAACTAGGGATTGTGCACACTTACACCCAGAGAGTCTCCCTGGACCCCTGCAGCTAAGTATATATCTCGTAGCGAGTGCTAGCGGATAGTGTGGGACACATCGACGACGCCCCACATGGATTACATAGATAGATGCATAGTAATTGAGGTTGCTGCCTGACGTGCGTTTTGCTACTTAAGAATGGGAATTGCTAGTTTCTAAAGTATGCATTTCTTGTCTATCTATTCATATGTTCTCACATATACTACTAGTATTTAGAAAGTACCTACATACTACACCTTGAATTAACCCATTCATATATATATATATATATATATATATATATATATATATATTGTGTATGAGTGTCACTTTTTTCCTAATGCAGCTTTTCTGCAATATGTCTGGTAATATAAATCTAATATAATATAGAAGAGTGCAGATGGAATACAGGGAGAAGAGCTGACAATCTAATACAGGGGAGTATAGGAAAAGAAGAGTTGACTCTCTAGTATAAAGGAATATAGGTAGAATACAAGGAGAAGAGCTGACAATTCAATAATAAGAATTGTAGATAAAGCACAGGAGAAGAGCTGACACTATAATATACAGGAGTGTGGATTGAGTGCAGGGAGAAGAGCTGACACTCTAATATACAGGAGTGTGGATTGAGTGCAGGGAGAAGAGCTGACACTCTAATATAGAGGAGTGTAGATAAAGCACAGGAGAAGAGCTGACACTCTAATATACAGGACTGTGGATTGAGTGCAGGGAGAAGAGCTGACACTCTAATATAGAGGAGTGTAGATAAAGCACAGGAGAAGAGCTGACACTCTAATATACAGGACTGTGGATTGAGTGCAGGGAGAAGAGCTGACACTCTAATATAGAGGAGTGTAGATAAAGCACAGGAGAAGAGCTGACACTCTAATATACAGGAGTGTGGATTGAGTGCAGGGAGAAGAGCTGACACTTTAATATAGAGGAGTGTAGATGGAGTAGAGGGAAAAGAGCTGACAATCTAATTTATAGGAGTGTAGATGGAGTAGATGGAAAAGAGCTGACAATCTAATATAGAAGAATACAGAATAAGTACAGAATACTGAATATCTGTAGGGGCCCCCACATCGGGTGCATAGGGCCCACCCTACGGCTGCTATACATTACTCAGCGCAGTCATTACGTCTCCCGTATACCCCCCCCTCTCACTCACAGACCCACATCAGGGGCTTTATCTGCTTCTATTTCATTTCAGCCTTGAAAACAGCAGAATTAATTAATTAGCTATTAGTATTTGACTCAGTATTTTTGTGCAGAATAATTGATTTTCCTTGTTATAACTCAATACTTCCTGCCGTGAGACCTTGAACTCTGCCTAACAAATGCACATTGTTACTAGATTACTAGAAAACTGAATTAAAAAGATTTTTTTTTCAGCAAAACCGCTTTAAATGTCCTTCATGAGGAGCCAGTGAAAGTATATATTGCAGCCCAAGACACGACCCCACACAAGCAAGAAACGTGTAAAGACGTCTTATTGTTTTAAGCTCTTTTTTCCATGTTATAGTTGGTTAACCTTCTGTTCTGGTCACTTTTGTGGCTCTTAAAAGGATTTACTTTCCATTTTAAGCTAAAATCACTGCATTGGAAGGTATAATGAGTTTATGGGCAAATTCCTTCAGGTCCTGGATGGACCAAAAATGACAAACCCCCTCTAAATGTGCTCATTTGTCTTTAATGCAATAATTATTTTTTAAGTTAAGGAACCAAAGGAATACTCTGACATTTCTTTATTGCATCTCATATATAAGTCTTATAAAGCTTTTATGAAGCCATAAAATATGCAGCAATTTTAAAAATGTAAACGTTTTTTTTTTTGTGTCCCCTTGGTGTGCAATGCTATAATTGACGTATAGTAGCATTAATTTATTCCATGTCCTTGAATTATTATTCAGTAGTTTGTCCATAATTATTAACAATGTAATTTATGTTTTTATTTGACTTAGATGGAGTAAGAAAGGCAGGAGGACATTTTTTTCCACATCCATAGCTTTAAGTTCTTATTTTCTTTAGCTGCCGAGGCCATTGTTATGGTACTTAACTCTTTAGTCATGTCGGCTTGTTTAAATCCCTAGATCATGGCCAAGAGGTTCTTGGTGTGGAGAAGTAAGACGCTCTTCCTATCTCCTATTTGGACTGTCAAGTGTATTTTGTATTCAGATTTAAAATAATAATTAATTAATAATAATTTTCTGTAGCGCTGAGTATAGGGTACCAGTGGATGCAGTAGACAAGACTAGAGAGTGACATGAGGTCTCTGTACTCAACACACCTGGTCTGGCCTTGGGATAAATGATAAGGAGGCATTTATTGTGTCTTATCAGGGAGTGTGGTTGTAATCTTGTCTGAATAAATGAGTTTTCAAGACTATTGGGCAGAGTGAGCTGGCAGTTAGTGGAGTATTTGGAGATCAGATAATATATATATATTGCTGTTGTTGTTGTCCGACTCTTCGTGACCGTATGAACTGCAGCATGCCAGGTACATCTATTGCTATGTCTCTGGCTGTGCTTATGCATAAGGTTTTCTTGGCAAAAAATGGGCTGCCAGTTCCTTTTCCAGTGGAACATGATTTGTCTAATCTCTCTGCTATGACCTGCCCTACATGGTATAGCTCACAGCTTCATTGAAGTACACAAGCCCTTCACCGCAACAATGTAGCAAATCCGCAAGGGGATATATATATATATAGTTGTACATCCATCCAGTTGTTTTCTTTAGGTGGAGGCTGTGTCTTCTCATTACATCATGTTCCTCCTTGTTAAATAAACCCATAAACTGTTGTATTTCCCAAAACACTGTCCTGCATTTTTCTATATTTTTTGCAGATTTAGCCATTTTTTTTCCCTGCAAGATGTTAATAAACAGAAATAGCAGATGCTCGCTGCCAGATCGTATATGAGTTTTCCACAGTTGCCTAAAATTTGCATTAGAAAAAAAGGCCCAACCGTCTGGAAATAAACAGACTCAGAGCAAAGTCTCCTTTATACTTAGGTTATAGGTCTGGAGTCCCCCCTGATGTATGCACAGGGATCTCAGGGGTGCGGCGGGAGGCTCCCAGTCTGCTTCCTGATTGGCTATATATTTATTCATTGTGTTAATATAATGTTGTAGATTACGGATAGCAGGACACGGTCACGACGACGCCTATACACTGCGTGGAATGGCCAATAAACTTATAAGATGTTGATGGATACTTGTAAGAAGCTCCTTTATAAGAGTACATTAACACAAGTACGTTGCCATCTCACTCGCAGATGAGCCATTTACACTGGGGGGTCTCTAATTAGCTAAATTATTTGCTCATGTGAGAAGCAAACCCTCGTTAGCAGCGACACTTTAATCTGCCCGTGCTGGCTCGCCATGTCCTCTCCTGTGTAGTAGGGTCCCAGGCCCTGGTCAGAACCTCCCTAAGGTTGGTGTCCTCCCGTCACAAACACTATATATACATAGTAAATAAATAGTACATCTGTGTTCACATTTATATATATGTACAAACACGATTGTAAGCTCTTGGACCCGGGCTCCATGGCTCCATGCTATCCTGTTCTTACCAGCCTTGGGACATTAGGCAGTACCCAGTCCAAGCCCCGTCTGCTCTTCCCCTCTCCGGTTCCCATGGGTGCCCTAGTGGATTCCAGCAGGAGATGAGAGCGATGAGCTGCTGATTGAAATGCTGATGGGAAGGCGTTTAGTGAGGTGCCGCGGGAAAGCCAAATTACTGCTCGCTCCCAGGGACCGGCAATTTCATGCAGGATCGTGTGAGCCATTATGTAGAGAGGATGAAGGTAATCACAGGAGGTAATTGTGTTTATACGGATTGGGAAAGGGGTCGGTGGTGCTGGGATTTACTGCCGCCTCGACTTGATCTACCAGAGCAAGGGAGACAGAAAAGCTCCAAATATTATATCATTTACAACTACAGGTAATCAATAAATGTAATACGATCTTAAAAATCGCATTTTCTTACAGTAAACTGATACTGACATTTGTATCTGTCAAACAGCATTTCTGATCCTCCCGTCTAGCTTCTTGGATATTTGCACATGCACGGAGTGATTGTGCGACTTTGAAGTTCCGGACTGTGTTCTCAGTCCTCATCGACTTGTTTCAATCCCTCTGAGCATGTGCAATGCTCCACGCGATTAGGCTCTAACACAAAGATAAAAAAGAAGAGGTAGATAAGATGGGCGGATAAAGTCTGGATAACAGAACAACTATGAGCGTCAGTGGAAATTAAAGATTTTAATCAATTGATTAACTAAATATTTATATTTTTCCATATTCCACATTTTCTGACATCAAAAAGCAACTTTTCAAGGAAAGTAAAATGGCGGGGGTGATGCATAAAGTCATTATTATAACACTTTAAATGTAGTCTTAGAAAATGTAACCGGTGCAGTCAATCACACGCTGCATCATCAAGTGTTAGACAACCACTTAGAAGAACTGATGTTGAAATAAATATATATGTTTAAAACCTTCTCTCTAAGAGAATAATTAAGCAGGGGAAATAATCATAAATTGGGCTTTTAACTAGATATTTAGTATGCTTTTGTTGGAGCCTGGAGGTATCCATGATACTTTGGTGGAGGTTATGTGTGTGTTGCCTGGGTGTTTAACAGGGATGGGATGTAGTGTTAAATTCAGTCTGATCTAATTATCTAACAAAACCTTCTGACCTATCCCTGGTCTTTCATCCCCCAAAAGAGATTTTGAATGCAAATAATATGTAAAGCATTTCCACAATGGATGGTGCTGTCCCTTTAAGGAACACAAACACGTTGCACTGTAACAGATGGGTACATTGTATCAATGCAACATAATCTTATTTCTTATCTGTTGCTGATTTCAGATTCCAGTCGTATCTCATCCTCGTATAGAAGTCACCGGAGAGGCTGGCCGGAATCGCATAGACTTTATACCGACTCTTATTATACACAAATGACTTCACTGGGACATAGCCCGAGAAATAGTACAGATATAGAAAAATAAACAGGGCACTGTAGGGGTAAAAGAGGAGCCCCCTTAAAAATAAGGGGAATCCAGGATAATAAAGCAATTATATAAAGGAATAAATATTACTCATTTTTTTATCTTATTTTTTATTGAGATGTTTTACATTTGAGGAGGTTCACAAGAAATCATGGAAAGAAAAAATATATGTACAACAAATATATAACATTAACGTGTGGTGCCATTCGCGGTCGCCAATTGCCACATCTTATAGTTCCCTATTCTTGCGGGCAATGTCTGGTGCTTCTAGATGTGGCCGATAGGCTGCTAATAATGTTTGGACCACCGTTACAAAGAGTATGAGTACTTGCAGTGACCCTTTACTATGAGTATCGTTGGGTCCCATGCCAGTTGGTAGTCGGTCATATCTACTGCTCTCCATGTTTGGCTGGAGTTTGGCCATTCCTTCCAAACTGGTGGTTGCCATTCTCAAACATTTGGGCGTAATGATGAATCTGTGTTTTTAGGCAATAATCGCCGTTCTATACCAAAATCCAGTATTTTATGAATGGCTTCCATAGTAGGATATGTCATGATGCCTTTGTCTCCTGGGTCCAATGGTTTGCCAGATTTCCTTATCAGTTTGCCGTTGCTTATATGATGACATGATTTAATCTGTAGGTCCATTCAATACGATAAATCTCTATCTCTTAAAGCTTGGTCCTTAAGACGTCTTAACTGATAATGTTTATGTATCTGTCAGCATCTTTTAGGCTGCACTGAGTGATTTCTCCCTCCACTTGCCTCTAGTTGGCTGCCATGTTGCCTCCAACCCCCCAACTGCACATAAGTAAGCTGTGAATCTCCATATTGTTGTTTATTTTGAAGCGTTGGCCTGCCCTTTGTGTGCCTATGTGCACTATTAACTGCAATATGGAGTTTTATGCGGCCCAACCTCCTCTCACAGCGACTTGCTCCGAGAGAGACCAGCATGGCAGCCATCAGAGGCCTGTGCTGAATTACTTTCAGCTATATATTTAACGGGGCAATACAATAGTCGGGCACTTCGTACAGTGCCTTTGTACATATGGATGAGACGTCCAGCTCTGCCCAGTAATTTGCGTCTTTAATTCGTGTTTTGGTCACCAGCAGCGCCGACAGCCAAGGAGACGTCTCTCTCCATCTTCAGGTCCAGCTCCCACTGGTTCCTCTGTGGCGCTCCATAGTGAGCTGTCAGTTTCCTGGGAGGATGGAGGGAGAATTGTTCCCGGTGCCAACTCTTCCATGTGCTACATATGTTGTATCGCTAAGTGGCACTTTGCAATATGCGTCTCCCCATCTGCTCCCTGCATTTGGCTCCCCGCACGCGCACTCTAACATTTTGATGTGTGCTGACGGGTGACATGGCTTTATCGGGATTGTGTCTATCAGGAACGTTGGAGCCAATTGTGCAGAAGAGGGGGACCGGAGCATCTTGCTTTAAATACCCATTATGTGCTTAAGGGGCTGGTGCGCCTGTGATTGGCGCAGGACTTCGGCCATTGCTCCTTGATGGGGCATTAGATTGACGCCTGACGCTAATTACTGAAGGGGATGGTGTCAGATGTGCTGCCAGTAAACCAATATAGCCTTCGAGAGTTCCTGCGCACAACATCATGGATTATTTATTTATGTGATAAACACAGAACGCCGCGCCGCACTTAGGATATAAAGAGAGGCCGCGTCACCTTAAACTCTATATCCTCTACAATAAAAACTGTTTCTTTCAAAATGTAGAAAATGCATAATTCCACCACAATAGGGTATCATTTTAATCTATAGGCAATAAAAAGTACTTTAAAACTTGAATGTTACTAAAAAAAAGAATTTCCGACACTTTATGGTAAACAAACATTAAAATGGCGGTCGTTCTGATCCAACCACTAGGACACCATATTGTAATTGCCAATAATAAGAATTGCTGATTACACCCATATTCTCTGCAAAAGACTGGGCGTGCTCATACCGTATACAGTTATCCAATCCGCCTCGTTACTCTCTATCGTCTGAGCGTGCCCACTCAACTCCACTCAAATTAATAGACTGAGAACCCAACAGTTGTTGGCAATGATCCATCCATGAGCAATAGATAGCACAGGGTGGTTAATGGGTGGATCAGAAAAGCTGACTGATAGGTAAAAACTGTAATTTTTAATATTTAGTGTAGGACAATGCGCCTTTTTTTAAAATACATTCAATTAACAAAGTACTTGTTATTACCTGTAGTTTTAAATGGCCATTTATGGAAATTGTTATCCATGTTGTGCTGGACAAAGTAACTTTTATAGGTGACGCAGCCCATCATCCCCCCACTCAGGAGGCTTGGCAGGGTCTATAGACCATCCCTATTTCTCCCTGTGGGGGTTCTGGATCAGTTCATAAGTTTCACCAGGGGGTGTGTGGTATTATTATTATTATTATTATTATTATTATTATTATTATTATCTTTATTTGTAACGCACCAACATATTTCTTAGCGCTGTACAGGGGTTGGGTACATGGCAAGAACAAAATGAGCATGTATAAAGAATGGGGGGCCCTGTTTTTGAGCCTAGAATTAAATGTACATAGAGCTTGTTTCCAAGGCACTGACACACAATTGAAAACTCACAAACTTACAATCTGCATTTTCAATCCCACTTTTGAAGTCAAGCTGATTAGGAGTCAAATATACGAAATCAGTAGTGATGGGTACCTGCCATCCATCAGTGTGCCGCGGAGGTGGGAGCCTCCGCCAGGTGGTAGAATAAGCCGTAGCGTCACTGTGAAGCCATATTGTCTTTTAAACGACAGTGAGATCTGCTCTGTTCTTTCTTCTGACTTGTCTGGAAGTTTTGGCCCCTCCTGGAGCCTCCTTCGGTGAGCTGAGGCTTGTGTCTCATGGTAATGCTGACCCCTTATGATCCACTGTTGCCCCTACCACTTCTGCTGGAAGGCTGTTCCACTTACCTGTGTGTTATTTAGAGGAGTAATTCACAAGCTATGGCCTCCTCATTCATTTATGTTGTATCAATGCTTCTGGAGATGATTATATATATGTGCCGGTTCCTATCATGAGCCCCTCTCATGTTATCTCTGCTCCATTCGGGCTCCGGCCTTCATTTGTTTTCCAGCTATCTGGAGATCTCTCTTAATTGCTGCTGCCCCACGGGCCCCGGCCTCATGGGCTAGTGATTGATTTAGCCCTCCGGCTAGAACATACGAGGGTCTGCGGGAGTACATTCAGGACAATTAGTCCCTGACTGGTATTGGCTCCGGATTGTGTCTGACAGGTCACATAGTTCCTATGCGATTCCTGGCTCCTCACTTATATAGACATCTGCTAAGTGCGGCCAGGAGAATCGGCCATCACTGCAACTCGAAGCCCAAACAGAAACTCAGACAGATGTGCCTGGCGTGCTGCGTCCATATAGTCACCAAGAGTCGGACACGACTGAAAGACAACACGGTTAGATAGGTTTGATGGCAGATAAGAATGAAAAACTATCTCTTTCTTCCCCCGTTCCTGACTATCACTCCACTTACCTAACTCTGCCGGTATAAGTCAAGTAATTTGGCTGTATATAGTGTGGGGTTGGAGAATTAGTTACTTTTTAAAATATGTCTTTTATTTATGTCTTCTGCTACAATGTAACTTTCTTAAGATATTTAAACTTCACACTTTGTAAAAAACCAACAAACCCATTCAATAAACAGAGCTGGCTTACTGCACAGTGCAAAAGTGGCTTTAAAATAAAATCTATATAAAAAAAACGCAATGTGCCTGCGGTAAGTACTTATTACCAAGTGTAAAATCTATACTTTAGGAACCGTATAATATAGTGATATATGGTTGATGAATTGGTAAATAAGAGAGTGCGCCCCAGTAAGTGGCTGCGCTGATGACGCAGGTCCAGCTTATAGTCGGTATTATTAGGACCACTCAGGGCTGAAGAGTGGGCTTGAGAGGCACAGACAGCACTATATACATTAATTAGTTGCCCAAAAAGATCCCTTCTGCACTTAAGATTTCTCCTCTAAAAATACATTTTCAGTAAGTTGTTTTCTCAGAATTGTTTATTTTCTAAGCACAGAGTTTAAAATGTTTAAAGGGACTCAGCTGCCAGCAATACATAGTGACTGCTGCGAGTGTTAGAGGGGCATTTACATTTCTGGAGCGCAGGACTTGCAGTTGTCGGTTTGCTTCTGAGCATGTGTGAGGAAAGGGTGTAGGTCAGGGGTGACCAAGCTCTGTCCTGTGGGTGGATTTGAGGATATCCCTGGTGCACCCTTCATCAGTCATGCTGATTGACTCACCTGAGCACAGAAACTAAATTCTTAAATCCAGGCGGCCCACCAGGACCGAAATTAGACACCCCTGGTGTAGGTGATCCAAACTTATAGAGAAAAGAAATTAGAGTTTTATGTGCCCTTATTGGTTTTATCAATATATTGATCTAAAGTAAGGTCCAACTCAATGTACATAGACAACATAAAACATAACTTTTATTGTTGTAAAATGACAAAAATGTATTATTTTAAAAACAACAATTAAAATATAAAACCAAAGATTTTTAACAAGCTGCACTCTCATCCAGTAGAAAAAAACTAATTTATTTTGCCGATTTTTAATTATACAACAATAAAAGTTATATTTTATATTTCTATATGCTATCTATGTACATCGAGTTGGACCAAACTTTAGATTAATATCGGTCGAACCAATAAAACTCACATTTCTTTTCTCGTCAAGTTTGGACCATATACAATATTGTGAGTAGAGCACCGGTACTTTCCATTAGTACTAATGTGGTTTGTGATTTATTTTTTTATCTAGTGTGAATTTCTCAACTATATTATTCAAGAAAGGGTGTAAGTGATCCAAACTTGAAGAGAAAAGAAATGGGAGTTTTATGTGATTGGTTCTATCAATATTGATCTAAAGTCTGGTCCAACTCTATGGGCCTCATTCAATTGTGATTTGGCCAATTGAATAAGGCTCTAAATAAGCACATAACATATTTTTTTTAAAGAAGTTTTTAGTTAGTGAAAACCTTGCTTTTGGATAGATGCTTACTAACTAAAAACTTCTTTAAAAAAAATATGTTATGTGCTTATTTAGAGCCCTATTTAATTGGCCAAATTGCAATTGAATGAGGGCCTATGTGCGTAAGATAACATATAGAAATATAAAAGATAACATTTATTGTTGTAAAATAAAAAATTAAATGTTACTAAAACAAACGGCAATTAAAATATAAAACCAAAGAGTTTTACACAAGCTGCACAGTAGAAAAAACACATTTATTTTCCCTATTTTTAATATTACAACAATAAAAGTTATATTTTATATTTCTTTATTTTATCTATGTACAATGGATTTCAAATGTAGATCAATATCTATAGAGCCAATCATTGCACATTTCTTTTCTCTTCAAATTTGGATCATATACAATATTGTGAGCAATGCACCGGTACTTTCCATTAGTACTAATGCGGTTGGTGATTTATTTGTATATCTAGTGTGAATTTCTCAGCTAAATTATTCTTGTAAGGGCATAGGTATCAAATTAAATAAGATCCAATCATATAATAAATCCCACTTGTCCCTCCCTACACCCCAACCCCCCTCCATTGCTAAATTAAATAAACACACCCCTCATGCTCCAGCTGTCAGGAAGTGTTGAAACCAGACAAGGTGGAATCTTCTATATATAAACTAAGTCTGTTTTTCTCCAATAATGCTTTATGCTCATGGCTTACACAGCTGCTAATGTTGTTGATTTACTAGATACACATATTGTTAAATGTCACTTGTCCTTTAAACACGATGGCTCTGCAGCAGGTTGGTAAATGCCCGGGTTTCGTGCCAGGCTTCTGTCATGGTAGCCGGACTGACCTCCCACCGGAGCCGGCAAGAGTCTGCAAACAAAGGCTGGAATAATTAGAGTTTATGGTCGGACTATGATATAATTATATTTATACAGGACACTTGTCTATAAAGAAGCCCATAAACCGTCAGCAAGGAAAATAAATATCTTGCAGCCCGGCGTTACAGAGCGGCGCCATTAACACCTCCCCGACTATTGGAAGGAATAAAACGCTGTGGAGCATTAAACCAGTTAGATTGCTGAAGAGCCTTAATGTCCCGAAATGAGCGTATTAAGGGCTCAGAAGTTGAAATTCATGCTCAAAAGAGATAAAACTAATTAATGATGTTCTGTCTGAAAAGCCGTGTCACAGCAGATAATGGCGCGAGACTGATACCCAACTAAACTGGTGGGCCTTTATCATCTGCGCCGGAGATTAAATAGTGCTGGAGGGTCAGTGTGGAAAGTGTTTATGTACTCGGTATATTACCCTTCATTTCTGGTTGTGGGTATGTACTAATAGCGTTATACACATAGCGCACTGCGCCGGTTGTGTGTGCGGCGCTTTGTCACACAAATTAGTTTTTCCTTTGCACAGTGCGCAGTTTAGAAGATACAGTGCACTCTTTAGTGCTTTACCATTGGTTTTAAAAAAAAAATAATATATAAGGGGTACACATACAAGGCACCCCTGGCACGAGAAACACGCATACAAGGCACCCCTGGCACGAGAAACACGCATACAAGGCATCCCTGACACAGGAGACACTCATACAAGGCATCCTTGACACAAGAGACATGCATACAAGGCATCCCTGACACAAGAGACATGCATACAATGCATCCCTGACACAGGAGACACACATACAAGGCATCCCTGACACAAGAGACATGCATACAAGGCATCCCTGACACAAGAGACACTCATACAAGGCATCCCTGACACAAGAGACACTCATACAAGGCATCCCTGACACAGGAGACATGCATACAAGGCACCCCTGACACGAGAAACACACATACAAGGCATCCCTGACACAAGAGACATGCATACAAGGCATCCCTGGCACGAGAAACACACATACAAGGCATCCCTGACACAAGAGACACTCATACACGGCATCCCTGACACAGGAGACATGCATACAAGGCATCCCTGACACAAGAGACACTCATACAAGGCATACCTGACACAGGAGACACGCATACAAGGCATCCCTGACACATGAGACATGCATACAAGGCATCCTTGACACAAGAGACACACATACAAGGCATCCCTGACACAAGAGACATGCATACAAGGCATCCCTGACACAAGAGACATGCATACAAGGCATCCCTGACACGAGAGACATGCATACAAGGCACCCCTGACACGAGAAACACGCATACAAGGCACCCCTGGCACGAGAAACACACATACAAGGCATCCCTGACACATGAGACATGCATACAAGGCATCCCTGACACAAGAGACATGCATACAAGGCATCCCTGACACAAGAGACACTCATAGACGGCATCCCTAACACAAGAGACATGCATACAAGGCATGCCTGACACAAGAGACACTCATACAAGGCATCCCTAACACAAGAGACATGCATACAAGGCATCCCTGACACAAGAGACATGCATACAAGGCATCCCTGACACAAGAGACATGCATACAAGGCATCCCTGACACAAGAGACACTCATAGACGGCATCCCTAACACAAGAGACATGCATACAAGGCATGCCTGACACAAGAGACACTCATACAAGGCATCCCTAACACAAGAGACATGCATACAAGGCATGCCTGACACAAGAGACACTCATACAAGGCATCCCTGACACAAGAGACATGCATACAAGGCATCCCTGACACGGGAGACATGCATACAAGGCATCCCTGACACAAGAGACACTCATACAAGGCATCCCTGACACAAGAGACATGCATACAAGGCATCCCTGACACAAGAGACATGCATACAAGGCATCCTTGACACAAGAGACACTCATACAAGGCACCCCTGACACAAGAGACATGCATACAAGGCATCCTTGACACAAGAAACACACATACAAGGCATCCCTGACACAAGAGACACTCATAGACGGCATCCCTGACACAAGAGACACTCATACAAGGCATCCTTGACACAAGAAACACACATACAATGCATCCTTGACACAAGAGACACTCATACAAGGCATCCCTGACACAAGAGATATGCATACAAGGCATCCTTGACACAAGAGACACTCATACAAGGCACCCCTGACACAAGAGACATGCATACAAGGCATCCTTGACACAAGAAACACACATACAAGGCATCCCTGACACAAGAGACACTCATAGACGGCATCCCTGACACAAGAGACACTCATACAAGGCATCCCTGACACAAGAGACACTCATACAAGGCATCCCTGACACAAGAGATATGCATACAAGGCATCCTTGACACAAGAGACACTCATACAAGGCACCCCTGACACAAGAGACATGCATACAAGGCATCCTTGACACAAGAAACACACATACAAGGCATCCCTGACACAAGAGACACTCATAGACGGCATCCCTGACACAACAGACACTCATACAAGGCATCCCTGACACGGGAGACATGCATACAATGCATCCTTGACACAAGAAACACACATACAAGGCATCCCTGACACCAGAGACAAGTATACAAGGCATCCCTGACACCAGAGACAAGTATACAAGGCATCCCTGACACCAGAGACAAGTATACAAGGCATCCCTGACACCAGAGACAAGTATACAAGGCATCCCTGACACCAGAGACAAGTATACAAGGCATCCCTGACACCAGAGACAAGTATACAAGGCATCCCTGACACAAGAGACACGCATACAAAGTATCCCTGATATAAAAGACACTAGAGACACATATATGAGACATCCATAACACAAGCGACATGCATGTGCAACATCCATACCACAAGAGACACACAAACAAGGCATCCATGACACAGGAGGCACGCATACAAGGCATCACCTACACAAGACACACATATAAGGTTTCCCTGGCACAATGTATCCCATACACCAGACACACATACAAGGCATCACCTACACAAGACACACATATAAGGTTTCCCTGGCACAATGTATCCCAGACACCAGACACACACATCCAAGGCTCTCCTAACACAAGACACACACATACCTGCCTTATCTATCTCCATCACAGCTGGCATTATTGGGTATATAGTGTGAGATATCTTTGCTGCTTGTCACACCTCAATCACAGCATTACACATATAAATCACAGCAGTTGTGTGCACAGAGCGGAGCATTATACACACAGAGCGCTCTGCTCACACAGCGATACGTGATTTCAGATACAGGATGGGTCATTAAATCCCTTTTAGTAAGAGATGCACCGATATGCTCCAACCCCATAAATCATACATTCTGGGCCAAGATCACTGTTTCTATAAATTATCTACACTCTACCGCATACAAAAACGTGCAGAATTGTATTTAAATCTATTTTGATACACTTTAATATATACACATTCTGACAATTGAAGTCCTTTCTTATAACTTAAAAACATACAAGTCCAGCTAGGAGACGTTATGTGATTTCTGTGGGTTTTATTTTTTGGTTAATTCTCTAGAATGAGCTCATCTGCAGCCGCACTCAGCGCCATGAATAATAAATACCCCCCAAAAACAAACAGCGCTCTTAGAGTGTTTACATAAAGCACATACATGTCCCACAGGGGCCGCGAGACGCTCTGCGCAGACAGCGTGTACCTGACAGTTGTTATATAGCAATCTATTGATCAATGATAATCACTCTGTCTGGGCTGGGGGGCTGCAGCAGCACCTTTAAAATAACTAACCTTGATCGTGCTCGAAATGACTTCAGAAATGAAAAAAAAAAAACACAGCCTTCTTTACTGCGGGTTTCTATTTCTATGATTTCTATATTTTTTCTGTTTCTGTGTGTGCTTGTAAACTAATGAGCTCTGCATTAGATCTAATGAAAGCACTCACAGTTATAGCTCCCTTTTCAAACTGTTCTGCTCCATGATAACTGCCGCCTTGCACAGCTATGACCTAAAGTCACGCTCACTGGGAGGGACTTCACACTTCCCGTATCTCATGCTGCTCAGACAGGTGGGTGTGCCCATTACATACCAGAGCCACTCACCTCAAATGGCTTTCAATCAAATGCTTTGCTTTTTCTTCTAAATGAAAATCATTCTTATTTTGCATGTCTTCCTACCTAAGTAAACTTTACTTTCCTCCTAACCCTTGCTATTCCTTATCTTTCTATTCTTGCCAAGGCTTTTTCCTATTCCACTACCTTTAGATTGTAAGTAGCGAGTTTCCAATATTGTAGGGTGCTTGAAAAAAAGCACTTTCTACAAATATTCTAAGATCAAAACAGGGCCCTCCATTTTCTGCAGTTTGTTAACATTGTACCTTTTCTTGTTTTCATACCCTGCATAGCGCTACAGAATATGTTGGCGCCTTACAAATAAAAGTTAATAATAATAAAATAAAAAAATAGGTCAAGATGTTCAACTCTCATGAGGGAGAACAGGAAGAAAGAGGGTGGTAATAATCTGTTACTCTGGAAGCTTCTTAGAAATAAGTGAGTTATAAATATTATGTAACCGTTACATTAAGATGGATTAGTTACGAGGTATATGGGGTGCAATTGGGGGAGTATAAGTGATGAACAAAGTAAAGAGAAACATTTCAGGAATGTTTGGTATATGTCACTGGCAATTGGGGCAATGCTGAGTGTATGCTCTGACAGGTGGGGAGTATTTGGAGTAAATAATGGACATATAAAGTTAGAGGAGTATTTGGTGAAAGTTATAGACATAAAAAGAATTAGTGGAGCATTTGGAGTAAGCTATATACATATAAAGTTAGGAGAGTATTTGGAGTAAGCTATAGACACAGAAATAGTTAGGGGAGTGTTTGGAGTAAACTATAGACATATATATAGTTAAGTGATCATTTGGTGTAATTTATAGACATGGAAAGAGTTAGGGGATTATTTGGATTAAGCTGTAGACATAAAAAGAGTTAATGGAGTATTTGGAGTAAGCTATAGACATATAAAGAGTTAAAGGAGTATTTTGTGTAAGTTATAGACAAATAAATAGTTGGGGGAGTATTTGGAGTAAGCTATAGACATACAAAGAGTATTTATAGTAAGTAATTGGCAAAGTCAAATGTATATTGGGAGTTTTTTAGATGCAATTGTCGCCCAGCAGGGTTGGTACGGGCGGACACTGGAAGGAATTGGGGCAGACTTTAGTCTAAATTCCAAATATAAAGACATATTAAGAACCAGTTATTGGCTCACACTTTAAATAAGTATAAAAGGGCACATTACCCGTGCTCAGCATTTTATCTGTAGACAGTCTAAGTTTCTTTGTTTAAATAAAGATTTTTTGTTGGAATGCAAATTGAGGCTTAATTGCTTGAATTAAAATACAGATTGTTTTAATGAATACAAAGCATTAGTGTGTTGATGTTGTATAAAGTGTTGTGATGGCATTAATAAGATCATGTGGCGTCTGACTTTTAATGTAAGAAATCGGGTGTCTACAGCAGATTTAATTGATTTATTGATTTCAAGAAATATATATGTTTATATATATATATATATATATATGGTATATATATATATATATATACGGTATATATATATATATATATATATATATATATATATGTATCTTCATATATATATATATATATATATATATATATATATATATATATATATATATATATATATATATATATTCTGTTTTTCTCAGAATTTTGAGCTGGAATCAGGTTTTTTAACTTGCTTTAGACATGCAAATGTGAACACTGATGTACTTTTTATTTACTGTACTACTGTACGATGGAGGCTTCTATCGCTCTTTTGCCCACCATATATTAATTGATTGTTGTGGTGAACTACCTACTCATAAGGTCCACAACACAGGCTGAGATCCTGCTCCACACTTGAAACAGCTGTACATGGATAGGATTCTCAGCTTGTGCAATTGTGCATAAAGGCTGTATAATACAGCACGCATAAGCTTAAAGGAAGCCATGTCTGAAAATGGCTATGGATCGAAAAGCAAGGCATTTGTGGGACATTTGCATGTCCCAGCTCAGCTTCCCAGAATGCAGTGTAATAACTGTTTTTCTCGGAATTTTGAGCTGGAAGCAGGTTTTTTAACTTGTTTTAGACATTCAAATGTGAACACAGATGTACTATTTATTTACTATATATATATATATATATATATATATATATATATATATATATATATATATATTTTAACACCGGCCCAGGTACTGAGTTTGTGTTTTGAAGGTCTTGCACCTCCACGTCCCCCCCTTACTCACAAAGGGTTACTCTGATGCCTTTCTGACCACTGGCCCCTGGTCCTTTTAATATTCTGCTCCATTTAAAGGGCCACGCACGACTGGCTCATTTTCCCCTTGATCTGAAATATAATTATCTTTATCCGAGCAGCTAATGGATAAATACATACGAGCAGTTTATTAATCTCTGATCTTCTGCTATTAAAAGAAAAACTGGAGATTTCACTGCAAATTCTCACTGAGCGAAGGAATTAAAGTGACAGTAACTGAATGTGTGTAACGGGGGGGGGGGGGGGGGGTGTACAGGGGGTGTTACCCTTCATCCAATTAAGCTACTACTGCTAATTCGCTGACTCCTCCTCCAATCACTGCAGGCTGCAAAAGTGCAGATAGATAGATAGATGAACAGATAGATAGATAGATATATAGATATATAGATAGATAGATAGATAGATAGATAGTGTTAGAGCAGGATTTATTCCACTGCTAGGAACAGCGCTACCTGGGGTAAAACCTTTATCCACCTTCCTCTGGCACCTCTCTTCTCTTGGCTCAGATATCTGGGAGACAGTATGACACACACACACACACACACACACACATTGTACTGATATCAAATTGTCAAGTTTATTAAGTGTTTCCCAGTAGAATATATAGGCCTTGCCCACCCATCATTTGCATTATAATCAGAGGTACATGTTGACTTTACATGGTCAGTTATGCAGGGTCAACAATTACAGGTCATGGTTGGTTTTGGCTAGTAACAAGTATTTGCCAACTGTACATGCATTTTGTGGTATATAAGGAGAGGTTACATAGGCAGACAACAGAACTATAAATGCCATGTGGATACCTTAGATAGGGAACGTACAAGGGCCTGCTGTCACAATAAAACTGGCTGTATGCAGGCTTGTGGTCACTAGTTTGGCAAGGCAAAGGTCAAGTAAAATGTTTACTCTTTCATTGCTCCTCGATAGATATACAGATAGATAGATAGATACAGATGGTGATAGATAAATGCATACATACAGTTAGATATAGATAGATACAGATAGGTATATACATACATACAGTTAGATATAGATAGATACAGATAGATACATACAGTTAGAAATAGATAGATACATACATACAGTTAGGGATAGATAGATAGATACATATAGATACATACATACAGTTAGGGATAGATAGATAGATAGATAGATAGATAGATAGATACATACATACATACAGTTAGATATAGATAGATACAGATAGATACATACATACAGTTAGGGATAGATAGATAGATAGATACATATAGATAGATAGATAGATACAGATAGATACATACATACAGTTAGATATAGATAGATACAGATAGATACATACATACAGTTAGGGATAGATAGATACATATAGATACATACATACAGTTAGGGATAGATAGATAGATAGATAGATAGATACAGATAGATACATACATACAGTTAGGGATAGATAGATAGATACAGATAGATAGATACATACATACAGTTAGGGATAGATAGATAGATAGATACATATAGATACATACATACAGTTAGGGATAGATAGATAGATAGATAGATAGATAGATAGATAGATACAGATAGATACATACATACAGTTAGATATAGATAGATACAGATAGATACATACATACAGTTAGGGATAGATAGATAGATAGATAGATACATATAGATAGATAGATAGATACAGATAGATACATACATACAGTTAGATATAGATAGATACAGATAGATACATACATACAGTTAGGGATAGATAGATACATATAGATACATACATACAGTTAGGGATAGATAGATAGATAGATAGATAGATACAGATAGATACATACATACCGTTAGGGATAGATAGATAGATACATACAGATACATACATACAGTTAGGGATAGATAGATAGATAGATAGATAGATAGATAGATAGATAGATACAGATAGATACATACATACAGTTAGGGATAGATAGATACAGATAGATACATACATACAGTTAGGGATAGATAGATAGATAGATAGATAGATACAGATAGATACATACATACAGTTAGGGATAGATAGATACAGATAGATACATACATACAGTTAGGGATAGATAGATACAGATAGATACATACATACAGTTAGGGATAGATAGATACAGATAGATACATACATACCGTTAGGGATAGATAGATAGATAGATAGATAGATAGATAGATAGATAGATACAGATAGATACATACATACAGTTAGGGATAGATAGATAGATAGATACAGATAGGTACATACATACCATTAGGGATAGATAGATAGATACAGATAGATAGATACATACAGTTAGGGATTGATAGATAGATACAGATAGATACATACATACAGTTACATATAGATAGATACAGATAGATACATACATACAGTTACATATAGATAGATACAGATAGATACATACATACAGTTAGATATTGATAGATACAGATAGATACATACATACAGTTAGATATTGATAGATACAGATAGATACATACATACAGTTAGATATAGATAGATAGCTATAGATAGATACAGATAGATACATACATACAGTTAGGGATAGATAGATAGATAGATAGATAGATAGATACAGATAGAGATAGAGCTATGTTTGGTACGTCAGTAGATGGAAACAAATCGGAAAAGAAAACTGACAATCACACAAATAATATTTGTATATAAAGGTGAAAATGGCCGTTATCAAGTTTATTTCTTCACAAAACTGAATAGAGAAGATAGAGCCCCCCGTGGTGCCCCCGAATGTCAGCACCCTGTATCCTCAAACATGTCATATGGCTCTCCATGTGTATTATAAACGCTCTCTCACAGCTGCATTGAGACTCTCCCTGCAGTCCTTAGTCTGTATCTTATGCCAAAGTATATAGGATGGGTGGGATGAGGGACTCTCCCTGCAGTCCTTAGTCTGTATCTTATGCCACAGTATATAGGATGGGTGGGATGAGGGGCTCTCCCTGCAGTCCTTAGTCTGTATCTTATGCCACGGTATATAGGATGGGTGGGATGGGGGGCCATTTCTGCACTCCTTAGTCTCTAAATTGTCACAGTGTATAGATATCCCTGTATATTTATACCCATACAGACCTTATCTCCATGTTATTATACAAAGTGCGCTGTATATTAAATTATTTATGGGCACAATTAAGGTCTGACCTAGCCATTACTTTCTATCTTTATGATCTTTCATCACTTTGCAATAAACTGCGGCTTCAAATAATTCATTTGCAGCAAAACCTTTGCCCGGATCTCACCCGCCCGCCGACCCACGCCAAAGAAGTGAAAACGCATCGCGCGGGAACCAGAGCTTTAATATTTAATGTCTCAGAGTTTAACACCTCTGGAAAACCTTCACCTTGTAATAAAGGCCATTAGGAGCCAGACGCGTTTATTACCCACCCAGCCTGGCTCCAATATGACCGTATCGCGTGCCCGGCTACAGCGTGATGTGTTTCAATTGGGGGATTATTGTTTTATAGTGTAAGGGGGTCCTCGCCCTCTAGGACCAGGCCACTAGAGGGTGGTACAAGTTATCTACCTCTTCTTTGTCCCTGCCCTCTCCTCTCTCATTACTGACACATTTCTGTCTCTATTCTCTCGTCATCTCTCTCTCTTCTTTCCTTCTTTCTTTTCCTGTCTTTCTGCTATTTTCACTCATTCCCATTTTCTCTTTCAGTCTCCCTTTTCTCTCCTTTAAGTCACTCTACTTATCTCTTGTCTCTATCTTAATATTTTTCCCATCTCATCTCTGTTCTTTCTTCTTCTTTCTCTTCCCATCTCTATCTTCTCCCCATTAATTTCTGATCTCTTTATCCTTTCCCTTTCATTCTTTTACCATACTTCTGTTTTTTCTCTCTTAATTCTCTTCGCATTTATCCCCTACATCCATTTCTTATGTATTCCCATCTCTCTCTCTCTTCCCCTTCATTCTCCTCCCATATATCTTCTCTTTCCTCCTCCATCTCCATCCCTTCTTTCTTTTCTTCCCCCTCATTCATTTCCATCTCTTTGTTCTTCCTCTTTCGTGCAACATCTTTTCTGTTCCATTCTCATCTTTCTTACTTCCATCCTTTCTTCTCTCTCTTCATTAGTTTCCAGTATCTCTATCTGTTCTTTCCCTCCTGTCTTGTTTTTACCGCTCTCTCTCTCTCTTTACTCCCCTTTAATCCCTTCCCATCTTTCTTCTCTATCCCTTCATTAGTTTCCCGTATCTCTATCCTTTCATCCTCTCTCTCTTCTCTTTCGGGAATATATCCTCGCTTTATTCCTCTTCCATTTCTCCATTCACTCCCCTTCTCATCTCTCTCTTCTCTACTCCTTGCCTATTAGGACACTTGTTCTCGGTATGAAAGTTGTACAGGCAGTTACAAGAGCAGCTATGTTCACACTTTCTGCTTGTGGTGGGAAACCAAAAGTTGCAGTGACCCCCCACACCCCAAACCCCACCGATACTCCATCATAATGGGTTAAGTTAAAATGTCTTGACCACAGCAACACCTCGACAAAAAAGTGGACCGAATTTACCATAAATTGTGCAGAATATCAGATATTTGCGTGTTTTTTCCGGTTATGTGTTTTGACCCTAAGAATAAAGACCATGAGGGAATTTGTGGGGATCACTTTGGGTTACACAAAACACAAGCTTTTTGTCATGTTCTGGCCACTTGTTTATAGAACAATAATGAGGATTAGATTATTATTAGAGGGCCGACCCCAAGTTCATGGGATACGAGCAAATACGGGCGACATTACATGAGAATCAATGGTCCATTCAGCACTTGTCCTTGGATGGACCGCTGACCTATGGCCAGTGTTTGTACCAGGCTCTTATTATGCACAGTAAATAATACTTGTATTGAAAGATTCTCCAAAGTCTTAAACATTGCACTAGTATTTGGGGGTGGGCTTCTGTTTTATTATCTATTTATATGTAAATAGAGTGAAATAATCATAGTATATTAGTGGAGAGACCACTATTGGGCAGGATGGAGATGGACCCAATAACATACCGTCCTATATGGATTTCAGGAAAGAGCAGATAAATAATAAGATTATAGCCTTGATACTACAGTATGAGACACGCTTGTGTTCAGAAGTGAAGGAGATTAAACAAATAACAACCGGTAACGGACACAAAGGGGTAGAATGGGCTGGGTAGGGGGCAATGCAAAGGGGAGGTAGTGATAAGAGAGAAGGACACGTCATATAAATGTAACACAAATAACGAGGCACAATAATAGGACAATGGGAAACAATGTCATTATGTCTTGTTATGTATGTGTTTGTTCATGGATACATTCATATGTTTACTTATCTTGCTGACCCCCTCAGTATATGGATACATTCATATAATAGTCCATGGATACATGAATATAATAGTTTACATACATAGATATTTCTCTCTTATCTCTCTGCCCTCCCTAGTATCTGGATACATTCATATAATAGTCCATGGATACATTCATATAATAGTTTGCATACATAGATATTTCTCTATTATCTATTTGCCCTTCCTAGTATCTGGATACATTCCTATAATAGTCCATGGATACATTCATATAATAGTTTACATACATGGATATGTATCTGTTATCTCCCCCCAGTATCTGGATACATTCATATAATAGTCCATGGATACATTCATATAATAGTTTACATACACAGCTATTTCTCTCTTATCTCTCTGCCCTCCCTAGTATCTGGATACATTCATATAATAGTCCATGGATACATTCATATAATAGTTTACACACATAGTTATTTCTCTCTTATCTCTCTGCCCTCCCTAGTATCTGGATACATTCATATAATAGTCCATGGATACATTCATATAATAGTTTACACACATAGTTATTTCTCTCTTATCTCTCTGGCCTCCCTAGTATCTGGATACATTCCTATAATAGTCCATGGATACATTCATATAATAGTTTACATACATAGATATTTCTCTCTTATCTCTCTGGCCTCCCTAGTATCTGGATACATTCCTATAATGGTCCATGGATACATTCATATAATAGTTTGCATACATAGTTATTTCTCTCTTATCTCTCTGGCCTCCCTACTATCTGGATACATTCCTATAATGGTCCATGGATACATTCATATAATATTTGTATACATAGATTTGTTTCTCTCTTATCTCTCTCACCTGTGCAACACCTCTCCCCCCATTTCTTTCACATACCGCCCCTTTACAAAGCCCCCTCTGTCCCGGTCAGTCTGTTATTTATCCTTTTTATCCTTTTTTGCTTTTGACTTGACCAACACAGGTCCACCTGTCCAACGCTCGTCCCTTGCTACAAAAGCTATCACTATATACTGCAATACTCTTATTATTTATTGGTATGACATTATTGTTACTTAATCATCAGAAGAAAGTCCTAAATAAAATACAAACATCTGCAAGTTGTCCGGGTGCTTTCTATGCTGTAGACATAACAATCCCCAGAATAATGCCCAGGCCGCCCTTATCTCCTCCCAAGCTCCGTCCTGTTGTGCTCAGTAAATATTTAAACACTATGCATTGTATTTTCCGCTATCCCGTGTCCTACACGCTTGGAGCGATCGCGGGCCTGATGTTACAAGATAACACGTGCACCGTAGGTGTTCATATCTCATTGCCAGCTGTTTGCAGGTTGGGGTAAGTGCAGATTCAGGGATTTGTGACAACCGTGCCCGGGCTCCTCATACATACATGCAATGATTGAGACCCGTGTACAACACGCTTCTGTTCCATGTTATCTGTGCAAATGCTGATTCTGCACAGAAAATGCAGCCACCAGGAATTATCGGGCTGAATTATTAACAGTTTTGGTACTTGCTGTTTTTTTATTTCTTTGAATAAAGCAGCGCTGCGGTCAGTTTTATTTTATAGTCTTTTGAATAATTAATCTTCTAATAATGTGCAAAATGTTTGTAGGTCAGAAAAATAACCACAGCTGTTACATTTTCTTCTTTTATTTATTTATTTTTTATTTTAATTGACATAAAACTCACAAATACATATATAAAATCATACAAAACATAAACCTACCTACATATTGATTTTCCGTCGATACATATCGATCTTTAAATCAACTGAATACAGAATGAAGAAGCCATAAGTTAGTTAAGTGTCACATTTTCCAGGCGATATTACTTTTCAGTTGTGTATTCGTTACATTCAATCAAATCTTTTTCAATAACGCTATTTCTAGACACTATCAGCCTTATTAAATTGCAATTCGGCAAATCTAAAGGGCTCTATATAGGCACAGAGAATATTTCTTTTACAGAAGTTTTTAGTTCGTGAAGACTTTGTTTTTGGATAGAAGATCACTAACTAAAACCTTCTGTAAAAATATTGTTTCCTTTACTAAATTTGGAGATTTGGCTTGGTACTAAGTGCCATCTTAGTACCATGTTTATTTTAAGTTTATTTTAAAAGCTTTATACCATGAAGTGTGGCTCCTTTGCTTTCCCAATTCTTCCTCCCATTTACTCATTTTTATAGTTTTTTTTTTTTTTTACTACTTTCATATCTCTTAAAAATTTTAGTTGTATTTTTCCTTCCTTTCTTTGTAATTTCTATTTCAAATGTCATAATTGGTCTTATTAGTTGTTTATACTCATTTTTAGACAAAACTTTAAATAAAGCATCATATTCCAGCCATTTTTTTCCTTAGAGACTGTTTTCTCTTTCTCAGTACTTCAGTGGTTTTTATTTTCCCATTTGAGAACAAGTATTTTAACCTCTTAAGGTTCAATCTCTCACAGTTAATTTTACTAAATGTAAAAGGTCCTTTATTTAGGGTTATTATAGGTGATAGAGGAGAGGGAGACCTTACTAATCCCCATTTAATATTATATTTGAACCAAGATTAATCAGAAAATGTATCACTGGGGAACATTTTTTGACATCCTTTTTATCTTTACTCCAAATTAAGTACTCTAGTTTTCGATATTCTGTAAGATCTTTTTCAATTATGTTATATTTTATCATGTATTTGGTATTACACCAAGATAAAATGGGAGTCAGTCTTACAGCTGCAGTATAGTCCAGAATATTTGGAACAACTAAACCACCTTTTTTTAAGTTTATTTGTAGTATGTCCTATTTTATCCTTTGTTTTTTTGTTGTTATTCATAAAATAATTTTTTAGAGTTTGAAATTTTGACAATATCTTTTGAGGGATTTCCAAAGGAATGCTTCTAAGTAAGTAGGTAATTTTGGGTAGTATTAACATTTTTATCGCAGATTTTCTACCTGACCATGACCATTTTAATTTGACCAATCTTTCAGTATATCTCCAATTTCTTTGTATGCTTTATCATAATTGTGTCTAATTAAAGGGTAAAAATTGGAGGATATTTCTATTCTAAGGTGGTTAAACCCATTTTGTTGCCAATTAAAAGGATAATTCTCTCTAAGACAATATCTTGTTTCTAAATCTATATTAATTGATAATACCTCTGTTTTTAATGAGTTTAATTTGTAATAAGACATCATATTTCTGGTCTCTAAACCTTCAATTTGCCCAGTATTTCTTATTAATATTGCTAATGTTTCGATGACCAGCGCAAAAACCAGAGGAGAGAGGGGCCAACCCTGTCTGGTACCATTTTTTATTCTAAAGGTATCTGATTTATAGCCAGAACCTAATTCATAAGCCGATGCATTTGTATACAAGGCTATAATTTCCAGCGTGCCAAAATTCCCAAGTTCAAACTCAACACAAGATTAATGAAATCCCAATTTACCCTGTTGAATACCTTTCCGGCGTCCAGAGACAGGGCAAGCGTTGGGATTTTCTTATTTTTAGCATATGCTATTAAGTTCAGCAATTTTCTCACGTTATCTGCACCTTTCCTAGTTTTAATAAAACCTGTTTAGTTCTAACAACAGAGGATTCAGTCTTGCTGCCAATACTTTTGCATAAACTTTTATATCTGGGTTGAGTAACAAAATTGTACGGCAGTTCTTATAATTTAATTCGTCTTTACCTATTTTGGGAATCGTAATGATGGCAGATTCTAGCATTTCTAATGGTGCTTTGCCAGAACATTTCATTTCATTAAATGTATCTTTTAAATGATTACTTAAAACAGAAGAGAACATTTTGTATAGGTTTGGAAAACCATCTGGTCCTGGGGACTTATTGAGTTTAAGTGTAGTTATGGCTTCTTCTATTTCTTTTGTTGTTATCTCTCTCTCTCTAATATTTCATGTTGTTCTTCCTTATTTTTCAGGAGATTTAATTTAGCCAAAAATTGTTTCATTTATAACTTAGTAGGTTTTATACCTGTTGAATTTTCTTCCAGATTATATAACCCTCTATAGAATTTTAAAAATATAAAAATATAGTTATGTTACCAATTGTGACTATGGTCCCAGCTGCCTTGAGATCATTAACAAGATCCTCCCGTGTAGTTCTGGGCTGATTCCTCACCGTTCTCATGATCATTGAAACTCCCCGAGGTGAGATCTTGCATGGAGCACCAGACCGAGGGAGACTGGCAGTTATTTTGTGTTTCTTCCATTTGTGAATAATCGCACCAACTGTTGTTACCTTGTAGCCCACTCCAGCCTTGTGTGAGTCTACAATCTTGTCCCTGACATCCTTGGACATCTCTTTGGTCTTGGCCATGGTGGAGAGTTTGGAATCTGATTGATTGCTTCTGTGGACAGGTGTCTTTTATACAGGTAACGAGCTGGGATTAGGAGCACTCCCTTTAAGAGAGTGCTCCGAATCTCAGCGCGTTACCTGTATAAAAGACACCTGGGAGCCAGAAATCTTGCTAATTGATGGTGGATCAAATACTTATTTCCTTCACTGACTTGCAAATCAATTTATAACTTTTTTGAAATGCGTTTTTCTTCTTTTTTCTTTTTTTTTTGTTGTTGTTCTGTCTCTTACTTTTAAAATACACCTACCAATAAAATTATATACTGACCATTTCTTTGTCCGTGGACAAACGTTAAAAATCAGCAGGGGGTCAAATACTTTTTTCCCTCGCTGTATACGCCTTATGGGAGTTCCATATGATTGGTTTAGAATCCTTCTTATCGTTGATATTAAAAAACTCCACTATTTTATTTTTCAGAGTACCCCTGTTTTGCATATTTTTCAGCAATATTCCTTTTATAATTATAGTCTATTTGTTGAGTTTAGTTGATATGGTTTTTAATCATGGCGTGATCGGACCAGTCTTCTGGTCCAACTCTCCTTGTACTTACATGTCCTACGGTGCGTCCATAACAAGGCCGTGATCTATCCTTGTGTGGTGTCTAATTGAGAAAAAAGTAAAATCTCTTTCCTCAGTTTGGGTACTTGCTGTTTTTTTATTGCGCTGTGGTCAGTTTTATTTTATCGTCTTTTGAATAATTAATCTTCTAATAATGTGCAAAATGTTTGTAGGTCATAAAAATAACCACAGCTGTTACATTTTCTTCTTTTATAACAAATTATTAGTTACTGGCGGTTTCATTTTATTTTGTCAGCTGAGTTTTTGCCAATTAAAGGGATATTAAAGGTTCCTGGGTGTTACTAGGTATATAATATCCCTGTATAGCTATTTACTTTTATGTACTTTTATTTTATTAAAAAAATATTATAAGCTCTGCTTTTACTGCCGAAAATCAAACAAATAGTCTCTGTATGGGTCTGCCCTATGCAGCATATGCAGGCACGGGCTCTGTAGGCTGGATGTGCAATGTCCCATACTAACCAATCAGTGACCATCTCTCAGCAATATTGTTCAACATCCTGATAAGACATGGTCCTTGATAGGCTAGGACACTTCACTGCACATGCAGCCCTACTGAGTCTGTGTCTGCATAGCCTACAATGGGCAGACCTATACAGGGACTATTTGGTTAATTTTAATCAGTAAAATCAGAGCTTATAAGCACTTCTTAATAAAATAAAGTACATAAAAATAAATAGATACAAAGCAATATTATATATGTAGTAACACCCAGACACATTCTATATCCCTTTAACTTGCCTTAGTAGTGTGTGTACTATATATATATATATATATATATATATATATATATATATATATATATATATATATATATATATTGTATTTCTTAATAGTGTATCCTTGTAGTCCTTTCACTACATGCATTGCTTTGGCCCTCTGCCAGTGGAAGGGTAATTAGGGGTTCAGTGACCCCACACTGCGTCTGTGATGCTTCACCAGGAAAGGATTCAATGTAAATGAGATGGTGTTAAAGGACGGGTGCAGGGTCTGACTGATGGAGCACCCGGACCAGATCGTCTGCATAAATTACCAGACAATGGGTGGCTGTGCTGGGGCTCGCTACACACAGGACAGCACTGTCCGAGCGCGGGGTGAGCCAGCGGTCACTTACTGGACGTCAGAGACCTGATGAAATACAAGCAATCACAAAGACATGGCATATAATAGGTTAACAAGCATTTTGTATGATCCAAACGTCACGTGATGTTTATGAAAATGTTCATATGTTTGTGAGGTATGTAGCAAACAACAATGGCACGTGAAGATACCATGACTGGTCTTCAACACTTCATGCTGACTTGGAGCCTGAGAGTGTGTGGTTGTTGCATATTTTTAATATCGGTTAATTCTAACATGTTTACCTTTTTATTGCTTCCTTTGGATATTTCCTGTTATCTTCCCACCGCATACCAGTGCAACACCTGCTGCTGCTGCTTGCACCACTCCTTTGCTATAGAACCTGTTATCTGCCATTACCCTATTCCTAAACCTAAACACTAACCCTATACCCTAATCCTTAACCCTATATCTGGTGGCACGTCTTTTGCGCGCTGGAGAACAGGCAGGCATATAATAGTAAAGATCCCTTGCCCATGTTACACTCCTGGAAGTATTACTGTCATGGCAATGATTTTATGCTCATACTTCGCCCACATGTTCTGCCCTGGTCCTTTAGTCCACAGGTTGTGTTTCTCATTCCTTTACGCCACTTGCCCTCTGCAGGCCTGAGTATGAATTTCCCCTCCATAAGACGCTGCCGTTTCTTCTCCGTGTCCATCCTGGATTATTTGCTTTTGCTGCTAATGCTTCACACGGAGAGCGAGAAACCACACGCTCTGCAATTAAAAAATCATGATTAACATTTTAATTAAATTAATTGCAAAAACAAAATTAATTGCAATTAATGCTCATTATATATTTATATATGTTGACAAAAAAAGTCCTCTTTTCCATAGAAATGAAAAATAAATGTTCCTACATCCCAATCCCTGACCCGGGTAATGTCATTGCTCTGTGTAATGGAAGCTCATTCTGTGTGAAATTGCTGTGTATCGGGGCATCCTAATGTGTGCGCTTCATCATTAATTCCCAGGGTGGGCCGCGCTGTAATTTGGCAAGAGATTGGGGGACATTGGTCCCATAATATAGTGGGATGTTTGTAACGGGAGTCTGAACACTCACATGGAGTTAGTACTAATAGAAATCAGTGCAGTGGCCCAGCGGACATGGCCTTTAAGTGTTTAATCAGTATAAGCATTTATTTTGTTTATTTGTCATTAAAAAAATGCAATTTATATATATATATATATATATATATATACTAGTCAATTGCCTATAAATGACGGTATAATATTGTGTGTTCTGTCTCTTTGTGCATGTACCTGTCTTCCTCTCTCTCTCTCCTTCTCTCCCTCTCCTTCTCTCCCTCTCCTTCTCTCCCTCCTTCTCCCTCTCTCTCCTATATCTCTCTCCTATATCTCTCTCCCTCTCCTTATTCTCTCTCTCTACCCTCCTTCTCTCTCCTTCCCTCCTTCTCCCTCCTTCCCTCCTTCTCCCTCCTTCCCTCCTTCTCTCTCCTTCCCTCCTTCTCTCTCCTTCCCTCCTTCTCCCTCCTTCCCTCCTTCTCCCTCCTCCCCTCCTTCTCCCTCCTCCCCTCATTCTCCCTCCTCCCCTCATTCTCCCTCCTCCCCTCATTCTCCCTCCTCCCCTCATTCTCCCTCCTCCCCTCATTCTCCCTCCTTCCCTCCTTCTCTCTCCTTCCCTCCTTCTCCCTCCTTCCCTCTTTCTCTCTCCCTCCCTCTCTTTCTCTCTCCCTCCCTCTCTTTCTCTCTCCCTCCCTTCTTCTACGTGTGTAATGTGAGAGCGCAGCTACGCCGCACAATGCGCACATGCACAACTTACAATTTTGCGAGCGTTACACACAAATTCACATTACAACAACTATATTAATGATAAATATTAATATATATATATATATTTTTTAGAAAACTTACACTGGAAACAGTTGTTTTCCCCCTGATATTTAGGATAAAGTTCCTCCCGTATTTTGTGCCAGTAAAGCTGTGCAATAAAGTCAGCTGCAGGCTGTGGAATCTACCATTTTGCTTTCAGTACATGAACTTATTTAGGAGGAATGTGGCATCTAAAGCTGCCATTCTTTTAAACAGGGCTAATGGAAAGCTTACTTAAGGTGGTTCTTTAAGACCCTTATCTGGTGTCCGGCCCAATAACTGCACCATTTCATATGTCGGCCCACGACCCCCCACCCGACTGTAGAAATGTAATTACAGCCGCCGCACAAAAACACCCGACTGATGAGGAATTTCACAGCCATTAAATGATTCTTTTTTTTTTCTGCTGAGTTACAGTTTACTTTATTAAAACATGCATAATTTATAATTAGCCAAGTGTCTTGGACAAACAATTAAAGCCGAAATTAAAGCGATTCGTTTGAGGAGCCGTGTGTGGCGCCCGTTACACAACCCGAAGAAGGAGCGAGGCGCGAGGAGCTGGGGCGCTGGGTAATATTTCATAGGAATCTGACAAGCCGGATAAATCTTCCATGACTTTAAAGGTGATCCTTGGAAAGAAAACAAAAATACTCTCTGTTTTATTGCTTATGCTGTTTGTAACCTCTCAGCTGCCAGATTAATACTTCCCTGGAAAAGGAAGGGTTAATTGATTCTGCTGGATTTTTATAGCTGTATGTGTGTGTGTATATATATATATATATATATGTGTGTGTAAATAAATACATAAAACAATATATAACATATTACAACAATCATTAAACTTATGGTGGGCATTATAATCTCATATGCATATCCCCGCCCAGTTTCCCAGAGTGCAGTGCAACAACTGTATTTCTGAGAAACTTGAGCAGGAAATAAGTTTAATAACTTTTTTTCTAGTCATTCAAATAGAATCACTGATGTACTATATTTTATATATATATATCTATATATATTTATAATATTATACTAGCGACTTGCCCGTCAAAAGTGACGGTAATAAAATGCTGTACCTTCGGCGCTCATTGCGAGCCTCTCCCTCAGTCTACTTTGCAAGCCTCGCGATGAGTGCCGTTGCTTGCGTTGTTACTGGCTTCGTGATCGTGTTTACTTTCTTGCGCTAAGTGTTACTGCCTTCAGACTCATTTTCATCCTTTTAAATTTTTTCGGCCGCCATTGTTTTTCTCGCTTAGCCGATTTGCGTTTGCCAAAAAACTGCAAATTTGCCTCAAATTAACTTGCCACCTCACTTGCAGGCTCCCTCGCTCTCATGGTGCTGTGTGTGAGTGTGCAATGTATTTTTTTTAAGTATTCGGCAGTCGTTATGCGTGCCGTAAAGTATTTTGTGGCTCATGATCAGCACCAAACTGCTACGCGCTGAGTCCTGCTGGCTCTCGGTCCCTGAAATGAGCGCCTTCAGTGGTCAATGCAGCTAAGTCCCATGTGCCTCGTGATCAGTGCTTGCGGCGCTGATCGTGAGTCCTGCAATGAGCACCTTTTTCGCTCATTGCTGCCAAGTCCCGTGGGCCTCACGATGAGCGCCTGTGGAGCTCATCTCCCCCCCTGCAATGAGCACCTTTGGCGCCCTTTGCAGCTAAGTCCCACAGGCCTTGCGATGAGTGCCTTCTGCGCTCATCTCCACCCCCGCATCTGCGTCCCTCGCTTCGCGATGCCCGCAGTATGACGACAACTCGCAGTGCGACAACTATATATGTCATAGAAATAAATCTATAGCACTGATTTTTCTCCAATAAAGTTTGTATCTTATGACTTACTTTTAAAGTTTACACAGAAACAAAGATTTGACAGCAGGCAAGAACCAAGAGACGCATCTAGTCTGTCTATTCTTTCTACCTAAAATGCTAAAATTAAACCTGAATTAGACAACCTTATGCTTGTCCCAGACATTGATAACTTCTTAAGTGCTTGACCTCCTTGCTGTACTACTTGGTACTGCCCTTTCACGCATTATCCCTAAATATTCCATCTTCACATCATGGCCTCTTGTTCTTGCATTTCTCTTTTTGAAGAGAAAATCCTTTTGTCCTTCCTTCCCTTTTTGATGGTATAGGCCAGTACTATAAGGGACACTGCAAAGGTCTCAATTATGGTAGGAATTATAACTTTATAAATAATAGTATTTGCAGGTTATGAAGTAGTGTCTAATGAGTGTCCTTGGCTTTTCATGGTCTTCCCACTTGGACAGGTCTCTGGCATTGGGAGAGCATCAGAGTAATGTCTGAGACTTTACCACACCTCTGTGATTATGCTTATATATATATATATTTAGTTCTCCCCGACGCTCACATCCCTCACAGTATTTATGTATAAATGCATGTCGGGCTCCGGGACGCCATGTTCCTCGTTGCTCTAATTACTGGCTGTTTTCAGCTCTAATTAGATTCACCTGTTCTGTTATTTCTTGGTGTCTTAGGGCTGGATTTACGCAGAGACATAACGAGCCGGATTTCTTCCATATTTATCTCCTGTCTTCTCCTCCCTGGTAATATTTAACAGCTTGTCCCCAGCTGACCCTGACACTGCGCATCGGGGCTTTTATGGCCTTATTGGACAAGGAGTCGAGGAGAGGGAGGGGGTATGCTGAGAGCGGTGGGGGGTAAACTAGAGGGGTGGGATAAGCTTGAATGGGTATGCTAGGGAGGGTGATATATGCTAGACTGGGGGTAAGATAGAGGGGGGGGGGGGGGGCTACAACCTTTACATACAACAAAGATATAATACAGGCTGGATGTAACAATGAGTCCAAGAGAATAATTAGTAATAAACCTTGTGCTTAATTACGAAGAAATAAATAGAGATGCCGCTGACGGACCCAGGTGACCTCCTCCTCCTATTATCGTCTTCTACTTCTCCTCTCCTGTTACCTTCTTCCTCTCCCATTAACTCCTCCATCTCCTCTTCTCTTGTTACCTCATCCCTCTCCTCCCTATACTCCTCCGTCTCCCCCTCCTCTCCTTTTATTCTCTCCGACTCCTTCTCTCCTTTTATTCTATCCCACTCCTCCTCTCTTGTTTACCCCTCCCTCTTCTGTTAGATCCTCCCACTCCTGTTACCTCCTCCTTCCCCCCTCACTTTTCCCTCTCTCTTGTTACCTTCTCCGCCCTCTATTATTACTTTCTCCCCCTCTACTGTTACCTTCTCCTCTTCTCTTGTTACCTTCTCCCTCTCCTCCTCTCTTGTTACCTCCTCTCTCTTCACCTACTCCTCTCTTGTTACCTTCTTCCTCTCCTTCTCTCTTGTTACCTCCTCCCTCTCCTCCTCTCGTTACCTTCTTCCTCTCCTTCTCTCTTGTTACCTTCTCCCTCTCCTCCTCTCTTGTTACCTCCTCTCTCTTCACCTCCTCCTCTCTTGTTACCTTCTTCCTCTCCTTCTCTCTTGTTACCTCCTCCCTCTCCTCCTCTCGTTACCTCCTCCCTCTCCTTCTTTCTTGTTACCTCCTTCCTCTCCTCCTCTCTTGTTACCTCCTCCCTCTCCTTCTTTCGTTACCTCCTCCCTCTCCTCCTTTCATTACCTCCTCCCTCTCCTCCTCTCTTGTTACCTCCTTCCTCTCCTCCTTCCTCTCCTCCTCTCTTGTTACCTCCTTCCTCTCCTCCTCTCTTGTTACCTCCTCCCTCTCCTCCTTTCGTTACCTCCTCCCTCTCGCCCTCTCTTGTTACCTCCTCCCTCTCCTCCTCTCCTTTACCTCCTCCTTCTCCTCCTCTCTTGTTACCTCCTCACTCTCCTCCTCTCTTGTTACCTCCTTGCTTTCCTCCTCTCCTTTACCTCCTCCCTCTCCTCCTCTCTTGTTAACGCCTCCCTCTCCTCTTCTCTTGTTACCTCCTCCCTCTCCTCCTCTCTTGTTTCCTCCTCCCTCTCCTCCTCTCTTGTTAACGCCTCCCTCTCCTCTTCTCTTGTTACCTTCCCCCTCTCCTCCTCTCCTTTTTATGTTTAATTTCCGTGTTATATTGATCTCTGCAATCAATGTGTTAATACATACATTGCCTTACAAAAGTATTCACCACCTTTGACTTTTTACCTATTGTATTAAGTTCAATGTTTTGTTAATCTGAATTTTATGTGGTGGATCAGAACACAATAGTCTAAGTTGGTGAAGTGAAATGAGAAAAATATATACATAAAACTATTTTTTAGAAATAGAAAACAGAAAATTGGCATGTGCGTATGTATCCATCTCCTTTGTTATGAAGCCCATAAAAAGCTCCAGTGCAACCAATTACCTTCCGAAGTCACATAATTAGTGAAATGATGTCCACCGGTGTGCAATCTAAGTGTCACATGATCTGTCGTTACATATACACACCTTTTTTGAAAGGCCCCAGAGGCTGCAACACCTAAGCAAGAGGCACCACTAACCAAACACTACCATGAAGACCAAGGAACTCTCCAAACAAGTAAGGGACAATGTTGTTGAGAAGTACAAGTCAGGGTTAGGATATAAAAACAATATCCAAATCTTTGATGATCCCCAGGAGCACCATCACATCTATCATAACCAAATGAAAAGAACATGGCACAACAGCTAACCTGCCAAGAGACGGCCACCCACCAAAACTCACGGACCGGGCAAGGAGGGCATTAATCAGAGAGGCAGCACAGAGACCTAAGGTAACCCTGGAGGAGCTGCAGAGTTCCCCACAGATACTGGAGGATCTGTACATAGGGCAACAATAAGCCGTACGCTCCATAGAGTTGGGCTTTATGGCAGAGTGGCCAGAAGAAAACCATTACTTTCAGCAAAAAACAAAATGGCACATTTTGAGTTTGCGAAAAGGCATGTGGGGGACTCCCAAAATGGATGGAGGAATGTGCTCTGGTCTGATGAGACTAAAATTGAACTTTTCGGTCATCAAAGAAAACGCTATCACATAACCCAAAGATCACCATCCCCACAGTGAAACATGGTGGTGGCAACACATTGACTTTTTCTGTTATTTTGTCCTATTTGTTGTTTGCTTCACAATAATAATAATAATAAAAAAACAAAAAAACATCTTCAAAGTTGTGGCCATGTTAAATCCAGGTTGTGAGCCAACAAAGCATGAAAAATGCCAAGGGGGGTGAATACTTTTGCATGGCACTGTAAATAAATATATATATATACTCACACATAGACACACATACATCTAAACATATATATTCATATAATAGTGGTCCTTTATAATGTGAGCATCTTTTTTTAGTTTGTGGCTGAGGCTGTAGCAGAATATATATATGAGATAATCTATATTGCACTAAGATGTTCGGATGCTTGTAAATAACAGGCACAAATGAACGAGCACCGACTTATATTACAGGGCCTGAGATACTTACACCAGTATTATTCCAGATCACTGTTCTTTATTAGTTTAATAGTTATTTAATTTGTTTTTCTTATTAAAATATTGTTCAATATAGACACTTGTTTTACACATTTACATATTTTTTTGCTCTTTAACTAGATCATGTGTTACACATTTAATCTTAAAGGAGGACTTTAGTGATCTTATATGGCTTTCCAAAGAGTACTTAAGAAAGGCTTAAATACTTTATTCATTTTTTGCTGTACATTTAAACAGTTACTTAATATTTTTCGATGATATCCCAAGCTGTATCACCTCTGAATCTTTCCACCCCCTGGATGAAGTATTGTGGCCAGAGTGGACCAGCCCACTGTGAAGTGCCAAAATGAAAACCACTCTCTGAAACACACATTAGTATCGGATGTGTACAAACACACGTGCAAGCACACCAATATCATACTGGAGTTATGCAATGTCAATTTAGATAGCCCTCTCCTCTGGATGGCTCCACTCCAGATACAATACTTCATTCGATGGTGGAGAGATTTGGAGCCCTATATAGTCCTGGGTGTGATTGAAGATGAGTAATTAATTTCTTAAATGCACAGTATAAAGTTTAATAAGTCTTTTTCCCTATAACTATTCATTAGAAATATATGTCTTTATAAGGAAGCTGCTATTTTATTGGACAGTCTGGGTCTCCTGCATATTAAATTAATGATCCTTAAAAAAGACTTGGGTTCTATTTTATCATTAAATAATTAAGGTTAGATAAGTAAAACAGAGCTCCTTTTTATTGTTTTAATGGTAGTTTTCTAGACTGCAGATTGTGTGCTCTTCAAGCAAAATGCAACTTTCATGGTGTTTAAAACATCACTATAATAGGTAGTAGTTGTGAGTAACGCTAGCGGCAAACTGCGGGGAAATTGCAGTTGCTCCTGCAAAGTGTACATGCGAGAGGGAAAGGGTGGGAGAGAGGAGGCAGAGAGGGAGGGAAAGTGATAATAGGAGGGTGAGAGAGGGAGAGAGGAGGCAGAGAGGGAGGGAAAGTGATAATAGGAGGGTGAGAGAGGGAGAGAGGAGGCAGAGAGGGAGGGAAAGTGATAATAGGAGGGTGAGAGAGGGAGAGAGGAGGCAGAGAGGGAGGGAAAGTGATAATAGGAGGGTGAGAGAGTGAGAGAGGAGGCAGAGAGAGAGAAGGAGGGGGGAAGAGAGTGAGTGGGGAGAGATGGAGGGGAAAGAGAGGGGGAGGGGGAAAGGGAGGGGGAGGCAGAGAGAGAGAGGGATGGGAGAGAGAGGAGACAGAGAGAGTGGGAGGGAAAGAGATAGGAGGGGGAGAGTGGGGGCCAAGAGACAGAGAAGGAGGGAGAAGAGAGTGAGGGGGGAGAGATGGAGGGGAAAGAGAGGGGGAGGGGGAAAGGGAGGGGGAGGCAGGGAGAGAGAGAGAGGGAGCGGAGAGAGAGGAGGCAGAGTGGGAGGGAAAGAGATAGGAGGGGGAGAGTGGGGGCCAAGAGACAGAGAAGGAGGGGGAAGAGAGTGAGGGGGGAGAGATGGAGGGGAAAGAGAGGGGGAGGGGGAAAGGGAGGGGGAGGCAGGGAGAGAGAGGGAGCGGAGAGAGAGGAGGCAGAGAGAGTGGGAGGGAAAGAGATAGGAGGGGGAGAGTGGGGGCCAAGAGACAGAGAAGGAGGGGGAATAGAGTGAGGGGGGAGAGAGGGGGAGGGGGAAAGGGAGGGGGAGGCAGGGAGAGAGAGGGAGCGGAGAGAGAGGAGGCAGAGAGAGTGGGAGGGAAAGAGATAGGAGGGGGAGAGTGGGGGCCAAGAGAGAGAGAAGGAGGGGGAAGAGAGTGAGGGGGGAGAGAGGGGCAAAGAGGGGGGGGAGAGAAGGAAGGGGAAGCAGAGAGAGAGAAGCAGGGAGAGAGAGGGAGGGGAGAGTGGGAGGGAAAGAGATAGGAGGGGGAGAGTGGGGACCAAGAGAGAGAGAAGGAGGAGGAAGAGAGTGAGGGGGGGAGAGATGGAGGGGGAAAGAGAGGGGAGAGGGAGGGGGAGAGAAGAAGGGGAAGGCAGAGAGAGAGAGGGAGTGGAGAGAGAGGAGTCAGAGAGAGTGGGAGGGAGAGATAGAAAATGAGCAGGAAGAGAGACAGAGAGCTCAGAGAGAGAGACAGCACATAGAGAGACAGAATAGGCAATTGAGTGTAACATATGATACCATCATTTATGACGGGCAAGTTACTAGTTTGTAAAGATTATTAGGGTTTTTGTGTCCCTTTATATTGAAACACAGTCAAATCCCAGTAACATTGTGTCTGTATCTTGTGTATCTTTATTTATCACCTGTCCTTGAGTCCTATTGAAAATATAAAATATTGAGTAAATAATAATTTACTGACTGCTGAAGTTTGCATCAGAATATATCTGTTTTATATCAAGTGAATCTAAGGAAGAAAATCACCAACTTAAGACTGTGTTCAAACAAACAAGCTCTTTTTGATTGATGTTTACCTGTTTGTGTCATTGGTTCCGCAGTAAAAGTATAATTTGTTGATGTCATTTAGATAAATAGTTTTCTGGTGGTATTCCAGTTTCCTTTTGACACCTTTGTATTTGTTGGTTGGATATTTTCGGGCACACTTGTTGTAAGGTGACTCACGTCTTGCCGTGCCGATACTCATTTCTCTCTCTCAGCACCAATGTGGGGCAGAGTTCATTATGGATATGAAACTTTTCTGGTAACGACCATTCTAACGCATCCGATCTGAATGTTCCATCTGTGCGTAAGTATAGCAATAATGGAGATTGTTTTGGACACGTTAAGTTGGCCAAGAATGCACGTTGCCAGTCAGGGTAGCAGAGTCCTTGATGGGAGCATCTGTCAGGCTCTGTCCTTCCATTTCTCGGAGGCGACAGTCTTTGGCAGCCATAGTCTGGCACTCGCACAGCGAACCGGAGCAGCAGCTGCGCTAATGGAACGTTGTGTGATGCTTAGCATCAAACAGCTGGGAGTTCCAATGGCAACAACAGGCGCATAGTTCATTCTCTACTCATGAAAATCAAATTTGGTAATCTGGACAAGATGTTATGTTGTGAAACAATAAATGAGCGAGCGATTCCAATGTGTGTTCAGTGTCCAGAGGATATGAGATAGGAGGCGATGGACTGGAACCACTTGGCTGCATGAACACTTTAATTGGCTCACTGGCAGTCCTGGGATGAGATGTTCTGAACCAGAAGTCAGTAAGGGCTAAAAGCAGGCCAGGTGCACTTGCGTGACACCTTCATGTGTGATAATGTGAGTCTCAGAGCGGAGATTATGTGAGGCTCATCTTGGTTGTGTCTCACTTACTGGAGAATTGGTGAATATGGAGTTTATTGGATTATAGTCTCACTTACAGATAGCCAGCCTACTCATTGGATGGTAGAATTACTTATTTATAGTCATCCTTCTCATTGGAGGACAGCATTCTTATTAAAGGGCAGAGCTTCACACAAGGATAGCCAGTCTCATTGGATGGATGCCTTTATTCACTCATGGCCAGTCTTCTCATTGGATGGATGCCTCCTTCACTCATGGGCAGTCTTCTCATTGGATGGATGCCTCATTCACTCATAGTCCGTCTTCTCATTGGATGGATGCCTGATTCACTCATAGCCAGTCTTCTTATTGGATGGATGCCTCATTTACTCATAGCCAGTCTTCTCATTGGTTGGATGCCTCCTTCACTCATGGCCAGTCTTCTCATTGGATGGATGCCTCATTCACTCATAGTTAGTCTTCTCATTGGATGGATGCCTCATTCACTCATAGCCAGTCTTCTCATTGGATGGATGCCTCATTCACTCATAGCCAGTTCTTTTCATTGGATGGATGCCTTTATTCACTCATAGCCAGTCTTCTCATTGGATGGATGCCTCATTCACTCATAGCCAGTCTTCTCATTGGATGGATGCCTCATTCACTCATAGCCAGCCTTCTCATTGGATGGATGCCTCATTCACTCATAGCCAGCCTTCTCATTGGATGGATGCCTCATTCACTCATAGCCAGCCTTCTCATTGGAGGGCACTCTGGATTATTCTAATTATAGCACAATTTCACTCACTGATCGCCTGTCTATTTATGAGAAGACAACCTCACGCATTGTTAGCTAGCCTTCTCATTGGACAACAGCCTTATTTTCTGATAGCAATCTACTCATTGGAGAATAGAGCCTCACTCTCTGATGGCCAGCCTTCTCAGTGGAAGAAAGTGTCACAGTGATAGCCAGAGTTCTTAATGAATGGCATCCTAACTGGCTGATAAGGGGATGGCTACTCACTGGTAACTATTGTTATTAGAAAGCAGAATCAGTCACTGATAGCCAGCCTTTTCATTAGTGGAAATTGGTGGTTAACCTCACTCATCAATAGGTGACCTCAATAACTGATAACAAGCCTCACTCATTAATGGACAACTTCACTCTATAGCCAACCAGACTCATTCTTTTTCAATGACAGAGCCTCACTTAATGATAGTGACAGGACCTCACTCAGTGATTAACTACCTTTCCATTGGTAGACAACCTCGCTCACTGATGGCCTTCTCAATGGAGGACACCTTGCCCTATGGAAGATATTAATCATAACAACAAAAGCAAAACAAAATGTTCTTATTAGTGGATGGGTTTAATCACTTAAGGCCACTCTTCTCAGTGGTTGACCCTCTCTACCTTCTGGTTGGCTGATACAATAACTCTTCACTGAAAGCTTGTATTCTCAATTGCCATCTAATCTCTATGACAAATAACCTATCACTGGAAATCAGTCAGTGGTCTTTAGTATCATCTTTTTTACAATCTCTCTCTCAAATATCACTGCACTTCACATTGTTCCAAGCACTTTGAATAATTTAGCGCTCCTATTATCAAACTAGCAGTGAGTCACATCTCTTTTCTTGAGTCTCTGCTGCTTTAATCACTTGGTGCATTTTGTGACATTTGCGTGGAGCTCGTGGCTGGTCTGTATCTCACCGGTGACCGTGTTCTATGTTAATATTACATTATATCCCACATTGTCAGGATGTTAATACCAAGCTGTGAGTCACATTGCCTCCCATGAGTCCCTGGAATTGGGACTGTGACACACCTGCATTTGGTTGAATATGTATGAATAACAAGTCATAAAAGGGACATGGAAGGACCCTGTTTTTAATATTAAAAGAAACGACCTAAACAGTCTCTGCACAGGTCTGACTCCTGTTGCTCATGCATGCAGTCTGTAATTGACTAATACATAGTTAAGTACTATAGCGACATACAAACAGCTGCTTCCCATAGCAGCTAAACATTAGAACAAACTATTTCCAAGGTCCCTTAATATGTGTCTGTTTAGAAATGTAATATAAAGTATACTCTGCTGGGTGTATTGAGCATCTGGGTACGCAACAAGCGAACCCCCTGAGGGAGACAGTAATTAGTCCTAAATAAGCTCTAACTCTGCAATTCTAAGGGGCATATATATATATAGAAAGTGAATTGTCACTCAGGACTGGGCTTATTTTACTCCTGAATAAGACTCAAGACCATGAGATCCCACAACCCCTAGGACACAGGCAGTGTGTATTGAGTAGGGGTCCCATACAGCTGATCTATCAAAATAAAAGTACTCAGAGGGAATTTCAGAACTATCCAACAGCGGAAAACTTTTGAATGAAAAATGATTACATTTTTTAATACAAAGGATTTGGGCATTAACATCGACTTAGGCTTTCTGGCCCACTATCTTATGTCTTATAGCACATACATTCCACATACCTCCCCCTTCTATTGCTGTTTTAGTAAGCTATGCTATGCTGAAATGTATTGCTCTTTATTTTACTCTGCAGTGTTCTTATCTACAACATAATCTATAGACTTACTGACCTATCAGGACATTATCACAAGGCTGGTCTGTCTCTCACTTAGATCTGGCCAATGGATTTAGTCTTTATTGTTTTTCCAATCCCCCCCCCCCCCCCCCCATCTCTTTCTCTTTGCTATTTTTAGCTCATACTTGTATCAGTCTCGCTTTTTGACTTGATAAAGAGAGACATTATCTCTCGAAAGCTCGTCTCTTTATTATGAATATGTTTGTCCAAAAAAAAAGGTATCACTACTCACTGCAATACTCTGATTATTCAACTGGATTACAGGACATTCATGGCTACTTCACTCTTCATATATATATATATATCATAACCTCCTTTCCTAGTTTCACAATTAGTGCTTACAGTGGAGAACCACTTTCTTATTTGAAGTTGAAGACTCCTCAAGCAAGTGAAGTCTTACTTAGATAGATAAATATCATTTGATTGGGAGCTCCTTGTAGTCTCTCCACTGTCTTATCTGCTTAAGATGCTTTGAGTTATTTACTCATCAGGATTTCCATACGCATGTCCTGGGCATTCTTGTATTTGTCTCTACGGCTCGAGGTTGTCCCACATCTACTAACCATCTACTACCTTTTCTGTAAACTATGTCTACGCTCTGTTAATTTTGAATATAATATTTATTATGGAATGGAAGGAGGAGGGCTTCATAGCTAATACAAATAAAGTTTGACCCCCCCCCCCCCCCTCTCTATAGAAGGCAACTACACTTACAAGTCTTGCTCGCCCTGCTCTGTGCCCACCCCCTTGTGCCTGGAAAGGCAATTATAACTGTCATGGCTGCTTCCATACACTAGCTGAGTGTGCTAAAATGAAGATTTTCTGTGAAAATATATTTAAAACCATGGCTTACACAGCTGCTAATTGTGTTAGTTTGTTGAATACTTCATGAAGTTTTTCTTAATCTACAGTGGCCCCTTAAAAACTTTTACTCCTTCACTGACAGGATGGTATCCCACAAAGTGTGCAGTCTTAGTCCTCACACTGAAGATTGTGTCAACCTTCAGCAAGTCTTCTGTCTGCTATTTTCCAGAACTGATATTATACTCCATTACTCTTTTAGAATTAATACATAACTCCCTCCTTTTAATGCATGTATCTGTTCTCTCCATCCTCCTCAAGGAGTCTCAAGCATTGCATGTCTCTGATGCGACCATCCTCCCCTCAGTCTGATTGACTGCTGTGTCTCCCGTCTCCACCACCCCCCCAGACGTTGCACGGATACTATAAGTAAATTCACTGCCGCGCTGTTCTTATCTCCCTCTTACCTCAAGCTAAACTCTCACCATTTGGAAACTTATTTAAGCATTTTGCTCAGAAACGGTGAGCTGGTCGGGAGCAGATAATGCTGGATTTATGAGTAAGCCTTGTATTATCGAAACAATATATGGGCTATGCCATGCCTAGTGTCAATAGGAAGAATATATCATCCTATAAATACCCTTTGCTCTGCTAGTCTGGTAGTGATTATCATCCAGTTCAGTTTTGTCTTGGCTTTATGAACCATCAGTCTTAACCCTATCAGTACCTTCTCTGGATTGTTATCAGAGGCCAACAGCATTAACCCTATCAGTGCCTTCCATACATTTGTATCAGTGCCTCTTGTGAGTCATTTCAGTCCCTATCTGTGTCTCTCCTGAGGCCCTATCTGTGCCTCTCATGAGGCCCTAACTGTGCCTCTCCTGAGGCCCTAGCTGTGCCTCTCCTGAGGCCCTAGCTGTGCCTCTCCTGAGGCTCTAGCTGTGCCTCTCCCGAGGCCCTAGCTGTGCCTCTCCTGAGGCCCTATCTGTGCCTCTCCTGAGGCCCTAGCTATGCCTCTCCTGAGGCCCTATCTGTGCCTCTCCTGAGGCCCTATCTGTGCCTCTCCTGAGGCCCTAGCTGTGCCTATCCTGAGGCCCTATCTGTGCCTCTCCTGAGGCCCTATCTCTGCCTTTTCTAAAGCCCTAGCTGTGCCTCTCCTGAGGCCATAACTGTGCCTCTCCTGAGGCCCTATCTGTGCCTTTTCTAAAGCCCTATCTGTGCCTTTGCCTGAGGCCCTATCTGTGCCTCTCCCGAGGTCCTATCTGTGCCTCTCCCGAGGTCCTATCTGTGCCTCTCCCGAGGTCCTATCTGTGCGACTCCCATGGCCCTATCTGTGCCTCTCCCAAGGCCCTATCTGTGCCTCTCCCGAGGTCCTATCTGTGCCTCTCCCGAGGTCCTATCTGTGCCTCTCCCGAGGTCCTATCTGTGCGACTCCCATGGCCCTTTCTGTGCCTCTCCCAAAGACCTATCTGTGTCTCTCCCGAGGCCCTTTCTGTGCCTCTCCCAAAGCACTATATGTGCCTCTCCCAAAGCACTATATGTGCCTCTCCCAAAGCCCTATATGTGCCTCTCCCAAAGCACTATATGTGCCTCTCCCAAAGCCCTATATGTGCCTCTCCCAAAGCCCTATATGTGCCTCTCCCAAAGCCCTATATGTGTCTCTCCCGAAGCACTATGTGCCTCTCCCGAAGCACTATATGTGCCTCTCCCGAAGCCCTATATATGCCACTACCAAGGCCCTTTCTGAGCCTCTCCCAAAGCCCTATCTGTGCCTCTCTCCGAGTTCCTGCCTGTGCCTCTCGTCAAGTCCATACCTGTGCCTCTTGCCGGGTCCCTACCCGTGCCTCTTGCCGAGTCCCTACCTGTGCCTCTTCCCAAGTCCCTACCTGTGCCTCTCGACGAGTCCCTACCTGTGCCTCTCCCCGAGTCCCTACATGCGCCCCTCCCCGAGTCCCTACATGTGCCTCTCCCCGAGTCCCTACCTGTGCCTCTCGTCGAGTCCCTACCTGTGCCTCTCGTCGAGTCCATACCTGTACCTATTGCTGAGTCCCTACCTGTGCCTCTCCCCGAAGTCCATACCTGTGCCTCTCCCCGAAGTCCCTACCTGTGCCTCTCCCCGAAGTCCCTACCTGTGCCTCTCCCCAAAGTCCATACCTGTTCCTCTCGCCAAAGTCCCTACCTGTTCCTCTCGCAGAGTCCTTACCTGAGCCTCTTCCCGAGCCCCTACCTGTGCCACTCACTTGTCCCTGTCAGTTCCTTCATTGAGTCACTGCCAGTTGAGTTTGACAAGGGGCAGCATTAGTTGAATGTTCAAGTACAATATGTTCTATCTTCAAAGAATGGTGATGTTTACAGAAGCAAGATAAAACATTTCTTTGCACATTTTTAATGTTTAAAATAATCTCAGATTGACATCAAACATGTAAGATGTGTTGAGATAATTCAGAACAGTATGAGCTGCAGATAAAATGCTTTGATGACGCTCAATACACATCGGCACCAACGTCAACTTGGCACGGAAGTTGAAATGAACATTCATAATTACACTTCTTATAAACGAGCTTTGTATATCCAGAGATTTATCTCCAAGGGCTTGGATCCATCACTGCTAGCACAAGGGTTAATCTAAATTAAGTTTTTTAGATGTTTGTTGTCTGCAGTCTTGGCTCCAACTGACTTAATATTCATAAATTTGCTGTTTTGACAGCAGAAAACCGGATTCAATTACTAGGCAAAGGGCCCAGTTGTAGGTGGGTCGCAATGCTGGAAAATGAGCTGTTCAGTCAGGCGATGGCTTTCGGCGAGGCGCTGGGAGTTTGTTAGTAATTATGTATTAGAGAAGCGGTAAGAAAATAAATATATAGACCTGGTCTGTTGGGATGTTTGCACAAACTCCATGAAAAATCTTAATGTGTTATAGCTGTACAGGATTCTGAGAGTATCCTAGGAAGACTAGCCTGTTCAACCTTTTTGACTTTATTTTAAAACAAACAGATTTCGAGACACAAATCTATAATTTCCCTTCTTCAAAACACCTCCAGTTTAAGCAAAATTTGAAAATTGCAGTTGAGTTTAATTAAATATTCCAGTGTTTATGGATTGACTGAAATTGCATTTTCCCAAACCTGAACTTTCTGGAGGCCTGGAAATTACATGTTCAAGCCAAGTTTAAGAAGTATGGTGATGGTAGTCATAATTTAAACCACTAGAATATAGATTTGGCATAATTCGGCAGAATTGGAAGATAAATTGGTAGCAGAAAAATGGTTGGTACCAACGTCACTTTATAGATCCCAAGTCAGACCTCACCTGGATACTTGGTCTGCTTCTGAGACCGGATCTCCAAAAGGATATTAATAAATTGCAGACAATTCAAAGTAGGGCGACTAAAATGCTGCATGGTCTACAAGACACAACTGACAAGGAAAGACAACATGACCTGAATATGTCTAGATTAGAAGGTGGTGGGGATTGATATGGCAGCAACCTGCAAATATATTAAAGGATTTCATAATATTCAGCAGTGAAGAAATGAAAATGCAAGTTCAAGAGGTCATGATTTAAAGCTGGAAGGGGTAATATGCCAAAGTACTAATTTTCAGAAATGGTGATAGATAAGTAGAACAACCTTCCAGCAGAAATGGTATTGTCAACCACAATAAAGGAATCCAAACATGCCTGGAGTAAGTATAAAGTCAAATTAGGTTTAAGTACATGATGCTAATACAACAGGTATGGCAGATTCACTTTGTGGTTCTGATAGGCACTCAAATCTTTGTTTGGCATCTGATCAGCCTCCATGATTCTTAATGAATATGAGACTGGAGTGTATGTCAGTTCTTTCACTCATGTAGCAAATAAAAAATATGCCAGGAATCCACAATGAGGAAATAATTAGTTTTTTCGGGTGAGGTATTAAGGCCAGGCAGGATGCTGCAGTCAAGGTTTCCATATTTTGCACTGTATGTGAATAAAATGGTCAATCTTAGGCAGAGATTTGGGTCAGCAGACCAGCAATAAGTCTATGATCCTCTAAGGAAATAAGGACATTTATTAGTGTTTTGATAGCTGAGAATGGCTTTGTAGGCCATAGTTGCTTTTCAAGATCCTCCACTTAGGTCACATCTCTTATATCACGTCATTAATTGGAAGGGAGATCTTGCTTCAGATATATTGAAATATTGAATACATTTTGGGAGGAGTATCTTCTAGGGAAATAGGAACACAAGAAGAAGACCATGATCACATTTTGAAGATCATGCTTTGACGTTAAAAGATTTAGGAGTAATTGCAGGTGCACTAATTTACAGAAAGGGTACCAGATAAGGGGTACAGTGATGCCATTGAAGTAGCAGGGAGAAATGAAATAAAGGAATTTATGCATGCTTGGGATCTACTTGAGGTAGACCTGATGTTTAATTAATGGGGGGGTCTTGATAGGTCTTTTGGTTTGTATTTGCCATTAAATTTAAATTCTTGTTCTCAGTTTTTTGAAAGAGAATAATGACAGAGGTTGTGTCTCTTTATTATGGGCATGGTCTTCTCGTAAATAATCAATTTTGTGTTTGTCTTATATTCTATCATTATATCTGTAAAGGTGTGGCAAATGTTGGATCTCAGTTCCCCTATTTTCGCAAGTTCCCCATACTGGAAGATGTGGGGTGCTGAACATTTTGATTGACCGGTGCTTCTGCTTTAGTAAAGTGCTGAGTTGTGAGTTATGTTTGTCCTTATACATCTCCTGTAATGGCTCGCAGCCTCCGCACCTGCTACATTCAAATCCTTTTTAAGATGTTGTTGATGTGGCTGAGAGGCAGCAATTTAAATCCTTTGTCATCTCCATCAGCCGACGCACATTGAGCAATTTCAGGACTCAGCATGTTTGCTAGCTAATGTTTTGGTTTTTAATGATAATATGTTTATTGAAGTTTTATATCCATAAATAATAAAATGCAAGAGCAAACATCAGCTACCAAAACAGCCCAGGGGTCTGCGAGCGACAGGAGAGATGTATCGTCTGTTCATCTGTCCATTGAACTCTCAGATTAAATTTTTTGACTCTTCAAACATATCTTTAAACAGTTTTTGTTTTTTGTTGTTGTTTAGTCATTGTGTCATGTCTGATTCTCTGTGACCCTATAGCACGTCAGGCACAATCATTATGTCTCGGTTTGTGCTTCTCCATAAGGTTAACTTGGCAAAGATACTGGAGTGGTATTACTATTACTTACTCTTTGTTGATACAGTGTCAACATGTTCTAAGTACAAGGTATATAGTAAGTAAATAAGGAAGAAATGACAAAAGAATACATAAGGATACACAAGGAGTAGCAGGTGTCTAAGGGTTTTAGAGATACAAGAGAGAAGGGCAACTGGATCCATGCACAGGAGGTGTCCACTGTCTTGCTTGAAAAAATGGTATTAGTCGACATGTTTTCAAACAGTGTTTGAAGCTTTGCGGGGGGGGAAGGGGTTACAGATTGGGATAGAGATTTCCACAGCGTAGATACCACACAAGAAAAGTATTGAAGCTGACAGTGGGTGGAGCACCAAGATCAGCACTGACAGCTAATGCCAGCACCATGGAGTGCTTTGAGCTGAATTAAGCACCATGGACAACACTGACAGCTAATACCAGCACCATGGAGTGCTTTGAGCTGAAATCAGCACCATGGACAGCACTGACAGATAATACCAGCACCATGGACAGCACTGACAGATAATGCCAGCACCATGAAGTGTTTTGAGCTGCAATCAGCACCATGGACAGCACTGACAGATAATACCAGCACCATGGAGTGTTTTGAGCTGCAATCAGCACCATGGACAGCACTGACAGATAATACCAGCACCATGGAGTGTTTTGAGCTGTAATCAGCACCATGGACAGCACTCACAGCTATTCCCAGCCATATGGAGTTGTGATAGTTTATGTCAGCCTGATGCAGAGCTCTAACAGCTAATGCCAGCACTATGGACAGTACTGATAGCTTGTGCAGTTAATGCTAGCCACATGGAGGCCTGGGAGCTGAGATCAGCACCTCAGAAAAGCACTGACAGCTAATGCCAGCACCATGGACAGTACTGATAGCTTGGGCTGTTAATACCAGCACTGTGGAATGCTATGAGCTGAAATCAGCACATGAATAGCACTGACAGCTAATGCCAGCATCATGGAGTGCTGGGAGCTGAAATCAGCACCATGGACAGCACTGATTGCAAATACCAGCACCATGGAGCGATGGGAGCTGAAATCAGCACCATGGACAGCATTGACAGCTAATACCATCTATTTGGAGTGCTGGGAGCTGAAATCAGCACGATTGACAGCACTGATCACAAATACCAGCACCATGGACAGCACTGACAGCTAATACCAGCACTGTGGAGCGCTATGAGCTGAAATCAGCACCATGGACAGCACTGATCACAAATACCAGCACCATGGAGCGCTGGGAGCTGAAATCAGCACCATTGACAGCATTGTCAGCTAACACCAGCTATTTGGAGCTCTATCACTTGAAACCAGTACCATGGAGTTAGGCAGCTAGTAACCTCCACGTAGAAAGCACCATGAATCACCATGACATCAGTCCTCAAAAGCCAGATCACAATGGACTATCAGCATATACTATGCTGGGACAATTGTGTCAATCAAAAGCCTGGTGTTGGATTGCAAGATAAACTAATTATTATATCAACCCTTGCTTGTTTTAAATTCTTTATTTAAAGACAGTATACAGTGTAACTTATCATTACTTGTTCAAAACTAGTGTCCTATGTTTAATCGTATTTAATAAATAATCATAAACAATGAAGGGGAAGGGAGAAGGAACTATTAAGAGGGAAAAAGGAAAATATGGGGTGGTAAGGGGAGGAAAGTGCAGAAGAAAAGAAAGGGGTTAGAGTTAAAAGATGTTAAGAAAAATTGGTCTAGCGATATTAGCATCATAATATTTTAACTGGAATTAAGGGAGCCCATGGGTTGAGTGTCCTAGCCAGTCCGGCCAGTCCAGAGTAAAGCTGTAAAGTTCTGCATTGTATGAATAGAGCGAAGTCTATTAGTGACCTGAGATACGGTTGGAGGTTGCTGTTGTATCCAGGTTTCTGTAAGGGTGCACTTGCAGCTGTTAGCTTTAATTTGTGTCTAGGTAGATCATCTAGTTATTGTGGAGCATGGTTTACAAATTGCCATGTCCTGTTCTATGAGATGGATCATTCCTAACTAGAACAGTTGTAAGTATGAGCAAGACAAGAAAATATGATACATGCTTCCAACTTGCCCAAAATGTCTTCAACACAATGGAGAATGGTCATATAGATTTTACTAAAGCGTTGAGGGGTTATATTAAGATCTTATAGCAATCCTTTACTTGTCTAAAGGGTCACATATTTCTTGGGGCTCTGCAGATCTCAGATTCCCACATACTTACATAGGGTGGTTTATATGTTTATGAATCAGGAGTTAAAAGGAGGAGGATTTTAGAGATCATACTTTTGTCTTGTAATGTAGCATTCTGACATAATTCAAAAGTTGTAGTGTCGAATAGAGAAGTCATGAATCCATGTATGATCGGCAGTGTTTGGAAAACACAAAGAAGGTATTGCAAGATATTCATTTTTAAGCTTACTATTCGGCCTAACCAAGAGATAGAATAATGGTGCCATTTTTGTAGATCTTTCTAATTCTTGTCTAATAGTTTTGGGATATTATGTATACAGTATAGAGAGTTTTTGTAGGATTGCCATGGGATTTTATACAATGGTTTTTCCAAGTACATGGAAAGAGATTTTGAGGGTCTTAATGCAGTCTGAGTGAATATTAATTGAAAGGACTATCTTAAAATTGGATATTCTGCTAAATTCCTTGATGTCCTCCATTAGATTTGATAGATAACTTTGAGGATTTGTAAGAGAGACTATAACATAATCAGCAAATAGGGATCTATGGAATCTGGATCACTTGGCCGATCATTGGATCATTTGGTTGGGATCCATGACAATAGTGAAGAGGAAAATGTGGGAAGGCTGTTCCTGGTGTCGCCAGATCATGCTGTGCATATCTTGAGTACACTCGGTTCCTGAGTATCTGGGTTGGCCTGGACAGTACTCTCTGGTGGTCATATATTTGCAGTGTCAGAGGTAGAGTCAAATCAGGAGCCCGGGAGACCAAAGTTACACAAGATGGAGATTATTTGTAAAATGATTTATACTCTACAAAAATATTAAATTTGTATATATTTAATGCAATTTTTGCTCTTGATCCTTCCAGTTCAGAGTATAACAAAATCAGTGTAAAACTAATCTTTTGTTTTAATTACATTAATTAATTTGAATGTTACACTATTCCAAACAAGCTTCTTACTAGAAACAATTATGTCTTTCTGCTCTTTGTAATCCGGCTCCGTATCCCACATCACTGGGATTTAGAGGACTTCCTAATTTAATAGAATGTTTGAATAATGTGTTTTTTTCTGATCATTTTAAGCTGATCTGATGTATTATTCAGGTGTTATTGGTATAAAACACAAAAGAAACAGCAGGAAATATCTCTCATCCTGTGTCTGGCGCCCCTGCTGTTCCTCAGGCTGCAATCAATACCTCATCAATAAAAGCAGAAATGGGCGACCTACAGGGATGAAAGGAGTGGATGGCTGGGAAGGGGTTAATGTCGACTACAAACTGTTTACGAAAAAACAACCCAGACCCATTAACAGATGGGGTGAGCAGCGAGGGGTATTGACTGCGCGCAGCAGACATGTTTTTTTAAACTCCCACCAGTTTAATTGAAGCATAAATAGTGAAGAAAATGACAGTGAAATGAAAGAAAATAATTGATTTTTTTTTTACTGTGTGAATTAAGTAACTTGTTTACAAAATGTACTTGGGTCCCATGTACCCACTGCTTAATTATACTACATGCCATACGTCCACTGCCTAGAGGACCATATATAATATTTATATTATATGTAATACCACCAGATAACACCTAGTGTCCCGTTAACCTCTCCTAATGACTCCTATATATGTCCTTGTAAATACTTTATATAACTCCTTCTATTGTCCATAGAACAGTTCCATATAGCCTCTCCCTACAATCCCTCCTATTGTATATATAACATCTCCGTATGATTTCTCCAACTGTCCATTTGTCCACTTCCTATGACTCATCTTAATGTAACCTCCATATCACCATCTGATAACTAATCCTATTGTTCATGTTGTTGTTTAGTCATGCAGTCAAGTCCAGCTCCCCATGACCCTATGGACCACGGCATGCCAGGCACATTTGTCAGCCACTTCCCTTTGAGCTTCATCAAGCTCATGTTCATTGCCTCAATGACCTCATCAATCCACCTCTGCCTCTACTGTGTGCTTTCCATCTTTCTCATCAGGGTCCTCTCAAGGAAATTCCGTCTTCTAATGATTTGAGCTTCAGCCACCTGATCAAACCGTCCAATGAACAGTTTGTCTTAATTTCCTGTAATATTGATTTATTGGATCTTCTTGCAGTCCAAGGGACTCTAAGCAGTTTTCTGCAACACTAAAATACAAAGGTATCAATTCCCCGGCGCTCAGACTTCTTTATGGTCCAGCTCTCACAACATAGTTCTAACTAAACATACCTTTGTTCATAGTATAATATATTTACTTTTAAATAGCTTGTCCAGACTTGGCATAGCTTTCCTCCTCAGAGGCAAACATCTTTCCTAAAATGCTTCCTATTCTACATGTCACCTGGTCATATATCTCCTGCTCCTGTCTCTGTTTCCCTATAATGCTGCAATGCAATCTTATTCCCACATGAAACGGTTAAATCATCAGTGATTGTAATGTCCAGACTTTTCTGAAGGAAATAAACAAAACATAATTCTGAGCAGATCCAGACACCCTGGTGTTGTACACAGGATGACACTCCGGGTAATTGTCTCTTAGTGAAAATAATGGGATCTGTCCAGGAGGAGGCACAGCGGCCAATTACACCGCACACAAAATAGGAAAGCAAAACAAATTAGTTTTAACTGGTAACATGAGTCAATATCACCTCATAGACGATGCGGCTCCGCAAAGCGCGCTGGCTCTTTAATACAGGCATTGTGCTCAGGTCAATGCAGAAGAAGCAAAGCCTTAATGGTTATTGTACCACTCATTTGTAGAGATATATGAGATTTAAAGTTGGTTTCTAGAGATATAGGAGATGTCTACTTCATATTTTCAAATTGCATGAAAAAGAAAACTTATTAAATCCTGCAAAAGATTTTCATTTTTTTTACATAGGAAATGTACACAAAATACAGTGCCTTGCAAAAGTATTCACCCCCCTTTTGTATTTTTCGTGTTTTGTTGCCTCACAACCTGGAATTAACATGGATTGTTTGAGGATTTGTATAATTTAATTTACAGAACATGCCCACAACTTTGAAAATGTTTTTTTTATTCTTTTAAACAGCAAATAGGACAAAATAACAGAAAAAGTCAATGTGCATAACTATTCACCCCCCTAAAGGCAATACTTTGTAGAGCCACCTTTTGCGGCAATCACAGCTCCAAGTCGCTTTGGATAAGTCTCTATGAGCTTGCCACATCTTACCACTGGGATTTTTGCCCATTCCTCCTTGCAAAACTGCTCCAGCTCCTTCAAGTTGGATGGTTTGAGCTTGTGATCAGCAATCTTTAAGTCTGACCACAGATTTTCTATTGGATTGAGGTCTGGGCTGTGACTAGGCCATTCCAACACATTTACATGTTCCCCTTAAACCCCCCAAGTGTTGCTTTAGCAGTGTGTTTGGGGTCATTGTCCTGCTGGAAGGTGACCCTCCGTCCTAGCCTCAAATCACGCACAGAGTGGTACAGGTTTTGTTCAAGAATATCCCTGTATTTAGCACCATCCATCTTTCCCTCAACTCTGACCAGCTTCCCAGTCCCGGCTGCTGAAAAACATCCCCACAGCATGATGCTGCCACCGCCATGTTTCACTGTGGGGATGGTGTTCTTTGGGTGATGTGATGTGTTGGGTTTGCGCCAGACATAGCGTTTTCTTTGATGGCCGAGAAGTTCAATTGTAGTCTCATCAGACCAGAGCCCCTTCCTCCATACATTTTGGAAGTCTCTCACATGCCTTTTCGCAAACTCAAAACGTACCATTTTGTTTTGTGCTGATAGTAATGGCTTTCTTCTGGCCACTCGGCCATAAAGCCCAACTCTATGGAGCGTACGGCTTATTGTCGTCCTATGTACAGATACTCCAGTCTCTGCTGTGGATCTCTGCAGCTCCTCCAGGGTTACCTTAGGTCTCTGTGCTGCCTCTCTGATTAATGCCCTTTCCGGTCCGTGAGTTTTGGTGGGCAGCCGTCTCTTGGCAGGTTTGCTGTTGTGCCATGTTCTTTCCATTTGGTTATGATAGATTTGATGGTGCTCCTGGCGATCATCAAAGATTTGGATATTTTTTTTATAACCTGACCCTGACTTGTACTTCTCAACAACATTGTCCCTTACTTGTTTGGAGAGTTCCTTGGTCTTCATGGCAGTGTTTGGTTAGTGGTGCCTCTTGCTTAGTTGTTGCAGCCTCTGGGGCCTTTCAAAGAAGGTGTGTATATGTAATGACAGATCATGTGACACTTAGATTGAACACAGGTGGACATCATTTCACTAATTATGTGACTTCTGAAGGTAATTGGTTGCACCAGAGCTTTTTATGGGCTTCATAACAAAGGGGGTGAATACATACGCACATGCCAATTTTCTGTTTTCTATTTCTAAAAAATAGTTTTATGTAAATACTTTTCTCATTTCACTTCACCAACTTAGACTATTGTTTTCTGATCCACCATATAAAATACAGATTAACAAAACATTGAACTTAAGGCTGTAATGTAACAAAATAGGTAAAAAGTCAAGGGGGTGAATACTTTCGCAAGGCACTGTAGATGCAGAGAAAGTGTTTGTCAAATCTCCTGGACTGACCTATATGGATGTATAGTTCATTTCTAGAGATATAGGGGATGTACTCTTGATTTTTAGAGATATAGGGAATGGACGGTTCATTTTTTTAGAGATATAGGGAATGAACTGTTGATTTTTAGAGATATAGGGGATGGACGTAGGATTTTTAGAGTTATAGGGGATGTATGATTGCTTAGTAGAGATATATGGGATGTACCGTTGATATCTATAGTTATATGGGGTGTACAGCTTATTTCTAGAGATATATGGGACGTACAGTTGATCCCTATAGATATATGGGACGTACAGTTGATCCCTATAGATATATGGGACATACAGTTGATCCCTATAGATATATGGGATGTACAGTTGATCCCTATAGATATATGGGATGTACAGTTGATCCCTATAGATATATGGGATGTACAGTTTATTTCTGGATGTATGCGGGATGTATAGTTGAGTTCTAGAGGTATATAGGATGTACAGATGATTTCTAGAGATATAAGGGATACAAAATTGATTTCTATATATATAAGGGATGTACTGTAAATTTCTAGCAAAATAGGGAATGTACAGATGATTTCTAGAGCTATATGGAATGTACAATTGGTTTCTAGAGCTATAGGGGATGTCTACCCCATATTTTCAGTTTGCATATAAAAGAAAATGTATTAAATGCTGCAAAGGTGTTTTATTTATTTTTTTACATAAGAAATATACACGAAAATACATGCAGAGTAAAGTGTTTGCTGATGTCCTGGCCTGACCTACTATCTCCTGGTCTAACCTACTATCTCTTGGCCTGACCTATTGTCTTCTTACCTACTATCTCTTGGCCTGACCTATTGTCTTCTGACCTACTATCTCTTGGCCTGACCTATTGTCTTCTGACCTATCATCTTCTGGCCTGACCTACTATCTCCTGGTGTAACCTACTTTCCCCTGGCCTGACCTACTATCTCCTGGCCTGAACTACTTTCCCCTGGCCTGACCTACTATCTCCTGGTCTAACCTACTATCTCTTGGCCTGACCTATTGTCTTCTAACCTACTATCTCTTGGCCTGACCTATTGTCTTCTGACCTACTATCTCTTGGCCTGACCTATTGTCTTCTAACCTATTATCTCTTGGCCTGACCTATTGTCTTCTGACCTATTGTCTCCTGGCCTGACTTACTATCTCCTGGCCTGACCTACTATCTCCTGGTCTAACCTACTTTCCCCTGGCCTGACCTATTAAACAAAGCTGGATGCGTGATCACTAAAACGCAAACATTTATTTCACTTAGTTAATGTTTGTTCTGTGTCCATTAACCAATTCTAAGCGAGTGAAAGAGTTAATGCCAGGGATGGCACTGTTTAGTTACTGTGCCCAAAACTTGCAGGTATTTTTTTATCACAGAACTAGCAAATTAATATTAATTGTGAGGCACTGGAACTCCTTTGCGTTGCCGCTAATTTCTTTTGTTCGCGTTAATAAGAGAACAGGCCATTCCTGCTGCTTCGGGTTTGATGCCGGCATTTAAAGGATTAGTCCCAATTATAGTTTGCAGCTTCCTGAGCTTCAGAGGAACAGGAGACAGAAATAAAAGGAATCTCCTGATTGCACCTCGCCAGGTAAAGACTCCAACATCTGGAGCAGGAATACATGAAACGGGCTGGGACTGGTAATATGGCACGAACAAGGGATGCCAACTGTTTGTACAATATCAGATGGGGTTCGCTGGGTGGCTTTAATCCTTTAATTTGAAGAAATTAGGCAAAAAAAGGCTTTTAGAATATAAAAAAATATAATGTTATTTATTACCTTTATATGCAATTATGCTCTGCCTTTCCTGACAATCCTCCATGTCTTTTTTTACCACCTTTGTGCAGAGTAATAAAATAAAATGTTTGCTCTCCTTACAGTTATAATTGGCGGCATCTTCTCTAACCTGTGCAAATACCTTAATATTCTTACAGAGAGGCCCTGTGCGACTAACAGACCACCACGATGCCCTAGCAAGAGGAGACACTTATTTTACTTATCATTTATAACAGCAATATTCAATATTACATTCACTTTCAAAGACTAGAGTATCTGCCTCCACCCTCATAAGGTCATTAAGGGAAGAATGGTGCATTGGCTGAAGAAAGAACAATTAGATTTGATAAGAGAATAAACTGCTCCCCACAGTAATATCTTACTGCCAAGAGAGACCTGCTATACCCAACATGGCTCCAGCTAATGGAGATCAATGTGTTAGCATTTTTGTGTCTGAAAATTTAGCACCTTTGACCTCCATTGACCTTATAGTGGGCAGGTACCACTGAGTATATATAGTAGGAGTCTGAGTGTAAACTTTGAGAAAGTTTAGGTCCATTAAATATTGAACATTGTTATTTTAATCATTCGATTTGAATTGTATTAGTGATTAGTTCATAGCTCATATAGTTAGGGCATTGCAGTGGTCTCTGTTCGGTTTTGTTGAAAGACAGAAGACACTTGAGAATATAACTCAATAGTACAGTAAGTTCCAGTAATATATCCCACTCCCTCCATCTACAGACAGACTAGTAGTCCAAGATGGAATTGCCCATGACACATGCCACATATAACATGGATTCAATAGCTGGTATTGCTGTTAATTTGTTGGACACGTCCCAATCATGTGAAGCTTTTCCCAAACTCTAGAGCTATTTAGAGTGACACAGATGAGGGGCTGCGATGAGTCTTTGTCATTGCTCCTCTCTTTATTCTCTAACAATAGCAGCCTCTCTCATCTCTATTCAGTCCCAGAGACACGCAATGAATCACATGGAGTTTTGCAAAGGTGAGAATTTCCATAGATGAGGCGGAAGAGCTTTTATTCTCTGGTGCTCAGATCAATAGGAGTTTCTCTTTAACCTTGGCTGTCTCCACTCACGGGCCGCCCCAATCCCAGCGGTGCCGGGCAATCCATCACATCTCGCCCTCAGAGGATTCAGTCCCCTTCATTTAATGAAGTCCAGATAAACTACAATTACTGGATGTATCAGCCCTGAATCTCCACTTTTTCATTAACCTTTCTAATTAACATTTCACACAAACTGCCCAGAATCTCCCTCTTTAGTGGTCAGTCTCCCTCCTCACTCTCACCCTCTGAATCTCCCTCTTTAGTGGTCAGTCTCCCTCCTCACGCTCACCCTCTGAATCTCCATCTTTAGTGGTCAGTCTCCCTCCTCACTCTCACCCTCTGCATCTCCACCTTTAGTGGTCAGTCTCCCTCCTCACTCTCACCCTCTGAATCTCCATCTTTAGTGGTCAGTCTCCCTCCTCACTCTCACCCTCTGAATCTCCCTCTTTAGTGGTCAGTCTCCCTCCTCACTCTCACCCTCTGAATCTCCCTCTTTAGTGGTCAGTCTCCCTCCTCACTCTCACTCCTCTGAATCTCCCTCTTTAGTGGTCAGTCTCCCTCCTCACTCTCACCCTCTGTATCACCAAATTTAGTGGTCAGTCTCCCTCCTCACTCCTCTGAATCTCCCTCTTTAGTGGTCAGTCTCCCTCCTCAGTCCTCTGAATCTCCCTCTTTAGTGGTCAGTCTCCCTCCTCACTCTCACTCCTCTGAATCTCCCTCTTTAGTGGTCAGTCTCCCTCCTCACGCTCACCCTCTGAATCTCCATCTTTAGTGGTCAGTCTCCCTCCTCACTCTCACCCTCTGCATCTCCACCTTTAGTGGTCAGTCTCCCTCCTCACTCTCACTCCTCTGAATCTCCATCTTTAGTGGTCAGTCTCCCTCCTCACTCTCACCCTCTGAATCTCCCTCTTTAGTGGTCAGTCTCCCTCCTCACTCTCACCCTCTGAATCTCCCTCTTTAGTGGTCAGTCTCCCTCCTCACTCTCACTCCTCTGAATCTCCCTCTTTAGTGGTCAGTCTCCCTCCTCACTCTCACCCTCTGTATCACCAAATTTAGTGGTCAGTCTCCCTCCTCACTCCTCTGAATCTCCCTCTTTAGTGGTCAGTCTCCCTCCTCAGTCCTCTGAATCTCCCTCTTTAGTGGTCAGTCTCCCTCCTCACTCTCACTCCTCTGTATCTCCCTCTTTAGTGGTCAGTCTCCCTCCTCACGCTCACCCTCTGAATCTCCATCTTTAGTGGTCAGTCTCCCTCCTCACTCTCACCCTCTGCATCTCCACCTTTAGTGGTCAGTCTCCCTCCTCACTCTCACCCTCTGAATCTCCATCTTTAGTGGTCAGTCTCCCTCCTCACTCTCACCCTCTGAATCTCCCTCTTTAGTGGTCAGTCTCCCTCCTCACTCTCACCCTCTGAATCTCCCTCTTTAGTGGTCAGTCTCCCTCCTCACTCTCACTCCTCTGAATCTCCCTCTTTAGTGGTCAGTCTCCCTCCTCACTCTCACCCTCTGTATCACCAAATTTAGTGGTCAGTCTCCCTCCTCACTCCTCTGAATCTCCCTCTTTAGTGGTCAGTCTCCTTCCTCACTCTCACCCCCTGCACCTCCCTCTTTAGTGGTCAGTCTCCCTCCTCACTCTCACCCTCTGAATCTCCCTCTTTAGTGGTCAGTCTCCCTCCCCACTCCACTGAATCTCCCTCTGTAGTGGTCAGTCTCCCTCCCCACTCCACTGAATCTCCCTATTTAGTGGTCAGTCTCCCTCCCCACTCCACTGAATCTCCCTCTGTAGTGGTCAGTCTCCATCCTCACTCCTCTGATTATCCATCTTTAGTGGTCAGTCTCCCTCCCCACTCCACTGAATCTCCTTCTGTAGTGGTCAGTCTCCCTCCTCACTTCTCTGAATCTACATCTTTAGTGGTCAGTCTCCCTCCCCACTCCACTGAATCTCCCTCTTTAGTGGTCAGTCTCCCTCCCCACTCCACTGAATCTCCCTCTTTAGTGGTCAGTCTCCCTCCCCAATCCACTGAATCTACCTCTGTAGTGGTCAGTCTCCATCCCCACTCCACTGAATCTCCCTATTTAGTGGTCAGTCTCCCTCCTCATTCTTGCCCTCTGAAGAGAGAGAGAGAGGTAGAGGGACGGATGGATGCACAGACGGATAGATGGATGGACCAACGGGATGAAGGACTGCTAGATAGATAGATAGATAGATAGATAGATAGATAGATAGATAGACACATAGATAGATAGATAGATAGACAGATAGATGTATAGATAGATAGATAGATAATACTGTATATTTGTGCTCTATAAACATTATATCCACTGTATACCATTCCATCCCATCGTATCTCTGTATACTATTACTCTGTGTATAATGCATTCTGTAGACCTTTATAATGGAGGGAGGGTTTTGTTGCAGTGGCTTTAAGGCGATGCCTATGGCAGTAACATAATTATTTCAGATATATCCCTCAATGTATGTAAAATACAATTTGTTAATTGGAAATCTCATCTGGCTGCACAGACTGATACAATTATTAGGGTAATGACGGGCGTTGGATGACGGATTCTGCTGCATTGTCTTGCGTCCCCGGGCTATGCAGGAAATGGGCTATTCATTAGCCATAGAAAGTTATATTTATGTACTTATTCATTTTCCAGCTTTTTTCTTAAAGCAGCTGGACTGGAAAATACAACATCTGGCAGGAAACGAGTGGAAGGCTATGTGTATTTCTGCTGTATGTATATATACACATTATTTAATTTATATATAAGACACAGGAGATTGTTATTTCTGTCGGTTTGGGATTCTGGAGCTGGCTGTGTATTGTAGGCAGAGAACCTTAAAGAGACTCTGTAATGCAAAGTGCCTAAAAATTGATGATCCAGTGTGCTAAATAAAAATGCAGAATATTGCAAATTCACTCTAAAGTCAGGAAGTTGGGTCCAGATATTTTTTGCTGTTTGCAAGTTTTCCTTTTGCAACAAGAACCTCACATTGCAGTCACAAGTTATTTCACTAGGATGTTTTTTTTTTATGATATCATGTAATTGTCTGAGAATTGGTGGCAGGTTATTTTCGCGGTGAACTGGCAGGGGGTGGATGAGGCATTTGGACCTGGCTCCCATTGGCGCTTTTAGGATGAATTTAGATATTTTCTTTTTCTCTCTTAAATGGCCACTTAATTCAGCACAGTTTGGACCACATCACTATAAAGATCTCATAAATGCATGCTGAAATACTTTTTGAATTTTTAAATAAGTGCATTTTTCTCTGAGAAATCAAATAAAAAAAAATCTGTATTTATTTGCATGAATGACAGCCTGCTCCATGCCTGATTCATTAGTACAATCAATCAGGTTGCAGCGGTGTGTGTCCCATTTAAGTCAATGATAAGGTTTTTGAGGGGAACAGATCAGATTATCGGTTTATTTTTTTCCAGAAAAATTCAGGTTTCTGTTCTCTTGCCTCTCAGTAATTTGTGCTATGCAGACTAGATCAGGGGAGAGGATGGGTTATTGCTCTGTGCAGTGACCAAGCAAACCAAAATTTAACTCTTTCCACATCTATTTGTGCAGACATGGAATGCTGGTACTCACCTAAAACAGTGCAGTGTAACCTGAGCTCACAAGGATGCTGTGCTATCAATTATAGCCTTCCCCACAGAGCCTCACACAGAGCTGCACATGGCACTCTGCTAGTTACTCATGCAACATTTAGAAGGCAGAATAGACTTGTATTTATTTATATATAAGCCTCTGAACTAATGCCTAGGGAGGCAGGTTTGAGGGGACAGCCTATAACTGCCCCCTCCCGTGACTCTGCTTTCAATCACTAGGCAGCTAACAGTGTTACTCTTCCTCACACTCACAGCATCATCAGTAACCGGGAGAAAAAATGTTGCCGGCTGCACAATTGGAGATAAGGGGAGGTGAAGTGGGAGAGATAGCAGTGGGTTATGGGAAAAGTGAGGGAGAAAGCAGTGCAGCCCTAGAGGTGAAGGATATAGAGTTTCAGAGGGAAAGAGGAGATGTGGAGTGGGCAAGAGGGGCAAAGAGAAAGAAAGGCAACGCAACACCTCTGTATCAATCGGCCTGTGTCCTGATCCATTGGACCTGTGTCCTGATCCATTGGGCCTGTGTCCTGATCCATTGGACCTGTGTCCTGATCCATTGGGCCTGTGTCCTGATCCATTGGGCCTGTGTCCTGATCCATTCCTACTGGGTTGAAGTTCTGATGGCTGAGTAACGTCCCGGTGATGGCGTGAGAGCGCAGTTAGAAAGCCTAATGTTTATTCAGCATTTGGGCGGCCTCAGCTCAGGACTCGGCAGCACTGTCTCCTGATCCTCTGGGGCTCGCAGCTCATCAGATTTATCACTGACCTTTCCGTTTGTAATGCACAAACCGGGCTAATTCTGTTTGCAAAGGTTAAACAAGCAACTGCCATTCAAACACACAGTTAGGCTTTATCCTGTGTGCAGTCAGAAGGTGCTGTGAGTCAGACAGAGAGCTGGGGGGCCGGGACCTGGGTTCCAGAGGAGCTCACTGTACACCGTCTTAGAGCACACTATTACTCCCCATCACAGACACCTTTTTATTCTATTAAAAGGGTGCCGATAGCTTCATTAGTGCTGCAATAAACACATGGATTACATTCGGAGACAGTAACAATAAGACCAGAAATTGGTACAGGAGGAGAGGAGGCCATGTTGTGAGGGGGCCGCTGGATGGATAGATGTTACAGGGAGGGAGAGGAGTATTGTATGAGATAGTTGGTGAAGTTAGGGGTAAGTGTTATGCTTCTCGGAAAAGAAGATTGGGAAAGGTCTATCGAAGAGAGGTAGGGAATTCCAGAGTGGCGGCTGCTCTTGAGAAGTCTTTGAGGTGAACATGGGAGGAGGTCATGAGGAGGAATAGAGTTGCATAGACAAGTTGGGTAGGTTGGAGTGTGTTTGCCTTCATCACTGCGCTCCTCTATGCTCCATAAGAACACCTCATTACCCCCTAGGAACTGCCCTCTCATACTTCACTTCTCCTTACTTATTCCCAACCCCCCAGAGGCCCACACTACTATGCCCAGTTGTACGATACAAGGTGCTACCCCTTGGTACCTGTATCGCATGTTGCACACTATTCTGGCTTTTGTTTTGGTCATTTGGGGTTTTGCATCTTTCTGAGATCCAGACCTCACTAAGAGATATCAGGGTGTCTTATTTACGCATTCTGTCATCTGCTTTGTGAGAAATATGTCAGTAACTTATTACCATCCCCTCTCTCCACAATACCATCTCCTCTCTCCACATTATCATCCCCTCTCTACACATTACCATCCCCTCTTTCCACATTACTGTCTCCACTATAGCTCTTCACAATCCCCTCTCCAGTACCTCTCTCCACTGTCCTTGCACCACTATAAACCTTACAGCATCTCACGCCACTCTCCCCAGCCTTCCTAGTTCATTTCTCTCCATTAACTCAACCCCTCACTTTACTCTAACTCAATCTGTCCTCTCTCCCCAGCTCACTCCTTCCACTTATCACTCTCCTCATCTCACTCTAACCACTCTTCCCAGCCCCTCTCTACATTCTGTTCCTGGTCGACCAAGTACCTCTCTCGAAAATGCCCCTCTCAACTTTCCACAGCCTCTCTATCTCCACTGTCCTCAACTTCTCTCCCCACCATATCTCTCTCAAACTTCTCTCTCCAGCCCTCTCTGTCTCTCTCTCCTAGACCCTCTCTCTTTCCCATACCCTCTCTGTGATCTCTCATCACCTCTCTGTCTCTCTTTCCCAGACCCTCTCTGTCTCTCTCTCCTAGACCCTCTCTCTTTCCCAGACTCTCTCTGTGATCTCTCCAGCCCTCTCTGTCTCTCTCTCCTAGACACTCTCTCTTTCCCAGACTCTCTCTGTGATCTCTCCAGCCCTCTCTGTCTCTCTCTCCTAGACCCTCTCTCTTTCCCAGACTCTCTCTGTGATCTCTCCAGCCCTCTCTGTCTCTCTCTCCTAGACCCTCTCTCTTTCCCAGACCCTCTCTGTGATCCCTCCAGCCCTCTCTGTCTCTCTCTCCTAGACCCTCTCTCTTTCCCAGACCCTCTCTGTGATCCCTCCAGCCCTCTCTGTCTCTCTCTCCTAGACCCTCTCTCTTTCCCTGACGCTCTCTCTGATCTCTCCAGCCCTCTCTGTCTCTCTCTCCTAGACCCTCTCTCTTTCCCAGACCCTCTCTGTGATCCCTCCAGCCCTCTCTGTCTCTCTCTCCTAGACCCTCTCTCTTTCCCTGACGCTCTCTGTGATCTCTCCAGCACCTCTCTGTGATCTCTCCAGCCCTCCCTGTCTCTCTCTCTCCTAGACACTCTCTCTTTCCCAGACCCTCTCTGTGATCCCTCCAGCCCTCCCTGTCTCTCTCTCCTAGACCCTCTCTCTTTCCCAGACCCTCTCTGCCTCCACCCATCTTGCAGCTCTTGGGGCTGCTCTTTGTAATTACTGTCAATGTGAGTGACATTTTTAGTCCTGGGGCTCCTTCCAGTGCCAGGGGGACATGTAGCCCCCTTCTCAGCACTTAATAAAACACATGTATGTTTCTCCTTAATGTGCAGAACCTGCCCAGGGAGACTTTGTCACCCACGCCAGAGATGGCAAAACTAATGTGTCCTGTCCACTTCTCTTATTGGATGCCCAATCAGACCTTATCAATATGGACAACCTTATGTGTATTATACAGCAGATAGATAGACCCCAGCCCTATGCTCTCTCACTTTATCTCCTATACTATATACAGTCCGCTTACATTTGTTTCTCTGAATACCCCCCCCCCCCCCAATTACTTCGGCCCTCTCCCAGTAGCCCACCCATGTTTGTCTCCTCTACTTGATACAATCTTCGTGCACTCATCTCTCCGAGTGCCCCCTCATTATCCACTCCATTCCTATCTCACTGTGTCTCTTGCCTTCACTCCCCCCCCCCCCCCCATCTGTTTACAATGGTCCTGCTTTGACAGCAAGTGTCTTTATAAACACTACTAACGAGTCTTGTCTAATTATTTTCAAAATTAGCACTTTCAGATTGTATGGTATAATTAAGGTTCATTAGATGTACAAGCTTTGTATGTGTGTTTGAGTTTAGACTTTGTACAGACTGGTTTCTTACCAGTGTGACTGCCTGGTTATTAACACTATAATAACTAATTACTGGGCATGGTTCACAGGCTCATTTACATAATGTGTTTGTCATTTTTCCCATGGTACCTGCACTGATACAGTTGTCAGAGTATTTGTATTTATAGCTTTGATTGTGTCCATCACATTTTATGCATTGCATATGGAGTTTACTTTCTCATGATTCATATCATTACGGGTGAGGTCTCACTTATGATGCAGTTTTTTTAGTAGAGCTAGGTGGCATGGAAGGGGATGATAATGGGCATGGGAGGAAATGATGATGGGGCATGGAAGGAAATGATGATGGGGCATGGGAGCAGATGATGATGGGGCATGGGAGGAGATGATAATGGGGTATGGGAGGAAATGATGATGGGGCATGGGAGGAAATGATGATGGGGCATGGGAGGAGATGATGATGGGGCATGGGAGGAGATGATGATGGGGCATGGGAGGAAATGCTTATGGAGCATGGGGGGAGATGATAATGGGGTATGGGAGGAAATGATGATGGGGCATGGGAGGAAATGATTATGGGGCATGGGAGGAAATGATGATGGGGCATGGGAGGAGATGATAATGGGGTATGGGAGGAAATGATGATGGGGCATGGGAGGAAATGATGATGGGGCATGGGAGGAAATGATGATGGGGCATGGGAGGAAATGATGATGGGGCATGGGAGGAAATGATGATAATGGGGTATGGGAGGAAATGATGATGGGGCATGGGAGGAGATGATGATGGAGCATGGGAGGAGATGATGATGGGGCATGGGAGGAGATGATGATGGGGCATGGGAGGAAATGCTTATGGAGCACGGGGGGAGATGATAATGGGGTATGGGAGGAAATGATGATGGGGCATGGGAGGAAATGATTATGGGGCATGGGAGGAAATGATGATGGTTGGGCATGGGAGGAAATGATGATGGTGGGGCATGAGAGGAAATGATGATGGGGCATGGGAGGAAATGATGATGGGGCATGGGAGGAGATGATGGTGGAGCATGGGAGGAAATGATGGTGGGGCATGGGAGGAAATGATGATGGGGCATGGGAGGAGATGATTATGGGTCATGGCAGGAAATGATGATGGGGCATCGGAGGAGATGCTTATGGAGCATGGGAGGAGATGATGATGGGGCATGGGAGGAGGTGATGATAGGTAATGGGAGGAGGTGATGATGGGGAATGGGAGGAAGTGATAATGGGGCATGGGAAGAGGGTGATGATGGGTAATGAGAGGAGCTGACGGGCAATGGGAGAAAGTGATGATGGGGAATGGGAGGAAGTGATAATGGCAAATGAGCACAGATTGGGGCAGAGCAGACGGTTGGACTTTATTTGGAGTTGAGTTGAGATACAGGTGGGTGCGTTGATGACGGGGAATGGGAGTAGATGATGATGGGGCATTGGAAGAGTTGATGATAGGACATGGGAGCAGTTGATGATCGGGAGTGGGAGTAGGTGATAATCATGAATGGGAGATGATGATGATGGGGAATGAGAGGAGGTGATAATGGCAAATGAGAGGTACAGAGCGAGCAGAGCAGAGCAGAGAGGGTTGGACTTTATTTGGAGATTAGTTGAGGTACAGGGGTGTGCAGTGATGATGGGGAATGGGAAAAGGTAATAATAGCAAATGCGAGGCACAGATCATGGCCGAATAGAGAAGGTTGGACTGTATTTGGAGATGAGTTGAGATACAGGGGGTGTGGTGCTGTGGGGGCTTTGTAAATTAGGCTTGAGATTTTGATTTGTATCCTTGATAAGACAGGGTGCCAGTGTAAGGATTGGCAGAGGGGGCAGTAGATAATGAGCGTTGGGTGAGGTATATGAGTCTGGCAGAAGCGTTCAAGATAGATTGGAGGGTGGGAAAGTGGTTAAGTGGAAGGCCATTGAAGAAGCAGCACTGAAGCTGGGACATGACAAGAGTGTGAATTAGGGATGATTATGTCCATCAGGTCCTGCTCTATTGCATTTTGTGACTGCATTGGTTTTAGATGATGCTCCTACAGGCTAATCTGAATATGATTACACAAGTAATTAATACATAGCAATCGGGTGTAAGTATTTTATGCAATGTCTTGTACTCTCATGTCCTCCTTAACCTGTCACTAACAGAAGGACCTGCAATGAATTGCTTTGCCTTTAGTTAAATGTCCTTTTAGAGCTAAGGTGGCGAAGCACAGCTGCAACAAGCACTTGGCATCCTGCTCCATGTAAATGAGCTGCCCATTCTGTGGTCAGCATCCTCTCTGTATGCTGCCCAAGTACACAGTTCGACTGGTCGCACCACGTGATGCACATTCCAGCATAACTCCAACAGATTTACACACGGCTTATGGGCACGCTGGCAGCGGGATCTCCTGCTGGGGTTCTGCATGCTCTGTATTATCTCTGCCTGCTCTGCATCTGCCAACCCAATACTGCAAGCTCTGCAGAACAGCGGAGAGCCCGGGAGATTTGGGTTTTGTGCAGAAACAGAGAACCAACATCTTCAAGGTGTTCTATTTATTCTCAGAGTGTATACATTGTATCAGTTATTGACTACTTCTACTGGGTAAACAAAAACAGAATTCATGTTTTAAACATTGCATTTTTTTGCATTAAAAAAAGATAGAACATGATTTTGTTCAGAAAGGCAGATTTTGGCTGTTTTTTTGCATAAACAAATATAAAATAAAACCTGTTTTAACTTCTTTGAAGCTATCAGGAAATCACAAAGTTTACTGTGGAGTATGGTATGTAGGTCTCATTGGCAGAGATGTGTAACTTATACAGCCATGTCATTCCTGATTGGCTAAGAGAAGCAAGACCCCAGAGCAGTTACACATTTGCATCCATTGACTGTGGTCTGAGAGCATCACTTAAAAAAGAAAACACAATGTGACATATTTATAAATGTTCTCTTTCTGATGAAATAAATAAAATAAAAAGATACCATGTATATTTAATGATCTGGAATTATATACTGCTACTGCAGCATATCATGTGTTAGAGCACTGAATATCACAGTCTGGCAGTACCCATGTATGCCCTGGCGCCTGTGGCTTTGTATGTCTTCCAGACAGCTGTGGCTCCTGGTACGGCTGGCAATACCCATTGCTGCCCTGGCCATGGTGGCTATGTATCTCCTCCAGCCAGCTCTGGCACATGCTGCGGCTCTTAGTACCCACTGATGCCCCGGTACCTCTATCTCTTTAACAGCCAGCTCTGGCACATTCTGTGGCTCTCAGTACCCATTGATGCCCCGGGACCTCTGTCTCTCTTTCAGCCGGCTCTGGCACATTCTGTGGCTCTCAGTACCCATTGATGCCCCGGGACCTCTGTCTCTCTTTCAGCCGGCTCTGGCACATGCTGTGGCTCTCAGTACCCATTGATGCCCTGGGACCTCTGTCTCTCTTTCAGCCGGCTCTGGCACATGCTGTGGCTCTCAGTACACATTGATGCCCCGGGACCTCTGTCTCTCTTTCAGACGGCTCTGGCACATGGTGCGGCTCTCAGTACCCATTGATGCCCCAGGACCTCTGTCTCTCTTTCAGCCGGCTCTGGCACATGGTTCTGCTCTCTCCCAGCACCTATTGCTGCCCTGGCCCCAGTGGTTTGGTTTCTCCTCCAGCCAGCTCTTTTACATGGTATGGTTGGCAGTAACCATTGGTGCCCTGGCCCAGGTGGCTCTTTCCTTACTCCTGACAGCTTTTTTTACATGGTATGGTTGGCAATACCCATTGGTGCCCTGGCGCCTGTGGCTTTGTATGTCTTCCAGACAGCTGTGGCTCCTGGTACGGCTGGCAATACCCATTGCTGCCCTGGCCATGGTGGCTATGTATCTCCTCCAGCCAGCTCTGGCACATGCTGCGGCTCTTAGTACCCACTGATGCCCCGGTACCTCTATCTCTTTAACAGCCAGCTCTGGCACATTCTGTGGCTCTCAGTACCCATTGATGCCCCGGGACCTCTGTCTCTCTTTCAGCCGGCTCTGGCACATGCTGTGGCTCTCAGTACCCATTGATGCCCCGGGACCTCTGTCTCTCTTTCAGCCGGCTCTGGCACATGCTGTGGCTCTCAGTACACATTGATGCCCCGGGACCTCTGTCTCTCTTTCAGACGGCTCTGGCACATGGTGCGGCTCTCAGTACCCATTGATGCCCCAGGACCTCTGTCTCTCTTTCAGCCGGCTCTGGCACATGGTTCTGCTCTCTCCCAGCACCTATTGCTGCCCTGGCCCCAGTGGTTTGGTTTCTCCTCCAGCCAGCTCTTTTACATGGTATGGTTGGCAGTAACCATTGGTGCCCTGGCCCAGGTGGCTCTTTCCTTACTCCTGACAGCTTTTTTTACATGGTATGGTTGGCAATACCCATTGGTGCCCTGGCGGCTCTTTCGGTACTCCTTCCAGCTCTTTTACATGGTGTGGCTGGCAGTACCCATTGGTGCCCTGGCCCGGGTGGCTCTTTTTTTACTCCTGCCAGCTCTTTTACATGGTATGGTTGGCAGTGCCCATTGGTGCCCTGGCCTGGATGGCTCTTTCTTTACTCCTGCCAGCTCTTTTACATGGTATGGTTGGCAGTGCCCATTGGTGCCCTGGCCTGGATGGCTCTTTTTTTACTCCTGCCAGCTCTTTTACATGGTATGGTTGGCAGTGCCCATTGGTGCCCTGGCCTGGATGGCTCTTTCTTTTCTCCTGCCAGCTCTTTTACATGGTATGGTGGCAGTACTTATTGGTGCCCTGGCCCAGGTGGCTCTTTCTTTACTCCTGCCAGCTCTTTTACAGGGTACGGTTGGCAGTACCCATTGGTGCCCTGGCCCGGGTGGCTCTTTCTTAACTCCTGCCAGCTCTTTTACATGGTATGGTTGGCAGTACTTATTGGTGCCCTGGCTCAGGTGGCTCTTTCTTTACTCCTGCCAGCTCTTTTACATGGTATGGTTGGCAGTGCCCATAGGTGCCCTGGCCTGGGTGGCTCTTTCTTTACTCCTGCCAGCTCTTTTACATGGTATGGTTGGCAGTACCCATTGCTGCCCTGGCCCGGGTGGCTCTTTCTTTACTCCTGCCAGCTCTTTTACATGGTAATGTTGGCAGTGCCCATTGCTGATCATCTCTCACATTATCTGGAGCCAGTCTGAGCAGAGCAACCCAACTGATTCTGGAACTACCAAACTGCAGAGGTGTCCGAATAGTCGCAGGGCGTGGGAAGGAGGAAGCACCTGCCTAGCACAGAGCTTCGAGCAGCTGAATACCAGCAGTGTGATAGCCTCCAAACCACCCCACATCAGCCTGATAATGCAGAGGAGCTTTCTATCTGCAAAATGGCAATGTAGTAGCTAAAATTGCCAGTGCTTTTAAATAGACTAATGGATACTCCTTTAGTGTGTAGAACACTTGCATTAAGAAGCTAAGACGTAATGGTTTTGTTTGTTATGTATTTATATTTTTCTTTGCTTCTATTTAGTTTCTCAAGGAACTGTAGTAAAAAAGTGATACAGAAAAGGTCTCATTTATTGAAAAAATGAGAGATAAACAAAAATAAATATAATAGCAATTAGATGCAATTAAAACTGTAAGTGGACGTGCCTTAAAATTGATGTAGACGGCAGAGTAAACAGCAATTAAGACCGTTCTATTTTTTTAATTACAATCATTTGCAATTGCAAGTTTATTTTTATGTGTAATTTTCATTTCTGCAATAAACCAGAGCTTTTCTGTGTTCTTTTAATGTGTGGCCAGAGCCCGATGCATCACTGGCCACTGATGGGAGAAGCAAAAATAAGACACATTGTATAAATATATTGCTGTGTAAATAGGGACAAGACCCTTGAATAAGGGAAGAAGAGGCAATAAGTGTCCAGTGCCCTGAATAGGGTCATGTGACTGGTCCTGGGATGGGTTGCCACGGTAACGGGATGCTGAGGTCTGAGCACACCAGATAGCAGCGCACAGCCTTGTAGGAGGATGCAGATAAGATGCTCATTGTCCGGAGGTCTGGTGCACAGGCCACATGTGCAGTGCAGCGTGTCCAAAGGAGACACGGGAAGCAATGTGATTATACAGGACTCCATGGCCCCAGAAATGACTCTATTAGCACCAAAATGAAATGTCATGGAAAGGGACAGCGACGTCCCTCATTCATGTATGTAAAATAATGTCCCTGCAGCGTGACATAAGGTTACTGGACTTCATTTTTGTATTGTTCATTTTTCCATTTAAATTAAAGACATTTGTATATATATATATATAGTAAATAAATACATTTGTGCTCACATTTGAATGTCTAAAACAAGTTTAAAAACCTGCTTCCTGCTCAGAATTCCGAGAAAAACAGTTATTGCACTGCATTCTGGGAAGTTGAACTGGGACATGCAAATGTGCCCACAAATGCCTCGCTCTTCAATCCTTAGCCATTATCAAACATGGCTTCCTTTAAGTAAATATAGTACATTTGTGCTCACATTTGAAATAAGTGAAATAACTTCCTGCTCAGAATTCCAAGAAGTTGGGCGGGGACATGCAAATGAGCACACAATGCATTTTTAATTCAAAAAACGTATACATGGCTCCTTTTAGGCATATGCCTGCTATATTACCAGCTTTAAGCAAAGAATAGGATGGTCTATTCACAAGCCAGGGGACCTACTCACAGACAGCACTGTTTTGATCAAATGGATCTCATCAGTGTGGGGCTGGTTCCTTGCTTGTGCTATCCACCACAACATCATTTAGTGACATACAGGTAGTTTAAACCCTGGAGGCATCCTTGACACTTTGGTGATGGTTGTATGTATGAGGGGATGCATCTAGTTTTGTAGGACAGAGCTTCCATTCCTTCATGCAAGCCATCAGAGCATGTGCAGGAGAAGGGGCAGGTGTCAAATTCCAAACCGTCCAATGATTTAACAACCCAGCACACCATCCACAATTCCATAGCATAGCTTAATGTTCGAAGCTATCAGAAAATACCCAAGTCAGACTAGATGGAAACCTCTATATGCAAACAGATTCTTCAAATAATATTATTTTCTCAAAAAAAATATAAGCTCTTACATAGATTATAAAGGGGATCACTTTGCCTCGTTACAGCTTATAATATGAAGTTTTCAAGGTAAATTTTCTGGCATTAATGTATTTTTCTAATAAAAATACATTTGTACATACTATTATAATATGATCATATTGCATTATAATACTATTTTATAGCAGCGTAATATCAGGAGCCTTTTCCGTGTCCTGTAGTCTCCGTATCTTATATTATATCCCGCTTTCGCCATCCTCGCGCTCCTCTGGCTCACATCCCACATCACAATATTCGGAAGCTAAATCATTTGCACAAAAAGCTGAAAATGTGAAAAATGTCCCAAAATGGACAGCTGTAATGTGTCCGGTAACAAGGCAGGTGTCACGCGGGCGAGCATTTGTCTGGCTTTATGATCGCTGGGAGCACATCAGCCGCCGGCGCTCATTGGTCCTGGTGCAATTTGTGCCATGTGGATGATATATCCAGGGTTTAATGGAAATTAATGCAGAAAAGGGCTGTATATTAGCACTGCCAGGCCTGTGAGTTAACCCCTGCATGCATTACTTGGCAGATTTCTAAAAGTGACACCGCCGGACTTCCATATGTGGTGTAATATAAAACTGTGGCAGTAACAATTAGTACTTGACCAATTACATCTGCATTGATGTTTGCAGTTTTAAGACAACCTTTCTGATCCACCCACTAAAATTGTCCTCTATCTCTTGCTATTGGCAGACAATTGTAAATAACTGCTGATTATTCCATTTGGGGTCTGAATCTGTTACCTTCAGTCTAAAGCGGTGGGGAAAATAAAAACTGGGCATGCTCTGAACCAATGGAGTAGATTACTCCCCTGGGTATGAGCATGCCTACTCTATTTTTTCCATATAACACTTAAGACAATAGTTTCCAAGTCCAAGGGGTTAATCAGCAATTATTGGCTATGATCTGCAATTAGCAAATTATACAGTGTCCTGAGTGGGTGTATCAGTGATGAGCAAATCATTAATGATAATTAAGTAGGAAAAATGTATCTAGTTCTTAATTAGAAAGGATAAATACACTACCTCTATAGGAGCCTGGAGAGATCCATGATGCATTGGTAGAAGATGTGTGTGGGAGGGGGGATGACATTTCTGCAGAGTTGCAGTGAATGATGCAAGGTGTCTGCTTCTGGGACAGTGAGGGGGGATGGATATTGTCTCTATTTCAGTCTTTTCCAATTATCTTTACCATGGCTCCATGTTCCCTCCACCCCTCTCTTCACTGATAGACAAAACACACACTCTCTTGATTCAGCTCTGAGGAAGTGGTTGTGATATATGCACATGACTTATACAGCTGCTAATGTTGCTAGTTTGGTACATACATGACAAGCAAGTGTCTTTTATCTTGAACTTCAGTGACCCATTAAGCACATCTACCCTTTCCTGGTCTCCATTCTGGCCAGACATGGCGGCCGCGTATCGGCGATGGATCCTCAATGCGCGTTTTCCTTTTCTAATGTCGCTGCCTCACTTCTCCTCATCACAATTAATTATTTTGCAGCAAATGAAAGTCATGCCCAGCATTGATTTACCAATGTAGCAATTAACCAGAGAGGCAAAACAACTGTTTGTAATTATAGAGCGCCGGAGTCTCCATGTGCGTCCCGCGAGCCGGGAATGTTTTGGATTTGACATCTCTCCCTAATTCCAATTACTGGCCGAGCGAGAGCTCAATCTGCCCAAATATCTGTGCCCGTCTTGTCTTTGAGGTTTGGGATTCCCCGGCATTTAATAAAATCACAATTTATTTCCGTTTTTTTCTTGAGTAATTAGCTTTTTTTTTATATTTTTGTACTGAAATATATCTTGGCATTTGTAGTGGGTGATGGTACAAAAGACACAACATAAAGGACCACTGAATTTGTACATTTATAGTGGGACGCTTTAAAGAACTAGACGTGATAACGAGAATAATATAATTACAAAGTTAAAAAAATGAATGTTTTTTTTAAATTTATTAATTGTCCACTATAATGGTTTAACAGGAGCTAGATGTTTTAATTAGACACTGATCTTTAATAAAATTACTATTTACTTATTTAGAAATGCAATATTAATTTCAAATCTCAACTTGTAAACCTATATTTCATTTGCTTGTCTCCACCCCCTTATGAGGTTATCAGGAGGTGGGAACAACTTTGGTTGGGAGGAGGTCCTAAACGGTCAGGTACAAGCTTGTGTTTCAGTAGGAGTGGATGCTCTTCATTGGCTGGAGACTTTTTGTGTAATATCTCATATTTCTGGCTTTAGCTGGACAGTGTCGGTATGATATGGATAATACCTACATTAGTCAGGTATATATCTAACTGCACTGAATAATATCATTATGATCAGGCATTCAAACTTCTATCCATAATATGATTGGTTGAAGATTGACCCCAAATGAGGACATTTGCTGGTTGAAGATCGCCCCTTGTGGTTCAAGAAAAGCCTCACATGTGTTTGATATTCATAACAAACAAACAACATTACCATCTTTGTAAGCTAGGGACATAAACATTTTTAGACCAAGCCCCTCTTATACTTACAGTCATGGATGCCTACAGATACCTGCAGAGACATAAAAATGTTTTTCTAATTGAAATTGTGCTCAAAAAGCATGTAAGTGCATTTGAAATTAATACTTAACAATCCCATAGGCACAAGTGGGACATTTTAAAATATTTTTTTTAATTAATAGGTTGAGTCATTATACAAATGAGAACATCAACCATTGGCAATAATATACCTCCACATAACATATATCAATTTCCAGAGAAACATAGACCCCAGTATTCAAGAGGTTAATACAAATCCATTAACACACATGGCCTACAATCGATTTTACTATTAAAGGGCTATGGGCAAACGTTATATGTTTACTTATCTTGTCCAAACCCTGACATTCATGTTTTCTGTTTGTTCCTACGGCTGTGTCTTATCAAGTAAATCAGTAAAATGCTGGATTAGGTGTAATATTATGAGTAGGCACATAATACTGCCCCTCGTATATTACTGGCAAGACATGGATGTACGGGCTGCAAGTGAATGGAATTGAAAAGCTAAGGAACTTTACTGAAAAAATCTCTTGCACTTTAAATACGTATCTTTACAAGTTGCGAATGTGGGATTTTTCAAACATAAATATATATATATTTTGTTGTTCAGTGGTCCTTTAAGACGCCCAGGTGTGGGGATGCCATCTTACAATTGCTGTATGTTGAAGGATAGAGGAATATTTAAGTAAAGGTGCAATTGTATGCATATATTTTATTTAGGAACTAGTAACTTGCCTGTCATAAATGACAGTGTCATGTGCTGTGTCCAATTGTCTGTACTGTCTCTCTATGTGCTGTCTTGCTCTCTCTCTCTCTCTGTGCCGTCTCTTTCAATGTGCCCTGTTTCTCTCTCTCTCTGTGCCATCTCTCTCAATGTGCCCTGTTTCTCTCTCTCTCTCTCTCTCTCTCTCTCTGTGCCTTCTCTCTCAATGTGCCCTGTTTCTCTCTCTCTCTCTCTCTCTCTCTCTCTGTGCCGTCTCTTTCAATGTGCCCTGTTTCTCTCTCTCTCTGTGCCGTCTCTCTCAATGTGCCCTGTTTCTCTCTCTCTCTCTCTGTCTCTGTGCCTTCTCTCTCAATGTGCCCTGTTTCTCTCTCTCTCTCTCTCTCTCTCTCTCTGTGCCGTCTCTTTCAATGTGCCCTGTTTCTCTCTCTCTCTGTGCCGTCTCTCTCAATGTGCCCTGTTTCTCTCTCTCGCTCTCTCTCTCTCTCTGTGCCTTCTCTCTCAATGTGCCCTGTTTCTCTCTCTCTCTGTACCCTCTCCCTCTCTCTGTGTACGCTCTGTGTGTGTGCGATCTCTCTGTGCACTTTATCTTTCTGTGCACAATCTCTCTGCTCTCTCTCTCTGTGTACCCTCTTTCTCTTTCTGTGCCCCCTGTCTCTCTACATGCCCTCTGCCTCTCTCTGTGCCCTCTCCCTCTCTCTCTGTGTCCTCTCTCTCTCTGCCCGCTTTCTCTCTCTCTCTGTTGCCTCTGTCTCTCTACGTGACCCTCTTTTTCTCTCTGTGCCCTCTGCCTCTCTCTCTGTGTCCTCTGTCTCTCTATGTGCCCTCTTTCTCTCTCTGTGCCCTCTTTCTCTCTCTGTGCCCTCTTTCTCTCTCTGTGCCCTCTTTCTCTCTCTGTGCCCTCTCTTTCTCTCTCTGTGCCTTCTCTGCTCTCTCTGTGTCCTCTCTGTGTCCTCTCTGTCTCTCTCTGTGCACTCTCTCACTGTGCCTTTTCTTTCTCTCTGTGCCTTTTCTTTCTCTTTGTCCTCTCTGTCTCTCTCTGTGCACTCCCTCTCTGTGCCCTCTGTCTCTCTCTGTACCCTCTGTCTCTCTCTGTGCCCTCTGTCTCTCTCTGTGCCTTCTTTCTCTCTGTGCCTTCTTTCTCTCTGTGCCTTCTCTGCCTCTCTCTCTCTCTGCCCTCTGCCTCTCTCTCTGTGCACTCTCCCTCTGTGCCCTCTGTCTCTCTCTGTGCCTTTTCTTTCTTTCTCTGTGTCCTCTCTGTCTCTCTCTCTGTGCCCTCTGTCTCTCTCTGCGCCCTCTGTCTCTGTCTGTGCCTTCTCTTTCTCTCTGTGCCTTCTTTCTCTCTGTGCCTTCTCTGCCTCTCTCTCTGTGCCCTCTGCCTCTCTCTCTGTGCCCTCTGTCTCCCTCTGTGCCCTCTGTCTCTCTCTGTGCCTTCTCTTTCTCTCTGTGCCTTCTTTCTCTCTGTGCCTTCTCTGCCTCTCTCTCTGTGCCCTCTGCCTCTCTCTCTGTGCACTCTCCCTCTGTGCCCTCTGTCTCTCTCTGTGCCTTCTCTTTCTCTCTGTGCCTTTTCTGCTCTCTCTCAGTGTCCTCTCTGTGCACTCTCCCTCTGTGCCCTCTGTCTCTCTCTGTGCCCTCTGTCTCCCTCTGTGTCCTCTGTCTCTCTCTGTGCCTTCTCTTTCTCTCTGTGCCTTCTTTCTCTCTGTGCCTTCTCTGCCTCTCTTTCTGTGCCCCCTGTCTCTCTACATGCCCTCTGCCTCTCTCTGTGCCCTCTCCCTCTCTCTCTGTGTCCTCTCTCTCTCTGCCCGCTTTCTCTCTCTCTCTGTTGCCTCTGTCTCTCTACGTGACCCTCTGTTTCTCTCTGTGCCCTCTGCCTCTCTATGTGGTCTCTGCCTCTCTCTCTGTGTCCTCTGTCTCTCTATGTGCCCTCTTTCTCTCTCTGTGCCCTCTTTCTCTCTCTGTGCCCTCTTTCTCTCTCTGTGCCCTCTTTCTCTCTCTGTGCCCTCTTTCTCTCTCTGTGCCCTCTCTTTCTCTCTCTGTGCCTTCTCTGCTCTCTCTGTGTCCTCTCTGTGTCCTCTCTGTCTCTCTCTGTGCACTCTCTCACTGTGCCTTTTCTTTCTCTCTGTGCCTTTTCTTTCTCTTTGTCCTCTCTGTCTCTCTCTGTGCACTCCCTCTCTGTGCCCTCTGTCTCTCTCTGTACCCTCTGTCTCTCTCTGTGCACTCTGTCTCTCTCTGTGCCTTCTTTCTCTCTGTGCCTTCTTTCTCTCTGTGCCTTCTCTGCCTCTCTCTCTCTCTGCCCTCTGCCTCTCTCTCTGTGCACTCTCCCTCTGTGCCCTCTGTCTCTCTCTGTGCCTTTTCTTTCTTTCTCTGTGTCCTCTCTGTCTCTCTCTCTGTGCCCTCTGTCTCCCTCTGTGCCCTCTGTCTCTCTCTGCGCCCTCTGTCTCTGTCTGTGCCTTCTCTTTCTCTCTGTGCCTTCTTTCTCTCTGTGCCTTCTCTGCCTCTCTCTCTGTGCCCTCTGCCTCTCTCTCTGTGCCCTCTGTCTCCCTCTGTGCCCTCTGTCTCTCTCTGTGCCTTCTCTTTCTCTCTGTGCCTTCTTTCTCTCTGTGCCTTCTCTGCCTCTCTCTCTGTGCCCTCTGCCTCTCTCTCTGTGCACTCTCCCTCTGTGCCCTCTGTCTCTCTCTGTGCCTTCTCTTTCTCTCTGTGCCTTTTCTGCTCTCTCTCAGTGTCCTCTCTGTGCACTCTCCCTCTGTGCCCTCTGTCTCTCTCTGTGCCCTCTGTCTCCCTCTGTGTCCTCTGTCTCTCTCTGTGCCTTCTCTTTCTCTCTGTGCCTTCTTTCTCTCTGTGCCTTCTCTGCCTCTCTCTCTGTGCCCTCTGCCTCTCTCTCTGTGCACTCTCCCTCTGTGCCCTCTGTCTCTCTCTGTGCCTTCTCTTTCTCTCTGTGCCTTCTCTGCTCTCTCTGTGTCCTCTCTGTCTCTCTCTGTGCACTCTCCCTCTGTGCCCTCTGTCTCTCTCTGTGCCTTCTTTCTCTCTGTGCCTTCTCTGCCTCTCTCTCTGTGCCCTCTGCCTCTGTGCCCTCTGTCTCTCTCTGTGACTTCTCTTTCTCTCTGTGCCTTCTTTCTCTCTGTGCCTTCTCTGCCTCTCTCTCTCTGTGCCCTCTGCGTCTCTCTCTGTGCACTCTCCCTCTGTGCCCTCTGTCTCTCTCTGTGCCTTCTCTGCTGTCTCTCAGTGTCCTCTCTGTCTCTCTCTGTGCACTCTCCCTCTGTGCCCTCTGTCTCTCTCTGTGCACTCTCCCTCTGTGCCCTCTGTCTCTCTCTGTGCCTTCTCTTTCTCTCTGTGCCTTCTCTGCTCTCTCTCAGTGTCTTCTCTGTCTCTCTCTGTGCACTCTCCCCCTGTGCCCTCTGTCTCTCTCTGTGCGCTCTCTCTCGTGCCTTGCAGCTGCACATGTGCATTTTTTTCCAGCGAAGAAGGCGCAAATAATAAGCGACTGCGCATGCGCGGTTTGAACAAGTCCAGAATTTAACAATAGTAACACCCGGGTGCGCCACACTTGGGTAATTATTATGGTGGATCTCTTTACTTAGGTCTGGCTCTGAGAGGATACATTAAGCCACACTCTGTATGTAGATCGCATGGGCATATTAGATGGGCTTTTTGCTCCGCATTGTTCCACCAGTGAGTAACCCCCCCCCCCCCCCCCCGTACCCTCTTGTTTACAATCTCCAGTACATGTAATTACTAAATAATTAATAACAAGTGGAATGTGTTAAGGAGTGGGCATCGGAAAACAACAATAATTAGCATTTATCCGAGTTTCTGTCACAACAGTAAATTATCCCAGTGCGAGCGGGGGGGTTATTATGGGACTTGCGTCGGTCTCCTCAGTCGCCACGCCGCGGCCATTGTGATCGCAGCGTCCTGGCTCGCTCCCTTTTTATAACTTCCTGTTTGTGTGTTTTTTTTTTCCTTTAAAGAACATAATGTATCTGGAATTATACGCTGCGCGGATCACATTACGCAGAATATTAATGCTTTCTTGCTCCCCAGATAGCAGACAAAATAAATACACTGTACTCCTATACATCATGCTTCTATAATAGCACTCAGAGTTATAATCAAGGAGCCGCCATATTAAATTGCTACACGGAATAATAACACAAATCAGAGTGGGTTATTTTATCACTTATTTGCTGTTTGCTTTCTGTCTCATTACAGCTAGGCTGCCATTAAATGTGTGTTTTGTGCCATTGATATTGCGATCAGTGTGTTACTTAGCTCAGAGGGAGTACATTTCTGTAGGTGGAATTAAAACACCTGCCATTAGCAGCAGCTCTGGCTTCCAATAAAGTAAGTATATAACATATCCTCACTTGAAATATGTCAACTATACTCTACTTTATATCTTATATGCTGTGAGGTGGCTGGGGATGTTTCTATCTGCACAATGGGAATGTGGCATCTACAACGGATAGTGCGTCATCGCGCCTCCAATCTGTCCACAGATGCAAATTAACATATCACGGAAGACATTTTTTCTTATTAAAGTTATATTTATAGCCTTTCTTTCTCTAGTTATATATATTTTCCCTTTTTTTTGTGTGTTATTCAGTTGTTTCCGACTCTCCGTGACCTCATGGACTGTTAACCCACCATGCACATCTTTATGTCCATGGTTATGCTGATCCACTTGGGTTTTCATGGCCGAGATACTGGAATGGGTTCTTTCTCCAGTGGGCCACATAGGTATTCCTAAGTGGTCTCCCATCCAAGCACTGGCCAGGCCCAACCCTGTTCGTCTTCATGGTGGTGTGACCTCTTGGTTCCCTGACTGGAATCAAACCCAGGTTGCAGCGGTGAAAGCACTGAATACTAACCACTGGACCACCAGGGAACCCTTTTTCCTTATACAAGTGCCCTCATTATCCTCCCAGACGTCCATATATTGATTTTACCTCCGCAGATGCAAATAAGCACACTGTGTGACAAATTAACCTATCATTGTCACACATTAGAGTTGCTACACAAACAACGTCTCAAAAATGATTTATTTTAGAGAAAAATGGCTAGTAGAGATAGACAATTTTTAATGATGTTGAAAAATAAATGAATAAACATCTTTGTTTTGGGGTGATAGAGTCCCATTAATATCTTTGTTTAGTTGGCGGGTGTGACCATATTTGGTCCTTGACCGATGTCCCTCTAGACGCACTCTTTTACAATATTCTTTCTCTCTACTTAAAATATCGCTGTATACCTCATATAAAAGGGTTTCATTAGTAATAAAATCAGTATTTAATGAGAAAAATGTAAACTTAAATGTGTATTTTAGTTTTTAAGGCTTCAGTAGATCTGCTTTTCTCCATCACCTTTCAGGCGTGTTGAGCCTAGGAGAGGATCTGGTGAGGACACTGATTGACAGCAGTATGTATACTGCAAATGGTGGGACGATAAAGTGGCCACTGCAGAAAAATCTACAAAAAAATAGGAAGTGTCCCTTTAACCTGTCTTATGCTTTCTCGTACCTCTCGTTCCATCTATTACCCATTTTTCTTCGTTTACGTCTCTTCTCAACTCCGCCCCCTCCTTGAACCGTCTTGTCCACTGTCCTTGGAACAGCCAAGATGGCCAATCCTTGCATCCAAAAAGAGAAAATAATTCTCTCCAATCCAGCTCTATCCAAGACTCCTAAAACAGAGACACAATCCATCAACTAGTTTGTCACAACGGTCCCGGCATCATTTTTTAATGACCTCCTTTATTACTCCCTAATTACGAGATGAGATGAGGTACAACTGTAATCCAAGCAAGACTCCAAGCAAATTAGGAGAGGAGGTGATTAGAAAATGAGAGGTTATTAGACATGCGCCAAGTTTCCCTCTAATGGGACAGAGCGAGATGATTGAGCTGAGAGTCTAATCTCTATGGAGGGCGGATGGGAGCTAATTATTCTCCTTTCCGTCGAATCTCAAACTTATCTTTAACTCATTCTTTACTGGATGGCGCTTAACATAGACGCAAAGATCGGCTTGAATGGTACTAGGTCTAATGCGTTTATTTCATATTATAGAGGAGGTTTTAGTTGATCCCAAAGACCAGTGTAGACCAAACTAAATAAGCCTCTCCCTTGGTAAAATGTGTGCCGAGGACCCTACAGAAACATCCCATTTCTTAGTATTGGGAAAGTTACAAGTATTTTGCCTATTTTGTGATGGAAGACACACTTTGGGTGGGGTGAAGTAGAAGATAGTTAGGAAGAGGGATCAGACGTAAGGAGAGAAATTTGGGAAAGAAGACACAATATAGTAGAAATGAAGGAGTGGTCCTTGTGTCTTGGCTACAGGAATCTTCCCTTGGACCATAGAGTGGATGGTCTTCTTGGTGACCACTTCTTCCATGACCATCAGGATGCAGAACAAGGGTCAAGGGGTTAAAAATAATAAACAGAGGTTATAACCTCTAAATTAAAGTCAGAACACCATGATTATGTTCCTTGGAAGTGTTTCTTTATTGGGAAAATATGAAAGATTTATAGGCAAACCGAATAATGCAACTTTGGTTCAACCCACAAACATGACTAAATTACCTGCCCTTAACCAGTTAACCCAATCAGTCCTCTGTAATACCGCACTGGCCAATCTGTGGGGGGTGTGAGATAATCACAGGGCGCGCTGGTAATTACATCATAAACTTAAACACATTCAAAGTTCCCTTCTAGACTAGTTATTTTTCATATCCTATTTCCTACCCACTGCTAGATAATGCTATCAGGCAAGTTGTTAGCAAGATGTACAGTCCATTGTTCCTTTCTCTGGGGATGTAATTAATAAGGACGGGTGATTAAGGAGGAGGACAGAGATAACATAGCTCTTTCTGATCTTGAAAACCATCACTTGACCTCCTGGTCTCTGCTGGTTGGACGGTTCTCTGGTCCTTGGTAACAATATTCCAGATATATTATCCCCCCAGCTCTCCCGTCTCTCTGATTCTCCTAACCACATAATGCTCTTTCATAACAAATCATCACTGAAAGCTTAATGAAGGGTCTGAGCGGTCCCTTTTAATTATCCATATGCCATTTGTCTGGGGTAGTTTGGACTCGGAGCGGATTGAAGGCAGGAGAGGAACGTGGAAACTCGGCAATTAGACACCATGCCCCCCGGCAAAGAGATGAGCCACCGAGGACGGAGATATTTATTAAATGTGAACCAGGAGTTAACACTTTACATTCTGGAGGGTAGACTAGGAGAGCAATGCCGGATACGGAACGGCCTCCCATCAGGGGTGACTGAAGATAACGTATTTAGAGAATACTAATAATATCCAAAGTAAATCGTATATTGTCTTGCATTTATAAGAATAGTTTTAAACCATTAGAAATTGTTATCAGTTTCATTACAAAACAATAAATTCAGTTAATCTATTTTTTATCAGGTTTAGTTATTCAACAAATAGAAGGCGTGATCCCAGTGGTCCATTGGTACTGAAATCATCACATTACTCTGGCCCTTTAAATGCATGATAATACATTTCTTATTTTTACTGTGGATTTATTAATGTCTCCGGCTCAGACCGCTCTGAATATCCTTTCTCCCGCTGTCGGTCTGACGCCGGATATCTCGCCGTCTCCACTTGTTGCTTCACCGTTTAATAGAAGAGCTGCTCATTTCCTGACCTTTTCGTGAATTTTAATTCTACACGCCCAAGCAAAATGTCATCAAATTTTATGGCGCCTGATACATCGGAGGTGAAATATCTCCGCTCCTCCAGAGCCCGGTCTGGAGATAATCAGCTCCCAGCAAGCGTCCCACTTTACACCAACACGCCCTATCCAGACTTTGCGTATTACTAGACCGGTTGGCGTTCGCATTCAGTAAATATCGTGCAGGTAAATCATTTAGTAACTGGATTATTCTGCAGCTCTTCTGATATTTACTTTTCAAAGTGGAATTTAAGCTCCATTAGCGTGTAAAGACTTGAAAATAACAGATTATTAAAATGCAGTGACTCCTCAGGAAACCACTTTTACGCATTATTGTCTTAGTTTTCCTGAGTGTTTTTACAGTTTTCAGCAGTCTCAGATATGTGTTATTGTACTGGTATAAATAATTCAGCAATAAGAACAGGAATCGCAAATTGCCCCAAGAGCTTGTTCTCTAAATATATTTATATAAAGTCTTAAGGGAGGGAGTCGCAAAAAATGCTGTGAACCATAAGACAGATGCTTGAAAATCACTGTTTGCATTTTTAAAACTGGTCAGTAATTAACTTGGGTATACGTATTTCAGATATTGCTGGGGAAGCCATTAAAGGGCTCCTACAAGTAATAAGTATGGGGGCTTTATGTGGTCTTTGTAAAAATACAGCTATCAGGGTGAAAATCGAAGTCACATTCAGGGCCTGATTTACATCTCAGGCACCCCTAGGCACAACAACGTCTTCCCTCTTGTTCCAGGTGTTTGCCACCTAGTGGCGAGTCTGTGATCTTCAGTATTTCCTTTTTAATGCCAAGGAACATCTTGAAGTGTGAAATAATACACCCTTAACAGGAAATCGCCCCTGGACGGCTGCCTAGTTAGCCTAATAAGAAATCTGGCCATGGTCACATTAGGACACCACATAGCTCCTTTATCTAAATATATTCTACAGTTCAGGGAGTGATACATGTTACAACCCCTTATAAAATACCTCTATCTCTATCAATTCAGTATCTCTTTCAGAAACACTTCATATGTCTTTATGCCCTCTATCTGATGTTAGTTACTAATATTATAAAGTTATTAATGTATCAATTAATCTTCCGACAAGGTCTCAACTACTAAGTATATATATTATGGGGAAAAAATGTAGGTAATATAGATGTGAAATTAGTAGATATGATGTGTAAATGTAATAATCGTTACAATTAAATGTAAAAACCTTATAATAAACTTGATGTGACACCGCAGTAACATTCAGGAAAGGTAGGAAATGTAATTCTAGGTGTGACACATCTCGAGACGCTGTATCCGGACCTGCACAGGAATAATTGTCACCTCTCTGAACCTGCAGGGAGGGCGATGGCTCCGAATGACATTAGTACACTCGCCATATCTGAACACTAGATACACAAGGAGGGTGAGAATGCGCAACACACACCCTGATAAATAAAGATGAATAGCAAAGCGTTATTTATCCAGAACCTCTCTCATAAATAACCTGGCAAACTAATATCTGAGGTCAGGAACTGTCTCTGTAAACTCTCCGGGCTACTTGTTGGCGCTACAAATAGGTCTGATATGGTCAAGGGCAGATACTGAGAGTTATGGTATGGAAAGATGGAGAATGATACCAAAAGATGGAGGAGGGAGTATGATACCAAAAGATGGAGGAGGGAGAATGATACCAAAAGATGGAGGAGAGAGAATGATACCAAAAGATGGAGGAGGGAGAATGATACCAAAAGATGGAGGAGGGAGAATGATACCAAAAGATGGAGGAGGGAGAATGATACCAAAAGATGGAGGAGGGAGAATGATACCAAAAGATGGAGGAGGGAGAATGATACCAAAAGATGGAGGAGGGAGAATGATACCAAAAGATGGAGGAGGGAGAATGATACCAAAAGATGGAGGAGGGAGTATGATACCAAAAGATGGAGGAGGGAGAATGATACCAAAAGATGGAGGAGGGAGAATGATACCAAAAGAGAGAGATGGAGCAGGGAGAATGATACCAAAATATGGAGGAGGGAGAATGATACCAAAAGATGGAGGAGGGAGAATGACACCAAAAGAGAGAGGAGGGAGAATGACACCAAAAGAGAGAGGAGGGAGAATGATACCAAAAGAGAGAGGAGGGAGAATGATACCAAAAGAGAGAGATGGAGCAGGGAGAATGATACCAAAATATGGAGGAGGGAGAATGATACCAAAAGATGGAGGAGGGAGAATGATACCAAAAGAGAGAGATGGAGGAGGGAGACTGATACCAAAAGATGGAGGAGGGCGAATGATACCAAAATATGGAGGAGGGAGAATGATACCAAAAGATGGAGGAGGGAGAATGATACCAAAAGATGGAGGAGGGAGAATGATACCAAAAGAGAGAGATGGAGCAGGGAGAATGATACCAAAAGATGGAGGAGGGAGAATGATACCAAAAGATGGAGGAGGGAGAATGATACCAAAAGAGAGAGATGGAGGAGGGAGAATGATACCAAAAGAGAGAGGAGGGAGAATGATACCAAAAGAGAGAGGAGGGAGAATGATACCAAAAGAGAGAGGAGGGAGAATGATACCAAAAGAGAGAGATGGAGCAGGGAGAATGATACCAAAAGATGGAGGAGGGAGAATGATACCAAAAGATGGAGGAGGGAGAACGACACCAAAAGAGAGAGATGGAGAAGGGAGACTGATACCAAAAGATGGAGATGGAGAAGGGAGATTAAAGCCAAAAGTGGGAGATGGAGTGTGAGATGGAGGAGGGACACTGATCCCAAAGGATAGAGACAGAGCATGAAATGGAGGAGGGGGATTGATCCCAAAAGAGGGAAATAGAGGAGGGAGTCTGACACTAAAAGATGTAAATGGGGGCATGAGATGGAGGAGGGAGTCTGACCCCAAAAGAGGGAAATGGGAGAGTGAGATGGAGGAAAGAGACTCGCCAAAAAAGAGAGAATGGGGGGGTGAGATGGAGGAGGGATATTAAACCAAAAGAAAGAAATGGGGAAGCGAGATGAAGGAGGGAGACCTCAAAAGATAGAGATGAGGGTCCTCTTCCTCTGTTTAATTTTTTTTTTCTCTCTCTTTCTATCTGTCTCTCTCTATCTAGTTATTTTATGTCTTTCTATTTTATCTCTCTTCTCTGTAGGGCTAATTGGATATGGCATACTATATTGTATCTTATATTAAAGGTTCGTAATGTTCACAAACAAACAACAATAACAACAACAACAAAATAGAAAATGGTGGGAAAAGTGTAAATTATGCTTCCAACAGGCTACTGTTTTTTTCTTTCCATTAATTTTTTTTTCTTTCCACTTCTTTCCATTAATTAAAAAAAAAAAAAAAAAGATAGAGATGGGTGAGTAGGTTGGAAGAGGAAGGCTGCCCACAAAAGAGAGAGATGGGGGAATGAGATGGAGGATGGAGACTGACACCAAAAGTGAGATTTAGGGGAGTGAGAGGAGAGAGACTGACCCCAAAAAGGGAGATGAATGAGTCTGATGAAGGGGGGAGACTGAACCCAAAAAGGGCAGATGGGGGAGTGAGATGGATAAGGGAGACTGACCCCAAAAAGGGAGATGGGGGAGTGAGATGGATAAGGTAGACTGACCCCAAAAAGGGAGATGGGGGAGTGAGATGAAGGAGGGGGGATAACCCCCAAAAGAGGGATTCAGGAGCATGAGTTGAGGGGGAAAAGCAGATTCAGTAAGTAAAAAGGAGGCAGAGACTGAGTCCAGAAGAGGAAGATTGAAGGGGAGTGAGCGGGAGGAGAGCGGCTGAAGGTGTCCCCCTTTCTGAAACCTCCACCCTTCTGAGCTGCTCCCCCCTCGTGTTTCATACCGGCCTAAACACTGAATTATTTTCGCCGTTTCCTGTATTCTGTGTCGTTCATTCTTTGCTTAGTTATCTGAGGGAAAAAAACAGATTTTTTGAATAATTAAAAATGAAGAGGTTAACGGGTTAAGCCCAAAAGCCCGCTAATGAGGTTTTCAGTGGATACCTTGTCTTTATTCTGTGACTATTCCCTGGCACGCGTTTCGCATCGCTGAACATGTTTACAGCAACTTCACAATGAAAGCTTTGTCTGAACGTCCATCCAAAAATAATATCTGGATATGACGGGGTGTGGCGGTTTATTTGAAGCCTTAATACGGCTAGATTGTGAGCAGGATAGAAAATTCACACGGGATTTAGTAGAATTAAAATAAATACATTTCAGAGCCGTATAGCTAAAGAGATTTGACAGAGAGTTGTTGCCTAAAACTGTTTATTCCTTTTGCTTCGTATTTCCCAGGAATCAAAAAAGAGAAAGGCGCATTTGTGACGGTGGAAAAATAAATAGAACTTTAATGGAATATATTTGAAATGTATTAGCCCAGTAAATAAGTCTGCCTTCTGGCAAAGCTTTAGAAAGTCTGATTATTTTAAGGCCACTTAAAATTCAACTTCATTCTCTGCATAAACAAATTATAGAAAGACAGAGATATGGATATGGCGAGGCTGGAGTCTCTATCTGGGCACTTGATGGACAAGTTGTTTCCAGGGGTCGGTGGGTTCTCGGTAGAACTTTACTTATGTACAAAGGCTCTGTTGTCCTTGATTGGTCTAGAACAGAACAACTTAAATGGTCTTAAGAGATGAGTTATAGGACTTGGAAGACCCCAAACATTTTCTATTGAAGGGTCTTTATCAGCAAAGACAGAGATATGGATATGGCTAGGCTGGAGTCGTCTCTATCTGGGCCCTCTTTCCTTGATGGACAAGTTGATGTCGGTGGGTTCTCGGTAGAACTTTAGTTATGTACAAAGCTCTGTTGTCGTTGATTGGTCTTTCACATATTAACTTAAATGGTCTTAAGAGATGAGTTATAGGATTTGGAAGACCCCAAACATTTCCTATCCAAGGGTCTTTATCTGCAAATAATTATCCAGTTGGTCTCCTAAAACAGTCCAGAGATCAGGGCATGTCTCTGAGATCTTATCTGCCGGTCCTCAGAAAGAAAAGGAAATGCAAGATGAGCCGAGAAAGAGGTATGGATGGTTTGAGAGAAATTGGGAATGAGAAGAAATAGGCCCATTAAACATGTCAGTCATACAGTAGTAGATAGGTTATTGAAGAATGTTACTGTTATTATGGTTTGATTCTTAAAGGAGGTTCAGTTTTAGATAGTAGCCTGTCAGTCCTTGGCTTTTTTTAAGAGAACCTCTGGTCTAGAAGTAATAAGCCATGTGAAGACATTCTTGGATAGCTCATAAAGAGAAGTCTATTTAGGACGACATGTTGTGTTTTTGGTGCCATTGGCTGCCATTGTGGGACATGCTTATGAGCAGATCTCTCAGCTAGGCCCACCCCCTATACAAGCTTGACCCTTTATCCAGGATTTGGTCACCCTTATCCACATCATATGATCCTCTTGGCCACGATCATGTGCAGGGTACAGTTGGTGTCTTCCCCTGACAAAAGCCTTGTCCTGGTGAAATAATCTCATATCCCAAGTGTATGACCTGGGAATCCATTCAGAACAAATCTTTACTTACAGTATGTCTGACTTTATTATGTTACTTAGAGGTGTGTAATGATAAATGTCTCATACCTGGAGAAAGGTACCATCATTTTGATTAAGATCTAGAACAAAGGATGCGTGTAAGGAATGTGCTGAAAGCTGCCATTAATTCTCCATTTTGCTTATGTCTTCAGTAGTGTGCCAAGATCCATGGTACCTCCCCTGATACCCAGCCATTCCACATCATTGAGCTCACAGCAACCCTTCAATATAGATAAGAGAGCAGGGTCAGCTGAAATATGGGGGGCAAAAGTAGTGTTTGTGAATAAGCTGCAGAAAGAAGAATACGTTGGCAAGTCTTCAGATCTTACACTGGGGTCTGATACTGAATCCTATTCCCCAGTTTTCAGTTACCGGATCACCCGGTTACCTTTATTTTACATTTTAACCTTCAGTTGGTGGTCTTTTCCTTCCTTCCTTTCTCTGTTTTCCATCTCAATCTCTTTCACTCTCTCTCGATTGCCCTCTCTTTTTCGCTATGTCTCTTTCTCTTTTCTTTCTCTCTCTCGCTCTTTATTAAATCATATTTTTATCATCCTATTTTTTCCTTTTTCTGTCTTTATTTCATCCGGCGTCCAATAACTGGAAAGTGTCCTCTACCAAAATTAAATGGTGCTATTGATTATGGAGCCTTTAATATGGAGGTCAGCGAGGCCGTGCTGTAAATACTCACGCTCCAATACCAAGAAATAATGTGGGATTGAAACATAAGGTCTTCCTATAATTACATGTGACCCGCTGCCTGCCCTCTCATGCCCTAAATCCTTTTTTAAACTCCATCCCATTAAGGTAGGAAAGGACTATCATGTCGGCGGGTATTGTGAGTGAGAGGGCAGAGAGCGGGGGCATCCGATCAATAATAATAATGACTCTGGGACTGCAGTGACCAGGAGAGGAGGGGGCTGGTGGGGTCTCGGAGGGTACGTGGCATTGCCTCCCAGCAGATGTAGTAGTGACATTCACCATATTAATGAATTAAAACATAAAAAGTGGCCAGGTATCTGAGATCTTTAATTATCTGAATTTTAATTTGCTCATAAAAGACCCCACTAAGACTAAGATATAGAAGTTTATGTTTTTAATATTACCATAAACTACCTAATTGTTTGCAGATCTAAACATCATTTTATTAACAAAGGCTTAAAATCTAATTTTTCACTCAAACCTGCCAAACAGTCCCTGCAAAGGTCTGCCCCCGACATCTCATGCATTCAATGTTTCTGTTGGTACTAGATTTACTAGCCACTTGCATGTTTTGAAATGCCGCTGAGAGACAATCTAATACCAATAGAGACACTGGGCCTCATTCAATTGCGGATTGGCCAATTGAATAGGGCTCTATATAAGCGCAGAGCATATGTTTTTACTGAAGTTTGTAGTTAGTGAAGACCTTGCTTTTGTATAGAAGTTCGCTAACTAAAAACTTCTGTAAAAGAAATATGCTTGGTACTAGATAGAGCCCTATTCAATTGGCCATATCGCAATTGAATGAGGCCCACTGTGTGCATGAGCTGTGGGGGCAGACCTTTTCAGGGACTGTTTGGAAGGTTTGAGTGAAGACAGAACTTTTAAGCACTTGATAATAAAATGATGTTTGGATCTGCAAACAAACACAGGTAGTTTATTGTAATATTAAATACAGGGAACCCTCCATATCCCTTGGGGTGCCATTCTGTTATGGGGTGCTTTTTGTGCAAATTAAAATGTAGCCAATTAAAGGTAGTTTATTTTGCTACTAAATACAGGGAACCTCCATATCCCTTTCAGGGCAGACAAGGATAGGCAGAGAAAACTTATTAGAGGATTGTGGTCAAATATATCAATATATTATCTCGAAGAAATGCATTCGAAAATGGGCACATTATTTTTAGAATGCAAAATAAATGAGTAATCCTGTGATTTATTACATTTTATCTGCTGCTGTGCAATGAACCAAGGGGATTCCAGCTAATTGTAATTGAGGAATGTCACAATTGGAACTTGGCATCTACAATTGCCAGTGCTTTCATCAATGGCTGCCTGAAGTAATGGATATTTAGTATGAAAATAAACATGTACATTTTTTTATTTTCTAAAAATATGTCTAAGCTTAATTATCTAAAATACCATAGTCAGTTTGGCCACGTATATATTATTATCGTTTATTTGTAACGCGCTTATATATACTCTATATAATCCCGTTACGCAGCGCAGGCCTTAGGAGCCATCCCAGCAGCCCATTCTCTGGATCCACTTCCTCCTGCCTTGCAGCTGGCAGTTTAATTATGGAGGTGGGAGACGTTGGGATCTGGGGAGAGGGCGTTCTGAGGAGTCATTACCGCTATACGAGCGAGGAATAGGTGCAGGCGCGGGGGGAGGGGCAACCTGCACTTTATCACAAGTAACTAGCCGGCTTTTTGTTAGGTTTTCTCCCCTGAATAAATAGTAATTAAATCATGCACGCATTGACATCCAAATCGCTGAGATATGAGTCCTCCTCCCATAATTGCTGTTTTTTTCTAAATACTGGGTAAGTAGCGCAGGAGAATGTGACACTCGCTCGGCGTTAGGTGATTTAGCATTCATTGGCTGACAGTTCCAGGCGCACTCGCATATATAAAGAATTCTAATGTGGGCTTAATAAATATCCATCCTGAAGGGGCCTCCCCTCCGCGGCGGGCCCAGACCGTCCTGCAAGATGCTATCAATCCCAGGAGCTAATTGAAGCTCTGTGTCTGAGGCTCCGAGCCTGTCACTGGCAGATTACGCTGCAGAGCATTGCACATTGATACGAGATGGACTCGGCACAGCAGCATATTGCATCCTTGGGCTAGGTTGGGGTTGGATCAGTAGATTGCAGGGTGCTCATTGCATGATTGGTATCTCTTTGGATAAGGTGCACCCTGCTTCTCCAATGCATTATAGATAAAACTATCGCACCCTATAGATGTACACTGCCCACATTATGATAAAAATGTTATATATATATATAAAAATGTATTGATAAAATATACAGTCCCAGCTGTCTTGTTCTATACGGATAAACAAGATGCTTCCTAGACAGATAAATCAAACATACGACACATAGCCCCCCAACACTGCAGATATATACAGTAAGTGCCCCATACACACATAGGTATATATATATATATATATATATATATATATATATATATATATATATTTGCCCACCATATACTAAATGACTGTTGTGGCAAACTACCTCCTGAAAAAATCCACTACACAAGCTAAGGAACCGGCCCCACACTGATGAGAGGCAGAAACCTTGAAACCTTGACCAGCTGTATGTGGGTGGGATTCCTGGCTTGTGTATAATCCAACCCTAGCTTTGCTCAAAGCTGTTTGATACAGCAGGCATATGCTTAAGGGAAGCTATGGTTGAAAGGGTTATAGCTTGCAAGAGCAAAGCCTTTGTGGGTACATTTCCATGTCCCTGCCAAGGTTCCCAGAATGCAGTGTGATAACTGTATTTCTTGGAATTCTGGCCATGAAACAATTTTCTTAACTTGTGTTAGACATTGAAATGTGAGCACAAATGTACTATTTATTTGCTACACACATATATATATATATATATATATATATATATATATATAGATATATAGATAAATATATACGGTAAATACAATATATATATATATATATATATATATATATATATATATATATATATATATATATATATATATATATATATATATAGATATAGATATAGATATAGTACTCACTATCTCTTTCCATGCAGTCGCAGCCTCCCACTTGTATCACTCTAGTTCCAGGTGTTTGCCCACTAGTGGCCAGTCTGTGAACTACAATATATATATATTTTTCACAGTGAAGCGCCTCTAAGCGGCTGCCTACTTTGCCTACTGAGTAATCGGGTCATGCCCATTCATGGATCGCGTTTCACAACAGGCCTATTGGTTCTTACCAGTAGTTTTATGATATACTAATACTTAATTACTTTTAATTCATACGTGACCCACTAAAGTCTGACCTTTGACCTTGCTAATGACCTGTATATTTCAATGCTATGTTCCTCTGACCTTGCTAATGACCTTCTCTCTTTCTTTCCAGTGAAATTTAACGGGTGCAGTACGGGCGCTCAGGGCATCTGGTACGAGACAAGTAATCCAGACTTCAAGGTTGGCATGGATGGAGCCGTATACACCGCCCGCAAAGTGAACATCCCCTCCAAGCAGACCGTGTTTGTGGTGGCAGCTGGAGACCACCAAACGCCGGAGAAATGGGAGGCCGCCATACGACTTCTGGTGGATGAAAATCCAGTGAACCAAAGCCAGGTACAGAGCACTGTGGCCAAGTGAGGGGTTTGGTGCCCACAGATAAAGTCATTAGGTTTAGAAGAGGCACCCCCAAATTATTCATAAAAAACTAGGCCAAACAACTATTTTTGTTAAAATTCTTGTGTAGTTTTTATTGCTCAAGTTGTCAAATCTTTGTCTGCTGGGTTAGACAATAACTGAGAGGCGTCAGCGCCTGGCATTGATTCTGTGCAGAGTGAATTTACGCCTCTAATACTGGCACACCAGCTGATGCAGTCTGGGTAATACACAACAAATACAATGGTGTTCACAAGAAAGGCCCTTAAGAGTCGGACGAGTTATATGTGCTAAATTGTGACCAAAGAATTAGATCTTTTATCAGAAAGTTTACACTGAAAATTGCTGTTTTCCCCCAACATTTTGTGGCAGAGTGTGGAGCAACCCTGCAGCTTCCGCATTGAAAAGTTGTTTATACTGATGATTACTGCCTAAAAGTTGTGAAAGCTGGGCATGGCGTTACTGTCTCAGCTCCATGACTTTGCAGTATTTAATACAGCACGCCCTTGGGGAATCGCAGTGGCGCAGTGTTGCGTGGCTGAGTGCAGCCTCAGGATATATCTCACACCTCCATTTCCACTCGTTTGCCTGTGGATCAGCAGAAAGTGGCGGTGTTTTTTTGTTGTGCATTCTTGCAGGCAGCCTGATAGCGATTCAATTAGAATATGCAGATGAGGCTGGATGTTCCTTACGGGAGCTCAGCATCTCCCAGGATGCCTCGCTGTATAGACACCCCCATACTGCCTGTGTATGCGACCTCTGGTGTATATGTGTATGTGCACCCTGTGCTTATCACAAAAGTTACAAATCTCCAACGTCAGCATTTTCTAAAAGCCAAAGACTTAGTGGGATAATTTCCTGCACGGATCCCGGAGCCAGCTCATTTGCATTTGTAGAGAATCTGCCAGAAACTTCTGTCATTAACCTGTGCACTGCCAGGACAGCCATCGCTGCAATGCCACGCTCAGGAGGTAGAGGGCAGCAAGGTATATGTGTGTGTATATATAGTATATATAGTATATATGTATATATAGTAAATAAATAGTACATCTGTGTTCACTTTTGAATGTCTAAAACAAGTTAAAAAAAACAGTTTGCTGCTCAGAATTTCAAGGAAAATGGTTATTACACTGCATTTATATATATATATATATATATATATATATATATATATATATATATATATATATATATATATATATATATAAAATGTGTGTGTGTGTGTATATATATATATATATATATATATATATATAGTAAAATCCTGGTTATCCTCCACCCAACTAACAGGGACTCTCAAGCAACCGGCACCGGCATCAATTCCCCATATTAAAAAAAACTCCAGCTGAACCGGCACTATCTGGTACTATGAGGCAGTTCAAGACTGCAAAAAAAAATTCTAACTTTTTTCTAATTGTTTTTTCTGGGCCTAAATGGCCCAGTTTAGGTGCTAATGCCTTTTTAAAGGCATTTTGATGGGGGTTTGGGGGGGTTTAAGTGTCATTTAGACCTTTTTTTTTCAGGGACTCCCGATTAACCGGCAACTACATGTATCCAGCAATAGGGAGTCCCTGTGGGTTCCGGATAACAGGGAGTTTACTGTATATATATGTATATAAATGTATATGTATGTATATGTGTGTGTATATATATATATATATAATGTAGGTGTGGCTAGCTGATATGCAATGTATGTGAGGAGTATTATACCAAGGACTGGCATGCTAACTTTGTTTTAGATATGGATTTTCTATCTATCTCTCTATCTATCTCTCTATCCTCTATCTACCATTAAGAGTGTGTGTTATATCCATCCATTGGTTACATTAATATATCAGTCTTTATGTGTCTGTTCTTGTTTATTTGTGTGTTCCCTGGATTCTTGCATTTTTCTGTGTGTGCATTTTTATGGGTTTCTGAATGTGTGCTATGTACATGTGTGCTTAAGCATGTTTCTGTGTGTCTATATTTGTGTTTGTCTAAATTTGTGTAGATGTGTGTCTTTTTTGTTGTATCTCTGTGTTTGTATAGATTTGTGTAGATGTGTGTGTTTTGTTGTAACTGTGGATGTGTGGGTGTGCTTTTGCCTAGGTGTGTGTGTATAGATTTGTGTAGATGTGTGTGTTTTGTTGTATCTCTGTGGATGTGTGGGTGTGCTTTTGCCTAGGTGTGTGTGTGTATATATTTGTGTAGATGTGTGTCTTTTGTTGTATCTCTGTGGATGTGTAGGTGTGCTTTTTCCTAGATATGTTTGTATAGATTTGTGTAGATGTGTGTATTTTGTTGTAACTGTGGATGTGTGGGTGTGCTTTTGCCTAGGTGTGTGTGTATAGATTTGTGTAGATGTGTGTGTTTTGTTGTATCTCTGTGGATGTGTGGGTGTGCTTTTGCCTAGGTGTGTGTGTGTATATATTTGTGTAGATGTGTGTCTTTTGTTGTATCTCTGTGGATGTGTGGGTGTGCTTTTGCCTAGATGTGTGTGTATAGATTTGTGTAGATGTGTGTGCCTTTTGTTGTAACTGTGGATGTGTGGGTGTGCTTTTGCCTAGGTGTGTGTGTATAGATTTGTGTAGATGTGTGTATTTTGTTGTATCTCTGTGGATGTGTGGGTGTGCTTTTTCCTAGGAGTGTGTGTGTATATATTTGTGTAGATGTGTGTCTTTTGTTGTATCTCTGTGGATGTGTGGGTGTGCTTTTTCCCAGGTGTGTGTGTGTATATATTTGTGTAGATGTGTGTCTTTTGTTGTATCTCTGTGGATGTGTGGGTGTGCTTTTTCCTAGGTGTGTGTGTGTATAGATTTGTGTAGATGTGTGTCTTTTGTTGTATCTCTGTGGATGTGTGGGTGTGCTTTTTCCTAGGTGTGTTTGTATAGATTTGTGTAGATGTGTGTGTTTTGTTGTATCTCTGTGGATGTGTGGGTGTGCTTTTTCCTAGGTGTGTGTGTGTATAGATTTGTGTAGATGTGTGTGCCTTTTGTTGTAACTGTGGATGTGTGGGTGTGCTTTTGCCTAGGTGTGTGTGTATAGATTTGTGTAGATGTGTGTATTTTGTTGTATCTCTGTGGATGTGTGGGTGTGCTTTTTCCTAGGAGTGTGTGTGTATATATTTGTGTAGATGTGTGTCTTTTGTTGTATCTCTGTGGATGTGTGGGTGTGCTTTTTCCTAGGTGTGTGTGTGTATATATTTGTGTAGATGTGTGTCTTTTGTTGTATCTCTGTGGATGTGTGGGTGTGCTTTTTCCTAGGTGTGTGTGTGTATAGATTTGTGTAGATGTGTGTCTTTTGTTGTATCTCTGTGGATGTGTGGGTGTGCTTTTTCCTAGGTGTGTTTGTATAGATTTGTGTAGATGTGTGTGTTTTGTTGTATCTCTGTGGATGTGTGGGTGTGCTTTTTCCTAGGTGTGTGTGTGTATAGATTTGTGTAGATGTGTGTGTTTTGTTGTATCTCTGTGGATGTGTGGGTGTGCTTTTGCCTAGGTGTGTTTGTATAGATTTGTGTAGATGTGTGTTTTGTTGTATCTCTGTGGATGTGTGGGTGTGCTTTTTCCTAGGTGTGTGTGTGTATAGATTTGTGTAGATGTGTGTATTTTGTTGTAACTCTGTGGATGTGTAGGTGTGCTTTTGCCTAGATGTGTTTGTATAGATTTGTGTAGATGTGTGTTTTGTGTTGTAACTCTGTGGGTGTGTGGGTGTGCTTTTGCCTAGATGTGTTTGTATAGATTTGTGTAGATGTGTGTGTTGTGTTGTAACTCTGTGGATGTGTGGGTGTGCTTTTCCCTAGGTGTGTTTGTATAGATTTGTGTAGATGTGTGTTTTGTTGTATCTCTGTGGATGTGTGGGTGTGCTTTTTCCTAGGTGTGTTTGTATAGATTTGTGTAGATGTGTGTTTTGTTGTATCTCTGTGGATGTGTGGATGTGCTTTTCCCTAGGTGTGTTTGTATAGATTTGTGTAGATGTGTGTTTTGTTGTATCTCTGTGGATGTGTAGGTGTGCTTTTGCCTAGGTGTGTTTGTATAGATTTCTGTAGATGTGTGTATTTTGTTGTATCTCTGTGGATGTGTAGGTGTGCTTTTGCCTAGGTGTGTTTGTATAGATTTGTGTAGATGTGTGTCTTTTGTTGTATCTCTGTGGATGTGTGGGTGTGCTTTTTCCTAGGTGTGTTTGTATATATTTGTGTAGATGTGTGTGTTTTGTTGTATCTCTGTGGATGTGTGGGTGTGCTTTTTCATAGATGTGTTTGTATAGATTTGTGTAGATGTGTGTGTTTTGTTGTATCTCTGTGGATGTGTGGGTGTGCTTTTCCCTAGGTGTGTTTGTATAGATTTGTGTAGATGTGTGTCTTTTGTTGTATCTCTGTGGATGTGTGGGTGTGCTTTTTCATAGATGTGTTTGTATAGATTTGTGTAGATGTGTGTGTTTTGTTGTATCTCTGTGGGTGTGCTTTTCCCTATGTGTGTGTGTGTATATTTGTGTACATTTGTGTCTGTACAGCTATGTGTTGTTATTCTAGCTATGTGTGTTTGTGTTTATCACTCCAGCTTTGTGTGTTTGTGTATACATGCTGCCCTTAGTCTCTCAGGGCACTCGATGTGACAACTAATTTAATTAATTACACACAGTAAAAACACAGGTTTGGATCATTTATCATGAAGTTCATTTGTCTCTGATCCTGCGCTCGGGAGACATTAAATGTGGATAAATCCCATATTAAGAGTCTTTGTGAGAGCTGTGCCAGATATGTGCTTTATACTTCTGCCCCCTGGCACAGAATTAGATTGCAAGCTCCTCAGGGTAGAAGTCGGTCTCTAGTGGCTGCATTGTGCAGTGCATCATCCTTACACAGTAGCAGTTCTCAGTATTATTGATCCACCAGATGTACAATGACCCCCCCCATACAGTCCCCGGCCGGGTCTCCTCAGCTGTTATTGTCATTTGTGGGCCTCGAGGAAATGTCATCTCCTGAAGAACAATCTAATGAGCTTCAAAGACCTATTATAGAGAAGACTGCAAGGTATCGCTAGTCTGAAATCAATATAGATGTAGAGCCATGCATGGTAGGATGGTGCTGGCAGGGGACGATATATGAGTTGGTCTCTGACATTTAATAACTTTGCAGACTATTGATCCCACAGCTCTCCCAAATAGTAATGTCCAGTGTTTAGGTTGGTTTCTCGTTTATTTATGAAACTGCCCAATGGTTTAATTGTATTGTTGTGTCCTTGAAGGACTTTTTTTAAATTTGTACCATATAAATAACACATTTGTAGAGAAGAGAGTGAAAAAGTCATCCAACCATCAATGGGTTCTCCTTATTAAAACACTTATAAAACAAAATGTTTGTCTTTAGAAAGCTCTATACCCCATCTTGGTTGGTGTGTATTACTTACTACGATTCCAAGACAATTATTATTAACTAGAATATTGCCCGTCAAAAAATGACGGCAATGAAATTGTAAGGTAGCTAATGCTGTTTAGTGTGTAATAATGAAATATATAATACATTAATAAATGAATATACTTTACCTATTTTAAAGCATTGCGTGGAAGAGCTGTGAATGTGTTTTGATGTTGCTGCAGCATCAGTGGTGTGGATCTGCTGTGTAAGCGTGCTGAATGTGTGCAGTGTAACACTGTGCGTGCGCGAGCCGAAACCGTTGTCGTGTACTTCCGCATTGGCGTCAAATGGCGAGTAATGTGTGTTATACGTTTGTATCGGAATATCCGTAGGTGTTTTGTGGTGTTTTGCGAGTTTCTTGTGGTGTTTTGCGAGTTTAGAGTGCTGTAGCCTCGTTTTCGTTTTGTTCGGCGGCCATTTTTTCTCTCGCTTCGTTTTTTTTTTTAGTCTCTAAACTGTTTTATTTGAAGTAAAATCGAGGTGTAAGTTGTATTTTTGAGGTGCTGGGTGCTCCCTCTTGGTGTAGGTAAGTTTTTTATGTATGTGGTGTGTGTATGTATTGTGTTTTACATTTTGTAATGTTCGCGAGTTGCGTCCGAGTGTTGCGAGTCCGTAATCTGTGTGAACGTGTGTCGTATGTTGTTTGCGAGTGTCGTAATGTGTGTGTCGTAGTGTTTGGGTTGCGACGTGAAGTTTGCGAGGGTCGCAGTTGCTGGCAAGGAGCGCCTTCGGCACTCCATGCCAGCAACTGCTGCCCTCGCTTTGCGAGGTCCTCAGGTGTTGGCATGGAGCGCCTACGGCGCTCCATGCCAGCAACTGAGGCCCTCGCTACGCGAGGGTCCTCAGTTGCTGGCATGGAGCGCCTTTGGCGCTCCATGCCAGCAACTGAGACCCTCGGGCAGTGCCCTCGCTTCGCGAGGGCCGCGGGCTCGCTACGCGAGCCCGCAGCGTTAGCAACAACTCGTACGCTCACAACTATATATGTGATATATATATATATGTATACACACTGCACATTACACACACACAATACATCATTATATATATATATATATATATATATATATATATATATATATATATATATGTATACACACTGCACATTACACACAACACATCATTATATATATATATGTATACACACTGCACATTACACACACACCTCACACACACACACAATACATCATTATATATATATATATATGTATACACACTGCACATTACACACACACCTCACACACACACCTCACACACACACAATACATCATTATATATATATATATATATATATGTATACACACTGAACATTACACACACACCTCACACACACACCTCACACACACAGAATACATCATTATATATATATATATATGTATACACACTGCACATTACACACACACCTCACACACACACACAATACATCATTATATATATATATATATGTATACACACTGCACATTACACACACACCTCACACACACACACAATACATCATTATATATATATGTATACACACACTGCACATTACACACACACCTCACACACACACACACAATACATCATTATATATATATGTATACACACTGCACATTACACACACACCTCACACACACACACAATACATCATTATATATATATATATGTATACACACTGCACATTACACACACACCTCACACACACACAATACATCATTATATATATATATATATACACACTGCACATTACACACACACCTCACACACACACAATACATCATTATATATATATATATATACACACTGCACATTACACACACACAATACATCATTATATATATATATATATGTATACACACTGCACATTACACACACACCTCACACACACACACAATACATCATTATATATATATATATGTATACACACTGCACATTACACACACACCTCACACACACACACACACAATACATCATTATATATATATATATGTATACACACTGCACATTACACACACACCTCACACACACACACACAATACATATAATATATTATATACTTATAATCTGTATAATATAAGTGTGTATAAAATCTATAATATATTTATAATATATACAGTATATATATATATATATATATATATATATATATAAATAATGTCCCAGTGCACATTTTGTTGTATATATGTATTTTTTTTTATTAGTTTATGGCCTCCAGCCCATGATGCCATGTCCCCCCCAGGCTAAGCCTTCATGTCCCCCAAGGCCAGGCCTTCATGGTCCCGATCAGTCAGATCTGTCACTATCAGTCAGACCCATCAGACTACTTACATTCATCGAAGCTGTTCAATTATCCACCACTATGCATCTCCTGCCTGTACGTTTTTCTGCAGAGGCAGGGACTTCCTGAATGACTTTGCATGCATGTGACGTAATTCTGAAACTCCCTGCCTCTGCAGAAAATGTGCAGGCAGGGGAGACATGGCGGAGGTGAATTGAAATGCTCCAATGAATGTAAGTAGTCTAATGGGGCATGGAGTTCTGCTCCCTCTCTCCAGCAGCGTGCATGCACAGCTCCCTCTCTCCAGGGGCGTGCACGCACAGTTCCCTCTCTCCAGGGGCGTGCACGCACAGCTCCCTCTCTTCGCAAAGGCCGCAAATGCTGTCAAGGAGCGCGAGGGCTGCAGTTGCTGCGAGGGCTGCAGCCCTCTTCGCGAGGGCTGCAGTTGCTGGCAAGGAGCGCCTGCGGCGCTCCTTGCCAGCAACTGCGACCCTCGCTTCGCGAGGGCCGGGGGCTCGCTATGCGAGCCCGCTAGCGTGAGCAACGGCTTAAGCAAGCTCGCCTGCTCACAACTATATATGTGATAGAATAATCTCTGAAATACCTGGAAGAATTAAACTTAGACATGGCGAGAAGAATGAAACTCAGACATGACTGGAAGGTCTAAACGTAATACATGATCAGAAGACTCGGTACATGACAGGAAGACTGAGCATCAGAACATAAACTGAGCCTCAGGAGATGGCCAGAACACTGGGACTTGGGACATGATTGGAAGATTGAGCCAAGCGCTATGATCATAAGACTGAATCTCAGATATGACCAGATAACTGAACCACAGGACATGACCAGAAGACAACCGTAGGACATGATGAGAAGACTGAGCCTCAGAACATGTCCAGAAGAATGAGCCCAAAGACATGATGGGAAGACTGAACCTTAGGAAATGATCAGAAGACTGATCCTCAGGACATGACATGAAGACTGAACCTTAGGACATGAACAGAAGGCTGATTATCAGGACATGGCCAGAAGACTGAACCTTAGGACATGACCAGAAGACTGAACCTTAGGACATGACCAGAAGGCTGAGTGGCAGGACATGGCTAGAAGACTGAACCTTAGGAAATGATCAGAAGACTGATCCTTAGGACATGACCAGAAGACTGAACCTTAGGACATAACCAGAAGGCTGAGTGGCAGGACATGGCTAGAAGACTGAACCTTAGGACATGACTAGAAGACTGAACCTTAGGACATGACCAGAAGACTGAACCTTAGGACATGACCAGAAGGCTGAGTATCAGGACATGACCAGAAGGCTGAGTATCAGGACATGACCAGAAGGCTGAGTATCAGGACATGACCAGAAGGCTGAGTATCAGGACATGACCAGAAGGCTGAGTATCAGGACATGACCAGAAGGCTGAACCTTAGGACATGACCAGAACACCGAACCTTAGGAGATGACCAGAAGGCTGAGTGTCAGGACATGACCATAAGAATAAACCTTAGGGCATGATGAGAGGTCTGAGCCTCAGAACATGACCAGAAGGATGAGCCCCAAGACACAATGTGAAGACTGGCAGGGCATTACTGAAAGACCAAACCCCAAGACATGAATAGAAAACTGATCCTTATGAGATGATTAGAAGACTGATGACATGTTCAGAAGGCTGAGATCTAATGAGAGAGCATCAATATGTAAGGAAAGTGAGAGAGATAAATGGAGAGCATATGAGTGAGGCTGTTAGAGACAGCACATTCTCTCTAATTGTCTATTACAGCACAATAAGGTGTCACATGAACAAATAAACCGTGCCCACAAAGCTCACAATCAAAATCTGAAGTGTAGAACAAGCCCTGCTGTGTTTGCTGTGTAGCCCTTGCTCTGCACTCCAACTAATCCAGACTCACACTGACTGTACACAGTGGTGCTTCAAGTTTAAGCCCAAATGTTGGGTTTATAGTCAAATCTTGTGATTCATTTGCCAAAAAAGCTGTTTTTGCTATTGTTTTAGTCTGTGCTTGTCACATAGCATGGGAAGCGGCCGTCTGTAGAGCTACCATGGAAACCTCCGCACACGCAGCAGACAGGAGCCTCATTAACTGATTTAAATATACATGATTCTGGCGTTCCACCAAAGCACTTTGCAAGGTGCAGTGATGAGGGCTGAGAGAGCGCTGTCTGGAGATATATTGTGTACAGAAGTGCTTTCATTATTCTCAGGATGAGAGTGCATCACAATTGACACTGAAGACACATTTAATGTTCCTTAAGTTATTATAGAACTGAAGTAGAGGGACAGCACATTGGGTCAGTAACAGCACCAGTAGCAATGATAGGCATAGGGGCAGCACCAGGAGCAATGATAGGCATAGGGGCATCACCAGGAGCAATGATAGGCATAGGGGCAGCACCAGGAGCAATGGTAGGCATAGGGGCAACACCAGGAGCAGAGATAGTACAGGAGCAGGAACACCAGTGGGAGCATAGATGGCACCAGAAACAGGTACAGCAGAAGGAACAGCAACAGGAGCACATACAGCACAAAGAACAGGATTAGCAACAGGAGCAGGGTCAGCACCGGTAGCACAGACAACATATGGTGCAAGTGATAGCACCAGGAAGAGCAACTAAAGCAGGGACAGCACACAGAGCAAGAACAGCACCATAAGCAGGGCCAGTAACAGAAGAAGAAGCAGGAACAGCACCGTAAGCAGGGCCAGTAACAGAAGAAGAAGCAAGAACAGCACCATAAGCAAGGTCGGTAACAGAAGAAGAAGCAGGAACAGCACCATAAGCAGGACCAGTAACAGAAGAAGCAGGAACAGCACCATAAGCAGGGCCAGTAACAGAAGAAGAAGCAAGAACAGCACCATAAGCAGGGACAGTAACAGAAGAAGAAGCAAGAACAGCACCATAAGCAGGGACAGTAATAGAAGAAGAAGCAGGAACAGCACCATAAGCAGGACCAGTAACAGAAGAAGCAGGAACAGCACCATAAGCAGGGCCAGTAACAGAAGAAGAAGCAAGAACAGCACCATAAGCAGGGACAGTAACAGAAGAAGAAGCAAGAACAGCACCATAAGCAGGGACAGTAACACAAGAAGAAGCAGGAACAGCACCATAAGCAGGGCCAGTAACAGAAGAAGAAGCAGGAACAGCACCATAAGCAGGGTCAGTAACAGAAGAAGAAGCAAGAACAGCACCATAAGCAAGGCCAGTAACAGAAGAAGAAGCAAGAACAGCACCATAAGCAGGGCCAGTAACAGAAGAAGAAGCAAGAACAGCACCATAAGCAGGGCCAGTAACAGAAGAAGAAGCAGGAACAGCACCATAAGCAGGGACAGTAACAGAAGAAGAAGCAAGAACAGCACCATAAGCAGGGCCAGTAACAGAAGAAGAATCAAGAACAGCACCATAAGCAGGGCCAGTAACAGAAGAAGAAGCAAGAACAGCACCATAAGCAGGGCCAGTAACAGAAGAAGAATCAAGAACAGCACCATAAACAGGGCCAGTAACAGAAGAAGAAGCAAGAACAGCACCATAAGCAGGGCCAGTAACAGAAGAAGAAGCAAGAACAGCACCATAAGCAGGGCCAGTAACAGAAGAAGAAGCAAGAACAGCACCATAAGCAGGGCCAGTAACAGAAGAAGAAGCAGGAACAGCACCATAAGCAGGGCCAGTAACAGAAGAAGAAGCAAGAACAGCACCATAAGCAGGGCCAGTAACAGAAGAAGAAGCAAGAACAGCACCATAAGCAGGGCCAGTAACAGAAGAAGAAGCAGGAACAGCACCATAAGCAGGACCAGTAACAGAAGAAGAAGCAGGAACAGCACCATAAGCAGGGTCAGTAACAGAAGAAGAAGCAAGAACAGCACCATAAGCAGGGCCAGTAACAGAAGAAGAAGCAAGAACAGCACCATAAGCAGGGCCAGTAACAGAAGAAGAAGCAGGAACAGCACCATAAGCAAGGCCAGTAACAGAAGAAGAAGCAAGAACAGCACCATAAGCAGGGCCAGTAACAGAAGAAGAAGCAAGAACAGCACCATAAGCAGTGCCAGTAACAGAAGAAGAAGCAGGAACAGCACCATAAGCAGGACCAGTAACAGAAGAAGAAGCAGGAACAGCAGCATAAGCAGGGACAGTAACAGAAGAAGAAGCAAGAACAGCACCATAAGCAGGGTCAGTAACAGAAGAAGAAGCAAGAACAGCACCATAAGCAGGGCCAGTAACAGAAGAAGAAGCAGGAACAGCACCATAAGCAGGGCCAGTAACAGAAGAAGAAGCAAGAACAGCACCATAAACAGGGCCAGTAACAGAAGAAGAAGCAATAACAGCACTATAAGCAGGGCCAGTAACAGAAGAAGAAGCAAGAACAGCACCATAAGCAGGGCCAGTAACAGAAGAAGAAGCAGGAACAGCACCATAAGCAGGGCCAGTAACAGAAGAAGAAGCAAGAACAGCACCATAAACAGGGCCAGTAACAGAAGAAGAAGCAATAACAGCACTATAAGCAGGGCCAGTAACAGAAGAAGAAGCAGGAACAGCACCATAAGCAGGGTCAGTAACAGAAGAAGAAGCAAGAACAGCACCATAAGCAGGGCCAGTAACAGAAGAAGAAGCAAGAACAGCACCATAAGCAGGGCCAGTAACAGAAGAAGAAGCAGGAACAGCACCATAAGCAGGGCCAGTAACAGAAGAAGCAAGAACAGCACCATAAGCAGGACCAGTAACAGAAGAAGAAGCAGGAACAGCACCATAAGCAGGGCCAGTAACAGAAGAAGAAGCAAGAACAGCACCATAAGCAGGGCCAGTAACAGAAGAAGAAGCAGGAACAGCACCATAAGCAGGGCCAGTAACAGAAGAAGCAAGAACAGCACCATAAGCAGGACCAGTAACAGAAGAAGAAGCAGGAACAGCACCATAAGCAGGGCCAGTAACAGAAGAAGAAGCAAGAACAGCACCATAAGCAGGGCCAGTAACAGAAGAAGAAGCAGGAACAGCACCATAAGCAGGGCCAGTAACAGAAGAAGAAGCAGGAACAGCACCATAAGCAAGGCCAGTAACAGAAGAAGAAGCAAGAACAGCACCATAAGCAGGGTCAGTAACAGAAGAAGCAGGAACAGCACCATAAACAGGGCCAGTAACAGAAGAAGAAGCAGGAACAGCACCATAAGCAGGGCCAGTAACAGAAGAAGAAGCAGGAACAGCACCATAAGCAGGGCCAGTAACAGAAGAAGAAGCAGGAACAGCACCATAAGCAGGGCCAGTAACAGAAGAAGAAGCAGGAACAGCGCCATAAGCAGGGCCAGTAACAGAAGAAGAAGCAGGAACAGCACCATAAGCAAGGCCAGTAACAGAAGAAGAAGCAAGAACAGCACCATAAGCAGGGCCAGTAACAGAAGAAGAAGCGGGAACAGCACCATAAGCAGAGCCAGTAACAGAAGAAGAAGCGGGAACAGCACCATAAGCAGGGCCAGTAACAGAAGAAGAAGCAGGAACAGCACCATAAGCAGGGCCAGTAACAGAAGAAGAAGCAAGAACAGCACCATAAGCAGAGCCAGTAACAGAAGAAGAAGCAAGAACAGCACCATAAGCAGGGCCAGTAACAGAAGAAGAAGCAGGAACAGCACCATAAGCAGGGCCAGTAACAGAAGAAGAAGCAAGAACAGCACCATAAGCAGGGCCAGTAACAGAAGAAGAAGCAAGAACAGCACCATAAGCAGGGCCAGTAACAGAAGAAGAAGCAAGAACAGCACCATAAGCAGGGACAGTAACAGAAGAAGAAGCAAGAACAGCACCATAAGCAGGGCCAGTAACAGAAGAAGAAGCAGGAACAGCACCATAAGCAGGGCCAGTAACAGAAGAAGAAGCAAGAACAGCACCATAAGCAGGGTCAGTAACAGAAGAAGCAGGAACAGCACCATAAACAGGGCCAGTAACAGAAGAAGAAGCAGGAACAGCACCATAAGCAGGGCCAGTAACAGAAGAAGAAGCAGGAACAGCACCATAAGCAGGGCCAGTAACAGAAGAAGAAGCAGGAACAGCACCATAAGCAGGGCCAGTAACAGAAGAAGAAGCAGGAACAGCGCCATAAGCAGGGCCAGTAACAGAAGAAGAAGCAGGAACAGCACCATAAGCAAGGCCAGTAACAGAAGAAGAAGCAAGAACAGCACCATAAGCAGGGCCAGTAACAGAAGAAGAAGCAGGAACAGCACCAGGAGCTGGGTCAGCACCAGGAGCAAGGTCAGGACACAGAGCAAAATGAGCATCACTGAGAGCAGTTGTCAGCACTAGACACTGATTGAGCAGGTTCATGAACAGAAATATAATTAATAGCCGTGACAAAATACTGCACTTCATATACGGACTCAGATACATTTACATAAAAACCTGCACATTGTGCTCCTGTTTGAATTTACATGTGTGAAACCATTTCGGGCTTGGGAAATTGATAATTTCCCCCAAGCCTGAAATGGGTTTCCAAATTACTGGCTAGAAAAAAATGTGGAGTAATATGTACAATGTGCAGCGGGGAGAAAGACACAGGGGAGGGAGAAGGGGGAGAGGGTGGAAAGACACACAGGAGAGGGAGTCGCGGGGAGAGACACAGGGGAGGGAGATAAAGGAAAAAAAATCCAGGGGAGGAAGATAAGGGAAAAACCCCAGGGGAGGGATATAAGGGAAAAACCCCAGGGGAGGGATATAAGGGAACTAACCCAGGGGAGGGAGATAAGGGGAAAACCCCAGGGGAGGGATATAAGGAAAAAAAAACAGGGGAGGGCGATAAGGGAAAAAAACCCAGGGGAGGGATATAAGGGAAAAAGAGACACGGGAGGGACACGGGAGGGAGAGGGGGAAAGAGACACCGGGGTGAGAGAGTGGGGAGAGGCTCTCCAAACTCTCAATGAGCGCCAAAGGCTCATGCTGGGCCCGAGATGAGCGCCAGTGTCGCTCCTTGCGAGACCCTAAAGTTGCGGGTTGGTTAAATAAAGATGTACACAACATGCACTATTTGTACATGTATTCCTTCTGATTGTATTATTTGACATACTTCCCATGAATACCCCCTTACACAGCATGTATGCTCCATATACCCATATGCCCAATGCTGTTACAGAACCATGCCCTGCAAAGAAGCTCCCAAATATTTTTTGGGTCAAGTGTGGCTTTAAGTCACAAGTTCATTAACTGGAAGTATATATGTTCTATTATTATACATATTACAGTAATGTTATTGAGGGGTCTGTACAAGACTTTGATTCAAGTTGGGATTAGCAAATACAGTGAAGGAGCATGCTGGGAATTATTTACCTTAATCCATGCCCACATTACTTAAGTGAATAGTGTGTCCCTTGGGAGTGCCAAGTCACCTGTCACTTCCTTGTGAGTCTGGGCCTGTACGTGCGCCATGTCCTCCTCCGTGACAATAATGGATGTTGATAGCACATTACAAACCGTTCTTTACAACTCTCTTGACGTGTTCCAGTTTATTTGCTGATGCAGCATCTCGTTTACCTAACGAGCGACATGCTCCATAATATTTCAAGATGTTAATTTAGCAGATCCCAAAGAAATAGGCCATTGATGTCCTCTGCTGGCTAATAACTTCCAGATGTCTACGTAGCCACTGGGCAAAAGGAGGGGAGGTTGCCGTGGAGTAAAGGATGCCAGCTGGGCATGCTCCGTGCTGCCAAGCCGGGCACATGCTGGTCATTTCACACCAGCTGATTTTATTCACTCTCCAGTATAAAAATTGCATGGCATGGACTCTTGTCCCTGTGCGCCAATATCAACCACCCTTCATGCTTCTGAAATGGGCCGTCGTGGCTTTATTTGAAACTATTACCTACTAATTGCTTTATGAGACATGCGTGAGACCTTCAGTAAATGGGCCCGCGACCTGGACAGAGCTAATTTGACGGATCACAGAGCAACAATAGCTGAGCGGCATTATGGCTGTACGATGTGCGCCCGGCCGCCGATCAGCCCCAGGCTGCCACGTGCTTCCTCAAGGGCAAGTGTAGGGCGCAGGAAAACACTTAGCACAATGTCTACTTCACAGTACCAATTATAATGCTTGCAGAATCCCATCTCTCCTAAGCTGTCTTACTCCTTAATGCTCCACTGAAGTCATTAAAGACAAATGGAAAATTAGTAAAAACTTTTTCACTCCAAGCTCTTTATTTTGTGTTACAGAGATAGCTTTTATGGCCCGGAACTTGTTCAATTTACCTGCATTCCAAAGTTTGTTTGTTTGTCATTCAGTCGTGTCCGACTCTCCATGACCCTATGCACCACAACATGCCAGGCACATCTTGTGTCTGGTTGTGCTCATCCATAAGGTTTTCCTGGCAAAGATTCTGGAGTGGGTTGCCATTTCTTTCTCCAGTGGACCGAAATTTATCTGACCTCTCTGCTGTAACCTGGCCATCTTGGGTGACCCTACATGGTATAGCTCACAGCTTCATTGAGGTACACAAGTTCCTTCATCAAGACAAGGTAGTGATCCAGAAGGGGAAAAAGCACATTCATCCAGGCCCTCGACGGACAGCCTATAAATCCTCATATATGTCCTTACTGCAATAATAAATTCTACATTCCTCTATTTAGGATTATTTAGAATATCCAATGAATTTTTAATTTTTTGGCAGTAGCAATGAGAGTAATATTGCAGGATATTTGAGTAGCCATGTTGTAGAAAAGCAATTATTATAAGTCTCCATTTTTTTCAGTTTTATGATATAGAGCAGTATTGATGGATTCCATGTAAAGGACCAGTGTAGGGTCATATTTACAGTCTGCCCTTGTGAAGAACTTGATAATGTGCAAATGTTCTTAGAAACTTTAAAATAAATAAGTACAGCATAAAATAAGTACATTTAACTATTATGTTCAGGGTGGGATTATGAGTTTTAGAGGCTCTAAGTATTTGAAAGATTTTGGTGCCTATATATATATATATATATATATATATATATATATATATATATATAATCAAAATATAAACAATAATAAACCATTGCAATGTATATCATTAACCTCTATCAATACTATTTTAGTATTATTATTATTATATACTAGCGAATTGCCCGTCAAAAAATGACGGCAATGAAATTGTAAGGTAGCTAATGCTGTTTAGTGTGTAATAATGAAATATATAATACATTAATAAATGAATATACTTTACCTATTTTAAAGCATTGTGTGGAAGAGCTGTGAATGTGTTTTGATGTTGCTGGAGCATTAGTGGTGTGGATCTGCTGTGTAAGCGTGCTGAATGTGTGCAGTGTAACACTGTGCGTGCGCGAGCCCAAACCGTTGTCGTGTACTTCCGCATTGGCGTCAAATGGCGAGTAATGTGTGTTATACGTTTGTATCGGAATATCCGTAGGTGTTTTGTGGTGTTTTGCGAGTTTCTTGTGGTGTTTTGCGAGTTTAGAGTGCTGTAGCCTCGTTTTCGTTTTGTTCGGCGGCCATTTTTTCTCTTGCTTCGTTTTTTTTTTAGTCTCTAAACTGTTTTATTTGAAGTAAAATCGAGGTGTAAGTTGAATTTTTGAGGTGCTGGGTGCTCCCTCTTGGTGTAGGTAAGTTTTTTATGTATGTGGTGTGTGTATGTATTGTGTTTTACATTTTGTAATGTTCGCGAGTTGCGTCCGAGTGTTGCGAGTCCGTAATGTGTGTGAACGTGTGTCGTATGTTGTTTGCGAGTGTCGTAATGTGTGTGTCGTACTGTTTGGGTTGCGACGTGAAGTTTGCGAGGGTCGCAGTTGCTGGCAAGGAGCGCCTTTGGCGCTCCATGCCAGCAACTGCGGCCCTCGCTTTGCGAGGTCCTCAGGTGCTGGCATGGAGCGCCTACGGCGCTCCATGCCAGCAACTGAGACCCTCGGGCAGTGCCCTCGCTTCGCGAGGGCCTCGGCTCGCTGTGCGAGCCGCGGCCCTCGCTACGCGAGGGCCGCGGGCTCGCTACGCGAGCCCGCAGCGTTAGCAACAACTCGTACGCTCACGACTATATATGTGATAAGTATGTCATTTAAGTTTCATTTATTGTGGGCCCCATCAGCTGCACCATATGGTCCATGGTAAATCTGGCAATGGGAAATTTCTGTGGTGCCCCCTTCCCTTGATGCCTTAAGCATGTGCTTATTTTGCTTAATGGCTAATCGAGCCCTGATTATGTTCAATATGGTTGTGTTGTGTTGTAGTGTGCTCTGTTGTGCTGTGTTGTCTTGTTTTGTGGTGCTTTGTAATGTGCCGTGTTATGATGCAGTGTGGTGTATTGTGCTGTGCTGTGGTGTATTGTGTTGTACTGTGCTGCATGGTGTTGTGATGTAGTGGTGTATTGTATTGTGACATGTTTTATGTGGTGTGTTGTGGTGTGCTGTGATGTGGGGTGTTCTGTGCTGTGTTGTGCTGAGGTCTCTTGTGCTTTGCCATGCTGTGTTGTGTTGTGCTGATAAATGTATTAACCTGAGGTGTTTATGGAGATGACACCACACACCATCCCCTCACTGTATCCAGGATACACTGCTGCAGGAACACACCCGCCAGACACACAGCGCCCTGTAATAAAACATAAAGTGATAATGAGTTATTTACACGTAACTAGCGCTCTCTCACGACCTGACGAACCATTACTGTGCTGTCTCTCAATACCTGACTAGTAATCTTACACAAACAGATAATTAACACAGTCAGAAACCCGCTAATGAATGTTGGGATGTACAATTCCCTGATGTTGTTTCACTTTGAATGTGAGAAACAATGTTACAAGTCCCGTCAGAATCAACATGTTATCAGTATAAATGTTACATTACTGCTAACACTGCCACAATCAGTATCATTGCTGCTAACACTGCCACAATCAGTATCATTGCTGCTAACACTGCCACAATCAGTATCATTGCTGCTAACACTGCCACAATCAGTATCATTGCTGCTAACACTGCCACAATCAGTATCGTTGCTGCTAACACTGCCACAATCAGTATCATTGCTGCTAACACTGCCACAATCAGTATCGTTGCTGCTAACACTGCCACAATCAGTATCGTTGCTGCTAACACTGCCACAATCAGTATCGTTGCTGCTAACACTGCCACAATCAATATTATTGCTGCTAACACTGCCACAATCAATATTATTGCTGCTAACACTGCCACACTCATATTCAATATTACTGACACTGCCACAATCCGTATCATTGCTGCTAACGCTGCCACGATCCGTATAATTGCTGCTAACACTGCCACAATCAGTATCGTTGCTGCTAACACTGCCACAATCCGTATCATTGCTGCTAACACTGCCACAATCAGTATCATTGCTGCTAACACTGCCACGATACGTATCATTGCTGCTAACACTGCCACGATCCGTATCATTGCTGCTAACACTGCCACGATCCGTATCATTGTTACTAACACTGCCACAATCAGTATCATTGCTACTAACACTGCCACAATCAGTATTGTTGCTGCTATAACTGCCACAATCAATATCAATGTTACTAACACCGCCACAATCAGTATCAATGTTACTAATACTGCCGCAATCTGTATCCTTGCTACTAACACTGCCACAATCAGTATCAATGTTACTAACACTGCCACAACCAATGATACTAAACAACACTTCCAATGTGTACAGGACTTTTTGTCCTTTTATCCCCATTCTTTGGCAGAAAATATTCCTCCTAATGCTGCTTTGGTTGTCCAATATCAGAATATCTTTGTGTGACCCTATAGCAGATGTGATACACTGAATCTATATTTACTTCTATACTGCCTGTTTATGGCTTCCATATGTTACAGGTAATTGTCATCAGTAACAATGGGTTCTTGTCAGAAAGTAACTACGATTTTTACCAATAGCTACAAAATCATTGGATTTTATTTATCATTTTTGAAACGTAAAGTGAACGTTTGTAACAAAAGTAACATAGTACCAACCTGTGAGCATCTCTGACCCATAACAACACTTAGTCTAAGCTGTGTTACTAAACCAGACGTCTTGGTGAAAAAGACGCTCATAGATTACTCATTAATTCCTCTCATTGCTTTTTACTCTCAGCACCATTAATTCACTGAGTTTTGCCATTTTTGTTATCTATCCAATAATAGAAACGCCAGGACTTTATTCATAGCTGTGAAACATGGCATCCTGCATGAGAGAGAACAGGAAGAAATGGATGTTCCAGAAAGTGAGAAGTTCTTAGAAGTGTAAATAACAAGTACAATAAGGAGGATGAATTTAAAACATTTGTATAAAATAAAACAAATATGTGTAAGGAGCTTCTTTTATTGTTGATAATTACTCCAGAGGATATTGGGCTCTTTAAAGCAACAGCACCGAGTCCCCCCACCAGATCGAGCATTTAGAGCCACCATAGACCTCCTGGATAGAATGGTTGAAGATGCCTCCATCAGCTGATGGCTTACTGACCCCAGTCACGGCTATTAGCCACTAATTGGTTGGTCACTCCTGATATAGTCTTCCAGCAGGCAGTTTCATTTCTTGATTCAGAACCAGAACATAAAAAAAGCTACTCTGACAAATTCACTTGGATCCAGAGCAAAAATATATAGGATTAGAGCATATCTCATTTAGAAATATGTAAATTTATAAAAAGCAAACAAACAAATGTATAAATAAATTAAAGCTGTTGGAAGGGAACCCAGGAAAACAGATGTTTCCTAAATGAAAATTAAATGTTTTAATATTAAAAAAACGAGGATTGGAGGTGAAAGCTTTATTGCAATATGGTCCTAGGTATATCAGACACATGGTCTGCAATAAAAGTTATTCCCACATATATCTGTTTTTGCATTAGTGAGTTAATCCGTTTCAGTTGTAGTTACTGACCTGCTTGTTATTAACCATGGAAATCCTGGCCTGTGCACAGATGTAATTCACAGGTTGGCCAGTTTTGCCGTAGTGGAGCAAATTACTCTGCATGTAAATCAATGTTGGGTATTAATGCCTGTTTGGGTGTCCATCATTTGTGTCGTTGTGCAACAAGACAGGAAGTTAGTGAGTGAACTTGAAGCCAATATCAGAACAGTCTGTTAGTTTCTTCTAAGTAGGTATTTACAAAGTTATATTAACATTAATTATGAATTATCTCAATTATTGTAGCCAATTATTTTAGCTTAATCTGAGCCAGGTCCTTTTAAATAATTGTGAAGTTCTGTTTTCCTTGAAACAAGTATTAAAATGCTCGAAGACATTGAGTGCTTGAGTGCATCAGATGATATCGTGCCAAGGTACCCCTGTGGTATATCCCATTACAGTTACATCTGTACGCTCTGCTAAATGATGTGCGGTAATGTTATTTCATTGGCTCTTCTCTCGTTCTCTCCACAAAAACACCCAAATAGCGGCCTACCGTGCAGCAGAGACATACCCGGTCATCGGAGCACTCGGCTAGCAGCACCCTATTACTGTGGCGGCAAGCTCGCAGTGCTAATGGGCTACGGAGACAGAAGAGAGACTGGGTGATCCCACCTATTAATGTCCCGGAGAACTCCAGGGGACCCTTCCCAGAGCAGCTAGTGCGGGTAAGTGACATGGTGAAGAGAGGGCCTGATGTGCTTGTTCTGGGGGCTGTGATACATGGAGGACACGGAGCAGGTGTTATCTAGGGTAGAAGATCCCATGTTGTGGTCCATGAGCTTCTCACAGGTTGTATACTGATATAATAAAATGCATTGCAGCTGTTAACCCTTTTATTGGTAGACGTGTCACCAATGCATCATGAGGTGGTCCATGAAGACTCTCTCCACAAAGACTATTAAGTGGCCCTTCGAAAACAGAGTTTGAGTCGGTTCTATATAGTACAAATAAATCTGGTCTTGAGGTTAGTAATAGACGTGAAGAAAGATGGAAAAGTAGATTTATTTAGATGAGAAGAATGAAGAAAGGTTAATAATAAATGTGAAGAAAGATGGAAACACTTCCATCTTTGATATCACTCTAAACAAGAAATGTGATTGGTTTGATCTGGATACATGATGTGATGGAGCACACCAGGGGTATAATCTATATGAAATAACATGTTATATTTGGAGGTAAACAGGTTTGTTTTGTTGTGTTCTTCTACTGGGAAATAAGAGTAAATGAGATCAGGGGACACAAGGAGGACTGATTGGAGGAACATACTAAACTAATCTGGGGAGGACGAGCGAGTCTGATCCGTGGTGATGGGAAGATCCCAGTTTCACAGAATTTTGCCTGCGCACATTATTCTGCATTTTGTATGGCTCAGAGCTCACTCCTCTGCATGGCACCATTGTATCATACATATATGGAGACGCTACTCGGTGCTCTGCATGATATAAACCTAGGGCCCTATTTAATTACATTATTATTAAAGTTACACAACTCATAAATGGTCAGTAACTTTAATCCGCTTTTCAATTCACTCTTTTTTTCCCAAGTCATAATGTTACCAGATTTCAGAAGAAATATTTACGTGTACTGACGAGCAGCCACAAATGCTTTAAAAGCCTGGCTGAGACAGTACATTACTGAAAAAGCATGTCAGTGCATTAGAAATTAATACATAACAGTCCCGTAGGCACTAATGTGACATTTAAAAATATTTTATCAATTGATATGTTTGAGTCCGTATACATCTGGGAACATTAACTATTGGCAATAATACACCTCCACATAAAAAAATAATAATTCCCAGGGTAGCAAGACCCCAGTACTCAAGATGTTATTGCATATGATGAAACCCACATGGACTACAACAGATGCTCTAATGCATTGTTTTGAAAGTGCTAGCCCTATGGACAAACTTTATATGTTTACTCACAAAAATGCTTATTTCTTCTAATTTTACTTCTGTTTGTGATTTCATGACATTTTCATTTTCTGTTGATTCCTATGGCTGTGTCTCATCAAGTATTTAAGTAATAAATTAATGTCGGATTTGGTGTAACGATTACATTTTAATTCTGACCCTCAATCTGAAAACAAACAACACCTAAGTAGGTTTGTTCTGTGGGTCTGATCACTTTCTTTAGAGAGCAGCCTCTTTTATCTCACTTGTGCCCTTCACTGGGAGAAATATCCTGTATATATCAGTCTTGTCTCACTCAAAGAAGTGATCCAGTAGAATCGGCAAACCCCATACATATGTTTTGGCCTCTCTAGCAAAGATAACCCCACACTCCTGTCCCTCTAGCTCAGATAACCCCACACTCCCTTCCTTCTAGCTCAGATAACCCCACTCTCCTGTCTCTCTAGCTAAGATAAACCCACTCTCCTGTCTCTCTAGCTCAGATAACCCCACTCTCCTGTCTCTCTAGCAAAGATAACCCCACTCTCCTGTCTCACTAGCTAAAATAACCCCACACTCCTGTCTCTCTAGCTAAGATAACCCCACTCTCCTGTCTCTCTAGCTCAGATACCCCCACTCTCCTGTCCCTCTAGCTCAGATAACCCCACCCCTGTCTCTCTAGCTCAGATAACCCCACTCTCCTGTCTCACTAGCTAAGATAACCCCACACTCCTGTCTCTCTAGCTAAGATAACCCCACTCTCCTGTCCCTCTAGCTCAGATAACCCCACTCTCCTGTCTCTCTAGCTCAGATACCCCCACTCTCCTGTCCCTCTAGCTCAGATAACCCCACCCCTGTCTCTCTAGCGAAGATAACCCCACTCCTGTCTCTCTAGCTAAGATAACCCCACACTCCCTTCCTTCTAGCTCAGATAACCCCACTCTCCTGTCTCTCTAGCTCAGATACCCCCACTCTCCTGTCCCTCTAGCTCAGGTAACCCCACTCTCCTGTCTCTCTAGCTAAGATAACCCCACTCTCATGTCTCTCTAGCTAAGATAAACCCACACTCCCTTCCTTCTAGCTCAGATAACCCCACTCTCCTGTCTCTCTAGCTCAGATAACCCCACTCTCTTGTCCCTCTAGCTCAGATAACCCCACTCTCTTGTCCCTCTAGCTCAGATAACCCCACTCTCATGTCCCTCTAGCTCAGATAACCCCACACTCCCTTCCTTCTAGCTCAGATAACCCCACTCTCCTGTCTCTCTTGCTCAGATAACCCCACTCTCCTACCCCTCTAGCTCAGATAACCCCACTCTCCTACCCCTCTAGCTCAGATAACCCCACTCTCGTGTCCCTCTAGCTCAGATAACCCCACTCTCCTGTCCCTCTAGCTCAGATAACCCCACTCTCCTGTCCCTCTAGCTCAGATAACCCCACTCTCCTGTCTCACTAGCTAAGATAACCCCACACTCCTGTCTCTCTAGCTAAGATAACCCCACTCTCCTGTCTCTCTAGCTCAGATAACCCCACTCTCCTGTCTCTCTAGCTCAGATACCCCCACTCTCCTGTCCCTCTAGCTCAGATAACCCCACCCCTGTCTCTCTAGCGAAGATAACCCCACTCCTGTCTCTCTAGCTAAGATAACCCCACACTCCCTTCCTTCTAGCTCAGATAACCCCACTCTCCTGTCTCTCTAGCTCAGATACCCCCACTCTCCTGTCCCTCTAGCTCAGGTAACCCCACTCTCCTGTCTCTCTAGCTAAGATAACCCCACTCTCATGTCTCTCTAGCTAAGATAAACCCACACTCCCTTCCTTCTAGCTCAGATAACCCCACTCTCCTGTCTCTCTAGCTCAGATAACCCCACTCTCTTGTCCCTCTAGCTCAGATAACCCCACTCTCTTGTCCCTCTAGCTCAGATAACCCCACTCTCTTGTCCCTCTAGCTCAGATAACCCCACACTCCCTTCCTTCTAGCTCAGATAACCCCACTCTCCTGTCTCTCTTGCTCAGATAACCCCACTCTCCTACCCCTCTAGCTCAGATAACCCCACTCTCGTGTCCCTCTAGCTCAGATAACCCCACTCTCCTGTCCCTCTAGCTCAGATAACCCCACTCTCCTGTCCCTCTAGCTCAGATAACCCCACTCTCCTGTCTTTCTAGCCCAGATAACCCCACTCTCTTGTCTCTCTAGCACAGATAGCCCCACTCGCCTCTCTCTCTAGCATCAATCTCCTGGTCTTTTGCTCAGATAGCCCCACTCTCCTGGTCTTTAGCCCTGATAACCCCACTCTCCTGGTCTTTAGCTCACATAACCCACTCTCCTGTCTCCCTAGCTCAGATAAACCCACTTTCCTGCCTCTCTAGCTTATGTAAACCCTCTCTCCTGTCCCTCTGTCTCATATAGCCCCAATCGCCTCTCTCTCTATCCCGGATAATCCCACTCTCCTGGTCTTTAGCTAATATAACCCCCTCTCCTGATCTTTAACTCTTAGGTTTTTAGCTCAGATAACCTCAATTCCTGATCTTTAGTTCTTTAGTTCTTGGGTATTTAGCTCAGATAATCCCATTCTCCTGGTCTTTAACTCAGATAACCCCACTCTCCGGTCTCCCTAACTGATATAAACCCACTTTCCTGTCTCTCTAGCTCAAATAAACCCTCTCTCTCGTCCCTCTATCTCAGTTAGCCCCAACTTCCTGGTCTTTAACTCAGATAACCCCACTCTCCTGTCCATCTTGCTCAGATAACCCCACTCTCCTGCCTATCTTGCTCAGATGAGACCTCTCACTTCTTGATCTCAGGCTCAGGTGACCCTCTCCTCACCCTTGATCTCAGGCTCAGGTGACCCTCTCCTCACCCTTGATCTCAGGCTCAGGTGAACTATCTCCTCTCCCTTGATCTCAGATGACCCTCTCTTATCTATTTTGCTCAGGAGACCCCTCTCCTCTCCTGTCTATCTTGCTCAGGTGACCCCTCACCTCTCCTCTGATCTCAGGCTCAGGTGATCCCTCTCCCTTGATCCCAGTCTCAGGTGACCCTTTCCTATCTATCTTGCTCAGGTGACCCTCTCCTCTCCTTTGATCTCAGGTAACCCTCTCCTGTCTATCTTGATCTCAGGCTCAGGTGACCTCTCTCCTCTCCCTTGATCTCAGATGACCCCTCTCCTCTCCCTTGATCTCATGTTAACCTCTCCTGTCTATCTTGCTCAGGTGACCCCTCTCCTCTCCCTTGATCTCAGGTGACCCCTCCCCTCTCCCTTGATCACAGTTGACCCCTCCCCTCTCCCTTGATCACAGTTGACCCCTCCCCTCTCCCTTGATCACAGGTGACCTCTCTCCTCTCCCTTGATCTCAGGTGGCCCTCTCCTGTCTATCTTGCTCAGGTGATCCCTCTCCTCTCCCTTTATCTCAGGTGACCCCTCTTCTCTCCCTTGATCTCTGGCTCAGGTGACCCTCTCCTCTCCCTTGATCTCTGGCTCAGGTGACCCTCTCCTCTCCCTTGATCTCTGGCTCAGGTGACCCCTCTCCTCTCCCTTGATCTCTGGCTCAGGTGACCCCTCTCCTCTCCCTTGATCTCAGGCTCAGGTGACCCCTCTCCTCTCCCTTGATCTCAGGTGATCCCTCTCCTCTCCCTTGATCTCAGGCTCAGGTAACCGTCTCCTATCCCTTGATCTCAGGTGACCCCTCTCCTCTCCCTTGATCTCAGGCTCAGGTAACCCTCTCCTATCCCTTGATCTCAGGTGACCCCTCTCCTCTGCCTTGATCTCAGGCTCAGGTAACCCTCTCCTATCCCTTGATCTCAGGTGACCCCTCTCCTCTCCCTTGATCTCAGGTGACCCCTCTCCTATCCCTTGATCTCAGGTGACCCCTCTCCTCTCCCTTGATCTCAGGTGACCCCTCTCCTCTCCCTTGATCTCAGGTGACCCTCTCCTATCCCTTGATCTCAGGCTCAGGTAACCCTCTCCTATCCCTTGATCTCAGGTGACTCCTCTCCTCTCCCTTGATCTCAGGCTCAGGTGACCCCTCTCCTCTCCCTGGAGCCCAGGTGACCCTCTCTCATCACTCTTTCCCCTAGCTCAGTGGAACTGTTAGTGTCAGCATCCCTCTCCTCTTCTCTCTCTCTCCCTCTCTGGCTGATGACGGCCCCCCGCAGCTGGTACACTCTGATGTTTTTCTGCTCCATGCTTATTTGTCACTAGACTCGTCAGGTCCCCTGACCCACAAGCGGCCCCACACAGAGAGGGCAGGAAGAGCTCAGCATGAGCTGGGATTTAATCAGTTCAGACGCTGCTCTTTAATGGGCTGGAAAGGGAAGGATAGCAGGCCCTGGAGGCAGCGAGACACACTTATTCCCTGAGCATAATCTTCAGGCAGGCCCTGACGCATGGAGGGAGCTGACCTGATGTGCTCTCCCCACATGTGGATTGAGGCATGGGGGCTCAGTAGTAGCAGGTATCTAGTGGAGGTGGTGGACAGGGCCTAATTACAGGTCCTCTGTAGTCATTACTGTGAAGAACTACACTTGCAAAAGTAAAATAGAAAATACAGAGAATGGACCTTTTATATGCAATTATGCTGTGTCTTAATTTATGTTGATCTACTTCCTGAGGTGGAAAGGTGGAATGTAGAGGAAGCTTCCATCCGCACAGTGGGACAGTATTATTGTTCTCCATAGGTGTATAATACAGACTAATGCAGTTGTTGTTGTTGTTTTATAAATGTAGAAGTGAAAACCTTACCCATAAATAAGGATATTTGCAACTGATAAATTTAAAACAAATTAAATGTTGCTATTTTTAGGCAAAAATGTATTTCAAGATCCTTCTACCTGGTCATTAATTAACATTCACTGTGTGGGGTAATGAGCAGTAAGAGTATGGCCAATTAGTTGAATTAGAATAATGACTGGAGCTTCCACACATAAGCTGAAACAAGCAGCTCGATAATGGAAATGGAACACTAGGATCTAGCGTGTTTCATACACCCCAGACTGGTCCGGAGTGAGGAGTGCTGTTCACCCCTCCCACTGGTCTGTCACGGGCTCTGTCCTCTAAAGGTGGATTACTACAGTTACTACTATATATATCAACAATGATAAACAAGCAGAAAGAGTGTTATACAGACCTGGGGGTGGGGGGTAGGAGACCAGAATGGGAGATTTGGGGGGATGGGCGGTATGAGATCAGAATCGGGGACCTGGGGGCGGTGAGGGGTAGGAGATCAGAATGGGGGACCTGGTGGAGGATAGAAGATCAGAATGGGGGACCTGGGGGGTGGGGGGTAGGAGATCAGAATAGGGGTCCTGGGAGTGGTGGGGGGTAGGAGATCAGAATGGGGGACCTGGTGGAGGGGGTGGGAGGTAGGAGATCAGAATGGGGGACCTGAGAGGGTGGGGGTAGGAGATCAGAATGGGGGACCTGAGAGGGTGGGGGTAGGAGATCAGAACGGGGGACTTGATAGGGTGGGGGGGTAAGAGACACCCCCAGGTCTCCCATTTTGATCTCCTACCCGCCACCCCCAGGTCTGTATAACACTCTTTCTGCTTGTATATCATTGTTGATATATATGGTGGTAAATGTAGTGATCCACCTTAAGAGGACAGAGCCTGTGACAGACCAGTGGAAGGGGTGTACAGCACTCCTCACTCCGGACCAGTCTGGCGTGTATACAACACGCTAGTAAATAATAATTTCATATAAAAGATTGATATTTAAAGACTAGTTTTGTTTTTGTGAATTATTAGTTAAAGTTTTTTGCTTGTATGTCTGTATTGAAAAAAGGGACCCTTAAGGGCACCTGCACTAAAATTAAAATTCCTAGGCACTGGGATCTGCCATTGAATTAATTGTGGCCCCTCACATGTTCTTTATTTTCCTTCTTTCCCAGAATCCTCTCTGCTTTCCATGAACAGGTCTGCAGGGTGCCTATGCACAATAGCTCTCCTTCCCAGTCCTAGAATTATAATCATGCCTCCTATGATTTCCAGGTTCCCGTTCCCTCTCTGTGCCGGGCTCTGTCTCAATGTAAATCATAGTCTGCCGTATTTCCAGCAATTATACGTATTGTATTCCTCTTATTCCAGCCTTGGGGTAATATGCATATTGTCCGAGCCGAGGGACCGCCAGAAGCAGTCATTTAATGTACGAGCTGTCTAGAGCGGTGTGATTAAATCAATCAGAGAGAGAGAATAGTATGTGTGGGATCCCAGGCTGACGCTCTCCCGCCCTGTCCTCCATTCTCTCTCACTCACTCCCTTCCTTGTCTCTTTCACTGTGTAATCTACGCCAATTACTCTCTCTCTTCCTATCATTATATGTTCTTTGCGTTCTCTCTTTCCCTTCATTCACCTCAAGCTGCTCCAGTTATGGGGTATCTCTGTCCTTATTTACCCCTTGCAGTGCATTATTCCTCTTGTTTACTGCCCCACCTCCCTCTTTATTATCTCTAATTCCCCATCTCAAATAAAATATACACCATATCAGGGTGTCACTTGTCTTACTTGTCCAGTCCTACCCAATTTATACTATTGTTATATTCACATTAGATGCATAATTCCTCATTTCCCATTGCTGCTTCATCCACCATTGTATCCCCCCTTACTGGCCCATCCACCTGTTATTTGTATTTTACTGCCACATCCACCTGTTCTTCCCCCCTACTTCCCCATCCACCTTTTATTGCCCCCTTACTGTCCCAGTCACCTGTTATTTTCCTGCTTACGCCTTTCTCCCTCATCCGCATGTTATTCACCCCATAATCCCCCATCCATTGTGCATACCCCCTTACTGCCCCATTCACCTTGTATACCCCCTTACTGCCCCATCCAACTTGTATACCCCCTTACTGCCCCATCCACCTTGTATACCCCCTTACTGCCCCATTCACCTTGTATATCCTCCTTACTGCCCCATCCACCTTGCATATCACTCCTTACTGCCCCATCCAGCTTGTATATCCTCCTTACTGCCCCATCCACCTTGTATATCCCTCCTTACTGCCCGATTCACCTTGCATATCACTCCTTACTGCCCCATCCACCTTGTATACCCCCTTACTGCCCCATTCACCTTGTATATCCCTCCTTACTGCCCCAACCACCTTGTATATCACTCCTTACTGTCCCATCCACCTTGTATATCCCTCCTTACTGCCCCATCCACCTTGTATATCACTCCTTACTGCCCCATCCACCTTGTATATCACTCCTTACTGCCCCATCCACCTTGTATATCACTCCTTACTGTCCCATCCACCTTGTATATCCTCCTTACTGCCCCAACCACCTTGTATATCACTCCTTACTGTCCCATCCGCCTTGTATATCCCTCCTTACTGCCCCATCCACCTTGTATATCACTCCTTACTTCCCCATCCACCTTGTATATCCCTCCTTACTGCCCCATCCACCTTGTATATCCCTCCTTACTGCCCCAACCACCTTGTATATCCCTCCTTACTGCCCCAACCACCTTGTATATCACTCCTTACTGTCCCATCCACCTTGTATATCCTCCTTACTGCCCCATCCACCTTGTATATCCTCCTTACTGCCCCATCCACCTTGTATATCCCTCCTTACTGCCCCATCCACCTTGTATATCACTCCTTACTGTCCCATCCACCTTGTATATCACTCCTTACTGCCCCATCCACCTTGTATATCCTCCTTACTGCCCCATCCACCTTGTATAACACTCCTTACTGTCCCATCCACCTTGTATATCCTCCTTACTGCCCCAACCACCTTGTATATCACTCCTTACTGTCCCATCCACCTTGTATATCCCTCCTTACTGCCCCATCCACCTTGTATATCACTCCTTACTGCCCCATCCACCTTGTATATCCCTCCTTACTGCCCCAACCACCTTGTATATCACTCCTTACTGTCCCATCCACCTTGTATATCCTCCTTACTGCCCCATCCACCTTGTATATCCCTCCTTACTGCCCCATCTACCTTGTATATCCTCCTTACTGCCCCATCCACCTTGTATATCCCTCCTCACTGCCCCATCCAAATTGTATATCCTCCTTACTGCCCCATCCACCTTGTATATCCCTCCTCACTGCCCCATCCAAATTGTATATCCTCCTTACTGCCCCATCCACCTTGTATATCCTCCTTACTGCCCCATCCACCTTGTATATCCCTCCTTACTGCCCCATCCACCTTGTATATCACTCCTTACTGTCCCATCCACCTTGTATATCACTCCTTACTGCCCCATCCACCTTGTATATCCTCCTTACTGCCCCATCCACCTTGTATAACACTCCTTACTGTCCCATCCACCTTGTATATCCTCCTTACTGCCCCAACCACCTTGTATATCACTCCTTACTGTCCCATCCACCTTGTATATCCCTCCTTACTGCCCCATCCACCTTGTATATCACTCCTTACTGCCCCATCCACCTTGTATATCCCTCCTTACTGCCCCAACCACCTTGTATATCACTCCTTACTGTCCCATCCACCTTGTATATCCTCCTTACTGCCCCATCCACCTTGTATATCCCTCCTTACTGCCCCATCTACCTTGTATATCCTCCTTACTGCCCCATCCACCTTGTATATCCCTCCTCACTGCCCCATCCAAATTGTATATCCTCCTTACTGCCCCATCCACCTTGTATATCCCTCCTCACTGCCCCATCCAAATTGTATATCCTCCTTACTGCCCCATCCACCTTGTATATCCCTCCTCACTGCCCCATCCACCTTGTATATCCTCCTCACTGCCCCATCCAAATTGTATATCACTCCTTACTGTCCCATCCAAATTGTATACCCCCTTTACTGCTCCATCCAACTGTTATGCCCCTTTACTGTCCAATCCACATTCTATATCCCCTCTTACTGCCCCATCCACCTGTTATTCCACCCTGGTTGCCGAATCCACATTGTATATCTCCCCTTACTGCCCCGTCCATCTGTTATTCCTCCATCACTGCCCCGTCCATCTGTTATTCCTCCATCACTGCCCCATCCACCTGTTATTCCTCCATCACTGCCCCATCCACCTGTTATGCCCCCTTACTGCCCCATCCACCTGTTATGCCCCCTTACTGCCCCATCCACCTGTTATGCCCCCTTACTGCCCCATCCACCTTGTATATCCCCCATTCCTCTAATCCCCACTCCTTAATAGACCTATATATATTGCTTCATTGCCCCCTCCCATATTACACACTCCTTATTACCCATATATTATTCCAATGCCCGCTCCCCTACCCCACCTTCCATTTTACATATATATATATATTGCCTCATTGCCCCTCTCTTATTATCCCTCCTCCTTCACTATATATATTATCTTGCTTCCCGCTCCCTATTTCTCTCTCCTAATTAACCTTAATTTATCACATTGCTCCTTATACTTTTTTTCACCCATATTTAACCCCAACTCCCCTCCTCTTATTCACCCCTAAGTGCCCCCCTTATTTCCCCTCTGTACCCTCTTTATATATCTCTTTTCCCCACATATATTTCTGCAGTGGTCTTGTCCCTGGATCACACGGGATGACAGTCAATTAGAATAAATTAATATTTCACATTACTAATTTAATATCAGGAGATTAATTCAGCACAGTCTCCTTTCCAAGTCTTTGCATAGTGAGGACATGGGACTTAGGTGTAATTGGAAATTACCACTAAAAATGTATTTTTAATCCAATTATGATACTTTCACCCCAACAAGTAGTAAAAAGCTGTCTATACATTGTATTAGCGGTTTGTCTCTTTGGTAAATAATTCCTGAGATATTTCCATGTTATTTATATGGTTCCTGTAATGTACGACTCAGTTTGCTGACTTGCATTAGAATACCTGATTAATTGAATAGTTTTCAGTTTTTCAGAGCTTTGCTACATAAAAGACGTTGGGCCATTAAAGTGGCCCTTTAATAGAAGCACCACTCGGTGCTCAGTACTTATTTTTCCTCTGTAAATGCATGTATTAGTCTGACAAACTGCTGGCAGTGTGTGTAAGATCTTACCAGCTTTTAGACTGTCTTTGCTGTTGGGACTTGGTGCTGACATCCTCCATATTGGAAGAGCTAACAAGTGTTCCTCAATGAGAGTAAAGATTTTTAATCTGCGTATGTGAACATTTCATTCATAAATTGGTCATAAAATAAAGAATATTGTTATTAATTTATTAATATCGCTGTATCTGCTCGGGTCATCATGACTGCACGTCTACCTGTAGGTAATATTTTATTGTCTTAATTTAATAATACAATTAAGACCAAGTGTGCCTATTTATACAGACTGATGTGCTGGTTTGCTCTGCGCTGGGTGCGCTGCTTGTGCTGGTTTGCTCTGCACTGGGTGCGCTGCTTGTGCTAGTTTGCTCTGCGTTGGGTGTGCTGCTTGTGCTGGTTTGCTCTGCGCTGGGTGTGCTGGTTTGCTCTGCGCTGGGTGCGCTGCTTGTGCTGGTTTGCTCTGCGCTGGGTGTGCTGCTTGTGCTAGTTTGCTCTGCGTTGGGTGTGCTGCTTGTGCTGGTTTGCTCTGCGCTGGGTGTGCTGGTTTGCTCTGCGCTGGGTGCTCTCCTTGTGCTGGTTTGCTCTGCGCTGGGTGCTCCCCTTGTGCTGGTTTGCTCTGCACTGGGTGCTCCCCTTGTGCTGGTTTGCTCTGCGCTGGGTGCGCTGCTTGTGCTGGTTTGCTCTGCGCTGGGTGTGCTGCTTGTGCTGGTTTGCTCTGCGCTGGGTGTGCTGCTTGTGCTGGTTTGCTCTGCACTGGGTGCTCCCCTTGTGCTGGTTTGCTCTGCACCGAGTGCGCTGCTTGTGCTGGTTTGCTCTGCACCGAGTGCGCTGCTTGCGCTGGTTCGCTCTGCGCTGGGTGTGCTGCTTGTGCTGGTTTGCTCTGCGCTGGGTGCGCTGCTTGTGCTGGTTTGCTTTGCGCTGGGTGTGCTGCTTGTGCTGGTTTGCTTTGCGCTGGGTGTGCTGCTTGTGCTGGTTTGCTTTGCGCTGGGTGCGCTGCTTGTGCTGGTTTGCTCTGCACTGGGTGCTCCCCTTGTGCTGGTTTGCTCTGCACCGAGTACGCTGATTGTGTTGGTTTGCTCTGCGCTGGGTGTGCTGCTTGTGCTGGTTTGCTCTGCGCTGGGTGTGCTGCTTGTGCTGGTTTGCTCTGCGCTGGGTGTGCTGCTTGTGCTGGTTTGCTTTGCGCTGGGTGTGCTGCTTGTGCTGGTTTGCTCTGCGCTGGGTGCACTGCTTGTGCTGGTTTGCTCTGTGCGGGATACACTGCTTGTGCTGGTTTGCTCTGTGCTAGGTGCGCTGCTTGTGCTGGTTTGCTTTGCGCTGGGTGTGCTGCTTGTGCTGGTTTGCTCTGTGCTGGGTGAGCTGCTTGTGCTGGTTTGCTTTGCGCTGGGTGTGCTGCTTGTGCTGGTTTGCTCTGCGCTGGGTGTGCTGCTTGTGCTGGTTTGCTCTGCACTGGGTGCTCCCCTTGTGCTGGTTTGCTCTGCACCGAGTGCGCTGCTTGTGCTGGTTTGCTCTGCACCGAGTGCGCTGCTTGCGCTGGTTCGCTCTGCGCTGGGTGTGCTGCTTGTGCTGGTTTGCTCTGCGCTGGGTGCGCTGCTTGTGCTGGTTTGCTTTGCGCTGGGTGTGCTGCTTGTGCTGGTTTGCTTTGCGCTGGGTGTGCTGCTTGTGCTGGTTTGCTTTGCGCTGGGTGCGCTGCTTGTGCTGGTTTGCTCTGCACTGGGTGCTCCCCTTGTGCTGGTTTGCTCTGCACCGAGTACGCTGATTGTGTTGGTTTGCTCTGCGCTGGGTGTGCTGCTTGTGCTGGTTTGCTCTGCGCTGGGTGTGCTGCTTGTGCTGGTTTGCTCTGCGCTGGGTGTGCTGCTTGTGCTGGTTTGCTTTGCGCTGGGTGTGCTGCTTGTGCTGGTTTGCTCTGCGCTGGGTGCACTGCTTGTGCTGGTTTGCTCTGTGCTGGATGCACTGCTTGTGCTGGTTTGCTCTGTGCTGGGTGCGCTGCTTGTGCTGGTTTGCTTTGCGCTGGGTGTGCTGCTTGTGCTGGTTTGCTCTGCGCTGGGTGTGCTGCTTGTGCTGGTTTGCTCTGTGCTGGGTGTGCTGCTTGTGCTGGTTTGCTTTGCGCTGGGTGTGCTGCTTGTGCTGGCTTGCTCTGCGCTGGGTGCACTGCTTGTGCTGGTTTGCTCTGTGCTGGGTGAGCTGCTTGTGCTGGTTTGCTTTGCGCTGGGTGTGCTGCTTGTGCTGGTTTGCTTTGCGCTGGGTGTGCTGCTTGTGCTGGTTTGCTCTGCGCTGGGTGCGCTGCTTGTGCTGGTTTGCTTTGCGCTGGGTGTGCTGCTTGTGCTGGTTTGCTTTGCGCTTGGTGTGCTGCTTGTGCTGGTTTGCTCTGTGCTGGGTGTGCTGCTTGTGCTGGTTTGCTCTGCGCTGGGTGTGCTGCTTGTGCTGGTTTGCTCTGTGCTGGGTGCACTGCTTGTGCTGGTTTGCTCTGCGCTGGGTGCTCTCCTTGTGCTGCTTTGCTCTGCTCTGGGTGCTCCCCTTGTGCTGGTTTGCTCTGTGCTGGGTGTGCTGCTTGTGCTGGTTTGATTTGCGCTGGGTGCGCTGCTTGTGCTGGTTTGCTCTGCGCTGGGTGCTTTCCTTGTGCTGCTTTGCTCTGCGCTGGGTGCGCCGCTTGTGCTTGTTTGCTCTGCGCTGGGTGCTCTCCTTGTGCTGGTTTGCTCTGCGCTGGGTGCGCTGCTTGTGCTGTTTCGCTCTGTGCTGGGTGCTCTCCTTGTGCTGGTTTGCTCTGTGCTGGGTGCTCCCCTTGTGCTGGTTTGCTCTGCGCTGGGTGCGCTGCTTGTGCTGTTTCGCTCTGTGCTGGGTGCTCTCCTTGTGCTGTTTCGCTCTGTGCTGGGTGCTCTCCTTGTGCTGGTTTGCTCTGTGCTGGGTGCTCCCCTTGTGCTGGTTTGCTCTGCGCTGGGTGCGCTGCTTGTGCTGTTTCGCTCTGCGCTGGGTGCGCTGCTTGTGCTGTTTCGCTCTGTGCTGGGTGCTCTCCTTGTGCTGTTTCGCTCTGTGCTGGGTGCTCTCCTTGTGCTGGTTTGCTCTGTGCTGGGTGCGCTGCTTGTGCTGTTTCGCTCTGTGCTGGGTGCTCTCCTTGTGCTGGTTTGCTCTGTGCTGGGTGCTCTCCTTGTGCTGGTTTGCTCTGTGCTGGGTGCTCCCCTTGTGCTGGTTTGCTCTGCGCTGGGTGCGCTGCTTGTGCTGTTTCGCTCTGTGCTGGGTGCTCTCCTTGTGCTGTTTCGCTCTGTGCTGGGTGCTCTCCTTGTGCTGTTTCGCTCTGTGCTGGGTGCTCCCCTTGTGCTGGTTTGCTCTGCACTGGGTGCGCTGCTTGTGCTGTTTCGCTCTGTGCTGGGTGCTCTCCTTGTGCTGTTTCGCTCTGTGCTGGGTGCTCCCCTTGTGCTGGTTTGCTCTGTGCTGGGTGCGCTGCTTGTGCTGTTTCGCTCTGTGCTGGGTGCGCTGCTTGTGCTGGTTTGCTCTGCGCTGGGTGCGCTGCTTGTGCTGTTTCGCTCTGCGCTGGGTGTGCTGCTTGTGCCGTTTGGCTCTGTGCTGGGTGCGCTGCTTGTGCTGTTTCGCTCTGTGCTGGGTGCGCTGCTTGTGCTGTTTCGCTCTGCGCTGGGTGTGCTGCTTGTGCTGTTTCGCTCTGTGCTGGGTGCGCTGCTTGTGCTGTTTCGCTCTGCGCTGGGTGTGCATATAATTTCCCGTTTAGCTCTCTGCTCATTATCGTGCCCTAGATAAGGGCGCTCCGAGGGATGTGCCTGGGCATCTTACTAGGACTTTATTACACATTAGATGATTTAGTGGCACCTGGTGCCCCTGCCGTGTCACATTATCTAGATGGGATTCTGTGCAGTTTATTTGCCGTCTCCGGGTGGACAATATTGTCCTGACTGCTCCGGGTCTCTGTAGTTTTATTAGATGTTTTTAGGCATAACAATTGCTCATTTGGAAAAACATTAAAGGGATGGTGTGCAAGGGATTGTGGGTAAATATGTATTATTGATGGCTACTACTCTATCTAAAAATGTCTTAATAAAGCCGTAGCAGATCGTGCTAGACCCAAAGTGTACTGATGGTAGTTGTGTGTTTAGTGGATCAGTCACTGCTAGACCCAAAGTGATCTGATGTCAGTTATGGGTTTAGTGGATCAGTCCCTGCTAGACACAAAGTGTACTGATGGCAGTTATGTGTTTAGTGGATCAGTCCCTGCTAGACCCAAAGTGTTCTGATGGCAGTTATGTGCTTAGTGGATCAGTCCCTGCTAGACCCAAAGTGTTCTGATGGCAGTTATGTGTTTAGTGGATCAGTCCCTGCTAGGCCCAAAGTGTTCTGATGGCAGTTATGTGTTTAGTGGATCAGTCCCTGCTAGGCCCAAAGTGTACTGATGGCAGTTATGTGTTTAGTGGATCAGTCCCTGCTAGGCCCAAAGTGTTCTGATGGCAGTTATGTGTTTAGTGGATCAGTCCCTGCTAGGCCCAAAGTGTTCTGATGGTAGTTATGTGTTTAGTGGATCAGTCCCTGCTAGGCCCAAAGTGTACTGATGGCAGTTATGTGTTTAGTGGATCAGTCCCTGCTAGGCCCAAAGTGTTCTGATGGCAGTTATGTGTTTAGTGGATCAGTCCCTGCTAGGCCCAAAGTGTTCTGATGGCAGTTATGTGTTTAGTGGATCAGTCCCTGCTAGGCCCAAAGTGTACTGATGGCAGTTATGTGTTTAGTGGATCAGTCCCTGCTAGACCCAAAGTGATCTGATGTCAGTTATGGGTTTAGTGGATCAGTCCCTGCTAGACCCAAAGTGTACTGATGGCAGTTATGTGTTTAGTGGATCAGTCCGTGCTAGACCCAAAGTGTACTGATGGCAGTTATGTGTTTAGTGGATCAGTCCCAGCTAGACCCAAAGTGTACTGATGGCAGTTATGTGTTTAGTGGATCAGTCCCAGCTAGACCCAAAGTGTACTGATGGCAGTTATGTGTTTAGTGGATCAGTCCCTGCTAGACCCAAAGTGTACTGATGGCAGTTATGTGTTTAGTGGATCAGTCCCAGCTAGACCCAAAGTGTACTGATGGCAGTTATGTGCTTAGTGGATCAGTCCCTGCTAGACCCAATGTGTACTGATGGCAGTTATGTGCTTAGTGGATCAGTCCCTGCTAGACCCAAAGTGTACTGATGGCAGTTATGTGTTTAGTGGATCAGTCCCTGCTAGACCCAAAGTGTACTGATGGCAGTTATGTGTTTAGTGGATCAGTCCCTGCTAGACCCAAAGTGTACTGATGGCAGTTATGTGTTTAGTGGATCAGTCCCTGCTAGGCCCAAAGTGTACTGATGGCAGTTATGTGTTTAGTGGATCAGTCTCTGCTAGACACAAAGTGTACTGATGGCAGTTATGTGTTTAGTGGATCAGTCCCTGCTAGACCCAAAGTGTTCTGATGGCAGTTATGGGTTTAGTGGATCAGTCCCAGCTAGGCCCAAAGTGTACTGATGGCAGTTATGTGTTTAGTGGATCAGTCCCTGCTAGGCCCAAAGTGTACTGATGGCAGTTATGTGTTTAGTGGATCAGTCCCTGCTAGGCCCAAAGTGTACTGATGGCAGTTATGTGTTTAGTGGATCAGTCCCTGCTAGACCCAAAGTGTACTGATGGCAGTTATGTGTTTAGTGGATCAGTCCTTGCTAGAGCCAAAGTGTACTGATGGCAGTTATGTGTTTAGTGGATCAGTCCCTGCTAGGCCCAAAGTGTACTGATGGCAGTTATGTGTTTAGTGGATCAGTCCCTGCTAGACCCAAAGTGTACTGATGGCAGTTATGTGTTTAGTGGATCAGTCCCTGCTAGGCCCAAAGTGTACTGATGGCAGTTATGTGTTTAGTGGATCAGTCCCTGCTAGGCCCAAAGTGTTCTGATGGCAGTTATGTGTTTAGTGGATCAGTCCCTGCTAGGCCCAAAGTGTTCTGATGGCAGTTATGTGTTTAGTGGATCAGTCCCTGCTAGACCCAAAGTGTACTGATGGCAGTTATGTGTTTAGTGGATCAGTCCCTGCTAGACCCAAAGTGTACTGATGGCAGTTATGTGTTTAGTGGATCAGTCCCTGCTAGACCCAAAGTGTACTGATGGCAGTTATGTGTTTAGTGGATCAGTCCCTGCTAGGCCCAAAGTGTACTGATGGCAGTTATGTGTTTAGTGGATCAGTCCCTGCTAGACCCAAAGTGTACTGATGGCAGTTATGTGCTTAGTGGATCAGTCCCTGCTAGGCCCAAAGTGTACTGATGGCAGTTATGTGCTTAGTGGATCAGTCCCTGCTAGGCCCAAAGTGTACTGATGGCAGTTATGGGTTTAGTGGATCAGTCCCGGCTAGGCCCAAAGTGTTCTGATGGCAGTTATGTGTTTAGTGGATCAGTCCCGGCTAGGCCCAAAGTGTACTGATGGCAGTTATGGGTTTAGTGGATCAGTCCCTGCTAGACCCAAAGTGTACTGATGGCAGTTATGTGTTTAGTGGATCAGTCCCTGCCAGACCCAAAGTGTACTGATGGCAGTTATGTGTTTAGTGGATCAGTCCCAGCCAGGCCCAAAGTGTTCTGATGGCAGTTATGTGTTTAGTGGATCAGTCCCTGCTAGACCCAAAGTGTACTGATGGCAGTTATGTGTTTAGTGGATCAGTCCCTGCTAGGCCCAAAGTGTACTGATGGCAGTTATGTGTTTAGTGGATCAGTCCCTGCTAGACCCAAAGTGTACTGATGGCAGTTTTGTGTTTAGTAGATCAGTCCCTGCTAGACCCAAAGTGTTCTGATGGCAGTTATGTGTTTAGTGGATCAGTCACTGCTAGACCCAAAGTGTTCTGATGGCAGTTATGTGTTTAGTGGATCAGTCCCTGCTAGACCCAAAGTGTTCTGATGGCAGTTATGTGTTTAGTGGATCAGTCACTGCTAGACCCAAAGTGTTCTGATGGCAGTTATGTGTTTAGTGGATCAGTCCCTGCTAGACCCAAAGTGTACTGATGGCAGTTATGTGTTTAGTGGATCAGTCACTGCTAGACCCAAAGTGTACTGATGGCAGTTATGTGCTTAGTGGATCAGTCCCTGCTAGACCCAAAGTGTACTGATGGCAGTTATGTGTTTAGTGGATCAGTCCCTGCTAGACCCAAAGTGTTCTGATGGCAGTTATGGGTTTAGTGGATCAGTCCCAGCTAGGCCCAAAGTGTACTGATGGCAGTTATGTGTTTAGTGGATCAGTCCCTGCTAGGCCCAAAGTGTACTGATGGCAGTTATGTGTTTAGTGGATCAGTCCCTGCTAGACCCAAAGTGTACTGATGGCAGTTATGTGTTTAGTGGATCAGTCCTTGCTAGAGCCAAAGTGTACTGATGGCAGTTATGTGTTTAGTGGATCAGTCCCTGCTAGGCCCAAAGTGTACTGATGGCAGTTATGTGTTTAGTGGATCAGTCCCTGCTAGACCCAAAGTGTACTGATGGCAGTTATGTGTTTAGTGGATCAGTCCCTGCTAGGCCCAAAGTGTACTGATGGCAGTTATGTGTTTAGTGGATCAGTCCCTGCTAGGCCCAAAGTGTTCTGATGGCAGTTATGTGTTTAGTGGATCAGTCCCTGCTAGGCCCAAAGTGTTCTGATGGCAGTTATGTGTTTAGTGGATCAGTCCCTGCTAGACCCAAAGTGTACTGATGGCAGTTATGTGTTTAGTGGATCAGTCCCTGCTAGACCCAAAGTGTACTGATGGCAGTTATGTGTTTAGTGGATCAGTCCCTGCTAGACCCAAAGTGTACTGATGGCAGTTATGTGTTTAGTGGATCAGTCCCTGCTAGGCCCAAAGTGTACTGATGGCAGTTATGTGTTTAGTGGATCAGTCCCTGCTAGACCCAAAGTGTACTGATGGCAGTTATGTGCTTAGTGGATCAGTCCCTGCTAGGCCCAAAGTGTACTGATGGCAGTTATGTGCTTAGTGGATCAGTCCCTGCTAGGCCCAAAGTGTACTGATGGCAGTTATGGGTTTAGTGGATCAGTCCCGGCTAGGCCCAAAGTGTTCTGATGGCAGTTATGTGTTTAGTGGATCAGTCCCGGCTAGGCCCAAAGTGTACTGATGGCAGTTATGGGTTTAGTGGATCAGTCCCTGCTAGACCCAAAGTGTACTGATGGCAGTTATGTGTTTAGTGGATCAGTCCCTGCCAGACCCAAAGTGTACTGATGGCAGTTATGTGTTTAGTGGATCAGTCCCAGCCAGGCCCAAAGTGTTCTGATGGCAGTTATGTGTTTAGTGGATCAGTCCCTGCTAGACCCAAAGTGTACTGATGGCAGTTATGTGTTTAGTGGATCAGTCCCTGCTAGGCCCAAAGTGTACTGATGGCAGTTATGTGTTTAGTGGATCAGTCCCTGCTAGACCCAAAGTGTACTGATGGCAGTTATGTGTTTAGTAGATCAGTCCCTGCTAGACCCAAAGTGTTCTGATGGCAGTTATGTGTTTAGTGGATCAGTCACTGCTAGACCCAAAGTGTTCTGATGGCAGTTATGTGTTTAGTGGATCAGTCCCTGCTAGACCCAAAGTGTTCTGATGGCAGTTATGTGTTTAGTGGATCAGTCACTGCTAGACCCAAAGTGTTCTGATGGCAGTTATGTGTTTAGTGGATCAGTCCCTGCTAGACCCAAAGTGTACTGATGGCAGTTATGTGTTTAGTGGATCAGTCACTGCTAGACCCAAAGTGTACTGATGGCAGTTATGTGCTTAGTGGATCAGTCCCTGCTAGACCCAAAGTGTACTGATGGCAGTTATGTGTTTAGTGGATCAGTCCCTGCTAGGCCCAAAGTGTACTGATGGCAGTTATGTGTTTAGTGGATCAGTCCCTGCTAGGCCCAAAGTGTACTGATGGCAGTTATGTGTTTAGTGGATCAGTCCCTGCTAGACCCAAAGTGTACTGATGGCAGTTATGTGTTTAGTAGATCAGTCCCTGCTAGACCCAAAGTGTTCTGATGGCAGTTATGTGTTTGGGTCTAGCAGTGACTGATCCACTAAAGTGTTCTGATGGCAGTTATGTGTTTAGTGGATCAATCCCTGCTAGACCCAAAGTGTACTGATGGCAGTTATGTGTTTAGTGGATCAGTCCCTGCTAGACCCAAAGTGTACTGATGGCAGTTATGTGTTTAGTGGATCAGTCCCTGCTAGGCCCAAAGTGTTCTGATGGCAGTTATGTGTTTAGTGGATCAGTCACTGCTAGGCCCAAAGTGTACTGATGGCAGTTATGTGTTTAGTGGATCAGTCCCTGCTAGGCCCAAAGTGTTCTGATGGCAGTTATGTGTTTAGTGGATCAGTCTCTGCTAGACCCAATGTGTACTGATGGCAGTTATGTGCTTAGTGGATCAGTCCCTGCTAGACCCAAAGTGTACTGATGGCAGTTATGTGTTTAGTGGATCAGTCCCTGCTAGACCCAAAGTGTACTGATGACAGTTATGTGTTTAGTGGATCAGTCCCTGCTAGGCCCAAAGTGTTCTGATGGCAGTTATGTGTTTAGTGGATCAGTCCCTGTTAGACCCAAAGTGTTCTGATGGCAGTTATGTGTTTAGTGGATCAGTCCCTGTTAGACCCAAAGTGTTCTGATGGCAGTTATGTGTTTAGTGGATCAGTCCCTGCTAGACCCAAAGTGTACTGATGGCAGTTATGTGTTTAGTGGATCAGTCACTGCTAGACCCAAAGTGTACTGATGGCAGTTATGTGTTTAGTGGATCAGTCCCTGCTAGACCCAAAGTGTACTGATGGCAGTTATGTGTTTAGTGGATCAGTCCCTGCTAGGCCCAAAGTGTACTGATGGCAGTTATGTGTTTAGTGGATCAGTCCCTGCTAGACCCAAAGTGTACTGATGGCAGTTTTGTGTTTAGTAGATCAGTCCCTGCTAGACCCAAAGTGTTCTGATGGCAGTTATGTGTTTAGTGGATCAGTCACTGCTAGACCCAATGTGTTCTGATGGCAGTTATGTGTTTAGTGGATCAGTCCCTGCTAGACCCAAAGTGTTCTGATGGCAGTTATGTGTTTAGTGGATCAGTCACTGCTAGACCCAAAGTGTTCTGATGGCAGTTATGTGTTTAGTGGATCAGTCCCTGCTAGACCCAAAGTGTACTGATGGCAGTTATGTGTTTAGTGGATCAGTCACTGCTAGACCCAAAGTGTACTGATGGCAGTTATGTGCTTAGTGGATCAGTCCCTGCTAGACCCAAAGTGTACTGATGGCAGTTATGTGTTTAGTGGATCAGTCCCTGCTAGGCCCAAAGTGTACTGATGGCAGTTATGTGTTTAGTGGATCAGTCCCTGCTAGGCCCAAAGTGTACTGATGGCAGTTATGTGTTTAGTGGATCAGTCCCTGCCAGACCCAAAGTGTACAGATGGCAGTTATGTGTTTAGTGGATCAGTCCCTGCCAGACCCAAAGTGTACTGATGGCAGTTATGTGTTTAGTGGATCAGTCTCTGCTAGACCCAAAGTGTACTGATGGCAGTTATGTGTTTAGTGGATCAGTCCCTGCTAGACCCAAAGTGTACTGATGGCAGTTATGTGTTTAGTGGATCAGTCCCTGCTAGACCCAAAGTGTACTGATGGTAGTTATGTGTTTAGTGGATCAGTCTCTGCTAGACCCAAAGTGTTCTGATGGCAGTTATGTGTTTAGTGGATCAGTCCCTGCTGGACCCAAAGTGTACTGATGGCAGTTAGGTGTTTAGTGGATCAGTCCCTGCTAGACCCAAAGTGTACTGATGGTAGTTATGTGTTTAGTGGATCAGTCCCTGCTAGACCCAAAGTGTACTGATGGCAGTTATGTGTTTAGTGGATCAGTCCCTGCTAGGCCCAAAGTGTTCTGATGGCAGTTATGTGTTTAGTGGATCAGTCACTGCTAGGCCCAAAGTGTACTGATGGCAGTTATGTGTTTAGTGGATCAGTCCCTGCTAGGCCCAAAGTGTTCTGATGGCAGTTATGTGTTTAGTTGATCAGTCCCTGCTAGACCCAAAGTGTTCTGATGGCAGTTATGTGTTTAGTGGATCAGTCCCTGCTAGACCCAAAGTGTACTGATGGCAGTTATGTGTTTAGTGGATCAGTCACTGCTAGACCCAAAGTGTACTGATGGCAGTTATGTGTTTAGTGGATCAGTCCCTGCTAGACCCAAAGTGTACTGATGGCAGTTATGTGTTTAGTGGATCAGTCCCTGCTAGGCCCAAAGTGTACTGATGGCAGTTATGTGTTTAGTGGATCAGTCCCTGCTAGACCCAAAGTGTACTGATGGCAGTTTTGTGTTTAGTAGATCAGTCCCTGCTAGACCCAAAGTGTTCTGATGGCAGTTATGTGTTTAGTGGATCAGTCACTGCTAGACCCAAAGTGTTCTGATGGCAGTTATGTGTTTAGTGGATCAGTCACTGCTAGACCCAAAGTGTTCTGATGGCAGTTATGTGTTTAGTGGATCAGTCCCTGCTAGACCCAAAGTGTACTGATGGCAGTTATGTGTTTAGTGGATCAGTCACTGCTAGACCCAAAGTGTACTGATGGCAGTTATGTGCTTAGTGGATCAGTCCCTGCTAGACCCAAAGTGTACTGATGGCAGTTATGTGTTTAGTGGATCAGTCCCTGCTAGGCCCAAAGTGTACTGATGGCAGTTATGTGTTTAGTGGATCAGTCCCTGCTAGGCCCAAAGTGTACTGATGGCAGTTATGTGTTTAGTGGATCAGTCCCTGCCAGACCCAAAGTGTACAGATGGCAGTTATGTGTTTAGTGGATCAGTCCCTGCCAGACCCAAAGTGTACTGATGGCAGTTATGTGTTTAGTGGATCAGTCTCTGCTAGACCCAAAGTGTACTGATGGCAGTTATGTGTTTAGTGGATCAGTCCCTGCTAGACCCAAAGTGTACTGATGGCAGTTATGTGTTTAGTGGATCAGTCCCTGCTAGACCCAATGTGTACTGATGGTAGTTATGTGTTTAGTGGATCAGTCTCTGCTAGACCCAAAGTGTACTGATGGCAGTTATGTGTTTAGTGGATCAGTCCCTGCTAGACCCAAAGTGTTCTGATGGCAGTTATGTGTTTAGTGGATCAGTCCCTGCTAGACCCAAAGTGTACTGATGGCAGTTATGTGTTTAGTGGATCAGTCCCTGCTAGACCCAAAGTGTACTGATGGTAGTTATGTGTTTAGTGGATCAGTCTCTGCTAGACCCAAAGTGTTCTGATGGCAGTTATGTGTTTAGTGGATCAGTCCCTGCTGGACCCAAAGTGTACTGATGGCAGTTAGGTGTTTAGTGGATCAGTCCCTGCTAGACCCAAAGTGTACTGATGGTAGTTATGTGTTTAGTGGATCAGTCCCTGCTAGACCCAAAGTGTACTGATGGCAGTTATGTGTTTAGTGGATCAGTCCCTGCTAGGCCCAGTTGAGTTATTGAGGTCTGGGTGGGTTTGTGCTGAAGTCACTCATTGGCTGCTCAAACTAAACAATTTGCATAACATCCAACGGGTGGAGACAAGCACTTTAGTGAAATCCTATTTGTGATTACTTTGCTAGTTCTGGGCCGTGTCATCTCCTACCTTTCTGGTCTTGTCCGCAGCGCCATTGCACGGTGACAGTGACAGAGCGCAGGGTATTAGCGCCGATCTGCTCTTATACGTATTCTCATTAAGATGATGATTTTTCATCCAGTGTCTTGCGTTTCCTTTCTTGATATTCATCAGTTTTTGTCAATGTAATGAGATTGCCTATTTGTTTATTTTCCTTAAATGAATATTATTTTACAGATGGCTTCAGAGCACCCAGACAGATTAATAGGCTAGAAAATCGCCCAGAATCCTCTATCCATTTGCTGCCATTGTGCCGTGATAAGAGATTATTAATAAAATGTGGAATTTATCTCTAGCACATGATACTATACGGCCAGAGACCCGGCCTAATGGTGTAATGGGGGCTGCAATCTAGTGTTATAATGAGAAACTCTGTCCCAAGAGCTTACAATCTAATGGTATAATGAGATTATTTCATTCAACAATTGTAATTTATGGCAGAATGATGGTAGATCCTGCAACAAGAAGCTTACAATCTATGGGTATCATCAGAGACCTTTTCCCAATAAGCTTACAATCTAAAGGCATAATTAGAGACTTTTTATTTCTTTATTTGAAGCATAAATTATCTATCGTGACTTGCTTCTGTCTTACTCGCCTTATCTAGTTAATTAACTTGCACAGTCTGGGTTGATAATGAAGTTAAGCATGTCCATTTGGTATAGATATGTGAAATAATTAAATATCTCTGTGACTATTACCATGTATTTAACTGGGCATGCTTATCGGTCTGTGAGCGCTATTTCATGGCCATTGATAAGGAGGTATACAGAGAGGAAGGTCCTGGGTAGTGGTATGGGAGAGAGATTCTGGGGGGAGCGGAGGAGAGAGGCAGACAAAGAGATATAGAGGAGAGACTCCAGTGGGGAGTGGAGGAGAGAGGCAGACAGAGAGATATAGAGGAGAGACTCCAGTGGGGAGCGGAGGAGAGAGGCAGACAGAGAGATATAGAGGAGAGACTCCAGTGGGGAGCGGAGGAGAGAGGCAGACAGAGAGATATAGAGGAGAGACTCCAGTGGGGAGCGGAGGAGAGAGACAGACAGAGAGATATAGAGGAGAGACTCCAGTGGGGAGCGGAGGAGAGAGGCAGACAGAGAGATATAGGGGAGAGACTACAGTGGGGAGCGGAGGAGAGAGGCAGACAGAGAGATATAGAGGAGAGACTCCAGTGGGGAGTGGAGGAGAGAGGCAGACAGAGAGATATAGAGGAGAGACTCCAGTGGGGAGCGGAGGAGAGAGGCAGACAGAGAGATATAGAGGAGAGACTCCAGTGGGGAGCGGAGGAGAGAGGCAGACAGAGAGATATAGAGGAGAGACTCCAGTGGGGAGCGGAGGAGAGAGACAGACAGAGAGATATAGAGGAGAGACTCCAGTGGGGAGTGGAGGAGAGAGGCAGACAGAGAGATATAGAGGAGAGACTCCAGTGGGGAGCGGAGGAGAGAGGCAGACAGAGAGATATAGAGGAGAGACTCCAGTGGGGAGCGGAGGAGAGAGGCAGACAGAGAGATATAGAGGAGAGACTCCAGTGGGGAGCGGAGGAGAGAGGCAGACAGAGAGATATAGTGGAGAGACTCCAGTGGGGAGCGGAGGAGAGAGGCAGACAGAGAGATATAGGCGAGAGACTCCAGTGGGGAGCGGAGGAGAGAGGCAGACAGAGAGATATAGGGGAGAGACTCCAGTGGGGAGCGGAGGAGAGAGGCAGACAGAGAGATATAGGGGAGAGACTCCAGTGGGGAGCGGAGGAGAGAGGCAGACAGAGAGATATAGAGGAGAGACTCCAGTGGGGAGCGGACGAGAGAGGCAGACAGAGAGATATAGAGGAGAGACTCCAGTGGGGAGCGGAGGAGAGAGGCAGACATAGTGATATAGAGGAGAGACTCCAGTGGGGAGCGGAGGAGAGAGGCAGACAGAGAGATATAGAGGAGAGACTCCAGTGGGGAGCGGAGGAGAGAGACAGGCAGAGAGATATAGTGGAGAGACTCCAGTGGGGAGCGGAGGAGAGAGGCAGACAGAGAGATATAGGGGAGAGACTCCAGTGGGGAGCGGAGGAGAGAGGCAGACAGAGAGATATAGAGGAGAGACTCCAGTGGGGAGCAGAGGAGAGAGGCAGACAGAGAGATATAGGGGAGAGACTCCAGTGGGGAGTGGAGGAGAGAGGCAGACAGAGAGATATAGAGGAGAGACTACAATGGGGAGCGGAGGAGAGAGGCAGACAGAGAGATATAGAGGAGAGACTACAATGGGGAGCGGAGGAGAGAGGCAGACAGAGTGATATAGAGGAGAGACTCCAGTGGGGAGCGAAGGAGAGAGGCAGACAGAGAGATATAGAGGAGAGACTACAATGGGGAGCGGAGGAGAGAGGCAGACAGAGAGATATAGAGGAGAGACTCCAATGGGGAGCGGAGGAGAGAGGCAGACAGAGAGATATAGAGGAGAGACTCCAGTGGGGAGCGGAGGAGAGAGGCAGACAGAGAGATATAGGGGAGAGACTACAGTGGGGAGCGGAGGAGAGAGGCAGACAGAGAGATATAGGGGAGAGACTCCAGTGGGGAGTGGAGGAGAGAGGCAGGCAGAGAGATATAGTGGAGAGACTCCAGTGGGGAGCGGAGGAGAGAGGCAGACAGAGAGATATAGGGGAGAGACTCCAGTGGGGAGTGGAGGAGAGAGGCAGACAGAGAGATATAGTGGAGAGACTCCAGTGGGGAGCGGATGAGAGAGAGGCAGACATAGTGATATAGAGGAGAGACTCCAGTGGGGAGCGGAGGAAAAAGGAAGACAGAGAGATATAGGTGAGAGACTCCAGTGGGGCGGAGGAGAGAGGCAGACAGGGAGATATAGAGGAGAGACTCCTGTGGGGAGCGGAGGAGAGAGGCAGACAGGGAGATATAGAGGAGAGACTCCAGTGGGGAGCGGAGGAGAGAGGCAGACACAGAGATATAGAGGAGAGACTCCAGTGGGGAGCGGAGGAGAGAGGCAGACACAGAGATATAGAGGAGAGACTCCAGTGGGGAGCGGAGGAGAGAGGCAGACATAGTGATATAGAGGAGAGACTCCAATGGGGAGTGGAGGATAGAGGCAGACAGAGAGATATAGGGGAGAGACTACAGTGGGGAGTGGAGGAGAGAGGCAGACAGAGAGATATAGAGGAGAGACTTTAGTGGGGAGCGGAGGAGAGAGGCAGACAGAGAGATATAGGGGAGAGACTTCAGTGGGGAGCGGAGGAGAGAGGCAGACAGAGAGATATAGGGGAGAGACTCCAGTGGGGAGTGGAGGAGAGAGGCAGACATAGTGATATAGAGGAGAGACTTTAGTGGGGAGCAGCGGAGAGAGGCAGACAGAGAGATATAGGGGAGAGACTTCAGTGGGGAGCGGAGGAGAGAGGCAGACATAGTGATATAGAGGAGAGACTTTAGTGGGGAGCAGCGGAGAGAGAGGTAGACAGAGATATAGTCTAGAGACTCCAGTGGGGAGGGGAGAGGAGACTGACGTGAGGAAGCTGCATGCTCCTCCACTTCACACACACATTATCAGAGGCTCCTGCAGGTTTCCAGATGATGTGTAGCAGGACAGCGTGTTCTGACTTGCTGCTCGCACCATATGGACCAAGTGCTGATATAATGGGTTAGAGCAGGACAGTAAGTGGAGACTGGGGAGAGTTTAGTATGGGAAGGAGACAGCTGGAGAGAGTGCCATGGGGGAGAGAAGAAAAGAAGAGAGTGTTGTGGTATGAGAAGAGACTGGAGAGAGTTTATGTGAGGGAGACAGCTGGAGAGGGTGCCATGGGGGAGATGAGAAATAGAGAGTGGTATAAGAGGAAGAGAGACTGGAGAAAGTTTGTTATGGGTGGGAGACAGCTGGATAGAGTGCCATGGGGGAGAGGAGAAATAAACTGGCATGGGAGGGGTAGAGACTGGTAAGAGGTTAGTATGGCAGGGAGACAGATGGAAAGAGTGCCATGGGCGAGAGAAGAAAGCGAGAGAGTGGTATCAGAGAGGGAGAGGCTGGTAAGAGTTTAATATGTGAGGCAAACAGCTAGAGAGAGAGTGCTAAGTGGGAGATAAGAAAGGGAGAGCGTAGTATGGGAGGAGGAGAGACTGGAGGGAGTCAGGTGGATAGAGTGGGAGAGAGCAGGCAGGGGAGAGAGTTTGTTGCTAGTAAGCTGTGAATCTCCATGTTGCTGCTTCTAGTGTAAGGGTCAGAACCATATGACCAATAGGAAGCCTCTGACCATGCTGAGTGCATTACAAGATACAATATGGATCTCACAGCTTTCAGTCCACTCACCTCACACAGTGAAACACTTTACATGGATGGGAGAAGGAAGAGAGGGAAAATGGCAGCCCCCGAGAATGTAAAACTGTAACCTTATCATTATTATCAATATTATTATTATTATTATTATTAGAGCGTATCCTCATGCTGGAAGCCACTTTTTAAGGGTCGATGCTTGCCAGTGGTCCAGATTACTTGCTTTCCAGGCACAGAAATGGTTAAAGAGAATTCCATAAAATGACAGTGGGTGTAAGGACTGTATCAAGATCCCTAGAAGAGGAGCAGCCACCCTACCCGGCATCTTGTCTTTACAAGCCTGGAACAATTTGGGATTCTGTCTTTATATTTTCCCATTAAGGGAGCCTCTAATTTCCCGCGGTAATTGCCTATTTGATCAGACAAAAGGTGTTGTGAATGCCAGTCATTTCAGCTTTTGATTAGCAAGTCTCTGCAGCTGGCGGCTGTCTGCGACTGAATGAAAATTGAGAGTGTTTGATTATACGAGGGGTGAGGGCAACATGGCGGAGAGACAAAGCCGTCCTGTGAGCCGCGCCTGGATTGGGCAGATATACAGGGAATCTTTAGACAATGTTGTTGTTTTATATAAATGTTTTAACTAGGCGACTTAATTAATTGTGTCCTCCTCAATGTAGTTGTCATATAAAATTTACATTTCACCTCTAAGACGCAAATTCTCTCCTTCTGGAATCTCCTCCTTTGTTCCTGTTCACTCACATGTAGGCTGCCACGTGGAAGGTGCTTCACACTGCCAGTGTGTTATGCTGATGCTGCATACACAATATATAACTGCTTGCAACAGATTGAGACATTCTGCATGCTCCTTCCCTGTGGACATGGCCATTGGTAACAAGTGTGCAAGATGGCAGACTCCATGAGAGTAAACAGGGAGAAAGGCGGAGAAGCTGCAATCTAGCTGCAATCTATTACTATTTTGCCAAAAGAGACACTGATTGTGAAGTATCGACCAGATTAACAATTTATCAGCAGTGCATGCGATGAGCATAAAAGCCTTTTTAGAGAAAATATTGACTTTAGCAGTGCTTGGGTAGGAGGGATTTTCTCAACACTTCCTGTTGGGTAGGAACTTATAAAGGGTTTTGTTCTGGTTTGTTTGATGGGTTAATTCAGATAAGGTGCAGATAAGTTGCATGCAGTCACCAAGTATACTTGAAACTTCCCCAGCTCTTTACCCACCCTCTCATGTCTTGAGAGGATGTAGTACTGTCATGGCAGCTTTTAGGCATTGGCAGGGTCCAGTAAAAGCCTGTTTTACACAGATGCTAATATTGTATTGTCACTATACAGGACGAGCAGGACCGGCATGCCCTGGGACTCCCATCGGTTAGGCCGTCATATCAGAGGAATATGACTATCCTCTGTGGCCCGGGGCAGAGTGCAGAGATCCTCTTTACTAAATACTGTAAATGTCTTATAAAATAGTTTCCCTGAACTAACGAAGTGCAGCTCTTATTTGTTGACCAGAACGGACTTTACTTGGGGTTGGGTATGCAGTTTTATAGGGGACTGAACAAAAGGCCATCAAATATTGAACAGGAAACAAACAATACATCCACAAACCCAACTTAAACCTCCTCCAATTGAGTCTCATTGTCTGCTAATTAACCAAGACACCAGACCCAGGAAGCTGAAATCAGAAGGGGGGATTCCCAGGTGTGGCTATGGTGCCAGCAATTCTTATCCCTTATCTTAATTTCCCCCAATATGTGCAAACTGTACATAAGGACATCTCCCACCCGGCGTGCCAGCAAGAAAAGTCATACGCACTTGGTTGGGTATCATGTCCATTATCACATGTATGTTTGTTGCATTCATCAAAAACTTGTGAAGTCTTCTATAATTTAGAGAGGTCCTTATGTAGTAATGGGAAGAGAGGATGTGCTCAGTGCCTTTTACAATACCTCTGTACAGATCCTGATTGGCTGGACACCTAGTATATGGGTTTATAGGGGACGCTTCCTCTGCACATAAGTTATTTCTCAATTTAGATAAGCTGAGATACATAACGTGTCTAGTTTACTTTTGATTCCTTGACCCGTAGTGGTTGCGCCACCGGCGTATCAGAATTCTGAGCTCTGTAAACCATATATTACGTGAGGCATTTTTTACACTAAATTATATATTTTTTTATAAACAAGTAATTGCAAAAATGTGTATCTTGACCTATATTTTAAATTTATAACACAACCAGGAAATGTTCTATGTCCTTCAGGTTGTTCTGATGCTCACATTACTTGTGACCTCCGTAGAGCTGAGGATTTGCTGCACAATCCCACGTGAGGTTACTAAACCAGTTCTAGGGTTTCCAACATATTCTATTAAGGGGACATGGAGTAAATGTTTTCCTACATTTCAAAGCATATTTTACATATGAGAAAAGTTGTGTTTTTTGAGTAAAATAGTAAATTATATTAAGCACTAACGGCCTCATAAACCATTTGCATCTTTGCGCCAGTTAGTAAGTGTGGCCCTATTAATGGTGATAAATAATTAGTGATAGACATTTACTGAGATCTTAGGAAGCCAGAGCTGAGGTCATGGGACCAGAGGCAGACCCACTGGAGACTGTGGAGTGGGGTGTGGGGGAATCTACTGTCTCATAAATTGGTTTAGAGTCTTGAGCAAACATCAGAGACTGAGAGGTGATAACATAGGTAGCTTAGTCATCGACGTGTTATATAGCTATAAATACCGGGGCGGACATTATATAATGGTACAGAAGGAATTGAACTTTTGTTCTTGAGACAATTTACAGTCTAAATTGGTACAAAGGGTGTTAGAGACAAAAGGGAGGAAACTGCTTCATGGTGTCTTATGAGAGTGTTTGAACATTAGGGAGCATGGTTGTAGGCTGGTCTGAATCGAGGAGAGTGAGGGGGTCTGACAGAGAGAGAGTCCCTCACATAATGTTTTATCCAAGCAAATGAAATGTCTACAAAAGGTGCAACAATCTGTTAAACAATGTTTTATTTCACTGTTTGTGCATATAAACTAAATATTAAAAGACTAGCAAACAGAGTGTGACGGGGGTGGGTTAGTTAGTCCCCATACACTCCCTTATTGCCCATTTTCTATTAATGGTGTCCTGTAAGGAGGTGTTTAATAGACATTACTATGACTAGTGCCCTGTGGGTGCTCACCACAATATGTCAGACAGGTGATGAGCCGTCTCTCAGAACCAATTTTCCTAACTCCCCTGTACATCAGCAGTCCACTCTGTCCTATTGTTGTTGTTTAGTCATTCAGTTGTGTCCAACTCTCTACGACCCTATGGACCACAGCATACCAGGCACATTTTGTCTTTGTGCTTATCCATAAGGTTTTCTTGGCAAAGATGCTGGAGTAGGTGTCCAGTTCCTTCTCCAGTGGATGGCAGTTTGTCTGACCTCTCCGCTATGACCTGCGCATCTTGGTAGAGCTTAATTGAATCCCTTTCCCATGACAATGTCGCGATCCAGAAGGGGTCTGTCCTATTAATGTGGTCCATTTCATTCTGATTGGATCTCCTTTCCTGAATCTTTAAGTATAACATTAGTCAGTATATTTTCATGTATTTCCTCTTTTTTTTATGCAGTTGGATATACAAAAATCTAAATTATAATAATCTAATAATCTCAGGAATTTTTTTTTTAATTCTCAAGGTTAGTATTTTGATATTTTATTAAAAGTTCCATTTTCTTATTTTCAGTGTTAATACCTCTAATGTTATTCGTTTGGTACAAATGTATGGCGGACTATCAGTTCTTGAGTGCTCCATTTGGACACTTTCCCACTTGTATCAGTCAGACAGTGAGCCTGGAGCACATGCCCACTCTGATCCCTGACAGTGACACGTCCCCTGTCTGAGATAACACAAAATTGTAATGTCACCTGGCACCGGAGAGCACAAAGTGACATCCAGACTGACTCGCTGCGTATTCATATGTATATTGGGCGAGATGTTGGCACTGGCACCTTTCACAAAAGTCTCCCATAAGGCTATTTTCTGATTTGCACCCCCTTCTTCAAGACGGTTATCTTCAGTCAACAATGTTTTCGGAGAGCAGAGTTCCTGCAGGGCTTAAAGGACCATTATAGTTTAGTTTAAAATGGCAGTCTGTCAATAGAGCTGAACTTCCATTCCGGCCGGGCTTAATCCTTTTCAGAATAAAAGGAAATGTACTGTATGTAGTGTTATATTGTCAAAGAATATGATCTGTAAGGGTTTATTATCTATGATGGTGAACAGGGAGAGGGTGGGTGATCTGTTAGGTGGTGATGGTCTATGAGGAGGTGCAGGGAGAAGGTGGGTGATCTGTTAGGTGGTGATGATCTATGAGGGGGTGCAGGGAGAGGGTGGATGATCTGTTAGGTGGTGATGGTCTATGAGGAGGTGCAGGGAGAAGGTGGGTGATCTATTAGGTGGTGATGATCTATGAGGGGGTGCAGGAAGAGGGTGGGTGATCTGTTAGGCGGTGATGGTCTATGAGGGGGTGCAGGGAGAGGGTGGATGATCTGTTAGGTGGTGATGGTCTATGAGGGGGTGCAGGGAGAAGGTGGGTGATCTGTTAGGTGGTGATAGTCTATGAGTGGGTGCAGGGAGAAGGTGGGTGATCTGTTAGGTGGTGATGGTCTATGAGGGGGTGCAGGGAGAGGGTGGGTGATCTGTTAGGTGGTGATGGTCTATGAGGGGGTGCAGGGAGAAGGTGGGTGATCTGTTAGGTGGTGATGGTCTATGAGGTGGTGCAAGGAGAAGGTGGGTGATCTGTTAGGTGGTGATGGTCTATGAGGGGGTGCAGGGAGAAGGTGGGTGATCTGTTAGGTGGTGATGGTCTATGAGGGGGTGCAGGGAGAAGGTGGGTGATCTGTTAGGTGGTGATGGTCTATGAGGGGGTGCAGGGAGAGGGTGGGTGATCTGTTAGGTGGTGATGGTCTATGAGGGGGTGCAGGGAGAAGGTGGGCGATCTGTCAGGTGGTGATGGTCTATGATGGTGAACAGGGAGAGGGTGGGTGATCTGTTAGGTGGTGATGGTCTATGATGGTGTACAGGGAGAGGTGGGTGATCTGTTAGGTGGTGATGGTCTATGAGGGGGTGCAGGGAGAAGGTGGGTGATCTGTCAGGTGGTGATGGTCTATGAGGGGGTGCAGGGAGAAGGTGGGTGATCTGTTAGGTGGTGATGGTCTATGAGGGGGTGCAGGGAGAGCGTGGGTGATCTGTTAGGTGGTGATGGTCTATGAGGGGGTGCAGGGAGAAGGTGGGTGATCTGTCAGGTGGTGATGGTCTATGAGGTGGTGCAAGGAGAAGGTGGGTGATCTGTCAGGTGGTGATGGTCTATGAGGGGGTGCAGGGAGAAGGTGGGTGATCTGTTAGGCGTTGATGGTCTATGAGGGGGTGCAGGGAGAAGGTGGGTGATCTGTTAGGTGGTGATGGTCTATGAGGGGGTGCAGGGAGAGGGTGGGTGATCTGTTAGGTGGTGATGGTCTATGAGGGGGTGCAGGGAGAAGGTGGGTGATCTGTTAGGTGGTGATGGTCTATGAGGGGGTGCAGGGAGAGGGTGGGTGATCTGTTAGGTGGTGATGGTCTATGAGGGGGTGCAGGGAGAAGGTGGGTGATCTGTTAGGTGGTGATGGTCTATGAGGTGGTGCAAGGAGAAGGTGGGTGATCTGTCAGGTGGTGATGGTCTATGAGGGGATGCAGGGAGAAGGTGGGTGATCTGTCAGGTGGTGATGGTCTATGAGTGGGTGCAGGGAGAAGGTGGGTGATCTGTTAGGTGGTGATGGTCTATGAGTGGTGCAGGGAGAAGGTGGGTGATCTGTTAGGTGGTGATGGTCTATGAGTGGTGCAGGGAGAAGGTGGGTGGTCTGTAAGAGGTGATTATCTATGAGAAGGCGCATGGTGATGGTGGGTGATCTGTACAAATGTCTGAAAGGAACTAGAGAAGCAGTCGGTCATACTGCATCTTCACACCAAAGCTTTGCTGAGCAGTGGCTGCTGCAGGTTGTCGGGTTGTATTGAGCTACTGTGATCATCTATAGACTGAAGTGCGTCCTCTAGCGGCCACTTGTTGGGACACGATCCAGTCCCTAAACTTGCTGGTATCACGCACCAGACTTTGTACAACTTAACTGCTGAGGAGAGAGTTTGCTTCATCCATTTTAATTAGGAATTATTAATATGAAATGCGCGAGCATTAAAACCAAATAAAACGTCTTAAATCTGGTCCCTGCTGTTTTGTAGCTGCGGCCTTGAACATGGAAATCCTTCATCTGAGTTTAAGCATTAAAAGTTTCCCAAAGTAATAATATTTTACTGAATGGCGCCGTCTGAGGGAGTGCAATCCGTGTATTCTCTGTCCGCCCATGTACAGGGGCCATATTTAATGGGACAAGGCCAAAGATCATTTGAGTAAAATTAATTTAACTTCAAGGTTATGTTGTTGAAAGTTATTTTATTTCAGCATCTTGTCTGTTCATGATACTTTGTGTCCCTCTAGCTTATGGATCCTCCCTTACATTTATATTTATCCTCCTTACTAAAATAAAGCAAAAACTACTTAGAGCCATTATTATTTAAACATTAATACATACAATTATTCAACATTATGACTGCCATTATTTATTTGCTTTTCTGGTTTCTGCCCAGTAGTATGAACATATTGTAAACCGCATCCCTCTTTCAATGGAACTGAATGGAGATCTTATCTGCATCCACACTCCATATATATGTTTTACTTACATGATTCATTTTCTTTTTCATATAACATCAGTTAATGTTTCAATAGAAAATCAAACTTAAAAGACTTTATGAATAGAGTAACCCATATTGTCTTTTTAACATCACTTCCTTAGACCTGGATCATGAGGGTGTGTGTCTCAGAGGGGAGACCATAGAGAGAAAGAGACTTTGTTATTTAATTGTATCTGATTGAAACTGACACCACACCCCTCCCCCCTCATAGTTCCCGAATCAGACAGCTTATATTAATAAATTTAAGCCTTGCTCTCCAGAAATATAAACACCCCGCTAACACAACTTTCACCAAAGTATCATGGATTCTTCCCAGACCCAGTAAAGGCATCAAAATGTATTTTTTTCTAGTGAAACCTGAATTTACCCCGCTCTTCCCTTCAATAAAGTCCCAGAATAGTTCTCTTCTGTCCTGCGATCAGGAAAGTCTGATTAGTGACAATATATTGACTTCAAGGTCACCATCTGAGCAGGAGCTGTAAATGTCCCTTCCGTGCAGACCTTCATCTATCTGTACTAGAATATCCGTAATGGTCTTTAGACCAATGTGGCCATTTATTTGTATCATTTCATGGAATGTCAGTTAAGCGCCTGACAAATGCCCTTATTATATGGTGGACTCTGTGTGGCCCTTGATATAGTTTTAATGAGAAGCCTTCATTAATCTGGCTTTCTTCCGAGAGATAACACGGAGGTCTTGGCCATTCTCTACTGCTGTCACTTGTGTATTTTTTACATTATGAGTCCAATTATTTTTTCCCTGGAGGTAATGGCCTGCACTTGCTGAATGCGTCCGTTCAGAGACAGATGAGTCCCATGTGCACGGTGACCTTGGGGTCTCTGAGCTAGAGGTCCAGCAGAAATCAATGAGAAAGCTTTGCACCGGGAGCCGAATCAGAAGACGAAAAGGCTATTAAAGGAAGGAAGAGCACAATTCACAGTGATGTACGGTGGAGGTGAATCTCTAGTGGACATGCTTGTTATCTGTTCTATAAATCGCGGAGATTGGATGAATTCAAGGACAATGAAACCTAAACGTGATACACTCGCATGAGGGAGACCAGGTGCGCAGAGGAACTGGAACCACCAAGGGCTCCTGTGGCTTAGGACCACCAAGAGGAGCCTGGAGCCAAAGGAGTTCTTACTTATAGGTGATAGGTCCTCCAACAGTTCCTGCAGGTTAAAATCATGTTTTATATCAGGCCAGAACCGCCAACTTCTACCTTATTCCACATGTTAGGTTAGATCACCAAGAGTAACATTTTATAGGAGCCAGGGCCACCATGGGCCCTTCAGAGTTAGGACCCCGTAGATTTACACTAATACTTGTGGATAAGGCCATTAGTACCACTATTACTTCATAGGAGCCAGGTCCCAAATGAGTAATACTTCTACCTTATAGGAGATAGGACCACCAGCTGTTCCAGCAGGTTAGGACGACCAGGATTTACACCATACGGGTATCAGGGGCTCCTCCAAGCCAGAACCACAAATAGGTAGCAATATTATGTCCGGTCCACCAAAACCCAATAAGTTATACTTCTGCCTTATAGGAGAAAGGGCCACCAACAGTTCCAGGAGTAACAATCATATTTTGTAAGGGTCAGGACCACAAGACCGAAAGGAGTTATACTTCTACCTTATTCAACATATGACCAACAACAGTTCTTTCAGGTTAGGACCACCAACAGTAACACTCATTTAATAGGAGCCAGGGCACAATGGAAACTTCTGAGTAAGGACCCCTGAAGATTTACACTAATGCTTTATAGGATAAGGCCATCAGGGGCTCCTCCAAAGTACTACCATTACTTTATAGGAGAAAGGGCCACGAAGACCCAAATGGGTTATAGTAGATACCAATACTTCCTGCCAATTAGGACCAGCAAGAGTAACAACTCATATTGTATAGGAGCCATGGCCACCATGGGCTCTTCTGAGTTATGACCACAAATTAATGATAATAATACTTTATTGGAACCAGGGGGACCTCTTCATTATTTCCAACAAAGTTATCATTAATATTTGACCTGGTGGTCTTTCCAAGATCATCAGGATTTTTTAAACTTGTAAAAGGAAGCAGTGTCCCTTTAACCCTCTCACGGGCACTGTTTTGCTTTAAAAGGGTTATATATATAGCATTATTGTGCCTACAGCACATTGCAGGAATATTGCCCTTCTGTGCCAGCGAATCTCAGGATATCTCAGCACAACATGTTTCCTGCCAAGAATCTAAGATTTACAGAAAAATATTTATGTTGGTGCGTGTGTGTGGCACAAACTGCAATGTTTTAGATATTGATGTAGAAATAAAAATCCAGCTTTATGTTCAGGTAAAACAAAATATATGTTTTGATGCAGCTACTGGTCCATGGTGGCATCCATGATATTTAAGTGAAGGTTGACTATATGAGAATTTTATTTTTGCATTTCTCGCAGTTATAGCTGAAAGCTCCTGCGTTTCAGCATGTATGGGAGGGAAGGGGTAGGTATCCAATTCTAAATACTTCCTCCTTTTCCAACTGCCTCTTTGATAGATAAAATAACTGCGACTTATAAGACTCCAAACTATCATAAAGTATTGTCAGACAAGATGGAACATTCTGTACAGAGAGTGCTCGGAAGTCTATATGTTTCTGTTGTTTTATTACATACGTCACAAACATGTAAAGTTTTCCTGAACTACAATGTTTCTTAAAGGGCCAGTTCCACCTAAGCATGAGTTTATTTTCTATTAAATATCAGTATTAGAGAAGATTAACTTTCCATGTAAAAGTTTTGAAACTTCTCTAGCTTGCCAGTTACTTCTCCATGTCTATGGAGAGCGGGAGCCGCCATTTTTAAAATCAATTTGTGTCACTGGCATTGAGCTCAGCAAGCTGACTGGGTCAAAGGCTCAATAGCTAGCTTAAGGGCCAATCAAATCGCAGTTCATAAGCTGTGACAGCTGCTGAAAGGTTACTGTACAGTGTAAAAATATATGTTTGATCATTTTGAGTCTAAAAGAATAAATATGATGGGAAAATAATTTTAAATGGATAAACGATGAAGCCTCTGCTGGACACTGGGGGCATCCATGATACATTTGTGGATTCCCTGTGTGTGAGCTGTGATTGCATCTGATGCAAACATCCTTCCTCTGGGTGTGTGCGGGGGAAGAGGTGTGGTGCCAATATCAGTCTGATCAAATAATACAATTATAAAAGACATCAAATGTTTGTATGTCCTTGGTCTACACAACTTCCGATGTTATTAGTTTTGTGTTTAGGTGAAACTTCCCCTTTGAAAGCTAAGCTTTTTAGGGGCAAACACTCATAAGAGACCGCTCTGACAGAACACGGAAAATCCAACTGGAAACCAGAGAATAGGAGATTACAATCCGGTGTATAATCCCAGGATGTCATGTATCATGTGTCTGACAAAATATATATCCGGTTCCTTATGCTCTTTAAGAATAACCTAAAACTGACAGGGTTCCTTTAAAATAAGACTAACTTCTATCTTGTGTTTCTTCCAGATCCGTTCTGACAAGGACAGAGAGAGCATGATAAGATACAGCATAACTGGGGTGGGGGCTGACCAGCCCCCCATGGAGATATTCAAAATAGACTCCATCTCTGGTCGTATGGATGTGACAAGACCCCTGGATCGGGAGGAGAGATCTTCTTACCATGTAAGTGAAATCAGCTTGTATCAGCACCACACCCTGGGGTCATGTCTGCTAAGTGACCTGGAGCTACTAGCGTCCAGAAAGACGGATGGATTACTGGCTAGACGAAGAGAATAAACAGATAGCCATGTCTGTGTGATGGATGGATAGATTTAAAGGTATATGCAAGTGAGCTGGGTTATGAATGCATCTGATAGAAGATAATTAGTAGTGTATGAAAACATGTTATATAGAAAAGTTCAGTTTATTTACAAAGTTATTTGCACAAAAGTCAAGTCCAGCTGTTCACACCCACAGAACGTTTGCGTAAGCCGGGTACCCACAGGAAATACAGCATGGTACATATTTTGACCGTTCTGGTACAGAGCACAGGAAGTAACTGTTACAGGTCTTGTACTGAGTACATGCCAGAAGCCACTGATGTGAAGAATGATACAATGTTTTTTCCTGATTGTGAATTTGAATCTTATGCTAATGGAGGTGGGATTTACTAGGGGTGTACACGATAAAATGCAAATGCCCAAAAATATAGGACATTTTGCTAACTTCAAGGTAAGTTAATTAATGTTTATTTTGGGATGTTTTCATGCAAAAATGTTTTCATACACTACTAATTCTCCTCTATCAGATGCATTCATAATCCAGCTCACTTACATATCCCTATATGTGATGACATATCCCTATATGTGATGACATATCTATCTATATATGCCCCAAGCTCCTAGAAAACAGAAAATCTGGCTCCTAAGTGTTAGAATATCTGCAGTGAAAGTGTTAAAATAGCTTTTCCAGATTTGGCATTTGCAATATAAAATTGACATGGTGTAAAAAGTGTGATCTACACCCGAATGACTCCAGTTTATATATATTACCACAAACAGTGAGACTGACATGAAAGACGCGGCCTGTCAGCGCGGCGTGGCGCACATATGGCTGGGCGCTGTTCTCACGCTCCGGAGGTGATTGTGAGGAATATTCATAGCATCATTGAAGCAACAGCAGCCCATTACAAAGCCTGGGAGTCCCGTGATAAGCACACCCTGAGGGGGAGATAAAACAACTCCTCTGCACGGAGCAGCGAGCGCCCAAATTACCTCCTCACAGACTCCATTTTTTTTGTTTGGAGCCTGGAGATGCAGTTTGTTTATGGAAAGCATTGTCTGGGGGTCTGGAAGTGAACGTTGATGCCATTAATGGGGGCTATAGAGGGGTTATAGTGCAAGCTTTTTGGATTTCCTAAATTCTCTGCCTGGGAAGGTATGAAATCCAACATGGTGATGTCTAAACGACTCTGATAGAGCAAGATCTCCAGCGTCGGACTGCAATCCAGAACATGCTAATTATGGGTTATTATCACGTCGTTAGGATCCATCTTCATTTTGGCGCAGTGGAAAGGAAAGAACCGGCAGAGGCCGGCGTTGGAGAATCAAAGTGTTCAGGTTGAATTTATATAAAATGGCATGAAAACAGAATTAGGGACTAAAGGGGCCTTTAAGGGCAGTAGGGTATAACGGGTCAGCACATGGACCATTGACATGACTCAAATGAGAAGTGGATTCCATTACCATTGAGGCACTTTTGTGGATTGCGATCCCTCGCTTGTCTCTGCAATGCGGTAATGACTTTCCTTCACTCTTTGATTCTTCATTATCTGTCTTCCTGATGCAAGGACGACATCGGCAACATCTGTCTGCCAGCCAGAGGTGTGAATCGCACCATCTTTTAGGAGGCTGTCAATCAATCGCAGTCAGCGGAACATATGTTCCTCCAGCTCCCTCTCCACTGTTGTTCTGCAAACAGAGACATAGAATAATAATCTAGTTCTTCCTTACAGATCTCTGCCAAGCTGCTTGTGATTTTTGTGGAGCACCTCAGGCTCCTTCCTTGACTCTATAACACAATCTATGAGGCACCTTGCCCTCCTGCAGAACACAATCTACATGGCGCCTTGCCCTCCTGGAGAACACAATCCATGAGGCACCTTGCCCTCCTGGAGAACACAATCTACATGGCGCCTTGGTTCCTTCCTGGCCCCAGAAAACAATCTATAGGGCACCTCAGGCTCCTTGTCCTCCTCCAAAACACAATATATATGGCACCCTGGCTTCCTTCCCCAGCTACAGAACACAAACTGTGCTCTAAAACACAAAAGATCATCATAGGTTAAAATAAAATCATAGAAATTAGGTGGAAGAGGTATAATGGCCATGTACCTCAAACTAGGAGAGAAGTGCTATATAAGTTATGATAATTATGGAGGCAAAAAAAGTGTAATTAATGCATATTTTAGGTTCAATTTCAAGTTCATTTTAGATTACTTGTTTCATTACAACGATGAATATTGTTTATCATCACTCCACCTTAAAGTATAGGCCAGTTGGTTCGACTCAAATGAAACCACCCAATCTACCATTGAATATAACTTTTGCACAACAAACAATGCATAAGAGGGCAATGTTGTTTAGCATTTAGTTGTGTCTGACTCTCCATGGTGCTATGGAGCGTGCTAGCCTTATCTATTAGCCACTGCCCCTCTGAGCTGCCACAACCTCATCTATCCATCTCCACCTCTGCCATGCCCTTCTTCGTGTGCCTTCAATCTTTCCCAGCATTAGAGCCTTCTCTAGGGAATCCTGCCCTCTTATGATATGGACAAAATATTGGAGCTTAAGCTTCATGATCAAACCTTCCAGTGGACAGTTTGTTTTGATTTCCTGTAGTATTGAATTTTCTTGCAGTCCAAGGGACTCTTAAGTAGTTTACTCCAACACCGCAATCCAAAGGCGTCAATTCTTCCTTACGGTCCAGCTCTCACTTCCATATGTTAGTACTGGGAATACCATACTTCAAGAGAGCAATAAAGTGTAAAAAGCATATACATTGAAATTAGAAAAAAAATCTTCTAATCACTGCATTTTGTAATTGTTCTTTTTCATACAAAGTTTTATTGAGGGATCATGGGAATTAATATACCATTTTGAGGAGATCGGTGACACTTCAGTGGCATCTAGGTCAGGAGACTCAAGTGGTACAGGGCTAGTGGTCCAACCTACCCAACACTATCATGACTTGTAAATGAAACACATATGTTGTGAGGTGTGAACAGTAATCATTTTTATTTTATCTCTCTGCCATTAACATTTTATGATTCATGTGCATCTCCCTATGCAGAGAAACTGGGAATATTTGATAATAAACGTAATTCTGACTAATTGCATTTCTGCCTAAGGAAACACTATCGTCATATAGAAGAAAAAAAACTAAAACTGATATTCGTATACTAATTTAGAAAGTTAAAATATTTTTTTAAAATTTTTAAGCAGATTTCACATATTAATTTATTTACTATCTAATCAAATTGCATGTTTTCAAGAGTAATTCTCCAAATAGTAAGTTTTAGATGTGATTCCAATGATGTATTTAGTATTAATAAGAGCAGTGAAAGTGTTAACCCCCTCTGCACTCCGGCGTCTCTATGCATTCATATCAGCCCTAGGATTGATTTCCATTATTGTCTCAGAAGAGGTCTCTGCAAACACTTTAAGAACAAGTAAAGTACTGCATTCCCAAAGCCCACTCAGCGTTCCCGTCTCTGGAGGAGCCCACCATCACTCCCACTATTCTTAGCCTGCACCTGAACATCCTCACAGCTGTCCGACTTGTACATCCAATATGGTGCTGCTCTCCTGGGGATGAACAGGTTAATGAAGGAGAATATCTGCTGGGCTCATTCCAGATTCAGTTGTGTGCTCCAGGTGTACAAATTGCTTTAAAATTAAAAGGTAATCGAGTGAAACAAGTATATTTATATGTTAAGTATTGTATTGACCAGACATGTCAAACTCAATGTTGGTGAGGCCCTCCGTCCTGAGGTTGGATCTAAACTAGGTGGCAGCCATGATTATATTTATAACAGAACTGTATTAAATATCCTATTTATCTACTGACTGCACAGCACGGCCTTAAGAAGCCTTTGACCCCAAGCTCCAGCCTGTACGTGACCTCTTAGTGGACAGTTGCAACGCAGATTTTTTTTTTTAAAGAAATACCCACCCCTGTACAAAGAGATTAGATATTTGCCAATCTTCTGGCACGTCTTTTCCATTTGTTAAATTGAAATGTAGATGGAGAGACTGGCCTTCTGAAGAGTCCTTGTCCTAGTGCATGACAACACATCCATTGATGGAACCTGAATCTTTAACTAGCTGGTCACTTCTCTCTGTAATGTAATTTTGCCGGACTGTCCTGACCAGGGCTTTCTTTCCCATTAGACAGTGGGCAGCTGCCTATGTAGTCTTGTTTTATAGGAAGGATATCAATTTCAGGTAAATAAATAGCCCCCACAAAGCTGTGTTTTTTGGGGGGAGTGGGGGGAGCAGTGCAAAGAGATACTGAGGTGGTATATGAGAAGCAGGATTGTGTTCCATTTCCAATTTGGAGTCTACAAACTACAGTGCCTTGCAAAAGTATTCACCCCACTATTTTGTTAAATAATTTTATGTGATGGATCAGAACAAAATAGTCTAAGTTGGTGAAGTGAAATGAGATAAATATTTACATAAAACTATTGTTTAGAAATAGAAAACAGAAAATTGGCATGTGAGTATGTATTCACCCCCTTTGTTATGAAGCCCATAAAAAGCTCTGGTGCAACCAATTACCTTCAGAAGTCACATAATTAGTGATATGATGTGCACCTGTGTGCAATCTAAGTGTCACATGATCTGTCATTACATATACACACCTTTTTTGAATGGCCCCAGAGGCTGCAACACCTAAGCAAGAGGCACCACTAACCAAACACTGCAATGAAGACCAAGGAACTCTCCAAACAAGTAAGGGACAATGTTGTTGAGAAGTACAAGTCAGGGTTAGGTTATAAAAAAATATCCAAATCTTTGATGATCCCCAGGAGCACCATCAAATCTATCATAACCAAATGGAAAGAACATGGCACAACAGCAAACCTGCCCAGAGACGGCCGCCTACCAAAACTCACGGACCGGGCAAGGAGGGCATTAATCAGAGAGGCAGCACAGAGACCAAAGGTAACCCTGGAGGAGCTGCAGAGATCCACAGCAGAGACTGGAGTATCTGTACATAGGACGACAATAAGCCGTACACTCCATAGAGTTGGGCTTTATGGCAGAGTGGCCAGAAGAAAGCCATTACTTTCAGCAAAAAACAAAATGACATGTTTTGAGTTTGTGAAAAGGCATGTGGGAGACTCCCAAAATGTATGGAGGAAGGTGCTCTGGTCTGATAAGACTAAAATTGAACTTTTCAGCCATCAAAGAAAATGCTATGTCTGGCGCAAACCCAACCCAACCCAACACATCACATCACATCACATCACCCAAACTACACCATCCCCACAATGAAACATGGCGGTAGCAGCATCATGCTGTGGGGATGTTTTTCTTCAGCAGCCGGGACTGGGAAACTGGTCAGAGTTGAGGGAAGATGGATGGTGCTAAATACAGGGATATTCTTGAGCAAAACCTGTACCACTCTGTGCATGATTTGAGGCTACGACGGAGGGTCACCTTCCAGCAGGACAATGACCCCAAACACACTGCTAAAGCAACGCTTGAGGGGTTTATGGGAAACATGTAAATGTGTTGGAATGGCCTAGTCACAGCCCAGACCTCAATCCAATAGAAAATCTGTGGTCAGACTTAAAGATTACAAGGAGGAATGGGCAAAAATGCTAGTGGTAAGCTCATAGAAACTTATCCAAAGCGACTTGGAGCTGTGATTGCCGCAAATAGTTATACACATTGTCTTTTCTGTTATTTTATTTTTTTTGTGAAGCAAACAAGAGAAACATCTTCAAAGTTGTGGCATGTTCTGTAAATTAAATGATGCAAATCCTCAAACAATCCATGTAAATTCCAGGGTGTGAGGCAACAAAACACGAAAAATGGCAGGGGGGAGGAGAAAGAAATGTAGCACCTTATTGTGTAACTTGACAGTAATCTAAGAGAAAAATCTGTGGATTTAAATAAATATACTACTATCCTGCAAACATATGGTTGCCATGCCCAGCCTAAAGAGGATTACTGTAAATGGCAACTAACAGGGACTGTTACAATGAAAGTCTATGGGACGGATTTCCCATAGACTTGAGGCCTGTCTGTGATTGGCCAGTTTGTATTTCCTGGACTTGCAGGTATTCCTGTGATTGATTCACGTGGAGCTTCAGTTTCCCTGAACAGATTGACTTTCAGCCAATGAGGCAAGAGACAGTAGCAGGGATAACACAAACAGCCAGAGCACGCAGGCAGTGCTTAAACAAGCCCCTTATTGTACCCTTGTGGAAACTACAAGGGCAACCCACCATGGTCCCAGCAACACATTGTCTCCATCAGGAGCTTATTGGTGTAGTCCTGAAGGACCAGCAATAATGTCACTCGATCTCAAGACCTGTATGAAAGTCAGCAAGGAATATACTAATCTAGGGCCAAGACAGGCTGCTCAAGGGTTGTTACAAGTGCTAGAGGAATTATATAAATGTTTCCCAGTCAGAACCACACTACTGCTCCCACTGTGTTATGGACATGTACAGTGATGATGAATTCCCAAAACACATTTGATTTGTGCTATTTATAGGAAAATACAGCAAATGACTGAGAACGCTACAGTGCAATATGAGTGGGCAAACTGGGACAGAACAAATCCTCTAAACAATGTCTTTGAATGATTTGGAAATAACCTCTATTTGGGTACTAATGTTGGTTTCTATACACATATAGGTGGGTAATGCAAGGGGTAAATTATTTTTGAAGCAGGGCCCCTTTCTCGTTTATATCACTGAAGCCCACCTCCTTCTTTACTTAAGAAGCACATTAGGCAGAGGATTTATAAATATTTGTTATTGAATCAAATATGGAGCTGGAAGATTTTCAGGAGTGGTGTCTGTATCTTCTGCCAGGAACAAGAATGTATTCACTGGTTGTGGTGGGAGGGTCTTCCATCCATCACAAGGATCCCTAGAAAAGACAAGAAGACCCTCAGGATTCACATCACAGAGCAGCCAGGTCCATTTTTTGGGGGAAGTCTCACTGCCCCAGTTATGGGCACCTGCCCATCATCGGGGCCGGCAAAAAGGAAACGGCCCCTCCGAGACAGGGCCACAACTGAGGCAGTGAGACGGGCAATAAAGCCCCTAATAAAAAAAAGTATATGTTATTTATATTTTTAAATAGGCATACCATGGAAATGATGCATCCCACCTGCAAGAGAGGAGATAGTAGGATTAGGTTGTATACACAACAATCATTACATAGCAGATTTACATTAGAGTACCAAACACCAGCACAACTTACTGAATGTACAAAACAACTAATTAGCTTGTGGATTTTAGGGGAGGAATGAGACAACTCCTGACCATCCTCCATTACACTTTTTAGAGTTGAGAACAAAATCACCCAGCTAGTTTGCAATGAGATTGTATATCCATTTCACCTGACCTCTACAGCCAGGACAATACATCACTATGTCATATAGTGAAAGGAGTAGATACAATGAGCAATACTTGTCCAGGATACAGGTAGTTCTAATTGACTCAGTGACACCCCCAGTGCACAATAGGTAGGAAATGGACTCACCAGAAAAGACTCAGGATCATTTCCACTCTGCAGCCATCTTGTCTTCTGAGCAAACCTACAAACAATGCAACAAGACATCAGCTCTGAACATACCAGTTACCCTCCCCTCACTCCAAGGCTCCTACTTATCTCCTGAAGAGAGAATCCAACAATACTCACCAGGGCAGCTCTCAGACCATTAAGTACTCTCAGCTGTTAGTCACATGGCTTCTTTACACCAGTGGTAGCCATAGTCTAATTAACCACAATCAGGTCTCAATGCTCACAGTGTATGCTAATGTTACATCTAAGTGCAATCACAGGGAAGGGTTATTAAGTCTGACTTTCATACAGTTGTGGGGATTTAGTAACATTTCTAGTACAGGCCGGTCCTGAAGGACTGCACCCTTTACACCAATAAGCTCCTGACTGAGACCTTTATCTCCTTATGTCCCTGGATATCCGGATAGAGAGGCAGGAGATGACCGTATCACTGCACCCATCCTATATGACAAGATTGATTAGTGTACAGATATATTAATAGATTAGGGGCTGCACCTTTTCTCCCTTCCCCAATCTACACAATGTGTCCAATGTGGTGGATATAGTCCAGACCACAGCGTGCACCTGTAATATTTAGGAGCCTTAAGAGATTGTGGTCAGTATAATAGGACTAAATGTCTTGCTTCATATTGGACACCACGTGTGAATATCGTATCAGGATTATTTAATTGTGATGTTGTTAAAGTGATTTGCTATATAATTAAGTCAACATCTAGTAAAGTTATATATAAAATGTACCAGTTTTATACTCCCCAATACACTCCTAAAATGCCCTTTTGTTTAATGAAAAAAAATCTGGTGGTATTACCTTAAACTTAACATGTTTCTTGCACACACATTTCTAAAAATCTAGCAATTATTTAACCCTTGATTTTATCATAAACTCACCATATATCAGGGCCAGTGCACAGTAATGGAGCTCTTGTTAGAGAACAGCTAGATCATTTATTTACCTGTGTTGATATAGGGATATCCAGAAAATGTGGCCTGGACTTGATCACAGAGGACTAACACGGAACAGGCCTCATCATGGGTGGTTCAGCCATGATTTGATGATTTCCCTACCTGAGCTCAGGTGGCTCCTTCAGAATTACTGAGACGCTGATTAGCTGACTCAAGCATGGATGTCCTCAGATACTGTTTAGTGTTGAGATTCACTACCTTGCGGGCTACCATTATTCACCGTCACTGTTGCCTCTGCTACATGCTTCTCCAGACCAGAGTCAGGATGTTCCTATGTGAGCCAAGAAATAAAATATAAATGACTGACCTCCTTGCACTCATAAGAGATCCAGGAAATGTGTCTTGATAGAAGCCCTTGAGGTTTGGAGCCAGGCAGACCTGCTCTACTAGACCAACATGTTCTCAACACCAGCCCTCAGAGATAAACAGGTCAGGTTTTTAAGATAACTACACAAGCAACATTTGTTGGTGTTCCTGTGCTCAGACAGAGATCTCCCTATAGTGTCTGAGGACTCGAACTGAGAAACAATACACTAGGTCAGTGGTTCCCAAACCCCTCCTCAAGACCCACCAGATAGACCATGGTGCTGTGTGAACAAAGGTGAGGCAACTAACATTCAACTGGCTGTGTATTCACACAGTGTTAGACCTAAATCATGGCCTGTCTGGTGGGTCTTGAGGAGGTGCTTGGGAACCACTGCACTAGGTGATACAGTTAGGTTTGCATATACACCAGGGTGGTCCAACCATAGCTCCTGAGGGTATTCATCACATTTTCAATATATCTTTTTTATTGTACAGATGAGTTAATTGGTGGCTGAGTCATATTAATTTACTTACCTGTGCTCTGACAGGAATATCCTGAAAATCAGGGGCGTGGAGAGCAATATTTTAGAAGATTGGTTGTTCATAAAGCAGAAACAAATCTCTAGGTTTTACTATGTAGCTTATATTTTAGCTGGGCAGATATTACATGCTTCAGCAAATAGGCTCTGTAGAATAACATATGAATTTGATCTGTATCTTTCACCACTAGAAAATCTCTTATTTTAGTGAATATGACCCAAAGAGCTGAAAACGTAAACTACTGATCAGACAGCTGAGTGGTCACTAACATATAATTCTCATTGATGTGTTAATTTAACCTTCCATGACATATAGATGCCTAGGACCTTTCCGGTTTTATGTTCGCCACTTGAAGTGCGGCCGTCGTGCGCGCCCTCGCGTTCTCATCTCAATGCATAAGGTGCGCAGACAAAAGAGTCCTTGAGCTATGAGAGGTGCGCCCGAGGCCCTCAAGGGCCCGTACTGAACATAGCGATAGCCTCGCTGACGATTCAGTGCCGTCGAGTTGCGCCACGTCGGAGGAGGGAATATAATTTAAACCAAACCGGAGCACGCGCGTGGCGAACAAAAAACAAGATAGATTTAAAGTGCAGCTAACAATTTAAACTTTACTTCATTTTGAAGCCAGATCTCTAATCATCATGTCCCCATTGCAAAGGTGATCCGGTTCAGGTAGAAGCAGTGTAACAGTTCACCTTGATCTGTAGACCTGCTGGCAGGTGGTTTCTTTTTGGGGGGCTGAGTCAGTTCAGCGAGTGTTTTGTTCAAGATGGAGCTCCCCAGGGACTGATGGATAGATGGCAAACAATGGAAGGTTCCAGATTAAAGGCCATATATTGTACGTAATTGGATTATTAATTTGATAGATCTTCAGACTGTGCTTTTCCGTCTCTCCTGATGGGATTTGCTGTCTCTCTCCTGGTTGTGCTCTTTTCTGACTGTGCTGTCTCTCTCCTGGCTATGCTATAACCTGACTGTGTTATCTCTCTCCAGCTCAGAGCCCATGCAGTGGACATGAATGGTAACAAAGTGGAGAACCCAATTGACCTCTCCATCTACGTCATTGACATGAACGACAATCGACCAGAATTCTCCGGTCTAATCTTCAATGGGTCTGTGGATGAAGCATCCAAACCAGGTATGACACCATCTCCAAGACCCCTGTCCCAATACATCTCCTGAGCCTCTGCTCTGTCATTCATCTACTAGAGGACCTTCTAAAAATACATTGTTGGGGTTTCCAAAACCTGTAACTCATCTTTGAAGAATCTCCTGATATGGCTGCGCCAGCACAGGCAGCGAGCATTTGCTAGCTGGCACTGCCAACATTTTCCTCCCGATATCATAGCTTTAGGCTAAGGGTAAAGGTCTAAGCTTGGAAATAGTATATGATCTGAGCAGCACTTGCAAACTGTGCACAATTTCGGCAGCGCCATCTAGCAGCCCAATTATTACCGAAAATAAAACTACACATATACATAAATAGCGTTACTGTTGTATAACATTGTTATTCAAAAGTTTCAATGGCAATATTAGATAACTGAGCTTGGAAATTTATTTTACGTAGTAATTGAGGTTGAAAAAAATACTTCAGTGCATCAAGTTCAACCTTTTTAGATCTCCTCGGTCCTGCAATATGCGGATTAATGGTTAATTGATCCAGAGGAAGCAAACAGAAAAAAAAACAATTTAAACTTTGCCAATTGTCTCAAAAGAGGAAAAAATGAATTCCTTCCTGAATGCCCTTTTTATTTAAAAATATATCAACCCCTTATTAAAGTTATCTATTGAATCCGCTGTTACCACTTCCCTTGGTAGAGAATTCCACAGATTCACCCTTAAAGAAAGAAAAGGGTTCTTCACAGTAAGGTGGAAAGTGAGCTGGGTTATTAATGCATCTGATAGAGGAGAATGTATAGTGCCTGAAAAAAAAATTAACATGAAAAAATACCAAAGTAAACAGTTACCCGTTAGCCAGAAGCTTGCTGAATTTCTTGCTTTTGCAAACAGTTTTCTCTCAATGTTGACACCCCCTGAAATTCCCAGGCAAAATTAGCATAACTTATACAATGTTCCTTTTTTGCCTGGGGATTGTGCAGACATGCTCAGTTAGCACCTGTAGTCTGCCCTACTGTGGGAAGTCACATGATGTCAGACACTTTCCTTTCCTTTAGCCAATCAGCATGCATATTTGTTATCTCATTAAAAATGAGATATCCAATATGCAAATCTCAGTTACTAGGGGTGTCTACATCACCCCCAGCACATTTTTTTTATTTTCTGCAAAAAATGTTTGCAGGATGCATTCATAACCCACCTCACTTTCATATACCTTTAAGCATAAAAGGTCCTACCACTATGCTAATGTCTTATTCTCATTTTGCATAATAACTGGAACCTTTGCTGTGCCATTTTACCATGCACGTAATGGACCACCACATAATGAAAAAGAGTATTGTTAAGTAGGAAGAACTCATGCATCAGGTTCCTCTGCAGGGCCATGGTGAGATCCATGTTAGGTTGGTGGAAGTTGTGTGAGTTAGTGGGGCGTTGGCATTTCTGGAGAGATATCGTTGCAGTAAATGATGCAAGGGGTCTGCTTTTGGGCCAGTGAGAGAGAATAGTTGTTGTGTCGATGTCAATCATATCCAATTAGATTTACAATATTTCTGTGTTTCTTCCTCCTTACGCACTCACCACCTTGATTCAGCTCAGAAGATATGTTCTGTACTTAATCTTAAAAAAAAATAATTTTCAAAAAAATAGTCAATTTCTTTCACAACTGCTAATATTGTTACTTTGGTACATACTTGACAAACAAATGTTTTTTTAAGTACTCTAGTGGTCCTTCAACATTTTGGGTGGCCAATATGTCTTGGACGCTATCCCTAATGTGGACTGGAACGTGATAAGGGGCTACCAAGGTCTGGTGAAACGGAGATCACAAATAGCATGGCAAAGAGTTAATGTTCTCGTCTCCAAGTGGTATTGTATACAAGATGATGGCAGCCGCAGCGAGTCCTGGTACATGAGAGAGTTCTTTTAACTTCACAGATGAATACAGGATCTCTCCTTTCAGGTCATTTATTGAACATCCGAGCAGGGAATAGACATTTCTTGACTTATTTGTGTAATCTAGTGTAAAAGAGAACGCTTTGACACGCACCCCGGGCGATAGATGTAGTGTGAGAGTTGGGCTTTATCATGATGGAGGACACAAGGCATGAACCCTGAAATCCATGAATAATGCTGAGCACGCTAGGTTAGAGCAATCGATAGCAGAACACGCAGCAAAGGATTCATTGATCAAGTAATGCTGCATAATCCATGAGGGGCAGCAGTCAGGCCGCGAGTAACAAATATAACCTTGGGCAGATAAGACATCTACTGGAAGGACTGCTGTAGTCCGACCATTACTGGACTGGACTAAACTAATAAGAAATATTTTAGAAAGTATAAAAAATCAATTCGCTCTTTAATTAGTTAAAGGGACACAGTAAAGGTTTCCGTTACTGCGCGCTCTCACTGGTATATATATATATATAAATATATAAAATTGCAATTGGTTATTACAATTTTTCAGTCAAGAGTTAGATAATTGAGCAATAAAGTCGGGATTGTAAGCATTAATTACCAGGAAAGATCATCTCAGTGGGTATCTTTATCTAGGGTGATCAATTAGTGGCCTCATAGCGGGAGTTGGGGGGATAATAAGGGAGATCATGCTAAGTTGATATAAATATATAATGATGCAGGATTTAACACTTAAAGGTTTCTATGACCTTATCACCACCCAGTGTGACAGTTAATTATCACCCTACATAAAGCTACTAACAAAATTATTATCTTTTCAGGTATAATATACCCAGCTTTCAATTATTAATTGTAATTATATTAATTTATATGTGTACTTTTCAATTCTGAAATAACTATGTCCTTTACTGTGTCCCTTCACTTATACATACATCTATTATTTTCTGTGGGCAGCCATTGTCTTGGCTAAGCTGCTTTCTTAACAGGTCGTTTATCTTATTAATGACACTGAAAGCATTAGCAGGTAGAGATGCCACATTGTCTTGTAATAACTGAGAGCACCCTCTTCATTCAAGGTCTCCTCCCACCTGTAGAATCAGATGAACAGAAACCAAAATGGCAGCTCCCACTGCAGCATAATTGCAAGCAAATAGTCACGTTGTTTTGTGATGTCCATGAAGAGCTACAGTGCCTTACAAAAGTATTCACCCCCTTCACTTTTTACCCATTTTGTTAAATTACAGCCTTAAGTTCAATGTTTTGTTAATCTGAATTTTATGTGGTGGATCAGAACACAATAGTCTAAGTTGGTGAAGTGAAATGAGAAAAATATATACAAAAAAATATTTTTTAGAAATAGAAAACAGAAAATTGGCATGTGCGTATATATTCACCCCCTTTGTTATTAAGCCTATAAAAAGCTCTGGTGAAACCCATTACCTTCAGAAGTCACATAATTAGTGAAATTATGTCCACCTGTGGGCAATCTAAGTGTCACATGATCTGTCATTACATATACACACCTTTTTTGAAAGGCCCCAGAGGCTGCAACACCTAAGCAAGAGGCACCACTAACCAAACACTGCCATGAAGACCAAGGAACTCTCCAAACAAGTAAGGGACAATGTTGTTGAGAAGTACAAGTCAGGGTTAGGTTATAAAAAAATATCCAAATCTTTGATGATCCCCCGGATCACTATCAAATCTATCATAACCAAATGGAAAGAACATGGCACAACAGCAAACCTACCAAGAGACGGCGGCCCACCAAAACTCACGGACCGGGCAAGGATGGCCTTAATCAGAGAGGCAGCACAGAGACCTAAGGTAACCCTGGAGGAGCTGCAGAGTTCCACAGCAGAGACTGGAGTATCTGTACATAGGACGACAATAAGCCGTACGCTCCATAGAGTTGGGCTTTATGGCAGAGTGGCCAGAAGAAAGCCATTACTTTCAGCAAAAAACAAAATGGCACATTTTGAATTTGCGAAAAGGCATGTGGGAGACTCCCAAAATGTGTGGAGGAAGGTGCTCTGGTCTGATGAGACTAACATTGAACTTTTCGGCCATCTAAAAAAAACCAAGTCTGGCGCAAATCCAACACATCATATCACCCAAAGAACACCAATCCATGTTAATTCCAGATTGTGAGGCAACAAAACACGAACAATGCCAAGGGGGTGAATACTTTTGCAAGGCACTGTTGTTGTGCATTAATGTGACATTGTTTTCATGATATATCACTCTTGAGAGATACTTTTTTTCTAATGTTTAGATGCTACTTTTTATGCAGGTATACCAGTAAACATTTCCGTTATTTATAGTCAGACAGCTAGCTCAACAAGCTTCAGGCACATCATGATAAAGATGACCATTAGGTTGATACATTTCCAGTGACTGATTCCAAGCATGTTGTGAAGTTTTACAGATACATCAATAATGGGGAATTACCTTTAGCACATCCATCTTTTGGACATGTTTCTGAAGGCCTCTCCCTAGATATAGTTTCACCCCACTTTTGCTTACTGATGCCATTGATTGTAAGGTTACATGGGGGCCCCATACAGTCATGTGTCAAGGGGAAGTGGTTTATAAAGATCACATGACCAGCCAGGCAGGCGTACCTGAGAGTGATGCTCCCTAGGCAGCTGTATATAGTTATCCGAAACGTGAAAACCCACTAATAATAATTTGTTTGTGTAGTGCACACGTTTCGACCCACCTCCCTTCCATACATTTCACCTTGTCCATATTGGGCATTGTATCTTGGATAAAGATGAATGAATCTTAAGATTTTGTGTAATCTTCTGGGTGTTTGAAGCTCTATTGCTGGCTGTAAGTTTCTTCATCCTCCTGGCCGGCCAGGCTGCCTTGATCAGCGAGTTTTATCTCTGGCGCGGGGGTCTGGCTCAGATACAATGGGCAGCTGGTGAGGGCAGAAACCCCCCACATACTGCTCCACTGTCAGCACACCAGCTAATGAATTGATTAATTACAGAGTCATTTACACGGCTCGATTCTGCTGGATAAAAATATAACAATTAAAACTTCATACTTGGGTGGAAATGCTCCTTGGGGTTCAGATGCATGGGGTTAAACCAGATGTGTGGCGTTCTTCTTTACAATATGTTTCAGATAATACTGTTATATGGTGAATGGTTTGTGGTCATGGAAGTAAAACAAAGAATGTCTCCAAAGGGCGAGAAGAAATCACAATTAGCAAGCAATATTATAGTCTGAAGACGAGCTGCACTACAGATAAACAGTAACCATCGTCCAAAGAGCTTCTTAACCTTTATTTGGGCAAAAAACAGACTCACTAGGAGAAGGAGGCAGGGGTGGAGTAGAGAGATAGCTCAGGTAATGGAGGGGAGAGACAGACAGTGTACTGATTAGAGACATAGCATGGGCGTGGGAAGGGAGAGATAACTTGGGCAATGGAGGGAAGACACAGTCAGGGAAAATGAGTAGAGAGATAGCTCAGGCAATGGAGGGGAGAGACAGCCAGTGCAAAGATTAGAGACATATCATGGGCGTGGGAGGGAAGAGAGAACTTGGGCAATGGAGGGAAGAAACCGTCAGGGAAAATGAGTAGAGAGATAGCTCAGGCAATGGAGGGGAGAGACAGCCAGTGTAAAGATTAGAGTCGTAGCATGGGCGTGGGAGGGGAGAGAGAACTTGGGCAATAGAGGGAAGAAACCGTCAGGGAAAATGAGTAGAGAGATAGCTCAGGCAATGGAGGGGAGAGACAGTCAGTGTAAAGATTAGAGTCGTAGCATGGGCGTGGGAGGGGAGAGAGAACTTGGGCAATGGAGACGAGAAACAATCAGGGCAAATGAGTAGAGAGATAGCTCAGGCAATGGAGAGAGACAGCAAGTGAAATGGAGAAGCAGACATGGAGGGTTAATCATGTCTTTCTTAAACAGTACACAGTCCATGTTCTCCTCCTCACTCCCTGGCCCCTAAAAGCACCCCTCCACTATCTGTTTTTCCTTTTGTTTTAATCCACCATTGCCCCTTCCATAGTGAATGTTGCCATTTTGTCCATGCTTCCCTAAATGGGTTAAATGGGACTTATGTGTTCCTTCTAGAGTAATAGGGTGCCTGATACTGCTATATACAGGAGAGCACCCTGCCTTATATACAATAAATACATCATTTACCCTACAATAAATTTCATACAATGAATCATTTCTCTTCATGTAACCGAGGGGTGATCAATAGGCGAATCTCGCCCCAAATCATGAGTTCCCTTCTTCTGGACCTCCAATATATATTAACTCCATATACACCAAGCTTGTCTATACAAGGTATCATGTGTATACTGTACCCCCTGCCTTTATATACAATATAGGTTCCATATATAGCAAGCTTGTCTATACATTGTACCCGTTGCCTTGGCACCCTCGCTCCAGTATTTGGAGGGTCCCGCCTTGCTCACATCCCCCCCCAGCTCCATCCTCTCACATCACACCGCGTCTCTGCCTCGCACGCCCAACCAGTTGTTTCAGCTTTTTTCCTCCACTTGACTTCCCCCCTGGGAGATAAATGCCAGTACGAGAGGCACAGATGGGGCCAGACACTTGAAAGTCATCTGCATATGAAGAATTTAAATCTTTAGCCTCGGTGATTTGAACAGAAAGCCAATTATGGGGCTGACTTCGTTTTGAAATGAAGCTGTAATTTGCGGCTTGCGAGGGAGTAATCCTTTAAGGCGTACGGTGGTGCCGTACACACAAGTGGCAGCTTCCTGAGCCCTTTCATTTCCTTGCTTTGCTGTTAATACAATTAATCAAGAGGTGTTGAACCCTCTCACCCAGAGAGAGGGATTAGAGCCTGATCTGCGATTACACGCCCAGACTTCCAGGGGCTTTAAGTGTCACACGTGGCCCACTAAACCTTATGTGTTTCTGCGGGTGAGGGGATGGAGTGCACCAGCGAGAGGGCCTGTGTAGTTATACCTTCTATAATGTGACCAGAATAACATATCCTAGAGGTGCAGGAAATGACTCCTTAAAGAAACGATAAAAAATAGAGTCGTTGAGGCTGAGTAACATTACAGAAGTTTCAAAGCTCACACCTGTGTCTTCTAGCAGCTTGGAGCATGGCGCAGATGAATATACCTGTTATTTGTCTACTAGTACCATCTCCTGGCTGTGTTGTATTGGTTTTATTTCAAATTAAAGATTTGGGTCAGTTATCAGTATTGGGTGCAACTTGATAACGTGAGGAGGCACCTCTCGGGAGCTTGTACATTAGACTGTACTAAAAGTCTATTAACCTATATATATATATATATATATATATATATATATATATACACATACATACATACCGATGAATAATCAGAGTATTGAAGTATATAGCGATACCTTTTAACATCAGAGTGTCATATACATGCACATCCTCCAATCTGGTTTACACAATTTTCGCTGTATGTGAAAAGGGGCTGTTACATTGAGGAAACCAGCCAAAAATGACATCTAAGACTACATCTGCATAGACAAATCAAAAAGCACAATGAACACAGTTATTGTACCCCAGTTGGACACGATTTTACCCGGAATGATCACTCCAGCCAAAACCTGAAATTCAAAATACTCAGAGGAAATTACAAAAACAACATTTGAAATGGAGATCATAACAATATTCAACACTAAAGTTACAGGACTTAACATGGACTGGGAATTTTTTATCACATTCCTTCCCATGTTTTATTGTTGGTTTTCTGCTTGTTAATATGCGGGTATATGTACCGTCCTAATTTATATTAATATATATATATATATATATATATATATAGGGGGGAGGAGATCAAGTCTTTAGAAACGCTATGTGTTTGTAGCAAATATTAACAGTTGTTTAAGCCATAAGCATGCAACCATTTCTAGAGAAGATTGTGCTTATGTTTACAAAGTTTCCATCTTGTCTGACCTGAACTCTTTCTGATAGGTACATATGTAATGACGGTAACAGCGCATGATGCAGATGACATCACTACATCTAATGGGATCGTCATGTACCGGATAGTGGCCCAGAGCCCTCAGAGCCCCTCACAGGACATGTTCGTGATCCACAGCCAGACGGGAGCCATTAATACGGTGGCTGCAGGACTGGACAGAGAGGTAACAAGCTGTGTGTATCTGGCTCCACATGTGTACGTACATCTGTCTCTACATGACTGGTTCTCCATCTGTCTGTCTCTCTCTATGTATATATCTATACTGTGCCAGCCAGTACATTATGTATATATCTGTGGGTGTAACTTTCCTCGGTAAGAGGGTTGTGTCGCAGTTTATGTCCATTACCAACACCGTGGAGGAGTTAGTGCAGGTGCAGCATGTGCAAAGCACCAGGTTCCATGACCGTGTAGGGGCCCTCTGTTACCTGGAGTAAAGAAAGTCTCTTCATTTATCAGGGTAATTATTCTAAGCACCATATGGGCGATGTGACCACCTACATATATTTGTTGTCTTCTTTACTGACCAATAACTTATATAGAGAAGTTGCACGGGGGGGGGGGGGGATATTTTGCAGCAGACAGTAGGATATTGAGATGCTATTAAATGCCACAGTCGGGCACAGTGTGCACTTAGCATTGTAGATTCCAGCAGATCTGCTTCTCTCCATCCTCTTGTAGGAGGTGTCCATGGTGGAGAGGATCTGCCCTGGTGACTACTGAAGATTTGCCTACAATAGCCACTGCAGGGAAGGAGGCAAGTAAACAATGTGACCAGGACAGTCTTTGTGGGCATATCTGCCCACAAAGACTGTCCTGATGACATTGTAGGGGTGGAGAGCAGTAGATCAGCTTATCACTGGACGATTTAGAAGCATCAATTACTTTGTTCTACAAATACCAATCAATCAGACACATCCCCTATCGTGCAAGCCCAGCGCTGGCCCTTTAAGATGCCCATTGTTTTGTAACTTCCTTGTTATTTTTCCCATTTCCACCTTCCCTGATTCCGCACAGACTTGGCGCGCTGCGCAGAGGTAATCAGCTCGCACAAATTACCTGTGTAATGTATGCAAAGCCCATCAGCTCATAAGCAGCGTGCTAACCCTGGGGGGGCATGAGTGGTAAATGCACAAGTGGGGAGCGGAGGCATTCTATCTAGTCATTAACCCTTTCACTGACATTGCTGGACTCAGAGGAAGGGTTAAATGGATGGCGTTGCATTTATGAAAGACAGTGTATGAGCTAAATGGGTAGTGAGGTTTGGAGACAGATCTTCCTTCCAGTGGAAGTGGTCCAGAGAGACACAGAAAAGGCAAAGCCCCTTGGACGGGGATAGTAGGAACACTGTAAAAAGAAGTAATGACTATGGGACACAATGTGTTAATGCATAACATTTCCTTCAAACTAACAGGGATTGCACAAAGGGATTTTTTTATTTATTTCCATGACCTTTAAACTCTGTTTGACTTCAGCATTTGCACTGGGAGGCTGATCCACATCTACTACCCTTTCTGTAAAGTAGTAGTTTAACACATGTTCCAACAGCAAATCATGACCTCTTGTTCTTGCATCACTTTTTTTATGGAAGCTATTTGCATCCTATAACAAGAAGTTGTTGTTTAAAGACGGCTGGAAAAAGATGTAAATTGCAGGATGGGTGGCTAATGAGCGGCCTTGCAGGAGAGATGGTAGAAACCATTGCAATAAGGAAATTCACTGCTAAAGCTTGTAATACTCCATACTGCTCTGTAGTGTAGCATGTTACACTAATCATATCATTAGTACTACATACCGCACCATGTCAGTAGGAGGGGGGGGGGGGGGCGACAATGGTTTGTGCACCCCCCAAACACGACACAGTCGCGCGTGTCAGAGCCGCAGAGTGTTACAAACTGTCATTCTGAACAAAGAGCTGGCAGCGCGGCGCCTATTATATCTAATACCCCCAACTGATAACCAGCTCACTGCCTCGGAGAGATTGGATCAGCCGTATTGATTGGTGTGGGCACCTCGCTTTGTTCACTTCCAGCCTGACACTCCAGATATCAGGGAGACGTCCATCTGATGGATCTCAAGGTCGTTCCATTTATTCACAAGGTCACAGCGAGAATCCGTCATCTGGAAAACAACTTGAGATTACACCTAATTGCAGCAACTACTTTAATGGCGGGTGTAAGGGCTGTGAGCATCTAGTTCACCGCTCGTTAGGGGATTATAAAGTCAATAATAATGCCATCTCTAATTAAAATGAATCTCACATGCACCTGACTCACATTGTTTGTCTGGCAGCCATGAGACAGGCATTACGTTAATCTGTTCGGTTTGTGTAAGGGTTGTAAGCATCTAGTTCACCACTCGTTAGTGGTTTATAAAGTCAATAATAAAGACATCTCTAATTAAAAAGAATCTTACCTACCTGTTCTCACTTCCTTATCTGCACCTGACTCGCATTGTTAATCTGGCAGCCATGAGACAGGCATTCCATTCATCTGGTAGGTTTGTGTAAACGGCTGTTAGCATTTATTTCACTGCTCGTTAGAGATAGCTTTATTACAGACTTTATAAACCACTAATTAAAATGGATCTTACCTGCCTGTCCCCACTTCCTTTTCTGCACCTGACTCACATTGTTTGTCTGGCAGCCATGTGACCAGTGTTCTATTCATCTGGTAGCTTTATTAATTAACCACTGTTTGTAAAATGATGCAACAATAAAACATTGACATCATGTGGGGACATGGTCAGACATCCTCCAATAACAGGAAATATAAGGAGAGATAAGTAATAACACTGACCAGATGAGAGAAACTCTTATCTAATGGCTTCCACACAAACAAAGTGAGTTATGTGAAGAGAGGGCTGTTGAGACAGCCCCAGCACCTCAGGTAGATCAACTTAATTTTAATGCCATTTAAATTAGAGATATTTTTTTTTTTATACACACGTGTTTCTAGAATGGACACGTGTTGGATGTAGACTCTCCCATCCCTGTACCTGGTACTTGCACCGGCTCTTGAACTCATCTATAGTATTTATAGTGTTTGATTTTTCAGGTAGTCCCTAACAACAGACGTGTTCTTCTGTAAACACTTTAATGGCCATTAGACAGGCTGATAGAGCCAAGAGACGCCATAAACCCGATGTCCTACAGAGTAACAGAGCGGTAATTAGTCCTACTATAGGAATAACTGCAGCGTGAAGAGTAATGATAGTAATAATGAAACCCGGGGGTAACGTGTATAGTAGATAAGTGGAAAAGTCCTGAGGCAGAGGTGGTAGGAACACAAACAATACTGAAGATTAATGAAAAGACACCATAACAGGAGATATTTTCAATCTAAATATAAATTAATAAAAATAAAGGTCACATTGCCCGTTAAAAAGGTTTACAATATTGTTACTCACTTTTATCGTTAATTTGCTTAGTTATAGAGGTGATCCATGTGCAGTTTCTCTGCCTGTTTCATTATCCTCCCTCTTAGTGTCTGATCATTTGTTACACTATTCACATCTAGAGATCGGCAGCACAGCTTTGATTCAGCACAGTGCAATAGCAGATAAGTGATCTCTTCTGTATCTTCTTCTATACTGTTTACACTGTTCTTGAACCAAAGCAGTGCTGCCAGCCTCCTCAAGTATACCAAGCAATGAGTTGACACACCAGGAAAATGTATTAACAGTAGAGACTGGCAGCACAGCTTTGCTTCAGCACAGTGCAAATGTAGATAAGTACTCACTTCTGTAGCTTCTCATCTACTAATTACAATGTTCTGGAGTAAAAGCTTCCGGCCCCCTCAAGTAAACAAGGCAACGACTTAGACATGCTGGGAATATTAACTACCCTTAGAGATCGTCAGCACAGCTTTGATTCAGCACAGTGCAATAGCAGATAAGTGTTCTCTTCTGTAGCTTCTTCTATACTGTTTACACTGTTCTTGAACCAAAGCAGTGCTGCCAGCCTCCTCAAGTATACCAGGCAACGGATTATGCCACACTAGGAAATTGATAACCCTTAGATGTAAGCAAATGCACCGCTAAAGTGATCAATAATATTTAAATTTTATTTCTTACTATCAATTAACTTCTAGATCGAAACCAGCTTCTGTTATTGTGACCTTTTAATTCATATTCAGTGTAGTTTTTGTGCCTATTCCACTTCGTCTTCTGCACAGTAAAACATGCACAATTTTCTACATCATGACCTCTTGTTCTTGCATTCCTCTGTTTTCAGGAATGCACCTCCCTTGGATATATTTGCATATCTCCTTCTATACATATTCAGGTCTTTCCCTATAAGTTGTGTCTTTTAGACCTTCCTTAGAACAACTCGTATGATCTCCTTTTGGAGACACGACCTCCAGACCTGGACGCCTTGTTCTTGGGGGGCTCTATAAAGCGCCTCTAGTACCTCTCATCTTCTGCTGCTAATAAATCTTCACATTCAAACAAAATCTGACAAATATCCCAATGACATAATTGTGAAAATAACTAATTACGGAGAGCTATTTAAATGTGGCATTTGTGCATAATTATAAATGTCAGGAGGCACTTGTACTAGAGGTTGTGGGGCCTTCAGCATCTCTCCGTTATATAGACTTAGATGTCCTCACCGCTAATCCCGCTTATCTAAAGATCCTGCTAATTAAGATATTTCTGAACTAATTGGCAGGAGATGAATAAGACACTTCAGATGCTACGAGCGAGGTGTGCGTGTCCATGTTTGTGCGTCTGGCTCGCTTGTTATGTTGTTTGAGGTTTTTTCTAGATTTTGGCTGTTTTCTACGTCCAGATGTTTATTAAGGGTTCCATCTGTCTGTTTTTTATCCAATAAGATCCACAACAACAGTGCCGCAACCCCAGCCAGGAAAATGTATTAATTATGTTTCATTAGTGCATAACAGGACCGGCGACAAAACATAGGCCGCACTCCATAGATGTAGACAAGACGATAAGAGCATAATTAGGCCGGGTTAAAATGTCATATAAGTACATTTTACACTTCACTGATACTTTGGTGAAGTTTGCATGGGTCATTATATTTCTGTAGGATAGTGCTTGCAATTATTGATGTAAGCTCCTTGCTCATGAGCATCTCTGGAGGAAGGGGGCGGGTGTCAGATTCCAAATGGTTTAAAAACATCCCCAAACCTCTCCATCAACCTTACCACCACCGCAGGATTGATACTAGCCAGAAGTGCTCAAGTTAGACAGGGTAGGAGTGTTTTTTATACAAACCGAGTCTTCAACAATAAAGGTCTTGACGCTCTTCATGACACAGTTGCTTGTTTGGTCCATACTTCACAAACATGTGAAGCTATTCCTAAAACACTGTGGTCCTCCAATCTGTATTTCGGGGATATTGACTTATGGAGGGGGCCAAAATATAATTAAAAGCTAACCATTATTACTGGGTATTTTCTTTAAAAACAGCAATGGATAAAATATAAAAACACACTGTCTTGTGGTCCCCAAAAGGAGGAGCGTTTCCGAGATGTATAGTGTTGTGTTCTCGGAGACTTAGAGCACTGGAAGACAATTAATAGAGAAACATGCAGAGTGGAGTGAATGGTTGATACTGAAGGTCATAGTGAATGCCATTTACATGGTTCAGTTGAGTTTTGCCATTGACCAATCCTTCATGCCTTTAATACGGGGGGGGGGGGGGGTCCTGGTGTGCCACGCACAGGCCTGAATTTGAGGATTTAATTTCTGGGCACAAGCGAGTCAATCAACATGACTGAAGAAGCGATAGTTTCACCTGGGTGCAGCAGGGATATCCTCAAATCTAGGTCTATGTGCCGCCCACCAGGTCCGAACTTGGGACTCCCCTGCTTTAATGCGTGATATAGTGATAGGTAGTGTTGGCGAATGCCATTTACTATGATTTGGTTGAGTTTTGCATTGCCTTTAATGCATGATAGTGTTGATGAGGATGGGATGATAGTCTAGTTATTGGGTCATTAATAGAAAAACATTCAGGCTGGAGTGAATGTTTGATGTTGAAGGTCATGATGAATGTCATTTACTATGGTTGAGTTGAGTTTTGCAATTGACTGTGATAGGTGGTGTTGTGTCGGGTGGGATGATAGGCAGGTTATTGAGATAGAGAAGCATGCAGGTGGGAGTAAGTGGTTGATGTTGAAGGTCATGGTTAATGTTATTTATTATGTTTGAGTTGAGTTTTGCCAATGACCCGGTGCCTTTCTAGCCGCCCCCCCCCCCACACATGTATAAGTCCCAAGTAAACGGTATAATTATTTATCCAACATCGTTACATGGTCAGTAAAGTGTCCCAATATGTTTTTGGAACAAGTTGTAACTGTCTTTGTTGTGTTTGACACTTGGGCATGAGCCATTGGGGATACATATTTTGCGATATTTGTATTTTGTTCCAATTGTTTGGGTGATGTTTTTACTATAATATGAATTCTCAGATTTCTGTAGAGAAAAACACGACTGGGAGCCTGTGACTTGCAGATAGGTCTCTGGTAATAACTAGTGGCAGACAGTAGCCGTCTAGAGAATAAGGACGTGTACGGAGAGGTGACAGGTCTGTTGGTATTGTGGTATCTTTTAATTATTTATTTTAAATGGTGAGAGATGTTGGCGCTCAGACGCTGACCCAACTGATGGGAATTTTCGAGTGAGAGTATCGAGTGGCTAAGCGGGAGTTTATCTCTCATGCACAGGACGATGGAGATCCAGGCTTAGAAGAACTGTTTAAATGGTATCTGTTGAAGCCAAATTGTATAGGTCTCGAACGTCCTTCTCTCACGCCCATGTGGGTAGAAGCCGATGTATTTTTAGTTCCGAAATTTGCTGATGTAAATTTGATTTTTTTTCACGGAGAAGCGCCGGCGCCTTAAACTCCCAACTCCGACAATTGTATCCTCTGACGTGTCGTGGCTTAATCATCACAAAAGGTAAAGATAACTATAGCGCACTTCTGCTGCTAATGAAAATCATTATCAAACATTATCCGCATTAATTAATTTATTCATAATATTCTGATTTTGGTGGCAGCGTTCGTGCTGTGAACACTGTAAAGAAACAGCTTTGTTGTGGGAGCTGCTGATCGGGTATTTTTTTTAGTCTTTGATTGGAACTGCATAAAATTACAAATTGGTATAACGGCTCCCCATGTGAGGAGTAATGTCAGGCTCATCAGTGCATAGAGATGGACGTGAGATAATCAGTCAGTAAGTGACGATACGGGCAAGGGCAGAGGCCATGACATGGAGGGTGGTGGATGCAAATGATCCACAACAGGGATAACAATATAGTACAGAAGGTGTCACGACCCAGAGGAGGGGGTCTCATTCAACTCCAGAATCCTCCCTTGGACCATGGGGTAGATGGGCTTCTCAATGACCGGCTTCTATTCCAGGACCATAATGATGCAGAATATGGACAAAGAGTAAAAAAATAACAAATAGAAGTTATAACCTCTAAATAAAAGAGAAAACACCATGATTATGTTCCATAAAAGAGCCTTTATATGCAAACAGAACCATACAACTTTGTTGCAACCAATAAACATGATTTAATTATCTGCCCTTAACCAGTTATGTCAATCAGCCCTTTGCAGTACCTCATTGTCCAACCCGGGGGAGTTAATCCCATCACACAGGATGAGCTGGTAATTACATCACAAATTAAGTTCCCTTCTAAACTAGTTAACCCACGTAAACTATTTGAATTTTCTCTCCACAGTTAGATTCCCTATCAAGATGTACAATCCATTGTTTTAATTTCCTGTCTCTGGTGATGGGATTAGCAGGGACTGGAGGGTGGAGAGAGATGACATTCAGTGAAGGTTAACTCTTCCCCAAAAAGCGGATCTTGTTTTTTAATGTTAGCAATAGGAATGGAATTAGTTGAGATATTGTTTAATATATAAATATCTGTAAGGGCCCGTGTCCTGTGACTGAGCGGTGGGATTGAACCTTCTAGGTTTCTGACTATAGACCCAGATACATCTGGATGAGATGACTTTTATTCCAAACTTACTTGTAAAGTATATAACAAACTAATAAAGTTAGCACAGCTGTGTAAGCTATGGAGATTCTCATAAGAGCATAGTATAAATATGAAAGTTCAGCGGCCTCATTGCACTAGTGTGCGCTTCCTGCCCAAGTCCCCCCCTGCCCGTCAGTATGGAGGCTCGTCGGGTTCACTGGAGGGTCAGCCATGCCCAAGACGGGAGTCAGGTTGGATTAGACACATTGATTTACACTGGATGCTGCTTCGTTCTTTGTGTTTCCTTCCTTAATCCTTGATGTCTGGAGACAATGGTATTTTAGTTCTCCCGTTCAAACCCTCATTGCTCATTCTGTGCTCGGTGTGTGACCAGATATGAGATCCAGTGGCCTCCATGAGATGGATGGAGAGAGCCCCGTGCCCACGTACAGCCCTGTGCGGTAAATGATATAGAATTAAAGGGCAACTGAAATCAGTAAAATGGCTCGGCACCATCATGTAGAGCAGGGGTGGGCCAGTTCGGTCCAGGAGGGCCACACACAGGCCTGGATGTGAATAAATCCTTTCTGTGCACAGGTGAGTCAATCAGGATGACTGAAGAAGTGACTGACCCACCTGTGCGCAGTAAGGATATCATCAAATCCAGGCCTGTGTGTGGCCCTGACGCACCGGACTTGTGCACCCCTGATGTATAGCAAATAAAAACAAGCAGAAAATGTGCGACAAGCTTTTCCTTTAAGGCTTTTGTTACTATTTTATAAATGCTGCCAACCTGGAATAATGTATTAGAAGCTGTGTAATCCATGAGCATAAAAGCAATTTTTGAGTGTCATTTTTTTAGAAGGTTTCTGTCTTGGACTTGAGCCTTTTATCCTCATGATAAGAATGAAGGGTAGGGGACTTTAGAATATGGCACCCACCGCCTTCTCAGAAGCAGACAAGACTTAAGGATAACTGCAAGCCCTGCTCCTGAAGAAACAACCTTCAGCAAAGTATAATGGATGCCTCCATGGTCCTGCAGATACAACCACATTATTTTCTAGTTTTGTGGCATTTTTCCTGCTTACTAATGCTCTTAGTGGGATTTTTCAAATTTGTTTAACATGGCAAGATGGGAGTCATGTAAAAACCTAAAGACAAGCGCTTGGACCTAAAGAGGTTGTGCTAGAGGGTATGTACATCTGCCACCCAGCAGTGTCTGCTACACACAGACTATGAGCCACGACGAATATGTACATCACCCCATCTGACCTCAGACTAGACGAGAAGCCACCTCGGACCATCTCAGCTGGATGTGTAATTACCCGGGATGATTTTCCCCTCTTCAGTAAACATTACTGTGGATTAATCTGTGCCGAGTGCCTTTCCATCAGTCCCAGGATACGAGCCATTAGAGGCTAATTCCCAGCCCTGGAGAATCCCTGCACACAATAATTATGTATAGTCCCAGTGTCATGTGACTTTAGCTCCGCAGCATAAATATCAATCGGCAGCGACTTTCCAATCTAATAGTTAATTACATTATTGGAGGAATCCAACGGGGATGAGAGATGCGGCGTCGGCTCTATTAGTAACATCCGATATCGATGAGAAATGTATCACAAATGAATCATCGCTGCTGGTGATATAATGTGCACTGGAGCCATGGCAAATACTAATAGTGTGTGCACCGGGGTCCAGGCAAATACTAATAGTGTGTGCACTGGAGTCCTTGGCAAATACTAATAGTGTGTGTGCGCTGGGGTCTATGGCGAATACTAATAGTGTGTGTGCGCCGGGGTCCATGGCAAATACTAATAGTGTGCGCGCCGGGGTCCATGGCAAATGTAGTGTGCACTGAAGCCATGGCAAATACTAATAGTGTGCGCGCCGGGGTCCATGGCAAATACTAATACAGTGTGCACTGGAGCCCATGGCAAATACTAATAGTGTGTGCGCCGGGGTCCATGACAAATACTAATAGTGTGAGCGCCGGGGTCCATGGCAAATGTAGTGTGCACTGAAGCCATGGCAAATACTAATAGTGTGCGCGCCGGGGTCCATGGCAAATACTAATACAGTGTGCACTGGAGCCCATGGCAAATACTAATAGTGTGTGCGCCGGGGTCCATGGCAAATACTAATACAGTGTGCACTGGAGTCCATGGCAAATACTAATAGTGTGCGCCGGGGTCCATGGCAAATACTAATAGTGTGCGCGCCGGGGTCCATGGCAAATACTAATACAGTGTGCACTGGAGTCCATGGCAAATACTAATAGTGTGTGCGCCGGGGTCCATGACAAATACTAATAGTGTGAGCGCCGGGGTCCATGGCAAATGTAGTGTGCACTGAAGCCATGGCAAATACTAATAGTGTGCGCGCCGGGGTCCATGGCAAATACTAATACAGTGTGCACTGGAGCCCATGGCAAATACTAATAGTGTGTGCGCCGGGGTCCATGGCAAATACTAATACAGTGTGCACTGGAGTCCATGGCAAATACTAATAGTGTGCGCCGGGGTCCATGGCAAATACTAATAGTGTGCGCGCCGGGGTCCATGGCAAATACTAATACAGTGTGCACTGGAGTCCATGGCAAATACTAATAGTGTGCGCGCCGGGGTCCATGGCAAATGTAGTGTGCACTGAAGCCATGGCAAATACTAATAGTGTGCGCGCCGGGGTCCATGGCAAATGTAGTGTGCACTGAAGCCATGGCAAATACTAATAGTGTGCGCGCCGGGGTCCATGGCAAATGTAGTGTGCACTGGAGTCCTTGGCAAATACTAATACAGTGTGCACTGGAGTCCATGGCAAATACTAATAGTGTGCGCGCCGGGGTCCATGGCAAATGTAGTGTGCACTGGAGTCCTTGGCAAATACTAATACAGTGTGCACTGGAGTCCATGGCAAATATTAATAGTGTGCGCGCCGGGGTCCATGGCAAATGTAGTGTGCACTGGAGTCCTTGGCAAATACTAATAGTGTGCGCGCCGGGGTCCATGGCAAATGTAGTGTGCACTGGAGTCCTTGGCAAATACTAATAGTGTGCACGCCGGGATCCATGGCAAATACTAATAGTGTGCGCGCCGGGGTCCATGGCAAATACTAATAGTGTGCGCGCCGGGGTCCATGGCAAATGTAGTGTGCACTGGAGTCCTTGGCAAATACTAATAGTTTGCGCGCCGGGGTCCATGGCAAATACTAATAGTGTGCGCCGGGGTCCATGGCAAATGTCGTGTGCACTGCAGTCCTTGGCAAATACTAATAGAGTGTGCAATGGAATCCATGGCAAATACTAATAGTGTGCGCGCCGGGGTCCATGGCAAATACTAATAGTGTGCGCCGGGGTCCATGGCAAATGTAGTGTGCACTGGAGTCCTTGGCAAATACTAATAGTGTGCACGCCGGGATCCATGGCAAATACTAATAGTGTGCGCGCCGGGGTCCATGGCAAATACTAATAGTGTGCGCGCCGGGGTCCATGGCAAATGTAGTGTGCACTGGAGTCCTTGGCAAATACTAATAGTGTGCGCGCCGGGGTCCATGGCAAATACTAATAGTGTGCGCCGGGGTCCATGGCAAATGTAGTGTGCACTGCAGTCCTTGGCAAATACTAATAGAGTGTGCACTGGAATCCATGGCAAATACTAATAGTGTGCGCGCCGGGGTCCATGGCAAATACTAATAGTGTGCGCCGGGGTCCATGGCAAATGTAGTGTGCACTGGAGTCCTTGGCAAATACTAATAGTGTGTGTGCGCCGGGGTCTATGGCGAATACTAATAGTGTGTGCGCCGGGGTCCATGGCAAATACTAATAGTGTGCGCGCCGGGGTCCATGGCAAATACTAATAGTGTGCGCGCCGGGGTCCATGGCAAATACTAATAGTGTGCACGCCGGGGGCCATGGCAAATACTAATAGTGTGTGCGCCGGGGTCCATGGCAAATGTAGTGTGCACTGGAGTCCTTGGCAAATACTAATAGTGTGCGCGCCGGGGTCCATGGCAAATACTAATAGTGTGCGCGCCGGGGGCCATGGCAAATACTAATAGTGTGTGCGCCGGGATCCATGGCAAATACTAATAGTGTGCGCGCCGGGGTCCATGGCAAATACTAATAGTGTGTGCAGCGGGGTCCATGGCAAATACTAATAGTGTGTGCACTGGGGTCCATGGCAAATACTAGTAGTGTGTGCGGCGGGGTCCATGGCAAATACTAATAGTGTGTGCGCCGGGGGCCATGGCAAATACTAATACTGTGTGCACTGGGGTCCATGGCAAATACTAGTAGTGTGTGCGGCGGGGTCCATGGCAAATACTAATAGTGTGTGCACTGGGGTCCATGGCAAATACTAATAGTGTGTGCGCCGGGGGCCATGGCAAATACTAATACTGTGTGCACTGGAGTCCATGGCAAATACTAATAGAGTGTGCGATGGAGTCCATGGCAAATACTAATAGAGTGTACGGCGGGGTCCATGGCAAATACTAATAGAGTGTGCGATGGAGTCCATGGAAAATACTGCAGGTCAGCATTTGTAGAACATATGGGGCTAAATCGACAGTATGTATAATACATATCAGAGAGTAAATTTGGGATCTCACATAAAGGTTTAGTGTTTTAGATTTTAGCAGATTTGCTTGTCTCCACCCCTACTGGGTGTCCATCGAGTGGGATAGGATCTGGCTAGATATTTTTATCTGTTGTTTTGATAGCAGACAAACCACCACCTGGGCAGATCCTCTTTCATCCCCTGGACACCTAACGGTTGGAGAGAAGCAAATCGACTAGAGGCTGCAATGCTAAGTTTAAATGTAAGTTTTAAAAGCTATTTTGAATTTTTTTCCTTGCCGGTAAACAAGTGAAGCCTTATTGTCCGTATTATACTAGTGTTGTCCGAGCTCTGCTGACCCTTCTACTCTCCCTCTTTCCTTGCAGAAGGTCCAGCAGTACACAGTGGTCATTCAGGCCACCGACATGGAGGGGAACCTGAACCATGGACTGTCCAACACCGCCACGGCCATCATTACAGTGGCAGATGTCAATGACAACGCTCCGGAATTCACCTCCAAGATGGTAAGTCCTTTCCTGGATGGCATTATATAAATAATGATACTTACAGGTCTTGAATCATGTCATCCTCTGTACACCGGCATCTGCACCATAAGTAAATATATATTTACAGATATAGGACTTTGTAGGGAGAGGGGGATTAATTACATTTTGGCATATGTTCTGTACTTTCTTCCCACGCACATTCTCAAAAGCAGACAGCTTGCAACCATAAGTGCAAGCCCTGCCCACCCACAAACAACTTTCACCAAAGTATCAGGGATACCTCCAGGGTCCAGCAGTGGCCTCACAATTATGTTTTAATTAAGAAATGTGGTTTATGACATTTTTACTGCAGTATCATGCTCTTAGTCAGACCCAAATTCAATATATATTTTCAGTAGCTCAGTCATGTCCGGCTCTCTGTGACCTCACAGTTTTCTTGGCAAAGATAGGTTGCCAGTCCATCTCCAGTGAACAATTATTTGTCTGACCTCTCTGCTATGACCTGCCCATCATGGGTGACCCTACATGTATAGCTCACAGCTTAAATGAAGTACACAAACCCAACAAATTAGTGATACAGAAGGGGCATATGTAATTAATCCGCATTTTTTTGAGCAATTTCATTTAAATATGGGATAAGATAAGATTCCTTACAATCCTTACCTCCTCCTTCTGAAAAATCCCCCTAAATCGCATCATTCTCTGCCATCCAAACCAAACCAGGCCCCCCAAACCTCGGAGGTCTCCTCTTCACATGTCTTCTGGCATTTTTGTGGAGATGTGTTTATTTATCCAAAAGCAGCTAAGGAGCTGAAGTCTTTATTCACAGTGAGATCAATATAAGAAATGCAATAAGATTTGTTTGGGTAGAATTTCTAATCTTTATCCAGAGGGTATTCAGATATAAAGAAATAAAAAGCTTCCACTCTCGCTAATAACTCTGATGCTTTCAGGCACTAAACAAATGCCGGGATATTACAAAAGATATTGAAAGTATAATAATTATATGTTGTTAATTCTTTAAGGAAATGCAGTTTTTCAACAATGGGTAGAGTTTTCTTGCAAGCTGCAATCAATGTATACATTTCCAATCAGCATAGGATTTAAAGTCACAGATTGTACGGCTTCTTTTGGCTACATTACAAAATTGAGAGTTGTTGGAACATCCAGTCTGGTTGATTTGTTTTCGATGAAGTACAAGTTGTAGAATTCATTTTAAACTTGTTTTTTTTTAGCAGTTTGTCATCTGCAAATTTATATATTTAGAGGACTAAATAATCCATTTTAAATTATTACAGATAAATAAAACTATTATAATTTAAGTATACCATAAATGTATTTTGTTGTAATGTCTCTACACGTTTCACCTACTATAGGGCTTCTTCAGGAGAACTTGCAGCCAGTATGCTGTTGCAGCCAATTAGTTCAAGCTTGACTTAACCAGACAAACGTAACAGTCACTGTGCCAGTAACAAATATGGCCTCCACAACCACACTACACACAAAGAGAAGAGCAGGACCTGGTCAGTTGCAATATCTCCACGCGTTTCACCTACTATAGGGCTTCTTTAAGAGATCTTGCAGCCAGTACACTGGTGCATCCATCTAGTTCAAGCTTGACTTAACCAGACAAACATGTAATAGTCACAGTAAGAAATATGGCCTCTACAACCACACTATACACAAAGAGCAGAGCAGGACCTGGTCAAGTAGCAATATCTCTACGCGTTTCACCTACTTGAGGGCTTTTTCAGGAGAACTTGCAACCAGTATAGTAAGTTGGTGCATCCATCTAGTTAAAGCTTGACTTAAGCAGACAAACATGAAACCGTCTTTGTGACAGTAACAAATATGGCCTCCACAACCACACGGAGAGAGATAAAAGTAATTATGTGAGACTTTCAGAAGTTTTATTCTTGTCAAAAATATGTATTTACATATATATATTGAAAAGAAAAAAATATATAGGTATTTAAAATTAAAATATGAGATTATCTTAAAAAAAAACGTGCTTATTTATTCGTTTTTCTTCAAGGGTCTCTTCAGTAGAAAATAAATGGGCTGTATTGATGGATCCTAAATATCAGAACCCTTTAACCTGTTAATTTCTTCCGTTCACTCCCTGTATTTCCTTATGGATTACTCTTGTGAGGGGCCCAGCATGTAAACACCAGTGGCGCAGCACCCCGTGCGTTCTGTGGCCTCTCATTTCCTATTCATTGCTATTACTCATGTAAATATTGGAGCGCCGAACAGCAAATTTGTTTAGTATTTAACAAGAATTCCGGGAGTGCAAATTGAGTTGGGATGTGTGTGCTCTGGCTGCAGGAAACCTCCTGGGATGTTTGTGAGCCACTGACTTGGCCGGGAGATCAATACAACCAAGTATATAACTTAATAGTCGCCATGGAATGAAAAATTGTTATTTAGTTTAAGAAAATACTTTTAAAATGTGTAGCCGTCACGGTGGGAGTGGCTTATTGCTCCACCCCCTTGGGGAAAAATATGTGAGCAGTGGTCATTAATCTTTCTATTCTGCCAAGATAGTGGGGCATTAACTTTTCTACAGGAGCAGGGCTTGCAGTTATGCTTATGAGCTTTTGTAGGAGAAGGGGGTTGGTATCAAATGCCTAAAAATCCAATAATGTAACAAATCCCCTTCACCATTCAGTAGATTAGCACATGATCAGGAATTGTTTAACAAAATGGGAACTTTCTATACACAACAAGTCGGTAACAATTACAATTTTCTCATGTCATGTGTTACAAAGTTGCGAAGTATGTAACATGTGAGGTTCTTCCTTAACTACAGTGGTAACGCACCAAGGACACATCACACAGATGGTGCCCCCCTGGCAGTGCAGGGGGTTAAAAATGAGTGACAGCCAAGTAATTAATCAGTCACACCGCACCTTAAGACTGAATCTAGTACTTATATTAGTCCATGTAAGTGTGCTTCTAGCCCCCCAGGGTCACAGCCGACCCCCCTCCTAATACGCAGGGTGCAGAACCCGTCCATCAATGTCACAGGAATCTCGGGTTTTTGTGCTCGGAGCAGTAATTAGATATTTTATTAAAAATCCCTAATAGAGCAGCAATCAGCCGATCTGTCTCATTACCTCCGGGGTGGGGGCTCGGCTGTGACCTTCATTTTTTTCTCACCCACAGAGCAGGTAAAGGCTGAAAATAAAATGACTTCCACCCCCACCCCACCCGCGCCAGAACCTGCCATTTTCAGACGAGGTTTGATTAGCACAATTGCTGGATCTAATTAAGAACAGAGGAAGATAACGAACATTGTGCAGCAACACAAAGCCATTCTACGGTGTTCTTTATGGGATCAATACGGCAGAGTGTTAACTCTTTGTGTACCAGCCCATAATTCATTGCAAACTTCATTTACTGAGATCTTCTAAAATGTATAATTTTTCTGTAACAGTGTATATATATATATATATATATAAATACTAGGAACTTGCCCATCAAAAATGACGGGATTAAAATTGTAAGGCTGGCAATGCTGTTTGCCACACAATGTGAGGCTTTTGCTTCTCTGAGCACCTTCGGCGCTAATTAACCTTTCTCCCGCCCACTGTACTGTGCTTGTGAATACCATGAGTCTCTTTCCACCATCTCCCCCCTGTCCCTTCCCTGTGTGTTTGTCCTCTATGTGTCTCCTGAATGTGTGGCGCACATTTGTTTTATTTTCAAAGTCCCGCGTGCCTTGCGTTGTTCGTGTTAGTGTTACTGTCTTTGCCGTCGTGTATTTTCTAAGTCCCGCGTGCCTGGCTTTGCTCAGCCTCGTTTTCATCCAGTTTCTGGATTTTTTAAGTTTTTCGGCCGCCATTTTTTTCCTCGCTTAGCCGATTTTGGATTGACGAAAACCCTCAAATATACACAGCTCGCAACTCTTCACGCAGCTCGTGGTTGCGACCAACATCGCAAACGTTACGGACATCGTTCTTGGTCCACAACTAAATATGTTTGGGTGTGTATATATATATATATATATATATATATACCCAAAGCTGTTTACTGATAGCTTTCGGGAGACATACAGCCCTATTAAATTCCCCCAACGTGTAAAACCGTAGCCCGTAATGTAGCCAGTAAGACTTACAACTATTAAATCGGTCCAGTAAAGTAAGCCGCTGCCGATCTGTGGGTTTGGAGCGAAAAAAGCCTACGTTGAACATGGAACTTTGCGCCCGCAAATCCTTTGTTTTCTCAAGCCCGTAACCGCTAAAATTCCAATCATGCTATTAAATTGCAACATTTTCACTTGCGTTCAACCCCGTAACACGCAAATCGAGCCCAAAAGCCAACAAGTCTTAGAGACGACTCGCAAGGGGGGGTAAAGCCCAATCCATAGCACTGCAACTGCACATATACACACACTACTGTACTTTTATTAAAAAGGAAAGTGATGTTAGGTCTTAGATTTAATAGCACAACAGTCTCAAGCTCTCAAATCGGCCCAAGAAAATACTTTATATCATGTTTGATTTCAATGTTATATCGATCCCGGCAATCAATGTGTTAAAACATATACGGTAAGTCGCATGTAATAGAATATCATATATACGGCTTTATTAATATTGCATTATATCTGGAATGTGGGTCCGATCGTGACTCGTAATTGAACCCCGTAAGACTTTGAATCCAACCTCCATTTTTGTGTGACGCAATAATGACGATCTCTGTTTTCTTTGGTTCTCTGGTTTTCTTTGATCACGTTCAAGGCCGAGCATCCAACGGTCGACAAATGGTTTACGGGTTTGGTCTCAAGCTCATAACTTGCAGCCAGTTCTAATAGCTATGTAACTTGGCCAAATTTCAAGCCCGCAGCCACTACAGGCTTCTAGTTTAATAGGCCTGATAGACTTAGATTCTTCTGTAGAAGCCCTATAGAAGGTGAAACGCGTCGAGATATTGCAATAGCATATTTTATGAACATACTTAAATGTAAGAGGTCTCTTTTCAGCCAACAGAGTCTTGTTAGTGGTCCTTGGAGTATATTTTTAAGACATACTGGAAGATATTTACTAAAGTGTGAAGTGTCGGAGAGCTGTTGGAAATGTTGAATCTATGTAGACATACCCCATTGGATAATATAGGAATGGAGGGGGTCCCCAACATCTCACTGCTCTTGCCCACTGTTTTGCCCAATATACACTGCATTAAGTAACATTTATAACCTACTTTCTAATGCAAGTGTTAATAGTATTTTATATGTGACTCAAGAATTAAAAAAAACTGTTACTATTAATATCTGACACAGAAATATCTTAATCCCATTAGCATGCAGCAAGTATGTGTTTAAATGTATGTAAAAGGAAGCCAATTTCTTTAGAAACCTTTAGAGAGTTTTTTTTTTATTGATATTGTTAGAAAAAACACTAAATTAGATGAAACACGCAGTACGACAGATTGTTTTTGGTCCATGCTGCGGTGGTCCGGTGGTCCAACATGCAGCTTTATGGCAGGGTCTATAGACCACCCACATGGACATTCTTTCAGGGGAAACACCAGCTCCGAAGATGGCGGTTCAAGTCCCTAACAGGTCCACTTTAAAATAATCCCTGATAGTTTTGGCCTTTCCTTAAAGCAGTTATGTAAGACATAAGCATAAGTCTTCATTTTGAAGGTTAGATTGTATAATGCAAGTTTCAATCTTGTCTGACTTGAGTATTTCCTGAAAGCTTGACGCCTGGGGGCTTGTACTAAATTACTAAACAGTTGAAAATGGGGTAGTTAAATGATTGGAGAACTTAGAATTGAACATTGCCCCCCTTCCCAAACTCATGCTCTGAAGCAAGCAGCTTGCATCAGTAAATGCAAGCCCTCCCTCCAAAAACATTCAGCACTCACCAATTTATGTCTCCAGCGCCCAGCAGGTGAGTCGCTTTTTTAGTCTAATTAAAAAATATTTTAATGACAGTGGTCATTTAAATACTTTCCAGTCCACCAACAGTGGAGAGTGGTTCCGATTTCTCCTCTTCTCTAATCCACTCCCGGTGTTGCTTTGTTATGGTCCTATCTCGAGTGTTGTCCTCATTGTCTGAACGGCTAAAAATGTCAAAATGAAAGTGCAGCACAGGACAGAAAGTAAACGAGCCACTCCAGGGCAGCCACGTTAACGAGTTCTGCTCTGGGCTTATCGCTTGCGTCTGGTCCGCGATACCATCAGGTATAGCTGAGAACAACACGTGTGAAAGGTCAGCGCAGAGCCGGCTACATCAGTCACACGGGAGAGCGGAAGATCCTACTCTGGATAAAATCCTAATTTGTCTTCCTAACAAGGTGATGGTATCAGGGAATTCACTGCGAGACGAGCAGGGAGCAAAATAAAGATTTGTGTCAGAGCCGGGACTCGGCAATCTCAGAGCCGGGCACAAACTTTCCAAAGTCACCGCATAGCTTCCAATATGGTATAACTTATATATATTAGGTAATAACAAGTACTTGGTTAATTGGATGTTTGTTTGTTTTTTATTGCATTTTCTTTGAGTACATTGAAATTTGTAAAATAATTGCTAATTACTCCAGACTTTATTGTTTTTAGTGTAATACCATGTGACTCTGATCATAGAAATGATCCACATGTCAAGGTGTGTGCAAAATTATGCATGTTTTATTCATTAATGATTGGCCTTTAATCTTCTAGTTTATTGGCGAGGTGCCAGAGAACCGCGTGGATGCGGTTGTAGCCAATCTGACAGTGGTTGACCGGGACCAGCCGCACACTCCCAACTGGAACGCAGTGTATAAGATTATCAGTGGGGACTCAGCCAACCACTTCACTGTCAGGACAGACCCCGTGACCAATGATGGCGTGGTAACCGTGGTGAAGGTGAGACATCAGTGATGCATGTATATCTGTCCATATATTAAGCCTTCCACATACAGACCATGAACCCTTTGCCCATTCAACAACAGACCAAACACCCATCTGTCCATCCATCTAAGGATCAACCAAGCATACCATCTGTCTGTTTCTAGAACATCAACCAACTTGTCTGTCCATGTATTCCATCTACAAATTGTCCAGTATGTCTGTCCATTCATTCCAACTACAAACCATCCAGTCTATCAATTAATTGTATCTGAAAGCTACCTAGTCTGTCTATCCATTCATACAATCCAAATCCATCCATTCTGTGTACAATCCCTCCCATCTGGCTGTGCATTAATTCCATCAATTTATCCATTATGTCTTTCTGTTTGCCCACTGACTTAATCTGTAAGCCATCCAGTCTGTGTGTCCATTCCTTCCATCTACAAATTATCCAGTCTATCTGTCCATTCATTCTATTGACAAACCATCCAACATGTGTGTCCATTAATTCAAGCTAAAACCATCAAGTCTATTAATCCTCTCATTCATTCCATCTAAAAAACATCCAGTCTATCCATCCATTTATTCAGTCCAAAATTATTGTTTTCTGTCTGTCCCCACATTCTATGTACAAACCCTCCATACTGGTTGTGCATCCATTCCATCATTTTATCCATTATGTCTGTGTGTTTGTCCACTAATTCGATCTGTCTGTCTAGGCCATCTCATACCAATCAGTGTGTGCATCCATTCTCTCTAAAACCATCCAGTCTGTCCGTCCATTCCATCTCACACCATCCAGTCTACCTGTCCATGCCGTTTCAAGCCATCCATTATATCTGTCCATTCGATCCCAAACCATCAAATCTCTCTGCCCATGCCATTCCAAACCATCCAGTCCTCTTGTCCATGCTACAGTATTTCAAACCATCCAGTCTGAGGGGGCATCCTAGCACAGCAAGCAGCAGGGCAGGTGGATATTAAACATGGGATGTATGAAATCTGATGGAATCGAAAACCATCTGCCATGTACACCTCTTCTGATGATTCCCCCTTTTTCCTTTTTCTCCTGGCCTCTTCTTTTGGTGCCTGATCTTATCACTTGGTTATTTTGCTACTTGCAGATATACATTGTTGTTCCGGTAGTTTACCATATTTATGGATTTATGGATCTTTTTTGCTTTGCTGCCCAGTTCATATCTTTTTCACTTATTTTTTTTTCTTGGAACTCATTAATGGCCAAATTTGTTCGTGTTTCAGTTTCTTAGTAACTAATTCTCTGGCCCCATTCCAGTCCTCTTTTGTGTTTTTTTATCCAAATTCACTCCTCCGCTGGTGTTATTATTTCTGTCATTCTTAAGTCCACTTATTTATTACATCCTGTTCCCAGTTAATATGTGCCCATAGTTACTACTCCCCCCCTCGAGATGACCCTCGCCGTACACCAATCACATAACCAGAAAGTCTCTTACAAAGAGCCTGATTATACCAAGCTCTCGGTCATCTGAATCACTGAAAGTCCTTAAATCAACAAAAATATGCCACGTTATGTATTAATGGGACTCCGAACGCTCTGCGCCATCATATAGAGCGGTCACAATCAAGTGGAGAAGCTATAAAATCATTTTCATATCTGTCTGCGCCATGGTACTTCAATGTGATGAGCAGCTTCATTGACGTTAATGTAAAAGTACAAAAATGGAGAGTGCGTCTTAACTTATCTGCACACCATCCCAGTGTGATCACCACTCACATCAACAATAGGGACCTACTTAAGACAAGAAATGCCACATTTATTAGCCCCTATGTGTTATCAATGCAGGTAGCCGCATATTGCATATTGCTGAATGGATGAGCAGCGGGTGAAGCTTATGGATCTTACGTGATGGGTGATGAAGCATTTTTCAGGCAAATTAATTGTTGTCAAAAACATTAAAATAATTTTAAGAAGCTTATTTACAATTGTAGTTCCTCAAAATATCTTTTATTTATAAGATTAGGCTGGTATTTTAGTTAATACTAGCACTGATACCTTGGGAAACCGATATCAGGCCCCCACTGTGTGTTATTGCATGGCCTGTTGATAGCACAGAGATACTAATTACTGAACCATTATATCCACTTTGTCTTCTAGCCCGTGGATTATGAGATGAACAAGGCATTTCTGTTGAATGTTATGGTATCGAACCAGGCGCCTCTGGCCAGCGGGATCCAGAACTCCCTACAGTCCACATCAGCGGTCACCATCTCCATTACTGACGTCAATGAAGCACCTTACTTCCCCAACCGAAACGACCCTATTCGACAGCTAGAAGGAGAGCCCGCAGGTCGCCTGCTGACCACGTTTGCTGCTGTGGACCCTGATCGCTCCATGCAACAAGCTCTAAGGTAGGTGCCGCCAACTGGAAGTGGTCTTAGTTGATCCATTTGGAGATCATTACTGGTTTGACTTGTATAATAGTATATTTTTTTTGAGAGAAGTAGGTGATGTTTTTTTCTGGAAGTGTGGCAGGCTTTCAGAAAAATGTAGGCTTCTTCTTATTATTATTTTTACTTCTTCGACACCAAAAACAAAGCGTACAAGACTTGGGAAGCCTCCTAAGACATCTTTGAAGACTTTATTGGTTGGCTAGTGAATATGATCACACTGGCACATCAAATATATTGTATTTACATGTGCCTATGGAAGCTTCATATTAAAACATTGACTCATTAGCTGCGCTTTGTAGCGTTAAATATTTATCAGCGCCAACTTATTTGTTTAATAAAAGAAGTGTCGATCAGAACGAGTAGCTCATCTAAATAGCAGCACAATGGAGGGATATCCGTAGATGGGGAAACAAGACTTGTGAGCTCTAAATAAACAATTAGTGATAAGGGTAAAGATGTAGGTAGCTGGTTACCTGAGACAACAAGCATTTCCTATTAGACGCACGCCATGGTTAATCTATTAGTACCAATATAAACTGCATGTACATAATTAACCATGGATTTACTCTCCTGTTCCATCTGTCTTTCATTAGCCAAAAAACTGAGCCTAAAATAATAACATGTTTGTCAACTTGCAGATCTTACTGTAAGGTGTCCCTGAAATAATATTTAGAACAAGCGCCATATACCAGCTAGATGCGCCAACAGTAATGGGAGCTGCCATCTCTGCACAAATAGAAGCGAATGCCCATTATCAATTGTATCTTTTCAAAAGAACATACTGCTTATATGGATCGTCCGTGTCCCGATATATTGAAACTAATCTACTTTCAGTGGCCATTTAATGTTTACAGCTGGTAAACGTGAGCTATTTCTACGTATTTTTCCTGATAATAAAACCCACAATCACGTTCATCCAAGTGTTCGGGTCAGAGAGGTGAAATCCGCCAGCAGTCAGCGCCTTTCATTATTGTAACATTGTATCATGGCGGAGAAACGCGCAGTGTGATATAGACATCTCATGCCAACTGTAGCAATATGGGCTCCAGAGAGACGGTAAAATAAATGGGGTCTGGGCAGCAGGAGGCAGCGAGGGACGAGGCTCTGGTATCGGAGGATCTCATCGTATCATGGCTTTTCCTTCTCTTATTACGACTGAGAGGGGATGTGGAGTCCAGCCGGCCCGAGCCCAATTACACACACTTCACTTGTGACATTTTTATAATCATTATGTGGTTCAGACTCTTCACTCGGGGGCCTGGCCGCCTGACAGGGAAAATGATTATATTGACTCATGGTGGCTCCTTCCCATCGCTTCTGGTCATGTAATGAAGCTTTTAGAAAAGATTCTCGGCTAACGAGGCAATCTCTTCTTATTTGTTCCAGGTTGTAATAACGAGCCTGTCAAAAGGTGTTTCGTTCCTTTTGTTGATGTTATTTTTAGGGTTTTCTGAGCTTGCCCCTCTCCTTCCTTCTGAGATACTTTCAAAGGCACAATTAGCCCAGTTTGGCAAAAATATCCTCAGCGGGAAACATCACTAATAACATCTGATGTCCTAGTTTGACACTGACGAGGAGGCTTATCCAAGACAGACAGGAGAATGGGGAGTCGATGGGTTGTCACCACACTCAAATAATAACAAATAATGGAAAGATCTTTACCAAAAAACGTTTTTAGTGAGTTTTACAAGTTTGTCGCAGGTGAAATCATTACATTTGCTGGCGTATAAAACTCACTTTTATTAAAAAAAGTCCTTAAATTACCACGCATCTTATGTGCCAAAATACATTCTATTTTTTTCCTTGGAAGGACATGGAGGGTTTCTGGGTATAATATACCTGTGTATCTGTTTACTTGTATGTACTTTATTTTTCCCTTCTGGCTCGCTGCCTTCTCGTGGTGAAGGGGCTTGTGTACCTCAGTGAAGCTGTGAGCAACACCATGTAGGGTCACCCAAGATTGTCAGAGAAGTCAGACAAATCACAGTCCACTGGAGAAGGAACTGGCAACCCACTCCAGTATCTTTGCCATGAAAACCTTATGGATTAGCACAACCAGACACAAGATGTGCCTGGCATGATGCGGTCCTCAGGGTCACGGAGAGTTGGACACGACTGAACAACTGCAACTTTATTTTATTAAAAGTTCTTCTGCCCTCTCCAGCTCATGAAGATACAGATACTGTATTACTGACTGTGCAATGTCTTATACCTGCCAATCAATGACCAGATTTCAGCACTATGCTAACGAGACTGGCTAGTATGAGACACTGCACCTATATATATGTGTATATTTAAATAATTTGGTGTCTAAAAGTGTATTAATTGAAGGGAAGATCCTTAGAGCATTGCTTTCTCCTACTTTAGGCTGCCACTGATAAGAGTTCTAGGATATTTCTTGAAAATGTCCCCCTTTTTTATGAAAATAATAACTATCTCTGATTTCACCCTCCCTCACTTCCACGTGGACTTGAAAGGACCATGAGGCAAAATCCATAGGGAGAATGTAGAGTTTCCCAAGAAAGTTCTTTTGCATATATATTTTGTTCAATGTCTCATGAATCGCCCCCTTTAAATGTTTTTTGTCTGACAACCTTAAATTGCTAGGAATTCTATTGCTTGGGGTGTAGTATTTATCAGATTCATGACTGGTAGAATGATCTCTCTAATGGATGTATTCCTTTATGTCTCCACTAGATACTCCAAGCTGTCCGATCCTGCAAACTGGCTTGTCATTAATGCCACAAACGGTCAGGTGTTCACCAATGCCGTGCTGGACCGCGAGTCTCCTTTCGTGAAGGATGACATCTACGAGGCAAAATTCTTGGCAACTGACAATGGTGAGACTTTCTCTTGACTGTTTGCCATGGCTCTTGGTAAAATCAACAAGTAATAAAACAATTATTTGTAGCAAATTTATTGCAATTTAAATGTATTTCACCAATAGACTCTACAACATATGGGTCCATCATAAAACAAGTGATGGTGCTTTACCAGGAAGATATATATTTACATAAAACTGAATATGAGTCTTTGTCCCCATTCCATGTAGGCATTCCGCCCGCCAGTGGCACTGGCACATTACAGATTCAACTGATTGACATCAATGACAATGCACCAGATCTCATTCCCAAGGAGGCACAGATCTGCGAGAGACCGAATTCCCATGGAGTCAACATCACGGCCGCTGACATGGACCGCAGGCCCAGTGGAGACCCTTTTGTATTTGAGCTACCACTTTCTCCCCCATCCATCCGCCGGAACTGGACCATAACCAGGATAAATGGTAAGACGTGATGAATGGGGAATGCACAACCCTTGAGATTAATGTAGTGGTACACAACTCTTGTAGACGTCTACAGTACTCCATATTGAGTTTGATTCAAAAGCTTTCTTATATGTAAAAAAAATCCTCTCTAAAGTTGATATTAGCTCATTATGGCCTATTTTCAAGTTGAAGTGGTTTCACATATTTTAGTGAGACATTTAATGGAGATGGTTGTCTCACCACCAGCCTGACATTTTCCTGAAATGTACATTATGATGATTGGAATAGCAGTGACGATCCAGTAGAAAAGTGGAAAAATAAGAGTACAGAGATATGTATTTGTCTTACTTGACAAACATTTCACTTTGAGTGACAAGCAATGAAAAGATGAAACTCTCTTTATGTAGGAGCAGAAGTAGAGAGAGGTGAATTTGACACCTACCCTTTTCCCCGCAATAAATGTAAATGCGCCCTCTCAACCATCAACAAATTATCATGGACGCCTCCTTGTTTCTTTCCACTACACAATGACCACAACATCCTGACCCACCCTATTCCACGTTCCAGGTAATTACGCCCGGCTCAGTCTACTGATTGGCTATCTAGAGTCTGGGATGTATGAGGTGCCCGTCATTGTGACAGACTCAGGGAACCCCCCACTCTACAACACGTCCATCATCAAGGTGAAAGTCTGCCCCTGTGATGAGAACGGAGACTGTACAACCATCGGAGCCGTGGCGGCAGCCGGACTCGGCACTGGAGCCATCATTTCCATATTGATCTGCATCATCATTCTGCTGTGTGAGTATGGGGGGCGCGATCACCTGCAGATGCTGGGGACGGGGATGATCACTCTCTTACTCTCTTTCCTAACTCTTTTCTCTTTCTCTCACTCTCTTCCCCTGTCTTTATCAATGTCACTCTCTGCTTCTCTCTCTCTTTCTACCTCTTTCCCTCTCCCTCTATCTCCACTTCTCGCCCCAATCGCTCTTACATTTATATTAGATTTTCTTAGCATTTAAGCCCGATATGACCTGAATCCTTTAACCATTTAAGTAACCTCATCAGCCCCAAATGTCTGTATTTAGCCGATCATTACAATGCGGCCCCCTCCCAGTCAGAGCCTGTCCTTGGTTTAGATTACAATGTCAGGGCGGCTCATCCTAATGATTTAGATTGTGCCGCACTCCGAGCAAACCTCGGCTAATCAGGGGGATCGTTAGGCAAATATCAGATAAAACAATCAGAAATCTGTTTTTTGTTACATTGTGAAATTAATTTAACTTTTATGTTTGTTTTAAACACCGGTAGAGTCTACTGAACGGAGTTAATTCCATCTGGGGGATAATAGCGGGATTATATTATTCGTAACTGTTTGTGCACTAATCAGATTTCTTGGGGGCTTTGTGTTTTTCTTAAAGGAACACAAGAGAAGAACATTTTCATCTCTGCACATAATCACCATGTTAAGCAGTAGAGGAATAGATTTATAGACATCTAAAGGTGCACTTTAACAATGTAGTCGCCCAACAAGGACACACGAGATGTGCAACAAGCCGTGGGGCGCTCATTTCTTTAATTTCTCAAGCCATAGTTTTTAGTAACATTTAAAGAAAAACTCTCTCGTTGACTTATTCCTTGGATGTGCCCAGCTCGTTACTGGTGATCAGACATCTCACCCTGTGCGTCTCTCTTACAGCCATGGTCCTACTGTTTGTGATGTGGATGAAGCGCAGAGAGAAGGAGAGACACACCAAGCAGCTCCTGATCGACCCCGAGGATGATGTGAGAGACAATATCCTGAAATATGACGAGGAGGGAGGTGGCGAGGAGGACCAGGTAACCCAACTTCATTAGATTGCTATGGTCTAATATAGGGGTGGGCAACTTCAGGGCCACACACACACGCCTGGATTTGAAGAAGTGATTGACAGTAGGGATATCATCAAATCCGGGACTGCGTTGGGCTGAACTTGCCCGCCCCTGGTCTAATATTATGTCCTGTGGTCAGTTACATGCTGCCCTAGACCCAGCCCAGGGTGCAAAATAAGATCCACCTATTATTTCCTTCCATTCTTCCACCGTCTCTACTCTCGCCCACATCTATCCCTTATTTACTGCTTTTCGTGTAATTTGTTTCTTGCTCCTTTCTCTCTTCCTGCTCCCTCTGCCCAGGGTCACACTCCAGTTTATTTCCTTCCTTCTCACCCCATGCTTCCTGTTCTATATCCCTATGTTATTTACTCCTCCCTTCATCCTACATGGACAGGATGCACCAGCCGCTGTCCATCTACAGTGGTGCTGAAATTCCACCATAAGCTTGGCATAGACTGGCCCCACTCAGGCCGTGCTAGGCCTTGTAGTATACAGTATTATTATAATATATATTATATCACACAGTAGTGCGTTCTGCTCCTCAGTGATATAGTGATTAAGGCCACAATCCTTATTTGCACCTTGTGCATTAACTCTGTGTTTAGGCGATTTATAAGCGTGTATATAACATGGGTAATGTATGATTTGGACAGAAGTTCATTGATATTAAATTAAAGGGAGAGTGTAGCCTAATGTTTTTATGTTGCCATTATAAACTAGTATTGATAGTGGGCAAAAACATAGCAAGTTGTACAGACAATATTCACCATTTGATACAATCCTGTAGCCCTTGTCTCCTCCATTGTTGTCTTATTAGCCTCCTGCTGTCTTGGAGTTTGTGTTCCTTATCAATTAGATGGGAACTGTGAGAGCTGAGATTAGCCTGTTGCTCCTTGCACTTTTATACCACCAGCAATTGATTCAGGAAGCAAGCAAGCGTTGGGCATGTCCAAGACCACATATAATTAGTGATACATTTATACTTTAGAAGACATTATTAATCCTAGTTCTTTATACAGACGACCCCCACACTGACCGGCCCGTCTCTTATCTACTCACAGGATTATGACCTGAGCCAGCTCCAGCAGCCGGAGACACTGGACCATGTCCTGAACAAGGTGGCGGGCGTAAGACGGGTGGACGAGAGGCCAGTGGGCGCCGAGCCGCAGTATCCAATCAGACCAGTGATCCCACACCCAGGGGATATTGGGGACTTTATCAGTGAGGTAACACTTTGTCTGGGTAAAGAGTGTGGTCTGGGCAGTCAGACAGAGTGATGTACATAGACCACCATAACTCAGCTGGTGCAGGCCAAGGGCTGGGAACTCTACTGGGCACTGCACTTTTATTCAGTCCTGTTGTTAAGTTCCTCAGCTCTGTAGAAGCATTTCAGCAGAACTTAGTAGAGATCTTATTTGCACCAAAGTCCTTCTTAAGTGACCAATCTGTTTAAAGAACAAAAACAAATGTAGTCTGCAATAAAGGATAGTTTAATATAATAGACACAATGAGAGGTTTTCTAAAAATGTGTAGTTCATAATCAAGTCAAGTTCTTCAAAATGGAATGCTATATATATAATCCAATAAAACATGTCCATTTAAAGGCATATGGATGTTACTAGGTATATAATATCTATTTACTTTTCTTAAGAAGTGCTTATAAGCTCTGTATTTACTACCTATCATCAAACAAATATATCCGGTATGGTTCTGCCCTCTGCAGCTCATGAATATACAGACTTTTATAGGGCTGAATTTGACGGGTAGTGTCCTACCCTATCAGGGACCATGTCTCAGCAGAGAGATGGTCAATGATTGCTGTACTTGTTGTGCGGTCTCATAGTAAACAGAGTCTGTGTCTTCATGAGCTGCAGAGGGCAGACGCATATGGGGACTATACATTTTATTTTAGGCAGAAAAAACAGAGTTTATAAGCACTTCTTAATAAAATAAAGTAAATAGATACACGGGTATCTTATATACCTAGTCACCCAGGACCCTTCCATATCCCTTTAAGTCTATGGGTTCCCATTAATGTCAATGTTCTCAATAACACACAAATGTAATTTATTTGCCCACAACAAATCTCTGACTCGACATGAGACGCTGGGCGGGGGGTTGTGGGTATTTTGTGGATATTTCCGCCCCCCTCTGTCTGTGGAACATCTGGAATTACGAAGTGTTTCAACGACACTGATATTTAATAACTGTCAATTTATTAGCAAATTGCCTGTCTGATCTCAGGGATGATGTGCGCTGGTGCAGCCTGCGCTGCCGCACGGGGAATTTTTCACATCATTTCATTTCTGTCACTGGAAATCCCCCCCGCCCCCCCTCTCTTTTATTAACGAGGGCACTCTCCTGTTTTTCTACCAAAGCCGGCGTTTTATTTCCTCGGAGACGGTTTTGCCGGAGTCAGGAAAATTAAAATGCCGAAGTGTTTTAATTACACGAACGTCCCGCCTTCCCAGGGTGGCCTTATTATCTGTCAGACAGGAAGCAGCATAATGTCAGACACTTCAGGAGGGCCGCATCCAATTTGAATAAACAATCTAAATGAAAGTGGGGTGCTTCATTGTACTCTAAGGCCCTTTGTATTATTCCTGTTGAAAGCACTGGCAGCTTTAGATGCCACATTCCCATTGTGCAGATAGAAACTTCCTGTACATTCCAAGTCTCCTCTCAGGAAGTTGATTAGCAGGCTAATATAAAATGAAAGATAAATAATTATTTTATAATACATTCAGTATATTTTCAAGTTTAGTTCTTTAAAGGGGAATATTTGTATGTGGGATTGTCATGGACCACTCTAATAATATGAAGTGGATTATTAATAAAGTCATATAATAGCAGCACTTACTGTCAAGGATCAACTGCTTGTCTCCACCCTCTATAAGGTCAATAGTATCTAGCAGTCCGTGCTAAATTTTCAGACACAAAACTATACCAGTTGGCTGGAGACCTGAAGTGGATTCCCTTGGGATCTAGCTTTTGGTATGGGGTTAGTCTATGATTGATTGTTTGGCCTCTTATCTAACCTTTAAGACCTGTCTCTCAGCCCAACCCTCATTTCCCTCTTGATGACTATATCAGGGTGGAGTCAATCACTCAATGCTCTAATTCTGAACTTGAATATTACTTGTGTAAATTATTGAATAAGAACTGTATTAATGATCGGTGCCCAATTAAAACAACTGGCTCTTGTACAGTGGACCTTTAACTCTCCCATTGCCAGTGAAAGGGTTAGGATTATCTGTGTTACTGTAGTTTATTTTTCCTAAATCTCTCCCTTTGTCTCTTCCAGGGTCTTCGAGCCGCAGACAATGACCCCACCGCCCCTCCATACGACTCCCTCCTCGTGTTTGACTACGAGGGCAGCGGGTCCACGGCCGGATCGGTCAGTTCACTAAACTCCTCCAGTTCCGAAGAGCAGGACTTTGACTACTTGAACGACTGGGGGCCGCGCTTTAAAAAACTGGCCGACATGTACGGCGGGGGCGAGGAGGATTGACGGGACCCCTGCGTCTCTACAGACAGGACCTCCTCATTTGTACAGTGGCAGCTTTCTCTCTTTTCTTTTTATATTATACTCCCGGCTCCCCCCACCCCGCTCCCCTCGGACTGCGTTCTTTTTAGTGGTAAGTTAGGGACCCCCCTATCCTGCTTTTACTTCAGTAATTACAGCAGCCACCCTCGGGTTTTCTTTTTTGGGGTATTTCACTCTGCACCAGGAATATAGATATTTTTTAAATTATTGCCCCTTCTGTTTCGATGGCAGCGCATATCAAGACTTAAAGGGATACTACCATCAATTCAACCACACTGGACAGATAGCCTTTCAGAAACTTACCAAGATGTCATTGTTATGTGTCCTCCTATTAAAGGCAAGGTTAGGAGTCACTAGCCATCCGAAGAGAAACTTAGAGTGTTCATCTAAATCTGCCAATTCTATCTACTTTAACTGAAACCTCATGCATCTCCCAGCCATGCTTGAATTCCTTTGCTGTGTTTGTCCCTACCACTTCCCATGGAAGACTTTTCCGCTTATCTTCTATCTGTCCACAAAGTAGCACATTACTCCTAAATCTTCCATTCTCCAGCCTCAGACCATGACCTCTTGTTCCTCTTTTCCCACCTGAGCTCCGTTTATTCCTTTGCAAGTCCATCATACCCCCATCTTTCTTCTAAGGTGTACATATTAAAGTCATTAACTAAAAACACAGTTGAGAAACCAAGCTAAATTTTTGAGGAGAAATCTCCACCTTGATTTTTTTAATAAAAAGTACTAGTTTTGTAAATTCTCAATCATAAATATATGCACTACCATACTGCTTAATGGCAGAGACCCGATATATTATATCCATGATAGTGTCCCTTTAAGGCTTTCCATTATGGCTGCCAATACTAATGCATAGATCACTTCGGCATGTTCTGCTTCATATTACATTTCTCCTGGTCGGATGTGAAATTAATGAAAAGAAAATGTTTTAGAGGGATATTGCTGTTTTAACCTCTTCTTTTCTGTCTTAACACAGGGGATTACAGTAACAAATATGTAAAATACGTGTAAGAATGATAATATTTTTCCAAAAAGCACTTTTATAACCTCCAGTTTTGCTGTACCTGCATATTATAAATCAAGTATTGTCATAAATATGAAGACTTGTGAAGTTTAGTCCTTCTGGACATATAGGGATTTAGTCTTTATTCTAGATATTTACTTGTTCCAGCTGAACAATGGGACATACATTATTATGGGATGCCAAAAATCCAGCCTGCGATCACTGCCTCGCTCCAGCAGTTGGATGTGACATTGTGAGTAAGGCTCAAGATGCAGGGACACCAAGATTTAGGTTATCTGCTTTTAGAGATATTGGTTTGTTATCACCCCCATATTTAACATATTAATTACTGCGACCGCCTAACAGCAGAGAAGAGGTTAATCTGTACTTGGAATGGAGCCAGTTCTTATCATTTTGTCTTGGGCTTTTGAGCGATCCAGCATGTCGGCGCCCCCAATACTGCTGCTTCCCGTCCCTCTTATTTTTATAAATATATATATATATATCTCTATAAATATATATATATCTGTACATAGGTGAGCAGGGAGATCTCCTGATGATTCGAGTGTGACTCCACTCTTTCATCTAAACTTGAAAATCAGATTTTTTTAGAAGCACTGTTTTTACAAACGTAAACAAAAACCGACAAAAAAAAAAAAAGCGTAAAAATAATAAAATGTATATATAAAAAAAAAAAAAAAAAAAGTTAAAACAAAAATGTTTTTTGAAAAGTGCCTTCTCGGTACATTATGTGAGGTTGTTTCAGTCTCAGGAGAGGTCAGAGGAGGGACGAGGTGGTGACCCCCCCCAAACGCTCATCATTAACTCTTACATAGCCGGTGGGCCTAGCAATGCGTTATATTATTTTATTTGCAAATCCCTGGTTCAGCCCCCACTGCCCGAAGGTGTTTTTGATCTCTGGCAGTGAATGGGGAGAATACATTAGCTCATCTGTTAGTCCCTCTGCTGTTGTCTCTGGCAGTGAAGGGGTTAAGAACACAGCTCTATTTATTTGTCCATCACCGTTACCCTGGCACAAGGACAGTACTTGCAGATGCAGGTGCCCGTCCTATGCCCCCTCATGTCTGTCACTCTGGGGTATACAAGGAGGCACAGCTTGTGTCCTTATTATATTGTAAGTAACCCCCCCATATAGCCTCTGTCTATAAGAGCTACTATTCTCCCTATAACCTCCTTTACACATACCTCTGGCACATGCCTATGCCCATTTTAACAGAGTCTGGCATTAGTTTGATATAGAAACTAGAAACTATAGGAACACACTGTCCCTTTAAGGTGTACAAAACCTTCTGTGTTATGACATCATTCTGGAGACTTTAATGCATAAGACCATCTGGTCTTTGAGTTTGCCACATGTGCCTCCTAGCAGGGTATAGTACTCCCCTCCTGCCCTGAGCACAGCCCCACACCTTGTCCTGTCTCAGGGAGGACATAAGCATTGCATGTGTGTGCGTGTACGTGTCTTGGAAATGTCACATAGGAATCTCAGCCAACGAAGAGTTAACAGCAGCTTGATTTCGACAATATTTGTCTTTTTATCAACTTCTGTGACTGTCCATTACAAATATGCAACAGATACCAAACTGGGGGCAGAGAGACCGTCCTGAAGCCATAGAGAGTTTGGCTTCTCTGCCTGTACTAAATCTGATTTGGAATAAAATATCACAGGAAAAGACAACAAAGCCGTGGCAGTAAAGTGGGTGATGTGATATATGGCTTCTGGGAGGGTATCTTTATAGGCATCCAATGGGTTCTCTTGGATTGGCCTTTCCTGTGACATTTTTTGGAGGTACTATGTCAGTTCTACAAGATTTGCTACAAAGTACAGTATTGGTGAAACGCGCGTTGGCTGTATCCATTGATGCTTTTAGTAGACCAAGTAAAACACGCTTGGTAGAGGAGGTAAAGTGCTCTGACATTCCCGTCTTACAATGAATGTTACCTGAAGAACTTGCCAGTACACCATTTATATATCTTGTAAAGGGAATCACCTATCATAGCATTCATGGAGCCAAGTCCTGATGAGCCCTACCGTATCTCTAACTTGTATGTCTTTTTCCGCTCATTGTTCATTTCTAACCGTTGTTACCAATATATGTTATGTTAAGGTTTGCAGTTACTGGGATCTGAGGAGAGATCTTGTGGAAAAGAATGTTGCTAAATATTATGTTCGCTCTAAGAAATCCCACCACGGCTAGACCTTCTCTTCATAATATCATCACAAGTGGCACATATAGATTAGAGAATGGTATGGGGTGTCCAAGCCAGATGAGGAAGCCTTGTGGAAGCATTGGCATTGGTGGTAGAAGATGGATTATATGCATATACAGGTGTTCTGAGCTCATAAAGTGATATATTTAGAGATATTTGTCTGGGATAGGTCTCTTGAGAGTCTTTGACATTGGCCCAACCTAATTCACTTCTCTTTAACACTTTGCTTGGACTTTTTCTAGAAGTTGATGGTGAAAGCCATGATGTTGTAAGCTGCCCTGTACCGACAGTTGAGTTACAGTTGACATACACTCCTGATCATGCCCTATACTATGCAAATCCCCAGAGAAATTCAGTTTTGTTTGGTTATGTCACAGAGGCATTTAGTGATCTCTGGATCAGTTCAGTCTTAGTTGGGACTTGGAACCCAAATCTGTGTAAGCTTGTGGTATAGGATTGTGTAAGAACTTCACACTATTAGATCCCAACTGTGGTGGTCCTAACGAGCGACACTCAGTGAGTAGGACTGCCTCCTATGAGGAAGACGTACACTGCCACGCATTGAAGACAATAATTCACCACATTGGCTGGCACTGCCCTTCTCCGAGTAAGGTCCATTTGTAAATCTTGGACGTCCTGGCTTTGTCATGTAGTTGGGGGTCACTATCCTCAGAATAGAAAGTTCATGTTACATTAAGTGTTTCATAGCCCGACCTGTAAACATGCAAAAATGTTCATTTTTAGTGTTGGGCGATTCACGGGGCCAACAAGAATTAAACTGGGATTGGATTAAATTGCCAAAGCCACGGGGGGAAACAATGTAACCCCTTCACTGCTGCAGAGTGATGGAACCTAGCTATGGCCTGTAATTCCATCACTTAAGGGATGAAGTTGATACCAATAATTGGAAGGGTCCATCCTCCTACCTGCTTCATCCTTTGGTGCCATACTCTGTGAGTTGAGTGTAAGGGTCCGTTCAACTTCCTGCTTCATCCTTGGGTACCATACTCTGTGAGTTAAGTTTAAGGGTCCATTCAGCTACCTGCTTCATCCTTGGGTACCATACTCTGTGAGTTAAGGGTAAGGGTCCGTTCACCTCCCTTCTTCATCCTTGGGTACCATACTCTGTGAGTTAAGGGTAAGGGTCCGTTCACCTACCTGCTTCATCCTTGGGTACCATACTCTGTGAATTAAGTGCAAGTGTTCACCTACCTGTGTCACCCCTAGGTACTGTATATCATGTTCCTTCTGCTCTCCCTGACACAACTCAAGTGTGGACACCAAGGGTGGACGCTGGTTGGTGGACAGACTCTTACAGCATTATCTATGTAAAGATGCAGATGATGCCACGGGCGTGTAGCCTGCATTATAAACCCAGCCCAGATTGGGGCTCACGGTGATGACTTCATTATATTCCAAGCTCTCTATAGTTCGCCCCCTTTTTTCACAGGTCCCACCACGGCTGGGATGGGTGATCTCCGGCCTTCCCCAATTTGCTGTTGGTCATTTCTCTGGCCCCCTTGCATGTTTCCTCTGTTGATTTGATGACACCGCTCTCTCCTCCCCCACCAGTCCCGCATGAAACGCCTGCGGCCCCCAATTATTACTCACCCAACAGGCACAGCGCCATCACCCGCCCCCAAAAGGACGTCACACGACCTGGCCCTAAAACAAACCTTTTTATAAAACCGTCAACAGCACAAGATCTTTTTTATATTGTCGTTTGTAGTATTTTGTACTGAAAGAAACTGAGAAAAAAAAAAAGATGAAAAAAAGGGCGACAAGAAGCTCTGTACTGTGTCTGTGTGTTTGCTCAATGCTGCGGTTTCTAATGATACTGGTTAATCGTGTGTTAATGCTGATTTGGATCCATGCCATCTTGCTCTGGTGTAAAAAATGAAATTATAAAAAAAAAAAAACAATAAAATAAAGAATTGAAATAAAATGTCCAGAGGCTCTTGTGGGCTCCGCTGTGTCTTTGTCCGTGTCGTGTTTTACTTCTTATTGGTGGTGCGGGAAGGTTATTAGACTGTAACTTGTGTCATAATCAGCCCCAGATTTACCTGGTAATAACAAAGATACTCTCTGATTGGCTAAATTGTACTGCTTATCAAGACACTTCCTTAGAAAGCATGCTGGGAGGTGTAGTCTCAATTACACACAAAACAACAGCCACCTCCACTATTCTCCCTGCATGGCTCTCAGGGAGGTGTATCAGGGAGTTTACAGAGCTGAAACAGCAACACCCAGTAAGGTAACTTACAAAACATGTCTTGCCCCTTTACCCCGTCTGTCCCTGCAAACAACAGAGCCGCATTATACACGATTATACCCAATTACGTGAATGGTGAAATATTCCACTATATTTATAACATGGTTCTCACTGTCTTGTTTTTTGGTGTTAGTTACATTTATGATCATATAAGAATTCTGATTACCAGAAAATTACTTTTTAGCTTTCATAAAAAATGTGTTTAACGTTAGGGTAAAAGGTTCAGTATCTTTATAATGCAGTGAAACAATGAATGTGTAGTAAAGATATATATATATTTATGTGTAAATATACTATTCAATTCTAACTAGTTAATATCTTGCATTAAAGGTCAGTTATGGTACATACATGAAGATATGTGTAAAAGTATATGTGTGCATCTCTATACATAAATTAAAATATAGATAGATCTGTCTGTCTGAGGTCACATTAAAACATTATTTAAATCTTGTTTGGTAGGTGGATCAGAAAGGCTGAGTGAGAGATCAATATTGCTAACTTAAATGTTAGAAAAATGCCAACAACATCCAGTGACAAAGTACTTGGGTCCTTACCCTCTTCACCTTCGCAAAGTCTGACAGCTGCAATCCCCCCGCCAACCGACAGATGGCGCTGCCGATTTTCATATAAGGCGCGCCGACAGAAGAGGCCTTGAGCTATGAGACGCGCGCCGGAGGCCCTGGGGGGCTGAGGGCCCGCGCCTAACAAAGCGATGGCCTCGCTGTTGACTCATTGCCATCGAGTTGCGCCACGTCAGAAGGGAGAATAGTTCTTTGCCTTAAAACGAAGATGTTGGCGCCTGAAAATTGACAGCGCCCTCTGCCGGATGGGTCATGTACCTGCAGATGTCACTGCTGCCGAAGAAATGCGAAGGTGAAGAGGGATAGATCCAGTACTTGTTATTACCTAATTTGGGACGTTCGCTGTGTCACTAATATGAGCTATAATATTACATGTTTGTATTGGGGGGCACCTGAGGAGCCTTTGCCTATGGGCGCCTCCGGTATAGTCATAATGTGTAATGCAGGGGTGTCCAGGCCTGGATTTGAGGATATCCCTGCTTCTCCCAGGTGAGACCATCACCTCTTCAGTCATGGTGCACATAAAGGAAATCCTCAAATCCAGGCCTGTGTGCGTCCCACCAGGACAAAGCTTAGACACCCCCTGCTGTAAGAGGTGGAGTCTTACTGCACTCCTAAGACTGTAAATGTCACACAACCACAGTGTGTAGGAGGGGAGTAGAGAGCAGCGCCCCCCACCCCCCGGGGTATGAGGATATATAGTGTACATAGTGTACCCCCCCCAGTTCTGCCAATTAGATCGGACACACCAAGCCCCCTGATCCCAGGGATGAATCTAGTGGTCCTCTTGGGCTCAGGGACTCGAGGTGTTAGACACATTGTAAGCTCTTTGTTTATTTTCTGCGGATCAACAGCAAGACACCAAACCACAGACGGGTACACCCAGGAGCTTTGTATCTAGTGATGGCTCAAATATTACTGCAGTTCAAGAAAACCCTCACTAGTTTGTGACGCATGTAACATGGACCGGTGTGCTTATGTGTAGAAGCCCCCCTCACTTCCTCGGAGCGGGCGCATAAAGGGGTGTTTGAGGATTTGTTAGGAACATAATATACATACTGTATGTATTTACTTTTGTACACTTTGTTTTATTAAATAGCTCTGTTTTTTCTTACACATAGTTCATAGCTGGTTTTCTCCTCTGCAGCACTTGAAGACAGTGTACATCTAAGTGCAGGATGTCCGTGAAAACATTCTGAAAAATGCTGCTTGAGAGAGGTCACTGACAGGCTCATGAGCTGCAGGAGCCACGGAGAGATGACCAAACATTTTAGGCAGAATAACATGAACTTATAAGCATTTCTTAATAGAATAAACTACATAAAAGTAAATCCATACACAGGATTATTATAGTAAAATCCAGGAACCTTCCATATCCCTTTAAGTACTTGGATCTCGATAATGGTGACAAAAAGTATCCAGCACACATAGGGTTAACTAGGCCGTTAACACAGTCAGATGTCAAACGGCAAATGTTAATTATCTCTTGCCCCAGCCCTGACATGCTCAGTAAAGGTGACATTTGATTGGTTGCACCTGTTCCTTGTTATCGCTGCGCCACACCCCTTCCCCAGCAGTGAGGAGCTACAGGGTGAGTTCATGCTGTTTGGGACAGAGTTTTTATTTGTTTAAGAACTTCTCCAAAACTATTGAGGGTCTTCATGGGTCATTTTCTGTGCTTTATGCCATTTTGGAGCATACTCTACAATTTGACATTTTTGTACAACTTGTTTATGCAATTTTATGAATTTTGTTTGTTGTTTTTGTAATAATTTGTCTTGTGGCCCCCCAGTATATACCTCTGAAATGTCTAAAGTCCCACGTTTAAGGGCAAGCACTGACCATGTCCCACTTTCAGTGGAGTCGCATCTACAGCATGTGTTGGTGACGCCAACAGTACACAGAGCGAGGCTTGCAGGCCCCTAGTCACCCGCAGTATGGTGATGGCTAGTCCTACATGTATGTATATGGTAGTAGAACATGCCACACATGTAACACACCGGGCCTCATCTACTAAAGTGCTGGAAAGTCTCTGATTCCTTTGTATCTCAAAACTTCTCTCTATTCCATTTAGTATATCTGGTCCACATTTGCACCCATTCTATACCGGGTTATTATGTATTTTAACTGAACTGAATGGAGATCTTTTCTGAATCCCTGACTCCTAATCATTTAAGAATGAATACAAAAAATCTGCTGCCATTAAATCCCTGAATGTAGCTACAAAGGTTTATATTTTGTCCATGATCCCATAGGAGCATCCTATACATGGCACTCCCAAGGCCATGCCCACAGATAATGTGTCTCCTCTTGTAACTGATCAGCTACCACCTCTACTGGGAGGTCAGATCATGTTTGCACAACTGTCAGTAAAGAGTAGCTGTCTATTGTTGGTATATTGATTTAACCCCTACATTGTATGTGACTTGGTGCCTCTCGAGCTCTAAGCTGTGTCTAAGTGTGCCGCCCATCACCCCACACTCTGTACCCCTAATGCTGTGCAGTAAAGGGGCAGCTACAAGGAGGTCTCCTCCACACTTAAGTTATAAAGTCAATAAAGATGGATCATTATGTGGACCCTTTAAATAGTAGTGCATTTTGTAAATGTGACCCTGCAATGGTGATATTTGTGTTCCCAGAGGCTCATGGGATATCCTCTCATTTCCATATTGGTGTTTGTGCAGCTAGAATTGGAGATGTCTCGAAGTCTCGTCCCTGTTGTGGATGTTCTGTCTAGACTGTCTCAGGTTATAAGTGTAGTACATGGAGCTGTCCAAACCTTGCAGGGTGTCTCACCTTCACTTGTACAGAGCTGTCGAAACCTGACAAGGGGGTCTCTTCTTCACCTCTCAGAACCACACGGGGGGTCTCTTCTTCTTCCCCTGTTGGGACCTTGCTGTACCTCACGGGGGGTCTCTTCTTCTTCCCCAGTTGCGAGCTCGCTGTACCTCACGGGGGTCTCTTCTTCTTCCCCAGTTGCGAGCTCGCTGTACCTCACGGGGGGGGTCTCTTCTTCTTCCCCTATTGGGACCTTGCTGTACCTCACGGGGGGGGTCTCTTCTTCTTCCCCAGTTGGGAGCTCGCTGTACCTCACGGGGGGGGTCTCTTCTTCTTCCCCAGTGGGGAGCTCGCTGTACCTCACGGGGGGGGTCTCTTCTTCTTCCCCAGTGGGGAGCTCGCTGTACCTCACGGGGGTCTCTACTTCTTCCCCAGTTGGGAGCTCGCTGTACCTCACGGGGGGGGTCTCTTCTTCTTCCCCAGTGGGGAGCTCGCTGTACCTCACGGGGGTCTCTTCTTCTTCCCCAGTTGGGAACTCGCTGTACCACACGAGGGGTCTCTTCTTCTTCCCCAGTTAGGAGCTTGCTGTACCACACGAGGGGTCTCTTCTTCTTCCCCAGTTGGGAGCTCGCTGTACCACACGAGGGGTCTCTTCTTCTTCCCCTGTGGGGAGCTCGCTGTACCACATGGGGGGTCTCTTCTTCTTCCCCAGTGGGGAGCTCGCTGTACCTCACGGGGGGGGTCTCTTCTTCTTCCCCAGTGGGGAGCTCGCTGTACCTCACGGGGGGTCTCTTCTTCTTCCCCAGTTGGGAGCTCGCTGTACCACACGAGGGGTCTCTTCTTCTTCCCCAGTTGGGAGCTCGCTGTACCACACGAGGGGTCTCTTCTTCTTCCCCTGTGGGGAGCTCGCTGTACCACATGGGGGGTCTCTTCTTCTTCCCCAGTGGGGAGCTCGCTGTACCACATGGGGGGTCTCTTCTTCTTCCCCAGTGGGGAGCTCGCTGTACCTCACGGGGGGGGTCTCTTCTTCTTCCCCAGTGGGGAGCTCGCTGTACCTCACGGGGGTCTCTTCTTCTTCCCCAGTTTGGAGCTCGCTGTACCACACGAGGGGTCTCTTCTTCTTCCCCAGTTTGGAGCTCGCTGTACCACACGAGGGGTCTCTTCTTCTTCCCCAGTTGGGAGCTCGCTGTACCACACGAGGGGTCTCTTCTTCTTCCCCAGTTGGGAGCTCGCTGTACCACACGAGGGGTCTCTTCTTCTTCCCCTGTGGGGAGCTCGCTGTACCACACAAGGGGGGGGCTCTTCTTCTTCCCCAGTTGCGAGCTCGCTGTACCACACGAGGGGTCTCTTCTTCTTCTTCCCCTGTGGGGAGCTCGCTGTACCACACGAGGGGTCTCTTCTTCTTCCCCAGTTGGGAACTCGCTGTACCACACGAGGGGTCTCTTCTTCTTCCCCAGTTGGGAGCTTGCTGTACCACACGAGGGGTCTCTTCTTCTTCTTCCCCTGTGGGGAGCTCGCTGTACCACACGAGGGGTCTCTTCTTCTTCCCCAGTTGGGAACTCGCTGTACCACACGAGGGGTCTCTTCTTCTTCCCCAGTTGGGAGCTCGCTGTACCACACGAGGGGTCTCTTCTTCTTCCCCAGTTGGGAGCTCGCTGTACCACATGGGGGGTCTCTTCTTCTTCCCCAGTTGGGAGCTCGCTGTACCACACGAGGGGTCTCTTCTTCTTCCCCAGTGGGGAGCTCGCTGTACCACATGGGGGGTCTCTTCTTCTTTTTCCCCAGTTGGGAGCTCGCTGTACCACACGAGGGGTCTCTTCTTCCCCTGTGGGGAGCTCGCTGTACCACGTGGGGGTCTCTTCTTCTTCCCCTGTGGGGAGCTCGCTGTACCACGTGGGGGTCTCTTCTTCTTCCCCTGTGGGGAGCTCGCTGTACCACGTGGGGGTCTCTTCTTCTTCCCCTGTGGGGAGCTCGCTGTACCACACGAGGGGTCTCTTCTTCCCCAGTGGGGAGCACGCTGTACCACGTGGTGGTCTCTTCTTCTTCCCCAGTGGGGAGCACGCTGTACCTCACAGGGGGGTCTCTTCTTCTTTTTCCCCAGTGGGGAGCTTGCTGTACCACACGGGGGGGTCTCTTCTTCTTCCCCTGTGGGGAGCTCGCTGTACCACACGGGGGGTCTCTTCTTCTTCCCCAGTGGGAAGCTCGCTGTACCTCATGGGGGGGGTCTCTTCTTCTTCCCCAGTCGGGAGCTCGCTGTACCTCACGGGGGGGGGGCTCTTCTTCTTCCCCAGTGGGGAGCTCGCTGTACCACACGGGGGGGGGGGCTCTTCTTCTTCCCCAGTGGGGAGCTCGCTGTACCACACGGGGGGGGGGGGGGTCTCTTCTTCTTCCCCAGTGGGGAGCTCGCTGTACCACACGGGGGGGGGGGTCTCTTCTTCTTCCCCAGTCGGGAGCTCGCTGTACCACACGGGGGGGGGGGGGGGGGGTCTCTTCTTCTGCCCCAGTCAGGAGCTCGCTGTACCTCACGGGGGGGGGCTCTTCTTCTTCCCCAGTGGGGAGCTCGCTGTACCACACGGGGGGGGGGCTCTTCTTCTTCCCCAGTGGGGAGCTCGCTGTACCTCACGGGGGTCTCTTCTTCTTCCCCAGTTGGGAGCTCGCTGTACCTCGGGGGTGTCTCTTCTTCTTCCCCAGTGGGGAGCTCGCTGTACCTCACGGGGGTCTCTTCTTCTTCCCCTGTGGGGAGCTCGCTGTACCACACGAGGGGTCTCTTCTTCCCCAGTGGGGAGCACGCTGTACCACACGAGGGGTCTCTTCTTCCCCAGTGGGGAGCACGCTGTACCACACGAGGGGTCTCTTCTTCCCCAGTGGGGAGCACGCTGTACCACACGAGGGGTCTCTTCTTCCCCAGTGGGGAGCACGCTGTACCACATGGTGGTCTCTTCTTCTTCCCCAGTGGGGAGCACGCTGTACCTCACAGGGGGGTCTCTTCTTCTTCTTCCCCTGTGGGGAGCTCGCTGTACCACGTGGTGGTCTCTTCTTCTTCCCCAGTTGGGAGCTCGCTGTACCTCACGGGGGGGTCTCTTCTTCTTCCCCAGTGGGGAGCACGCTGTACCTCACGGGGGGGTCTCTTCTTCTTTTTCCCCAGTGGGGAGCTTGCTGTACCACACGAGGGGTCTCTTCTTCTTCTTCCCCAGTGGGGAGCTCGCTGTACCACGTGGGGGTCTCTTCTTCTTCCCCTGTGGGGAGCTCGCTGTACCACACGGGGGGTCTCTTCTTCTTCCCCAGTGGGGAGCTCGCTGTACCTCATGGGGGGGGGGGTCTCTTCTTCTTCCCCAGTCGGGAGCTCGCTGTACCTCACGAGGGGGGGGGGGGGGGGGGTCTCTTCTTCTTCCCCAGTCGGGAGCTCGCTGTACCACACGGGGGGGGGCTCTTCTTCTTCCCCTGTGGGGAGCTCGCTGTACCACACGAGGGGGGGGGTCTCTTCTTCTTCCTAAGTTGGGAGCTCGCTGTTCCTCACTCTCGTCTTTTATCTGTATGTAGATTTAGGAACTTGGTAGAGGGTCTCCTAGATCTACACTTAAAGTGATTTGGAAGCTCTGTTTTACTGCCTAAAATCAAACACACAGTCCCTGTATGGGTCTGCCCTCTGTAGTCTCATACTAACCAATCAGTGACCATCTCTGCAACATCCTGTTCCTTGAATGTCTAGGACACCCCACATCTAGCCCTACAGAGTCTGTGTCTGCATATACAGAGCTAATAAGCACTTCTTGATAAAATAAAGTACCTGTCCGTAAATAGATACCTAGGGATATTATATACCTAGTAACATCCAGGAACCCTCCATATCCCTTTAAGAAGATAACTTCACCGCACTCTTTGAATGGATTCTCCATATAACTTTGTTGACCCTTTATAATAATAATAATAATGAACGAAACCTTATAAATGCCAAATAATGTGCAGTTTCTTGCTGTCCTTGGGGGGGCGTTACTGCACCCGCGGGGGCCCTGATTAACACTCTGGGATTAGGGCTGTCTCTCAGGGAAGTGCTCCTAAGTGCAATTTAATGACGGTCTAATCCTTTCCAATTACCAGAGTACAAACGAGTTTTGTTTAATTACGTGTAATTCATGTCTAACTAAAGAGGGTCGGTATTTGTACTTCTGTCCCCAAACCTTTGTCCAATTATATGACTTGCTGCTTGGAGCATCTAACGAGCTGCCATTAAGTACAATTAGCGTTTACTTACAGAGGTAATTGCGCAGCCTCTGCCTGACCGCCGAGCGGCCATTACACAGCGTCATGTCGTGTTGCTACAGCAACCTCACCCAGGGGTGCATGGGGGCTATTCATTTTTTACTATTTTGTCAAATCTCCGGTACCTGCTTCTCCAATCACCTGGAGTGGGTTTCCTCCATAACGGTGATCCATAATTTTGAAAAGTAACATAAAACTGACACTGAAAAACAGTTTGTAGGAATTGCTTGCAATTTCTCTGACCTATTAAAGGGCCAGTGTCCATGCCACGTGAAGGAGTGTAATGAAATGGGTTTAAAATATTAGGTGCCCGAGGTGCTGGGTCTGGCCCCACCTCGCCGTGTCTCACTGACGCCTGCCCGAGGTGCTGGGTCTGGCCCCCACCTCGCCGGGTCTCACGGACGCCTGCCCGAGGTGCTGGGTCTGGCCCCCACCCCGCCGGGTCTCACGGACGCCTGCCCGAGGTGCTGGGTCTGGCCCCACCCCGCTGGCTCTCACGGACACCTTGCCTGAGGTGCTGGGTCTGGCCCCACCCCGCTGGCTCTCACGGACACCTTGCCTGAGGTGCTGGGTCTGGCCCCACCCCGCTGGCTCTCACGGACACCTTGCCTGAGGTGCTGGGTCTGGCCCCACCTCGCCTTGTCTCAATGACGCCTGCCCGAGGTGCTGGGTCTGGCCCCACCTCGCCGTGTCTCACTGACGCCTGCCCGAGGTGCTGGGTCTGGCCCCCACCCCGCCGGGTCTCACTGACACCTACTCGAGGTGCTGGGTCTGGCCCCACCTCGCCGGGTCTCATGGACGCCTGCCCGCAATTCTAGTAGTCAAGAGATAGATGTTCCTTTTTGTTTGGTTGGTTTAATAACACATGCCACAAAATCATTGACATCCCATGTGGGCATGGCCATACATGCCGCCTGCACAGGGTTAAGTAGGGAAGGGAACTTCTGAGTAGTGAAAGGGCAACAAGAAAGGAACTTATTGGCCTATGTCATGGTTGCCTGGCATATGGAGGGTGGTGGAGACTTGGAGCCTCAGGCATGTGCAAGGTGTTTTAATACTATTTGTAACTAAACAACAACAATTTGTGCCTTCAATCTTTCCCTCCATCAGAGTCTTCCCTAGGGAATCCTGTCTTCTCATGATGTGGACAAAATATTTGTATTTCAGCCTCATGATCAAACCTTCCAGTGAACAGTTTGTCTTGATTCCCTGTAGTACTGATTTATGTGATCTTCTTGTAGTCCAAGGTACTCGAAGCAGTTTTTTCCAACACCACACACCATTTATGGTCCAGCTCTAACATCCGTATGTTACTACTGGGAATACCACAGTTATAACTATGCAGACCTTTTGTTGTTTGTGATATTCTTTACTTTTTACTAGCTTGTCCAGATTTGCCATAGCTTTTCTCCCCAAACATCTTTTAATTTCATGGCCACAGTCCCCATCTGAAGAGATCTGTCCCTGCCTCCGCTTCCTCCCTATCTATTTGCCAGGAAGTGAGATTGCCATTTGCCATGGTGGTCGTATTTGTAACGTTGAGCACCAGGCCAGCTTTTGCACTCTCTCTTCTTTCATCCTCATCAATAAGTCATCTAGTTCCTCCTCACTTTCAGCCATCAGAGTAATATCATCGGCGTATCTGAGGTGTCTGCGACTATTTTGAATCACCCGTCCTCTGAGAATACAGCTGTGATCCCCAATCTGTTGGTTTGTTCTTTGCAGCTCATGTCACCGCCTCCTCTGACAGACGATTGGTAGAAATAAATGTAATTGCACATTAGCAGGGAAGTGATGTAAAGACCCCGCATAGAGCGATCATCACACACATCCCCCTAACAGTAAACCAGGAGCATAAAAGCATTTTAGAGAATCTTAAATTTAGCTGAACGTTGATGTGCTCTTGGCCTATTCCATCTTGGAGTTCTAGCTGCCTGTAGGTTGAGGGGGAGGCGTATACTACTGCAAATTCTTCTACTGAGCTATATTGTATAGTAGTAGCATTTTTTAAATGGAGATGAATCCAAGATCCTCCCCATTCATTCCAGGTGTGCAATACTGTTAGGTATGAAGACCATATGTCTGTCTCCATGAAAGCAAATGCTGTATTAATGTGTTACAACTTTTTGTAAAAAAATATTTAAAGTTCTCCAGAGAATGATAAATGCTCCATAAGTCTAGTCCTTCTTAATGTAAATACAGGACTACATTGCCCCTTAAATGTTTTAATGGGTAACCATATGCCTTTATAAACTGACATTCAGGACGACACTGAGAAGACGAGCCAGGAATTTGGCAGCGCCCAGCCCTGACCTCATATTAACCATTTAAAGTGTTTTTACTTTTGTGGAGAGTGGGGGCAGGGAGGTAAAATCCATATAAAATATCAATATTTGGCTGCGCTGTGTAGAAGGCCCTGGCAGGTCCCGGCTGCTCTCTGCATAGAAGGCCCCGGCAGGTCCCGGCTGCTCTCTGCGTAGAAGGCCCCGGCAGGTCCCGGCTGCTCTCTGCGTAGAAGGCCCTGGCAGGTCCCGGCTGCTCGCTGTGTCTATATGAGGTCTCTGTACCTGGGCTGGGAGAAGTGACAGACCCCCCTCCCCTCCCTCTCCTCTCCCAAGGCTCTATGCATTATTATTGTAACGGAACCCATCACTGTTTTACCCTGTTTTATGATTATTATGGTTAAAATATGATCCTACTATTAAACTGCATGTGTGTTGGTTGATGCTCTGCAGAATATTGTCCCAGACATTTGCAGCTACTTGGCATGGGAGATAATCCTGTTACAGCGACTCCGCATAAGATAAAGGAAGTCTATTGTATACAGTGTTTTCATTCTCAGATAAGAACAAAGAAGTGTAATTGAATCAATGTCTGATTGTATCAAAGTTGCCAGGGAGCCCCCTATTGTTCTCTTTATGGGTATTGTGCGGCCAAATATGGGCATGTGTATTGCCTGTGGGAAGAGATGGGTATAAATATTTCTGCAATAACAAAATAAAGTCAGTATTCATTTGACTCCCAAATTGTGTGTCGTCCAATATGGGAGGTTGGGGATGGTGAGACTGGAGAGTGCTTCTTGGATATTTTACCATTGGAGATATTGGACTGCGTGTTCCAGCTCCGTTACAATTATTATTATTATTATTATTATTATTATTCTAAGCTTCTAGTGGGACCTGTGTGTTTGGCAGATTGGCCAACCAGAAAGAGAGAGAGAGAGAAAAGAATCCTCCAATAAATCTTTTCTTTCCACCCCTTGTCCAGAGGGTGGGGGGAGGCTCTGCCCAGGACGCTGTCTTATATATTTAACCTAATCTGGATTTCCTGCAGTGTGCACTTTCTGCCCAGGAGGCAGTCCTAATCTCCAGTGAGGTAGATAATAACTCCTATGTGGGTCGATCCCTTTGCACCCCCTTGTAGAGAGAAGCTGATTTGCTGAAGTCTCCAAGACTTGTTTTATTGTTTGGCTGTTTCTCTTACACTGGAGGATGCCTGGTATTTCAGGGCTGGTGTGTCTTTGCAGCTCACTGATACATCAGGTTTTGTGTAATTGATGTTGGAGATCATATCCAGAGTGGACCAATCGGTAATAGTGACAGCGTCAATCATTAACCCTCTCATTATTAGTTAGGACCATGAAGTATTGCAGTATTCCTCTGCCCCATTCCAAGGAAGAGCTAAGAAGCCATGAAGGGCCTCATTTATATAATGCGGGACCCTGACCTGATAATGTGCAAATAGTGTTATATTTATATGCCACTGTATAATTTGCTTTAAAGGCAGCCGGCACTTGGATTTATTTGTAACAGAAATGGAAACCAAGGAAGAACATCTGGTTCAGATAAGACCTCCATTCAGTCATGTTGAGAGACTGCCATTGTAAATAGACACCTTACAATAGAAGAGCATGCCCCAAAAAGATAACCAACCAAAGTGGCATCTCTAGTGTGTGAATATAAAGCTCGGCCTCTGGTTTGTTGCATCTGTAAATCAAAGACCCACAGCAGTCTGGTATTTAAAGAGCCAGTCGAAGCACTTCTCATATTTAATATCTTATTAATTTGCAGATCCCTTACCGGTATTTTTTTTATTAGTACTCCACACGTGTGTTGCTTCCTCAGAAATGTGACTTTATAAGTTGTTGTTTTTTTCTAGAAGTCTTATCTACAGTGCTGCCCCTGGAAAGTAAGTGGTTAAATGCAACGATCAATATGTCTCATTCATCACTGGTGGATTCTCGGCCTCTCGTTAGCGATGTCCTTTGTAGTCTTTAATTAAGGTCACATCACAGTCAGGATTCCACAAGAAGAGATTCTTAAGAATCTGACAGCTGGTTGGGGTCAGTGGGAGATGACGTGGGGGTGATGATGATGATGAAGATGATGATGGGACACGTCAAATGTAAAAGGAATAAAGTCCCAGGGAGTTATGTCTTGTACATTGAATCACGACCCATTCATTCCTCTTTGTTACATTGAGGGCGAGTGTCCCACTTATCCACTATCCTTTCTATAAAGGTAGAACATCATTAGAAGTGTTAGGTTCATACAGAGATAAGATCAATCCTCCAAATACCTAGAAGACCAGACATGAGAGAGGCCTCCTCGCCCCACATGGGTCACCAACTGGAGACTTCTAATGGTCATTCTGTCCATTCATCCAGTGGCTGAAACATGTTGTTTCCTGGCTGGTAGAGGGTCCGAGCTCCAGAGGTCCTCCTATATCCATGGTCCTCCTTTTGGTTATGAGGGTGGTGTTGGTATGACGTGATTAGGATTGGCCTGTATGTGTTTCCTCCCCTCTTGCTGCAGGCCTCCTCAGGGCTGGCACTTGGTTGCAGAAGCTCTTCTTACCCTTCCTTGTGATATTCTCCCCGAGGTACATCTCCTCCTTGCTTCCTCTTCTCAGGATTTATTCTCCATATTCCCACCTTGAAGTTTCTCTAGACCAATGACGTTCAAGTCTTCCAGGGACGAATGAGGACCTCTGAGATGTTGCACCGTTCTGGTCATCTTTACCAATGTGTTCCTCCATAAGCACCTCCATTTAACCCTTATTAGGCGCCCCCCCTCTAACCCTCCATAAGCACCTCCATTTAACCCTTATTAGGTGCCCCCCCCCCCCCCCCCCCCTCTAACCCTCCATAAGCACCTCCATCCAGGTAAGGGACAGAGGGTTTAGACATTAATGGCTGTGTGTTGAGTTATTTTGAGTGGACAGCACATTTAACCCTTTATACAGGCCGTACACTTCAGTGTTGTCACATGAGAAGATATAATTACATGTGAGGGGTGTACTTACTTTTGTGAGATACTGTATGTAATTAGTGCAGAGACCATTAATGTCTGTAATCCTCCTGATGAGATCTCTTGTGTCCATGTCCATCTCCTGATTAATCTGCACTTTCCCAGCTCCCTCCTAACGTATCCGCAGCCTGCTCTGATGGAGCTAAAGGTCACTTCCCTGAGTCACATCCCTGGAGTGGGGTCCTCACTACCCACTGTGTGTAATGTAATCCTTGTGTGCCCCTGCCTTGTTCACTTGGACCTTGTGTGTTGGTCTTAGTTGCTGTAAGACCCCTGATGTTCTCCCTTGGTGTCTTATACAGACAGTCATAGGGTTTTGGCTCCTTAGGGAGTTTCATGTGTGTGTTTAAGTATAAATAATGTGGCAATATCTATGTCCTCCTTGGATCCCCCACCCACCTCCTGTGTCACTGACCCATCTACTCTAAATTGTATCCAACTTCTTCTCATGGCCTAAGTATGCATCTGACTGTACATGTCAGGTCCAGAACAAAACAGGGATCCATTAGTCATGAATAATAATACCCCTCATATATGTGCCCTCCTCCATCACGTAGGCCTTCTTCCACCTTCAGGCCTTCTCTTGAGCATCACCAATACTCTGTACCCCTTTTTTACGCTTTAATTCAATTACAAATGTGTATGAAAATAAAACTTGAGGATACACAAAGGCCTCGGCCTACTGAATAGTCTCAGGTGCAGATCCACCACCAAAGTGTAGAGTTCCCCATAATATGGCCCCCCCAATCAGTGGTCCCCAACAGGAGTGGGGCCAATGACCAGGTACAAAGCGGGATGAGGACAGGAGACTACTGTAATGGCTCCACTAGCAATACTCGCAGGAGGATGAACAAACTAGTGGAAAAGTTACTCTAAGATCATCCGTCCTGAGGGTCTCAGTGGGGTCCTCCACCATAAGCACAGGGAAGTAACCGGAGGATCCTCATGGGGTCTCAAGTCATCTAATGGTCCCATATCTCCACACCACTCCATTTCAGTATTAAGCCCATGTGCCCCCTCCCCTCATTATCTAGAATGATTTCTTTCTATGTCTACGTCTAGACCTGGGAGGAAGGTATTGTGTGGTCCTGCAGTGACATCTGCTGGCCGAGGTGGGGCATGACACTATAGAAGATCTCTCATTTCTAAGTAAACAGAATTGTATAATTTCTATCTTCTCTGAAATGTTTTGTACCTGTTTATCCAGATACAGAAATGACGTATCTCTGTGACATAGGCCCCCTGATAAAGATAATCTGAGGGTTCCCTGGTGTGCAGTGGTTAGGACGCAATGCTCCTACTGCTGCGACATGGGTTCAATTAGTCAGAGAACCAAGAGGTCACACCACCCTTAAGCCATCCAGGGTTTGGTTTGGTCAGTAGTTGGGTGGGAGACCACCTAGGAATACCAGGAGCTGTATGATGTGGCCCTCTGGAGACGGAACTGGCAACCAAATCCAGTATCTCTGAGGTCACAGAGTCGGAAATGACTTAACTGTAGCTTTTGTGTAGGAAGTAAAGGAATACAAATAAATGCCTGCAGTGGGCAACCCTCCGTATGCTGCTAATAACCAAACTAAATAATGGGTGCAATGAAAACAGCCTTTCAATTTGTAAATTCATTTTCAGTTATTGTTTACTGGCCAGATTCAGTCTGCTACTTTCTCAAGAGGTGATGTATTTTCATACGCACTGTCCTTTCCTTTCTTTCATAGCCAGACATCTGTGTGAGATCTTGCTGTGTGTACCTTCCTGGTTTTGGGTATCGGTCAGCTGATGTCCCCATCCCCACCTCCTGCTGCCTGACCAGTAACATGACCAAGATGGTGGGCCTGTAATAACAGGGTGCTGGACATGCGAGGTTGACGTGTTCTGTACATGGCTAGTAGTGTGACATCTAGTGATGGAGACGGGCGCTTCCTGTAATCCCATGTAGGCCGCGCACGCCATGCTCGTTTGTTTCCTTTCCTAGTTCAATAATGGTGGCAGATGTGGAAATGTTGGTGTGAATAGCGGATATAGGATTATTTTGTTACGTCCATTAAGACTTGTATGTGCTCAGACAGCGGACATATTGTTCTACAATGTAATTTTACTAAAAGTTTCAGTGCAGAAACAGACCTGAATAATGCAATGGAAATGGCAAATATAATAATAAATATGGATCAGGGGTTAAGACAATAGGGTTGAGGGTGGGAAGGTACATGAGTTGGATGGGCTTAGGGCAGCATGAAGCCCAAATACATGAATGGGAAGATGAATGTGGACGGAGGTTTGGTAGACCATTGGACTGTCCATATTGCACAGTCCTCTCATTGTCCTGCCAGTCACATTCCCTCCCACATCTCTGATCTATTGCTGATGCTCCACACCACACCATCTTCACTCCAATGCACTGCTCAGACATATCCCACCATGAGGTGCTCATAAGAGTATGAGGCCTCACTCGGGCCCAGTTGCTGATGGAACATCTTTGGTCCCTCCGTGGACCAAAGTCAGCATTGGGGCTTATTTCTGCTTTGATGAAGTGTAGGTGATTGTGCATCAGTGGGTACAGCGCCTTGCAAAAGTATTCACCCCCCTTGTTTTTCATGTGTTGTTGCCTCACAACCTGGATTGTTTGAGATTTTGCATCATTTAATTTACAGAACATGCCCACAACTTTGAAGATGTTTTTTATTATTGTGAAGCAAACAACAAATAGAAAAATACTTTGTAGAGCCACCTTTTGCGGCAATCACAGCTCCAAGTCGCTTTGGATAAGTCTCTATGAGCTTGAGACATCTTACCACTGGGATTTTTCCCCATTCCTCCATGCAAAACTACTGCTCACAAGCGCAAACCATCCAACTTGAAGGAGCTGGATCAATCTTTAAGTCTGACCACAGATTTTCTATTGGATTGAGGTCTGGGCTGTGACTCGGCCATTCCTACACATTTACATGTTTCCCCTTAAGTGTTGCTTTAGCAGTGTGAGTGGTTTGTTTGGGGTCATTGTCCTGCTGGAAGGTGACCCTTCGTCCTAGCCTCAGAGTGGTACAGGTTTTACCCAAGAATATCCCTGTATTTAGCACCATCCATCTTTCCCTCAACTCTGGGATGGTGTTCTTTGGGTGATATGTTGGGTTTGCGCCAGACATAGTGTTTTCTTTGATGGAGGAAAAGTTCAATTTTAGTCTCATCAGACCAGAGCACCTTCCTCCATACATTTTGGGAGTCTCCCACAAGCCTTTTCGCAAACTCAAAACGTGCCATTTTGTTTTTTGCTGAAAGTAATGTCTTTCTTCTTGCCACTCTGCCATAAAGCCCAACTCTATGGAGCGTACGGCTTATTGTTGTCCTATGTACAGATACTCCAGTCTCTGCAGGAAACTCTGCAGCTCCTCCAGGGTTACCTTAGGTCTCTGTGCTGTCTCTCTGAATAATGCCCTCCTTGCCCGGTCTGTGAGTTTTGGTGGGCATCCGTCTCTTGGCAGGTTTGCGGTGATGCCATGTTCTTTCCATTTTTTGATGATATGATAGATTTGATGGTGCTCCTGGGGATCATCAATGATTTGGATATTTTTTTTATAACCTAACCCTGACTTGTACTTCTCAACAACATTGTCCCCTACTTGTTTGGAGAGTTCCTTTGTCTTCATGGCAGTGTTTGGTTGGTGGTGCCTCTTGCTTAGGCGTTGCAGCCTCTGGGGCCTTTAAAGAAGGTGTGTATATGTAAATCATGTGACTTCTGAAGGTAATTGGTTGCACCAGAGCTTTTTATGGGCTTCATAACAAAGGGGGTGAATACCAATTTTCTATTGAGAAAAATAGTTTGTATTTCACTTAATCTGAATTTTATGTGCACAATAGTCTGATGAACAAAACATTGAACTAAGGCTGTAAGAAACAACAAACAAAATAGGTAAAATGTCAAGGGGGTGACTACTTTTTGCAAGGCACTATATACAAAGACCAGTAATATGGCAGTCCTTGTGTATAGAGAGGTTGGGCTATGCTTAGTGTGTTTCTATAGAGGCTAGTCCCTCTTAATGTAATATCATCAATTGCAGTACATTAAGATTATATGTTGGTGGGTCCATATTCAGCACATTAGTCTGTTTGTTTCTCAGTTCTCCTGGAGTGAAGACCTCAGATGGACCAGACTGGTGTCTCTTCTGTAATGTTTCCCTGTGAGGTCACAATCTCGGCAATCCCACTTATGTGAGTGTCTGTCTGAATTGTTGTAACATGAATTGAGTGTGTTAGGGATATTCACAAACACTCACACTTCCCCAGCCAGCCACCATGGAGAAACTATAAGCCTTTTGCTTGCCTGTGAATTACTTATATTATCATCAACAAATGTGCTCATTGGGAACACCCAATACAAGGTTTAGTGCATTCATGTATAATTGTACCCAATATAGACAAACATGTTTGAACTGATCCAAGTCCTTTATAATCCAAGGCGACCCATTATACACCGCTAAATAGGAATTAAGATTGATTTGAAAAAAAAACTTTTACTCCATCTCAATTGTTCCTGGATAAGTGGAGGAGGAGGTAGATGACGATGACTTTTGATCCCTGGTCAGTCCTTCTTTGTAACTTAGCTCTTCCATTGCCCAGCTCTAAATTGAACTTTAAGAATATGGAGGACAATGTTGGGCACCACTTTAGATTTGGCAAAATTATATAATGAGGGAAGAGTAGCAAGAGTTTACTTGGCTTTGAGCTCTGTTACCTAGATGGTTGTCCACAAGCACTCCCAAATCCCTTTCAATATCGGATACCCCTAGATTTGCTCCATTAAGATTATAAATTGCATGGTTAAATTATAAACATCATATTTCCTTCCCAGATGCATTTGCCCATTTCTCTAATTTATACAAATCCCTTTGGAGGGAAAGTACATTATTATCGGATTTAATTATCTTGCACAACTTTAGGGTCTCAATTTTTGCTGATGACACACTTTCCTTTTTAACATATTTAATGACTTGAGAGTACCTAATACTGAACCCTGAGGAACCCCACTTACCACATTAGTCTAATTTGACAACACTTTGCTTCCAGTCTTGTAGTCAGCTGTATCCATGAGCAGATATTTACTTCAATTCCTGTATCCCCTAGTTTGCACAATAGTCTCCCATGTGGCACTGTATAAAAAGCCTCCATCATCAACTGAGTTGCCTTGAGCCAAGTTCCTACTAACCTCTTCCTAAAAACTAATGTTTGAGAGGTACATCATGTCACACTGTGTTACTGCATCATATATTTCTCAAGATACAACCTCCATATTTTGTTGACCACTGCAAACCAAACAACACGTGCCGGACAGTACAGCTGGAGCTGGTTTCTTTGAGGTCTTAACCATGTGCCTTGCAGTGATAAATTAAATTATAGAGAGTTTCTCTATCCAATCTTTACAATTGAAATGTAGGCTGCTCATTTTAAAGGTGCATTTATGAAGAAGGTCAACATGCTGTAAGAAAACCAAGCCTTGTGGGGCCTTAAACAAGAAAATATTTCCTATAAGTATAAATCCTTTATTAATAGTACACAAATATGCACTATTTCTGATAAGGGAAAATCATAATTGGATAACTAGCTGCAAGATCCATGGGAGTTATTTGCTCAAAGTTGAACATCACAAGCAATTGGCCAAAACAGTCATGGAGAGTTGTCTCCAGTGGGCATACAGCTCCTGGTATTCCTAGATGGTCTCCAATCCTGCTTGGCGTCCGGGTGGTGTGACCTCTTGGCCAATTCCAGGCAGCCAATGCATTTTATGGCACAAGCTGGCTTTACAGATGGATAGAAAGTATCATGTCCCAGTCCCCAGGGGAAAAGCAGGACCTGAGAAAGCATGTTTTTGTCTAATCTGTGTAACTTTCTCCTAGAAGTAGTGTTAGAGACACTTCCAGATCTCTGTTATGAGGGTAGATTGGTTTTGTGCTGTTGTGGTAGAGACACACAATAATAACCTGACATTGTACAGATAAATTTGTTTTTAATAAAGGAGTTAATTTTCTTTCAATCCTATATAAAACAATAGCAATTAAAAACTTCATTTTTGAAAGTCAAATATTTACATATGAACAAGGAACTGTGCAAAATTTACATGACAAAATAAAAATGGAAACAGACAAGATCCGGTCAAGAGAAGAAGAGACGACGTGAAATGACCTACCATGTGTCAGATACCAATACTGATCAGAGCTCGCTTTACACAGGGAGAGAGAATATGGATAAATAGAGGGAGGGGGCGGAGGAGAAGATTAGGATTATAAAATAATATAATAATGCACACAAAGCCAGACTATTTACACTCTGAAAAATGGCTACCGAGTGACAGACAGCAGCCTCTGAAAATAGAAACAAATTATATTCTCATCATAAAAAAATAGGTACAAACAAGGGCCTTTGCTGTGGGGACAGGTGAAGGTTGTCCCAAGAGCTTGCATACCGATTTTGACAAAGTAATCTGTGGTTGATGATGGGGGAGAGAAGGGAGTTGCTTTGAATTTGGGGGGGCGGGAAGACAAACAAACTAAATGGCATGTACATATAACCAGCAAGGTCTGGGTTTCGCTGCTTGATTCACATCCCTAGATCAATCATCATGATGCTAAAATCAGATTTTAACCCATTGCTGCTGGTCACCTTCTGCCCACTGACTCCAGTACAAAGAGGTACCAACCATGCCCATAACACATTCTGCTAGTTTTCTTATTTTCTCCCCACCCTCTTACAGAGTAAAAACAACTTTATTAATCACATAAAAAAAGGAGATTAAAAATGGAGGTTAATCTAAATTTTAAAAACAACAAATTAAAAACACCAACTCAAATATTCAGTGAAGCAGGAGGTGATACAATGGCAGTGAACAAGTTAAAAAGCAATAAATATAATGGAGGGGGCTGAGTTGGGCTCACCTCTACCAATTAGAACTGGAGCGGGCTCTGTTATACTCCTTATTGTATGAGCACAGAAAGGAACAAAAATGCATTTCTAAAAACAGCCTAAATATCCCAGATTTTAAACACAAAAAATGCAGAGCCAGTCTTAAAATGTGGATCCAGAAAGTAACCTATATATGGCTTGTTTTTGCTAAAATGTCACCTTTCCAATTGTCTGACCAGGACATCCACGGTCTCTCGGTGGTACTGGAGCTTCAAATATCCAGAATTGGTGAAATCTGGTGTATTTGGAGGGAGTGGGCACAGAGTGAGGATTGCGGCTTGCTCTGAAACAATTAACCATCTCAAAAACAAAGGGGGAAAAAAAAAAATGTATATAAAAATTGTCCCAGATGGAGGATGAGGGTGTCGCCTTTGAATCTCAAATAAAAAATACCTTGATCTTTTCCATTTTTGTGGAGTCTTTCACTTAAGGAATGCTTTGTATAGCAATAGTGAATGGCTTGTCTCTCGTTCGTTCTCCAAACAAAATATGAGGTCCCTGAGATTGACCCGAGTTATCCTTTGTCTTGTGAACTGTCTGCCGCTCTGCCCCCCAGAACTTCCTGCTGTCGTTGTACTTGTACTGGATGACTGGAGAGAGAAGACAGAGGGTAAGATAACAAATACCTATCTATATCATTCAATTACTAGCTGGCCACACTCAGCCTGATCCCATATATAACCTATGCAGGTCAATTATGTGACCTTGGATGGCTCAGTCACAGATTGCCATCACCTTTACAGGACCAAAAATAATACATCAAATTAAGAAATGGCAATGCCTGGCCAGGAAATACTGCAGAATAGTAAAAAGGTTACCAGTAACTAGAGGATCAACACACTCCAGACAAGAATACAACTTGTCCTAAATAATAAGGGTGTCCGGGTCTATTGTATATCTGCCGTGAAGAAAGGGATGGAGATAGATTCAATCATTGACTTAATATACATAAGTAACCTTTTCACTTGCATTTTAAGATTGGAGGCTGAAATACTATAAACGCAGAGCATGAAGCATTCAGGGTGAGGGAGGCTCGGCAGTAGAGTGAGGCCTGGGCTTATCTGTTTGTCAGGTAATGGCTCGCCGAGGCACACGAAACTTGCTCAAGGGGCACAGAGGCTGCAAGTGTAAATCTTAAAACATCATTAACTGGCTCCAACATCTGCCAGGGAGGCCCGGCTAGCACATTGTAAAGTCTAATCAGAGTGTGGGTAGTGGGGGCTTGGCTGGCAGAGCAGCTGGGCCCGTGCACCATGAGCAGGTGTTACTGTGCGGTGCTGGAATAGGAGGAGGCTCGGCTCATTCTGTGGCCATTCGGGTCCTGAGTAAGCTTCAGAACATCTGCCTCACCAGCCTGCTCCCAGCACCAGCCATTGTCTAATTACTCACACAACTGAAGTCCCACGTCATGCACAAATCTAAACTATTTTACTTTTAAAAATATATCTTAAAATTCACTAATATATATATTTTACAGCTACAGAGCACCACTAACCAGAAGTTATACCAGTTAAAGCCTATTCTTATTTCAATAAAATTAAATACTCCAGGGCAGGAGGAGGCTTCCTCTGCTCAGTCAATAACATTTAAAACAGTTTGTTTCACACATTTCTTGCTAATGCCAATTAAATGTAATCAAGTGTAAATGTTTAAAGCATGCTTTTGGCACACCAATAAATCTAACATAGGAATTGGCGTGTCCACAAGTAAACTCCGCTAAGATTCTAAAGTCTCACATCATTACAGTGGTCCTCTGAAATGCTAACACATGGTGTGTTTTTTATTACAAACTTATTCTTAAATTTTTATGACAATATATTGATAAATGACTTTCGGAATGATCAGACTCGGTTGGTGCTGACCACCCACTATGGAGGCCAATGGCGGGAGTGGTTGCTCTGTGTACTTGAGAATGTAGCACTACCTGTTAAAGTATAATATAATATATATAGATATATTTACACACACAATGCTTTCCATTGGCTGGAAAACAATGGTGCAAACTGTACTTTTACCAAATCAGCTTTTGAAGACACAGGACTGAAGAACAACCTCCAGTTTAGTCGGTCTCCACTCGGAGGCCATGGACTGAAGGATGGTATTTCTAATCTTTTAAAATTATTTTTCTATTGTTATTGAAACATTGTTAAATAATGTACAGTGCATAATAATAATATTTAATACTTTGACACATTGCAATCACAAAACTGACCTCTGACCCAGAACCAGGACCCGGAGAATCGACTTTCCTCTTTTTTCGAGGGCCAATAGCTGCTAATGCCGTTAGGTTGGCGTCTCTCTGTCGCATCTGTGCCAATTCCTGTTGCTGCATCTGTAACACAAGTAAAATAAATAAATAAGCAACTACTCTTTATAACCATTATAAGCCATTGCTAGCCTTTCCTAGTCATACAAGACTTACCTCCTTGGCTTTCTGTTTTAACCGCAACTGTTCAGGATCCTCCTGCCTCGACCGAGACTGTGAGAGAAGTCAAAAGGAAATGTCAGGGGCAAAAATTCTTAAACTTGGGATTTCAATAAGCCCCTTTTTTACATAATTCTTTAAATTAGTATCACATAAACATGCTTAGCCCCAAAAGTAGTTTTCAGTATTCTTTTTTTCAACTTCGATATCAAATAAACTACAGGAATCCCCCGTTTAGAGCGGTATATGCTTTCTTGCATGCAGAAGCGCTACATGAAAACCGTGCTAAATGGGGCATTTAAAAAAAAAAAATCGCCATAGTGCGCAATGCGATTTAAAGTGCCACTGCAAGATTTAGTGCTTGCCAGGGACTAAATAGAGCGCCTCCTAAAAACAGCGCTAAGCAGGGCATTAATGTAATATTATTACTAAATAATTATGAGTAACATCAAATCAGGTAGAAATATTCATTTTTCCTAAATGTCCTAACTGGTTTGCATGAACACCCCATGTAAATCTGAGGGACTACAAAAAGGAATTAACTCCACAATACTAAAACATTGGTCCATTTGTTTCTTTCTAAATAAAATTGGAACTTTAAAAATACATATAAATTGTGAGTTTTTTTTTGGTCTTATAATTACTAGAAATAACTGAGCAACCGGTCACGTTTCGCCTATGAGCTGCGACTGACCTTCGCTGCCCGCATAAGAATCTCTCGCTCCTGCTCATCTTTCCTCTGCTTCTCTATCTGGTCGAGCTGCTCGAAGAACTTCAGCTGTGTCCGGACGTCACTTGATTGCTCGTACCGGTCATCCTCCTGCATGGAAAGTGAGGGACAAGTAATTATTATTAAGTTGGCCAACATCACAAGGATCTAGAACGCAAAGTGTATTCACAGGTAATGCTAATCACAGTAAAGCACATCTTAGACAATTTGTTTATTTAGGATGCTAAAGAATCCCTGTTAAATTAAATAACTATTTCCCCCCTAAATCATTGATTAGTATAAATGGTCCACACTAACAAAGTAAATCTTTGCCTTGCTCTAACTTCAGTAATCCTTAAATTGTGAGCAAAGAAAAATAAGATTGTATGATTATCAACAAGCTAATAACAGATATTGGTAGCAATGTGGATTTACTATAAGAAAATGCAGTTTAATAACTAGTTATTCCCTGCATCATTTGAAGGAGTCAAGATTTAATTAATTAAATGTGATTTCAATTATGTACATTGCAGAAATGGGTTGGAGAATGAGAACAATCAGCGTTCTGATCTTTTTGTCACTTGTTATCATATGAGCAGAACATTTTGCTTCAATAGCAAGAGCAAATAGGTCACTGAAGTTCTGGTTTTAAACATACAGTAAAGATAAATCAAAAAAGAATGTAAATCTGTTATGTTTTTTTTTACTTAGATTTTTGAAATTGGCACTTTTCATGATACTAATGTGATAAACTCCTGTACTGGAATAGGAGTAGAGAAGTTCACACATTTTAAAACTATGGGTCAAAAGTTCAAGTACCATAAAACCATCTTTTGCACTGTAGATAAGATGTATGGGCTCTGCTTACTAGCAAATGTCATCTCTAAGCATATGGTTTACATGCGTCTTGCTTTACCTTATGAGTGAAATTTTTTTGCTGGGCCGTTTCAGATATTTTTTCTACAATATTTTGTAGCCGTTGCTGCGTGGCGTGGGAGACGTAACCAACTACATCGGGATGAATTTCTGTGATGCCGTGCTTTTTACCTGCAGGAAGACAGACATCATGTTAGGTTTGTAGACAAATACATTACAAACAAACAAAGAAGGTTGCATAGTAATATTTGGTATCCAAGGCAAGATAGGATGCGAGAGAACTAAAAATGTACTTGTGTCTTATTTATTCTTTTGAGGTGAAATAGACAAGATTGTGTGATTGATTGTATGTGAGGAATAAAAGAGAGGGCAGGGTCCAGTAGAACCCCAAGACAACTGGCCTAGGAGTGATGATAACATTGTCAACAGTGAGAGATGTATGAAGAGTGGAAAATGTAGTAGAGGGTGGGAATAGTAGGACCTCAGTGTTCACATGTTGAGTTTGGGTTGATGGGCAGTTATCAAGACAGAAGGGTAGTTCTGGAGCTAAAAGACAGGAGGGTAGTTCTGGAGCTACAAGACAGGAGGGTAGTTCTGGAGCTACAAGACAGGAGGGTAGTTCTGGAGCTACAAGACAGGAGGGTAGTTCTGGAGCTACAAGACAGGAGGGTAGTTCTGGAGCTACAAGACAGGAGGGTAGTTCTGGAGCTACAAGACAGGAGGGTAGTTCTGGAGCTACAAGACAGGAGGGTAGTTCTGGAGCTACAAGACAGGAGGGTAGTTCTGGAGCTACAAGACAGGAGGGTAGTTCTGGAGCTACAAGACAGGAGGGTAGTTCTGGAGCTACAAGACAGGAGGGTAGTTCTGGAGCTACAAGACAGGAGGGTAGTTCTGGAGCTACAAGACAGGAGGGTAGTTCTGGAGCTACAAGACAGGAGGGTAGTTCTGGAGCTACAAGACAGGAGGGTAGTTCTGGAGCTACAAGACAGGAGGTAGATTGGAGTGTCATCTACATATACTAAAATCCAAGTATCGCTGTTTGATAAGATTGAGGGCATAGTGAGAAGAGCGTAGAATAAAAATTCTAGTGAACGAAGTCTGCTGACGTGAAAGATTTCCTCCATAATCGTTCAGCAGTTGGAGAGCACCTCTAGACGTAGTGTGCCATGGTTGTAGGGGAGAGCGAGGGTGTCTGCCTGCGGTTATGGGGACAAGAGTGTCAAGGGTGGAAGCAAGAGTGACGTTGTATCGTGTGTCGGCAATGCCAGGGCAAGGGAGGGTGGTGAGAGGACTGAGAAGGGGTTTTAGCACAATGGAAAGATGTTGCGGATTCAGTAATGGCAGATTCCTGTTGGTTCTGATGGCTAGGGTGAAGAAGGATAGAGAGTGAGAGGTGTGGTGAGGGTGTAGGTTAGGAGATGATGGTCAGAAAGAGGGAGTGGGGAGACACTGTTGGAAGAAAGTGCAGTGACTGGTAAAAATTAGGTCAAGAGTGTGTCATGGTGAGTTGGGGATTCTGTCCACTATAAGAGGCCAAGGAATGAGGTAAATGCAAATAATTTTGCAGCTGTGGGGGGGTTCATGGCAAGTTTGAAATTGCAAAGAAAGAGTGAAGGTATGTTGGATTAGAGAAAGTGAGGGAGTCTGGCGTCAAAATGATCTTGAAATTTAGAGGATGGTCCAGTTGGGCAATAGATCACAGCAACTCGCAGAGACAGGAGTGAGAAGAGACAGGTAGTGTGAACTTCGAAAGAAAAGAATTGGAGGGAGGGAACCGTGCAGTGAAAATAAAGTAATACGCCGACACCTCCACCTTGCTTATTCCCGGGTCTTGGTGTGTGACCTAAGTGAAACCCAACAAATGATAGTGCCACAAGGAAAGAGGTATCTGGTGGAGTGAGCCAAGTTTCAGTGATAGCCAACAGATTGAGGGAGTTAGAAATGCACAAGTCATGAGTAATCTAGCTTATTGCAGAGAGGCCTTGCATTCCTGAGGGGCCATGAGAAGGACAACGTGGAAGTTTTGTGACAGTGACAATGGGTATCAAGTGATGGGTGTTTTGCTTGTTTGCTGCCCTTGGGGCCGAGTGTGGCTGATAGAAGGTAGAAATTAATAAGAGTTCTGGGTTAGGAGATATATCTCCAGCAGCCAGCATAAGGAGGAGTAAATGTGAGAAGAGATGGGAGTGGGACTTACAGAAGCATTTCTGCTTATGAGCTTTAGAAGATTGAGGAGATAGTGACTGGAAGAAGGAGAGGAGCTGATGGAAGCAAAGAAGAGGGGAGGAGAGTACAGAAGGTGAGATGGGTATTTTGGTGGAGACATGATGTGAACAAATAGAGGAGGAGAGTCCAAGAAACAGCTGCATGACAAAGCTCAAACACACTGAACAAGAGGTCATGCTTTAGAGTAGAAATCAAAGAATTTCTGGATGTACATATACATTTTATTCCATGTTTACACCACACTTTTCCATAACTAGTGTTCACTGGAGCACCATAGTAAGTGTCAAGCGTAGAAGCATGGTACAAGAGTTTTAAGTTACTCCCTGTTTTGTTTCTTTCACCCCTTAGCCCCATCTTAACCATTCCCTCCTTTCTAACTATCTTTCTAAAAAATAAACATGTTGGCTAACTGGAATTATGGTATGAGACACAAGTTTAAAAGTAATGCCAGGAAAATTAATGTTATGGGTTACCAAATATTTAAATGTAAGTAAGAAGCAAGATATGTGGCTCCTTATAAGAAAGGATTGGCCATATCTGTACCTAAGGAAGCCAGACACATGATAAAACCAAGGGATAAAGAGGTTGTAGAATTTTCAATCCATTATGTATAATAGATGGGCTAATGGTTTATCTATAATTGAGAATATAATACTTTTTAACAAACTTGTGTTGGCACTTCCCTCCTTTGTATATACATGTGACTGATAATCTTAGACACTGCAAAAAAGACTCACCTATTTCTAGTATCCGTCTTTGTAGTAACGAGGGGAGGAGAAAGGTCTCGTCTTTACAAGACCGCGTTAACGTGCCCACTAGATCAGAGTTTGTTGCCAATATCCTTGCACTTTCTTCTGAGAGATTGACCCCTGCCATAGATGCCACATCATTGATATCATCATCGTCCCTGAAAAGTGGGGAGAAAACAGTTTATAAAATATCTAGGAGGAAGGACGATTATAATCTTATCATTAATATACTTTAAAAATGTCCAAATTATTTTACTGGGTTTCTAGTATCATATTGCTGTTATCACAATTAAAAAATGTAAAAAAAAAAAAAAAAAAAAGTACATTCACTTTCATGCACTGAAATCTCATTTGCTCTCTCTTCTGTATCCACTCTCTGACATATAACATGTTACCTCTTTGTTCCACTTTCATTATATATGTACCTAACATCTCTTCCATCGCCAGGGCAGGAAGGGATAATATGTTATGGCCAGAAGGCAATTTGATGTTTTAGTCTTACTTTTAGCATAAGATTATATGTATTCAATTCTTTTTTTTGTTTCTATCACTTTACTTCTGACGGGTGCAACGTTTAATAAACGTTCAAATAAAATAATTTGTGCTCGGACACTTTTTTTCTGAATACAGATATCGGGAATCTGAAAAATTAACATAAAACCAAGGTTTTATTCTTTCATAAAAGGCGGAATGAACCACAAAACACATGTTAGAGCTAGAATAATCTGATTTCAATGTCTGTGGATGGCACTGCTCCATCACAGCAGAAAAAGGACAAACTATAACATGACCCAAAGTACTTTGTGGGACTATTGGGGGCCCCTGGATTAACATGGACTATCAATATTCTTTCTTCCTTTTCTCCTCTGACCAAACACTTGGACTTTGACAGCTACATCATTATTGTCTGCCATGTTGTGTGGGTAAGCCATATTGTTCACAGAGGGAGCCACAATACGGGGTTAATTAAATCTATAGTATTATCGGTTGAATTTATTAAGGTAAAGGTGGTAACCAGCCATGTTTGGTATCGCAATGTTGCATTTTCCCAGGGTGTTTAATAAAGGGTTTTACTGGGGGTCCCTGGGGGAAGACTGGCTCTAGTTACAGGGTTTCCTGGTTTGGGGAAGAATTTTGGTTCCTGTTATATACTGGGAGCTTTGATGTATACAAGCTGGGTTATTTCTGTTCCTGCTATCAGAGATATACAACTAACCACACGGTCCTAATGGGTAGATCTGAACTAGATACTTATCAAGCCCAACAGAAGTAGTAGGTCGTCACAATGAGCCATCACCAAACACGCCAAGGTGAATTAGGATGTTAGTATTTGGGTGAATACAGCTTAGGAACCATGTTCATTTTAAAAGAAGCACAGCAGAGGATGAAAATATGGTAAAGTATAAATGTCAATTATAAACTTCAATGTTTTTTTATGAAAGAAAATTATTATTTTTCCTAAAGCATGGCTAGTGCGTGCCACAAAGTACCTGGCAGAAGTTACGCCATTTACACAGACAGGATAATTCCTCATGACACAGTAAATATGGATAAACCACACTACACTTGACACATCTAAATCCACACGGACAGCAGTTTCACTTCTCACCTGAACGACCCTCCCCCTGGCTCTTTTAATTTGTTTTTCTGCGCCGCGGCCGCCTGTGTGGATATTGTGGACACTGTTTTTGCTCCCGGTAATAACGTTGGCTTCACCACTGGGACTGTAAGGAAAGTAAAACCACATACTTAGTATGGAGGAGACGGCCAACACAAACACAGCAAAGAGAAGTGAATCGGAGCCAGGCACAGAGCACAAGGAGAAAACTTACATTTATCACCAGACAGTTTTATAGAAATTGTTCTAATTCAGAGATTATGGGTATAAGGAACAAGTTATGTGGAGAGTGCATGTTCCGGTGTCTGAATACAAGGCTTGGTCTATAAAATTGATTTACTGGGATTTTTTTGCTTATCACCTATATAAACAACTTTCCAATATAGCAGGTATTTATAAAGTCCCTGTGCAACTTGAAACATGTAACACTTGGGATGTGCATCAATTACCAATAAGGCTAGTAATGCGGAGCATCAATTACAACATGATCATTATTGGATTGCAGTAAGATATACCTGACATATATAGGCGTAAAACAAACATTGTCGCCAGCCTATTCCTAAAGGAGTAATAAAATATAGTCCAAGAGCAACAGACTATTCCCCATCTTATTAATAATTATGGTATATACTGTCATTTACAACAAAAAAAAGTTTGACTCCAATAAAGAAAACCACAAGTGGTCTATTCCCAGATGTGCGTCTCCGTTAACATGCCCTAAAGCAGATCATAGATTGTACCCACCCCAAGGACAGGCCAGAACCAAAATGCTAGGCAAGTCTCCTCTGCACTAACAATGTCCCAGATATACTTTTCAGCCATAAGTGGGAGTCTGCACACTGTCCCTCGGGAAATAGGTAAAGGACTCATGAGTGCAACAAAACAGCAAATCAGATGCACATATCTGAACAAAACAACTTTATAGGGTGCACGGTGGGATGATGCCTGTACAGGATCTCATGTGTGCCATTACAGAGGCAGATCTGTTTCTACCCACCCGTAAGGACAGGTCAGACAATACACCCACCGGCCAGACGTGACTTTTAGCAGTAGCATTAGTCCAACTTATACTAAAGTATGACATTTTGATTCTTCCTGGTGAAATTTTACACCAGCGTTGCAACAGTTTGGGTTTTCATTTTGATTATTCACCGATGCGCTTACAAGAAGTAAGGTTGCCCTGGTGATTGGTCTTTTTTTTTTTTAACATTATCTTCCCCTCCTTTTTTGCATTAGTTGTGTATTTAGTCTGTATAAGAAACACAAGTTTTTAGACAGTTTAACAGGGCTTAGTGCAAATTGCTACTAAGTTTTTGTATATAATGCACAAAAAGAAGGTTTTTTGTGCTGCATAAGCTGCAAATGTACAGTTAGGTTCTATATCTATCTATATCTGTAGCTATAGCTATATATTTTAGTAAAGGTAAGAGCCAATGTGCCTATATAACCAACACAAACGTCCATGACACTTTTCTATACATAATATGGAGTAATGAGTCATTGATGCTTATCCCAGTGTCATTCAGCATGTGCCATCCCACAGATGTCCTGTACCCACTCTGCACCCACCTGTCTGTAGCTGGTTTAACTGTATCTGTTGAGGAGTGGTCAGCATGATCCTGCTTTGCGGCTGCCTCAATGCTACCATGGGCGTTTGGGTCAACGTCACCTGCGGGGGCCGTACAACTGCTCCTGCTTTATGTGCCTGCTGGATGACCTGGGAAAAGGAAAAGGGAGATCATTAGAAATGAGCCCAACACACCAGCCTAGCACTAAACCCAAATCCCTTGTAGATTACATCCATTTGTTACACCCAGCAGTACAACAACATGAAGCCACCCCATCATTGCTAGTCAGACTTGTAGGTACTTATATTTCTGGTGATAAAATGAGCGACATCAGCTCTGCATTCACATTACTACAAATAGCACCTGCGGCTGTAAGAACTGTTCCCTATACTAGAGACATACATGGCCGATTTAGGTTGTGTGTTTTGCGTCTTTCAGTCGTGTCCGACGCTCTATGACCTCATGACCAGTAACACACCATGCTGATCCACTTAGTATTGATGGCAGAGATACTGGAGTGGGTTGCTAGTTCCTTCTCTAGAGGGTTACAGCATACTTTTTAGATTACCCAAAAAAACGCTAAAATCCCCAAAGGGAGAGGGTCTCCCATCCAAGTACAAACCTACATGGCTTCAGGGTGGTGTGACCTCTCGATTCCCTGACTGGAATCAAACCCAAGTCAAAGTGATGAAAGCACCTAATCCTAACCACTGGACCCACCAGGGAACCCGGACAATACCAGCATAAAAAATAAACAGATTTGGACAGCTAAAAAAGCTTTTCACCTGCCCATTCTTCAAACTATCAAGACTTAAAGGGTCACAGAACAATGACATTAAACCTATACATTTAAGTGATAATTTAAAAACCGTTTTGAGGCATGTCCACGTAGAATTATATTACAATTATGTTTTTGTGCATTATACATTTCTTAGATATAAATGGGACCTTTCTGTGGAACTTCGACTGAATGTGCCATTTTATGAAATGAATGGCCCTCCCTGAACCACTATCTCTCGGTGTGGTGTGTGCCAACCCTTCAACCCTCCCAATCAGAAATAAAATAATCAGCAGGAACAGAGGGAGATCAATAAGGTTTCAGGCTACTAAATTGTAATCATCTCGCTACAGATCATAACCTCTTGTTCTAGTCTTCCTCTTTAAATTTCTGAAAGGAATCACACTTGAACTAAAGAAGCCCTTCTCTACAATTATTAAATATTTTTAATTGTATTAAAAATAAGTGTTTTGAGGTGAAATTGTGAATGTGTTCTATGACACCTATCCAGCTTGAGCCATTTCTGTAGAATTTATGAATGGTCTTTTGAAAAATTTACATTAATAGTTTTTTTAAAAGACAGTTTGTGTTCTGGACATATAAAAGGCACCAACATATGGATATGGGGGGAGGGCGCACATACACATGTGAACACTAGAAGAACCGTGTGAGGAATCTACCACATACCAAGGGCGTAGGCTGACCGGGCTTGGACTGTGCCGGCTGTGTGAGGCTGATGACCGGTTGTTGCAATGCATTAGTGACGGTGGACGTGGTCTTCCCAGCCGTGCGCTGCACAGAACCACTCAGCATCACTGCGGTGAGCGTCGTTGTGGCCTGCGCGGGCGGCTGCTGCTGTTGACTCTGCTGGATGAAGGCGGCCGAATCAGGAGTCAGCTGGCGCAAGGCAGGGAGGCTTCTCTGGAAATGGAAGACAGACACAAGGGTCAGGGAATTGTAAATGGTTACAACTGGTAGATTTTATCACACGAGTAAGCGGGGCTCTTGGAGATGGTGATTTTTAGATTGCCAAAACATATTTTAGGAGATATAGAACGCATTTTGGAATAACCTCAGAGTCAATGGAAAGTGCCTTTCATGTTAAATCTTGTTAACCAACACACACACGAGGAGATAAATTATTTATAAACGGTTTACTTCAATGGCTGCTACTATACCACTCACATCCCATGGTCCACAGCACTACTGAAAATGGAGGGAGAGATAAAGATATATAGTTAAGCAGGCTGGGTAACCTGGCATGTGTTGTAGGGTAGATTGCCAATAATCTCAATCCCATAGCCCCTGCATTTCCATTGTGAGAATGTTTCAGATTACCCACCTTGCCTAATAAAGGTTATCTTCGTTAAAATGTTTGTTTTATCAGCAGTGCTCAGGACAATGAGAGGTGGGGAGGGGTATAGCAGCAGCCATTAATGAGGTAAACCGTTTCTAAAATAAAAATTTACTGTCTAAAGCTTTGCTGCCGTTTGCACAAGTATAATGTATGCTAATTGCGAATTAAGAAATAGATTTAACTCCCTGGGAAGCAGGATTGAAAAAGTTAGGCTAGAACTTGATGGTCTTTTAACAATCAATACGGAAAAAGCAATTAGACGCACAGGCCACCTTTTTTTATTCAAAGGCAAATAAGCCTGATAAACTCTTAGCCAGAACCCTCCAAACTAAATACCCCCGTACTAAAATCTCTCAGATTAGTGTCAAAATACAGTAAGCCAAATTGAGATCCAGAACTAATTATATATACGATCAAAGACTTAAAACTTGGGAAATCCCCGGACCCTGATGGTTTTACCAATTTATACTATAAAAAATGTCCTGAGATTCTTGCACCCCACCTTTGTAAATTATTTAATTTCATTCTTCGGGCGAACCTGTGCCCCCGGAGCTCAACCAGGCAGACATGACTGTATTCCCAAAAGAAGGTAGAGATCCGCTTGAACCAAAAAATGATAGGCCTATATCCGACTTGAACAGAGATGTTAGGATACTGGCCAAGATTTTTGCTGGGAGAATCTCAAACTTCATTCACAAGGAACAGTCTGTCTTCATACCTCAGACAAACTGGGCATAATATCAGGAGAATTCTGAATGTTATTCATTTGACTCGAAGACTCCACTTTGCCAGCTTGCCCTCAATATTGAAAAGGCGTTCGCTAGAATGGCCTTTTCTTTTAGAAAATTTAATAAATGTGGGTTTTCTGGGCGCTTTATTAATCTATTACATACATATTATAACTCTCCCCAGGCTAACTTAAAGCTCCCTGGATCACAGAAAGCTTACACCACTATAATGCAGGGATCCAGACAGGGATGTCCCTTATACCCCCTGCTATTTGCTTTGGGCATCGAGCCACTTGCCCAAGTCTTCAGATCTAACTCGGCGTTAGAAGGCTTTAGGGTAGGGCATTACCCTCGAAAATGCTCACTATTTGCCGATGACCTTCTCTGCTCTCTTCCGAATCCAGGGCATTCTCTTAAGGCTCGGATGAATACCATTGATCAATTTAGTGCACTTTCTGATCTATGACTCAATCTAGATAAAAACAGAAGCTCTTAGTATAGGCCTCTCTTCTGAGACTGAGCCAACTACAGACATCCTATAACTTTGTATGGCCTAAATCCCACGTCAAGTACCTGGGTGTAAATATAACTGGCACAATATTAGAATTATATAAGGCAAACTACCCCTCTCTTTACAAATCGCTAACAGCAGATGTAGAATCCTGGTCGGGAGCAGAGTCGATTTCAAAATAAAGTATTTAGATTTATCTGGATGAATAAGCCACCCCTAATAGCCAAGAGAGTCATATTTTGTAAATCTCTCTGGTCCTAACTTTTATATACATTATAAGGCTGCTCAATTGGAGTTTGTGCCACTTGTTCACTCTATTAAATCATCAGCCGAACTGGATCTTCCTACAAAACACCCAAATGGCTCCGCAAACATAGGATAGACTCTTATGGCACCCAGATTCTGGCTCTTAAATACTCAAACATGATGATTAACTTGACTCTTAAAGTGTGGAGATGGGCAAAATCAGTACATTGGCTAACCCAACCTCTTTCACCTCACTCTTCTCACATTGCACTTTCTGTGACACATTCACGGGAGCATCAAGAGCATTTTGGGTCTCATTTAAGCTAGACAGGATAAACTCATGGCTTCCTGATGGTCATGTTATATCGCCGGCACAAATGCAGCATATAATATTCCCAGACATGAACTTCATACTAGACTATGGTATTGAATTGTGAAAATTGTAAAAATGTATGGTATACCCACAAACTCTTGGCCAACAACGATCTGCCAATGCTTACTTCTATCTAAAGGGATTCTAGGATCGCATTACAACATATTTAACACCCCTTCAGTGTTGCAAAAGCCTTCCTTCATGATTAAATGGGAAGTGGACCTGGGACAATCTTGGAAAACTAGCAAATGGAAAGAGACTTGCTCTAACTTTGAAAAAGGATCTATAAGTTATAGTCTCCTGGAAACATCAATTAAGATCCTCCAAAGGGCTTACTTTACTCCCCTATATAACATTTCTTCTAAAGGGAATGTTTTAGAGGATGCCAAACAGTGGGCGACTTTCTCCACTCGTGGTGGCCATGTCCTATAGTCCAGGGAGTGTGGACCAAGTCTCTACAACTACTGTCTGGGTTGCTTAAGACCACACTGACTCCAACTATTGAATCCTGCCTTTTGGACATTCACCAGGAGAATCTGGATCCACGTGGTAATAAACTATTTCAATTGATAATGCTGGCGGTTAAAAACACCATTGCCAGACTCTGGAAGGCCCACTCTATCCATTTCCAAGATGTTATTAACAAAATAACGCATATTTTCATTAATGAAAGGATGTTTCATATATTAATGGACTCCTATCCCTTAATTCTACAAATTTAGGGCCCATGGTTGCCATCGCCTGAGTGTGTCCCTGTAACGTTTTGATCTTCAACAGAGAAAAGGAGTAAGAAAACAAAGGAGCGGAGTGTCGTTCTTGGTGGGGAGACGGAGAGTGTATGATTGGACCTGGGAGAGTTTACTAAGCCTGAACCTCTGAAGCTAGGTCTTTTTTCTCTATCAATGCTCCGAAAAGGGAAAACATAAGCTGGACATGCACTAGGGAGACTGAAACGCTACTCTAAACTTTAATGATTTATTTTTTATACTTGTATATAACAGAAAAAAATTAAAATAGAAGGAGACCATTTACCATTACTTTGTAAATCACTGTTAATTTACTCCAACTTTGCCTTACTAGCAATAGAACAATTTCTTCTGCACATGTTTATGCTCTGTTAATATGCTGATGTCATTGCAAAGACTTCCCTATTTTGTTATTATCTACTACTGTTGTTGTAATACTATTTTTATGGTCCCATTTAATAAATCTATTTATTTTTTCCAATGATCTTTAAAAAAAATGTAAAACACTCTGCTTGCTACCAAGCGCTTCCATGATGGTGCCTACAACACTTCCTGTTAACTTGGAGCCTGAGCTGTCCATTTGGTTCCTCCATTCAAGAGTGGAGAGGGGGGGGGATTGGGAAGCTTTTCACCCAGCACAGGCTGACCCCTTGAAACATTGCACACTAAAATACAAATATCAAAGTTACTGTGACCTGTGATTTCTATTTCCCAGCACTGGATTAATGCCCTGCAGCAGGGATCTTACCTTCAGGAAAGGCACAAGGTAAGGTTGAGGTGAAGAATTGAGTTCTCGGTACAATCTACTGGTGAAATCCTCCGCTTCGATTTTCCCATCCTGTGAACATATAAGTGAATAATAAAACAGATGTAAGTCTATGCTGCCTTCTCTGATAATCCTCACACCAAATGTATGCGCACAATACATAAATAATCTGTACATGTGTCGGAGTGTTCCCATGGATTAAAATCTAAATTATCAGACACCACTACGCTGGCATGCTTGTCTGCACTGATCTATAGCAGTTGAGGAGTGTAGCCAGATGTGAACAATTTACATTATATGTGTTTTGTCACTAGGCCTCTGCATTGGTACAAGTGTTCCCATTCCTGCAGATAAAATTTAAGTGTATAGGACTTTTGTGGATGTAAGATTTAGAACTTCGGTCCAAGAAAGGGATAGAGTGCTCAAGTATACGCCTGCAAATATCCAATGATACAACCAGATGGTACCAAGAGACCAGCAAACTTGTAGGCATCGCTTATTCTTGATATACTCCAAGCTAAATGTGTAGGTATTGGCAAGCTGTCTTAGCCTTTTGAGAAAGGCCAAGTAATTTAGAGAAATTATACTACTTAATTGAATTAGAAAAGCATGTTTAATATAAGACACAATCCTTTCCAAATATGGTATCATTTAAAACTATAGTTTACTATATCAATTGAACATAACAAACTTGAATGTCATTAAGATTATTTTTTTTAAGGTTTACTTGTAATTTGTGATTTGAATCCACATACCAAGCATGTGCCATTATCTCTTCCCAGATTAATTATTACAACACTATGTCCTACATGTACCCAAATATAGCCCTAAGTAGTAACGGTCACTCATGACAGTGTACACAAATTACACCATATGTATTAATAATGTAAGAGAATGCAATTAAACAGACTTGTTATTACCAGTAATGTAGATCCTGCCATATCTGCAATGTCTGTGGTGTCTTTGCATCTATTTATTACCAATAGCAATCTCATACTAATTACAAGTATGCACCCATGATTGAAGGTAGGGATTTTTAGGTACCCTGGATAAGGCTGAATGTATGGAGCATCTCAGTTACTTAGTTGTTCCTTAGGGTGTGAATCATTTGCTATTAAGATGTATGAGATCACCTTAAAGTGACACAACAAATGCATGTTATTGCAGCAAACAGAAATGCACATATAGACATATAACTGCAAGTGGTTGTTAAACATGGAGTGAAAGTTTGTAGCTTGAAAGCTGGTTATTTTAAGCACAAATATTCCATCAAAGAACGTAATTCTCTATCTGTATTTATGGGCACTAATAGTCACAACATCTTAATGGTTAAGGTCTTCCTAATCTATCTAATCTACTTGTGACTTGCCCGTCAATAAAATTGTAAGGCTGGGAGTGCTGTCTGGCACACAATGTAAGGCTTTTGGTCGTCTGAGCACCTTCAGAGCAAGGCACGCAATGCTCCTCTGAGCACCCTCTGCGCTCATTGTGAGCCCAGCGCTGAACGCCTTTGGCGCTCATTGCGAGCCTTTCCGCTCATGTAATTTTGGTGGTGTGAGCACCTTTGGCTAATTAATTAATGAATAAAAAAAATGTATATACTTTACCTATTTGTAATTAATATATCCAGCAATCAATATGCTGAAGAGCTAACAATCATTTGATCTGAAGTGTAAGTGTCATGGTAATGTTATTAGTGTTGTAAAATGGTGGAGATTATGCGTTACGTGGGTGTGGAGCATTTTCCGTTGTCCCTTATAGTGTATTTTAGACCTTGTACATGCCTGTGTAAAAGTCGTATGTGCTTGGTGGTGTTATGCGTGTTTAAGGGTCGTGTAGCCTTGTTTTCGGGATTTTTTTGCCCGCCATTTTTTTTCCTCGCATAGGCGATTTTCGTATGTGGAAATTGTGGTTAAATAGTTGTGCAACCTGAGTCCCAGGCGTCGTACCTCCCCCCCCCCCCCCCGTGCTGTGAGTGTTTGTTTTGTATTTTTGGTGGCGTTTTTGTAGGTGCACAGTTCTGCCATTAACTTCGTATTTTTTTTCTACCTCTTTTTTTTTTTTTTTTTTTTGTTAAGTGGCGCTTTCCCTTTTGCAAGTGTTACGGGCCATAATTCTCTCTCGCATTGTGAATGGTGTAATTAAGATTTAGTTCCGCAGGTCGCAGGTCACTCATCTCCCTGCTTAAGTCGTATGGGGTCGTAGGGATGAATGCCTACAGCGCTCATATCCACCAGAGCAAGAGGTGCCTTCGGTACTCCTTGCCAGCAACTGCGGCGTTAGCAACAACCCGTATTGCTCACAACTATATATGTGATACCAACCAGGCATGCTCCTTTGCTTTGCCCCCCCACTCATCGTGTGTGATGTTATTAGGACAGAGGGAAGACGTATGGCTAATATACTTAACTTCCAACTTAATTAACACTTCTACTCAAAACGTTTAACAACAAATTATATTTACTTGTATCACTACACTGGATTTCTGCAATAAATGGGACATTTGCAGTGTCCAACTAAATTTAGAAAAATATTTTTTTATTATTATTATTGTTGTTTATTTATAACGCGCCAACATATTCCGTAGCGCTGTACATAAGATACGTTCAAGATAAAGATACATACAAATTAAAATATAGCAAGGCAAGGAGGGCCCTGTCTTTAAGCCTCGAATCCATAGTGCTTTCCCTAAAGCACCTTGTGGGATTGAAACTCGCAGACTTACAACCTAAAAAGGTATAGTGTGTGGTAAAGGAGGGAGAGAGAGGTGAGAGTGTGTCAGGGTGGAAGGTGATGCGCTTCTTTAAAGAGATGTGTTTTTAGAGAGGTTTTGAATGTTTTGAGGCTGTAGGATAATCTGGTGGAGCGAGGCAAGGAGTTCCAGAGAATAGGGGCAGCACGAGAAAAGTCCTGAAGGCGGGAGTGAGAGGAGGTGACAAGAGTTGTGGAAAGAAGAAGGTCCTTAGCAGAGCAAAGAGGGCGGGTGGGGGAGTATTCGGAGATGAGACCAGAAATGTACGGGGGTGCGCTATTGTTGGCTTTGTAAATTAGGGTCATGATTTTACATTTTATTCTGGAGGCTAAGGGAAGCCAGTGGAGTGATTGACAGAGATGTGATGCCGACACTGAGCGTTGTGTACGGAAGATGAGTCTAGCAGAGGCATTCATAATGGATTGAAGTGGAGATAGTCGGGTGGTGGGTAGGCCAACAAGAAGCCAGTTGCAGTAGTCTAGTCGAGAGATGACGAGAGAGTGTATAAGGATTTTAGTTGTGTCTTGTGTAAGAAAGTGGCGAATTCTGGAGATGTTTTTTAGATGGAGAAGACAAGATTTAGTTAGTGATTGTATGTGAGGGATGAAAGACAGGGCGGGGTCCAGAAGAACCCCAAGACAATGGGCTTGGGGGGGCGATGATGTCATTATTGACAGTGAGAGAGATGTGAGGAATTGACACAGTGGGAGAGGGAGGGAAGATAAGGAGTTCAGTTTTAGACATGTTGAGTTTGAGATGGTGGGTGGACAGCCAGGAGGATATACTAGAGAGGCAGTTGGAGACATGTGTTAGAAGAGAGGGGGGTAGATCTGGTGATGAGAGGTAGATTTGGGTGTCATCTGCATAGAGATGATAATGAAGCCCAAAAGACCGATCCTTGGGGTACACCAACAGACAGGGGGTACGGAGAAGAAGAGGTACTGAATGATCGATTTTTTAGGTATGATGAGAACCACGAGAGGACAGTGTCTCATATACCGAGGGAGGAGAAAATATGGAGTAGAAGTGGATGTTCAACTGTGTCAAAGGCAGCAGAGCCATGGGAAATAGAGAGAGTTGGGGCGGTAGTTAGAAGCAATGTCAGAGTCAGATGTGTGCTTTTTGAGGATGGGTGTAATTATGGCGTGTTTCAGACAAGATGGAAACCTGCCAGTAGTTAGGGAAAGGTTAAAAATGTATGTGAGAGCTGGGATTAGTGTGGTAGAGAGGGGAGTGATGAGCTGAGATGGAATAGGAGCCTGAGGACTTGTTAGGAGGAGAGTGGATGATAGTAGGCTAGCGACTTCATCCTCTGTAGCTGGGGCAAAGCATTTCAAAGTGGCTGTTGGATTGGGGGAGGGAGAAGACTGGGTGTGGTTGGATAGTTGAGATGGTAGAGTGAGTGAGCCACTGTGAGATGAGAGTTCATTGCGTATATTTTCGATTTTATGAATAAAATGGTTGGCAAAGTCTTCAGCTGTGAGAGAAGAAGGGATGGGAGGAGGTGGTGGGTGGAGGAGAGTTTTGAAAGTGGAAACAGACGCTTGGGGTTAGAGGACAGGGCTGATATTAGTGATGTAAAGTACTGTTGTTTAGCAAGGCTGAGGCCGGAAAAATAGGAGCGCAACATAAATTTGTAGTGGAGGAAATCTGCAGAGGTACGTGATTTCCTCCAGAGCCGCGGTGCGGGAGCCCTTCTGGATGTATCGTGTTTGAGTTGTGTGCCAAGGTTGTGGAAGAGAGCGAGGGCGTCTTTGTGTGGTTACGGGGGCCAGAGTGTCAAGGGTGGAAGAGAGAGTAGAGTTGTAGAGTGAGGTGTCATTCTCACGGCAGTTGAGGTTGGTGATGGGGCTGAGAAAGCGTTGGATATTAGTGGAGAGCTGAGTAGGGTCAAGTGCTAGCAGGTTTCTGTAGGTAATGATGGCAGGGGTTGGAGAAGGGTGGTGGGAGGAAGATGGGGCGAGGTTAAAGGTAAGGAAGTGATGGTCAGATAGAGGGAGTGGATGGATGAATGGGTAGGAGGTTATGCGGAGATCGGTGAAGATAAGGTCAAGAGAACGTCCAGCATGATGAGTAGAAGAATCTGTTAGTTGTGAGAGGCCAAGGGAAGAGGTGAGTGCAAGCAGTTTGGCTGCTGCTGGGGAGGTGGGAGTGTAAATGGGAATGTTAAAATCGTCACGTACCAGTGAAGGAACGTTGGAGGAGAGAAAGTGAGGGAGCCAGGCAGAAAAGTGATCAAGAAATTGAGAGGGAGCGCCTGTGGGTGATCGATAACAGCGACACATAGAGAGATAGGTAAGAGGCGGATTGTATGTACGGAGAATTGGAGGGATGGGACAGGGGGTAAGAGGTGAAAAGTACAGCGAGTGGAAAGCAAAGCATTGTTTTATGTATTAATGGCACCTTGTGCGGGCTCCCAGCATGGTATAGTTTAATGACTGGCCTGGGGTAGTGAATAGGAAAACCTGGGTCCAAGTCCGATTATCCAGCCCATCTCGGACGAATTTTCATAAACACTGGATTACAGTTGTAAAAAATAACTACTCCCACTATAGGAAATATATTTTTATATTGCATTACAGTATGTTACATGCAACTGTAGATTTCTCACACACGTGTACATGTATATTGATGTAGTGACATACAGTGCAATGCGGGCGCCAGTTATTACTTACCAGCAGGTTTTGTACTAATTCTTTCACATTAGCGGCCGTCTCTGTAGACTGTTTACCCGATGAAGCCAGCTTTATTAACGTAGATAAAAAATTCTTGCATTTCTTCACATTTTCCATGGTTTCCTATTTGAATGAGGTGAAAAGAAAAATGAGTTTGCCATAAATAATGATATCCCTAAGCCCACAAATTCACTCCAACTCATTGCAGTCTTTAAACATTTTCAGTGAATATTTTATATTTCTGGCTTTTTTTATGGAACTATATGTCAACGGATGAGGAGGGGGGTTGAGGATGAGGAGGGGGGGAGACGACACAGGAGAGGGGGGGGGGGGGGAGACGACACAGGAGGGGGGGGGGGGGGGAAGACGACACAGGAGAGGGGGGGGGGGGAAGAAGACACAGGAGAGGGGGGGGGGGGGAAGACGACACAGGAGAGGGGGGGGGGGAAGACGACACAGGGGAGGGGGGGGGGGGGGGGAGACGACACAGGAGAGGGGGGGGGGGGGGGAGACGACACAGGAGGGGGGGGGGGGAGACGACACAGGAGAGGGGGGGGGGGAGACGACACAGGAGAGGGGGGGGGGAGACGACACAGGAGAGGGGGGGGGGAGACGACACAGGAGAGGGGGGGGGGGAGACGACACAGGAGAGGGGGGGGGGGAGACGACACAGGAGAGGGGGGGGGGGAGACGACACAGGAGAGGGGGGGGGAGACGACACAGGAGAGGGGGGGGGGAGACGACACAGGAGAGGGGGGGGGGGAGACGACACAGGAGAGGGGGGGGAGGAGACGACACAGGAGAGGGGGGGGGGGGGAAGAGACGAGACAGGGGAGTGAGAGGAGGGGGAAGAGACGAGACAGGGGAGTGAGAGGAGGGGGAAGAGACGAGACAGGGGCGTGAGAGGAGGGGGAAGAGACGAGACAGGGGAGTTAGAGGAGGGGGAAGAGACGAGACAGGGGAGTGAGAGGAGGGGGAAGAGACGAGACAGGGGAGTGAGAGGAGGGGGAAGAGACGAGACAGGGGAGTGAGAGGAGGGGAAAGAGACACAGGGGAGTGAGAGGAGGGGAAAGAGACACAGGGGAGTGAGAGGAGGGGAAAGAGACACAGGGGAGTGAGAGGAGGGGAAAGAGACACAGGGGAGTGTGAGGAGGGGAAAGAGACACAGGGGAGTGTGAGGAGGGGAAAGAGACACAGGGGAGTGTGAGGAGGGGAAAGAGACACAGGGGAGTGTGAGGAGGGGAAAGAGACACAGGGGAGTGTGAGGAGGGGAAAGAGACACAGGGGAGTGTGAGGAGGGGAAAGAGACACAGGGGAGTGTGAGGAGGGGAAAGAGACACAGGGGAGTGTGAGGAGGGGAAAGAGACACAGGGGAGTGTGAGGAGGGGAAAGAGACACAGGGGAGTGTGAGGAGGGGAAAGAGACACAGGGGAGTGAGAGGAGGGGAAAGAGACACAGGGGAGTGAGAGGAGGGGAAAGAGACACAGGGGAGTGAGAGGAGGGGAAAGAGACACAGGGGAGTGAGAGGAGGGGAAAGAGACACAGGGGAGTGAGAGGAGGGGAAAGAGACACAGGGGAGTGAGAGGAGGGGGAAGAGACACAGGGGAGTGAGAGGAGGGGGAAGAGACACAGGGGAGTGAGAGGAGGGGGAAGAGACACAGGGGAGTGAGAGGGGGAACACAAGTAAGGGGCACAGAGGGCACAAGAGGGTCACAGGGGCAGCACATTTCCCACCCTCGGCTTATACTCAAGTCACTACGTTTTCCCAGTATTTTGTGGTAAAATAGGTGCCTCGGCTTATACTGCTTAAATAAACACATGGGCCAGACTATAGACCTGCTGCCTGGCATTACACGGAGGCCGTACCGTGGTGGCTGTGGTTGGAGCGGCTGCCCCTTGCACTGTTCTTTGAGCGGTTCCAGTCTGCACGGCCGATGTCCCCAAAGTAGCTGTTTGTGCAGTGCTGCCCAGCACGATCTGATTCTGTGGAGAGACAAAGTCATATAAATACTCCATACAGGGCACCATACTGCAGCAATAAAGACCGGGACCTCCTAAACATCACATGGACAAGCAGATGCAAGAATCCCTGGACTACAATCTATGGGAAGGGTGTATGTATAGAAATAAAGACCATAATCTTACAATATACAACAGTGCTCTGTATGAGATACTGCACTACCATCAAGAAACCACTGGGTGGCACAAGTGTCCACGTCTCATCAAATGCAACATCTAACCAAAACAGACGAACTTCCATAAAACTTCCATGCACCGCCTCGCACCTAGAATGTGCGTCTCTTTATTAGGCTTTACATACTGATATTAGGCTGTTAATGCTGACAAATCTACAAATATATTAAGCATGTCTCTTTAAAAGTTCCACTTAAACTTTATTTTATATTAAAGACCAATCTTTAAGGAGGAGCCAAAAAGTTTAATTATCTAAAAAGTGTGAAACCGGTCTGGAAGTTCCATTTTTCTCACCAATGCTTAGAATTCTGAGCTGTGCAATCTCATTGGCTCAAAAGTGACCAGCCTATCAAGTTACATCTGACGGATACATCCATGTTGTGTGTTATTTATCAGCTCACATCACCTAACAAAGGGGGCTTCATACAATAAAAGGCACGGGCTGGAGCCTTAAACATACATTTGCACTTTTATAAGCCAACACTTCATAAAAGAGTTACATTTTCATTATATGACACTTCCCCTTTAACTCTGTAATTGTAAACGTAATCTTTGCCTTTGCAATGGTGTTATACGAAAGACTCCTGGAAAATCCAATCCCAGTTCCAAGCTAATTTGGGTGCAACTCAACGACTAGATATAGATATAGGAGATCATGTCAAACATGGCTTGTGATTGGCTGCTGTGTGACCAGTTATATCACAATGGAGCACCTAGCTAGCCAGCACTGGGGCAGGATGCAGACACTCACCTGTACCACTGGAGGGCGCTGTAGTGTGGTTGTGGCCTGCACCGTTGTTGGCGTCTGAGATACCTGCTTGATGATGGTAGTTGGTGTCACCTGCCTGGCCAAGAGAGGTGCTCCTGGAGACTGAGGTAATAAAAGGGAAATGTGTTACACAAGCTCACTGCAGCTTAAAAAGGGCAACAGGAAAAAAGAAACAAAAACATAAAAAATAAATATATAATAAAGATATAATAGTAATAAATTGCAAAGAGATGCTAATGACATGAATTTAAGGGCCATTAATGTCCCATATTTAAAAAATAGACTTGAAATGGGCAAAATACTTTTTGCTTTTAATGTGTAGATGGAGTTATTCTACACTGGTGTCCGTCACAACGTTTTTGGTTTTGTTTGTTGGAGACCTTTTTTCCTGTTATAAAGGTTTTCCTGTAACATTTATATAAAAATGTATTACCTTGGTGACTTACAATTGGCATATATAATTCACTTTTAAATCAGCCTCTAGATTAACAGATTCTCACATTTTGCAAAATGCATCTTTATTCCTGTTCCCTCTCATACAAGTTGCCATGTTTCACAGCGATGACCAAACACCACACCTAAAAAAAAAAGGTGAGAATCTGTTCCTCTTGAGGTTTCTTGTGAAGTGCAAGTTTCTTCCACCTTACCTGCACTGCAGAAATCTGCACAGAGGGGGCGCTGGTTGGGGTGGCCGGCCTGGTTGCCATTGCATTTTGAGATTGTGACTGGGCTTGCTGTGCTTGGACCTGGGCCTGCATCTGGGCCAGAGTCTGCTGGGGGATCATCAACAGCTGACCGTTCTCGCTCCGCACAAGGACCATACCTGATGGAGACAGCGGGGAAGACCAATCAGACAGGGGTTGAAGGGATTATGTATACATATGGAGCCAGAAGCAAAAGGTTATGGGTGGTCAGACTTCTGGGATTATATATATATTAGATATACATAAATACATGTACTTCTTTAGCCTGCTACTTTCTGCAACAATAAACTCATCATATAAAACAAGTGAACATAATTTAGAGAATAAAATAGGCCCTCTGCCTGGGACCAATCAGCACACAGACCTGCGACTGCGCCACTCCCTTTGATATACAGTAAACATGGCGGCTAGCAGAGGGCAGCCACACTCAAACTGTAGGGTACAAACTTCACTATGGAAGAGAACCCAAATAACTATTAGAGCAGGGGCTGCAAAATTTGTATCTAGACTTATGAGCCAGCCACATTATTCTGAGGAGCCAGCAAGGGCAGTATATACACATACTAAGATACCGGCCTCCACTGCTCCTGTGCGTAGTAGATGTCCCAAGGAAAACAGCAAGACAAACTACTGACTACAGTCATGCCTTACGGTGTAACATCAGCAGAATTGTGATAAGACAGCAGCTACACTGATACATGGTCACCGGGATTCCCTCTTACACCACTTGGCTGGAGCCACCAGCAGACTCAAATGTCCTTCAGGTCCAGGAGAATACAAGCCCTTAGTAGGACCGATGCGACGCTTGAAAAATGATCCTTACAGATCAAGGAGAACAACCAAAAACATGTCACCTTAAAGGTTTTTGATTGACTATACAGAAAGTGTGTGTGCTATTCAAACACAAGACATATATCCCCACCGATATGGGAATGCAACATGGCAAACTACCAAGGAGTCGCAAAAAAAATTAAAAAATGCTTTACGGTTTAGATTAATAGTTAATTCTTTAACCCTTTTGGACAAACAAAATCACTGTGGGAGAATTGCAACCACAGATTACCGGGGAATGGGTAGATGGCAAGGGAAGTATAAGTGGAAGAGCGTAATATACTACATGCCAAGGTAAAGATATATTGTGTACGTCTGAATATTTATAGGCAATACAAGGCATTATTGCAGACAAGCTTACACGTGCTGGCTAGTTCTGCAGTAGCAAACATAAACATATAGTTGTGGATCTGCAGGACTGTTCGGAAAGCTTGCAATGTTGGTAACACACTTGCGAGCCTCACAAAGCGAGGCGTTAACGCGGGAATTAAGCTATGAGCGCCAAATCCAAGACAGTAACACTTAAGCGCAAGGCCTATAAACTACACAGGGCGAGAGGCTTGAAATGAGCGCCAAAGGCGCTCATCGTCGGGCTCGCAATGAGCGATGAAGGTGATCATTGCAATGCAGGAAAGTTGCGGCTCGCAAAAAGGGCCAAAAGGTGCGCAAAGGGGCCCATAGTCTCGCATTGTGTGGCAAACAGCATTGCCAGGCTTACAATTTTATTCTCGTCATTTTTGACGGGCAAGTTCCTAGTTAAGTCATATTTTCCCATATAAACTTAGCAACACAGTAAAGGTCCTGGTTATTCTATAAATGAACAGCAAAACTATTTTTTTTTTTTTTTTTGTAATGACAATCAATTGTAATAATAATTAGTGGAAGTATTAGATAATCACTTAAAATGTTTAATACTAATCAAAAGTAATTATATTTTTATATATATGTGTGTGTACTTACCCTTTCTACAATAACTAATACTTGGACTAATACACAGTGTCATTTTATAGCTCTTCCAAGCCTTGCGGTGTTGCCACAGAACATGTGCCTACGTGTGTACAGGTCCTGTTACACCATAGCTGGTACCACTTTGCCACCTACTGAATAATCTGTACCAGGCAAACCAGTGCCATGTATAGGATAAAAAGATTATATTTATACTAGCAACTTGCCCGGCAAAAAATGACGGTTAATAAAATTTGAAGCCATGGGAATGCCGTTTGAGACATAATTGAAACAGTTTTATACAGTGAGGACCTTCGGCGCTCATCGCATGCCTCGCAATGAGCGCCTTGGCGCTCATTGCGAGCCTCTCATGTCGTATACTTTTCGTCCTCTGAGAGAAATATATTTCTATGTATATGTAGTTAATAATTAATGATTTATTCAATTAATTAAGTAATAATTAATTATTTCTGCAATAAATAAATATACTTTATTTATAATGGATATATGCAGCCAGCAATAGGCTGAAGAGCTAACAATCTGTTTGCATTTTGCGTCTGCATAGAATATACATTGTAAGTGTTGGTGCGCTGCTTATAAATTGTAATGAATGTTCCAACTGTGCATACTAAACAGGCTGCGTGCGTGAGGTAAAGCCGCATTGTATAGTCGTAATGTTATTTATGTGGTACGCGTCTCGTGAGCATTTTCCAGCTTTTGTAGGTCGTAGTGTGATGTGTAAAGTGCTAAGCATTTTTCGCCGCCCAGCATCGTGTAGCCTCGGTTTCATTTTTTCGCCGGCCATTTATTTTTGTGTGGCGAAAATAGTCTAAATCAAGTTAAATTCGCGTTCCAGCTCACTCAGACGTCCTGGCTGTTGCCCCATGCTGTCTGTAATGTTTTTGTAATTTTTTTAGGTGTGGTTAGTGTGTTTTTCGGGTTTTTGGTTTGGCCGCTAATCTCGTATGTGCTCCGAGTTTAACGGCTTGCCTGCGGCGCTCATCGCTAAGTCAACGCACCACGCAAATAGCGTGACGACGTCTCGTAGTTAGCACAATTATAATATATGATATCTATATATATCCTCTGTACTTTGGGTGCAAGTGCATATATAGACTGGGAAAGGCCTATAGTTACATAGTAAATAGGACTGATGCTTCGGATGGTCCCTGGAGAGATCCATGATACTTTGCGGAGTGTAAGTGTCATTTACATTTCTGAGAGACACCGCCGGTTACTGGACATGTGCATGAAGGATGTAGGTGTAAGTTCCAGTGAGATCTCAATAACAAATCCTCCTCATCTCTCCCTTTTCATTCCCTCCACTGATAGATTAAAAATAAATACCCCCCCCCCCCCCATCAAGTGAAACCATTTTATTTTTGCCGTCATTCGTGTCCAACTCTCCATGCTGATCCACTTGGAACTCACTCAAACCTTCAGACAGTCCCTGCAAAGGTCTGCCCCCAGCAGCTAATGCATACAATGTTCCTACTGCTACTGGATTACCAAGAGTATTAAATAAAATGCTGCAGAGACCGTCTTTTACTGGCTAGGGCATCTCTTACTTACCAACAGAAACATTGTATGCATGACCTGTAGGGGCAGACCTTTGCAGCTACTGTTTGGAAGGACCACGCAAGTGAAAATTGAGCTTTATAAAATGATGTTTAGATCAGCAAACACACACTTAGGTAGTTTATTTTAATATTAAAATCAGGGAAACACCCATATACCTATTTAATACAACAATCCAGGAAACGTAAATATCCTTTTTCTTGAACTACAGTAACAATGTGATCTTCCTGCTATTAACCTGCTCAGCTGTAAGTGGCCAATGGAAATAAATGGCGGGACACAGCAGATGCATGTACCCAAGGATAGTCACACCACAAATCAAGTGGATGTTTTGGGGCCACATAAGTTAATAACCATTGTTTGTGCTGTCCCAGAATACTAATTAACTACTTCAATGTGCTAATTAATGATATATTTTTGCAAACCCTAATGAACAATCATAGCCTACCCTCGTCGTGGTTATACAGTTGTGTCCCCTTCCCCACAATGCCACATCGTTAGCCCCTGTATAGCACTACGGAATAGGTGCGTAAGATAAGTACAATGAAGAGAACACCTTGGGATAGAATGGAGGCCCCGTCTGAGCAGAATACAGATACGGCAGGGACTTAAGGTATCAGTAGGAAGACACCATGAATGTGCACAATATTTATCCAGTCTGCAGGGTTGATGTGAGGACACTCGCTGTCTGCTGTAACATCATGCTCTGATTAGGCGCTCGCCCGCAGTGTTTACTACGGATTCAGCCCTGGTTACCAGAGGATGCTCTCAGCGTTCATACCGGACCATCCCACCAGTACAACCATAGCAGGACCAGGAGGGATAAGCAGAGCCTAACACTACCCATACCACTATTGTTAGTTATACAAGAGACTGAGGACTTTGTCTGGGGTTACAATACATCCAAACTCATTGAAAAACTACTGTTACACTGTTTAAAATGAGCTCCAGCCGGCCCCCACATCCCATACAGATGTAATGTGGGACAGGAACTAAAAGGTCCATCCAGTCCATTCATGCTTAAACCAAGAATGGCCAAGCACACAAATTCTTTAAAAAGGGATATGAAAGTTTCTGTTTTTTATATTAAAATAAGCCAAGCGTGTATGGAAGCTTCCAGCGAGTAGCAGGTGCATAAAAGATCCTATTTTAGTGAAATGATTACATAAGCCAACAGTCCCTGCAAGAGTCTGCCCCCAGCAGTTCATACACACAATCTTCTATTGGTACTACCCAATCACATCTTTACCGCAATCTGATTGGCTAGTATTAGACACTGTGTGCATGGGTTACAGGGGCAGACCTTTGTTGGGACTATACCATAGCATTTCCCCTGGAAAGTGCTTCTATTTATTTACTACCCTTCCTATACAAAAGTGAGAAAGTACTCTCTCTTATCTTCCATCTCCAACCTCCAGATCATGACCTCTTGTTCTTGCATTCCTCTTACTGTTAGACGCCTTCCTCCTGAACTGTAACAATCCTAAGACCTATTTAAAGGCGTATGTCAGTCATCAAAGCTTACAGGGTCAATGTATTGGTCCAGCTTTTAGGACTTTGGTAGTAAAGAAAATTTCAAATTACAACAACCAACCACCAAAAATCCCCTTTTCTATTCAAACTTACTTTAAATATTGCCGTTCCCCAGAAGCCCTTATGGGTTTCAAAAAGTGCAGCTCATTTCCTGTGCAATAAACAGGCAGCAGCAATGGGCAAATACCTGCCCTGTATGAGAAATGGAACCAACGCCAGTCCAAAGAAGGGGGCAAACCAGCAGGCTTCAGTCTAAGGTTTCCCACAAAAGATCGACTTACTGAGCATGTTGCACTTTGTGGGTATACCCTGCGGTACAATGATGAGACACATGGAAGGTCCTTGTGTATCCATTTACTTATGTACTTTTTTTATTTTTTTATTATTAAAGTAGTGAAATTAAGTTTTGTGTTTATGGCCTAAAATCAAACAAATTTCCATAGTATGGGTCTGCCCTCTGCAGCGTATGCAGACACAGACTCTCACAACAAGTACAGTAATCAATGACCATCTCTCATTAACATTCTGCAACATGCTGCGGAGACCTGGCCCCTGATAGGTTAGGACACTACTCATCCAGCCCTACAGAGTCTGTGTCTGCATACACTGCAGAGAGCAGACCCATACAGGGACTATTTGCTTGATTTCAGGCTGTAAAGACAGAGCTTATTAAAAGTAAATCGGCACACAAGGATATTATATACCTCGTAATGTTGTGGTGGGAGGAGTGAGGATGGCTTTACGCATACATGATATAGTATACATATATAGGGGTACACAGACACATACACGCGCTCAGATTTCCCGTGCACCAAACTCCAATATCACCATGGCAACCCAAGTTATCCGTCTGCCTCCCTGTCTGCTAACCTGTGCTCATTCTGTCACCCAGAAAGGATGCTGTGCGTGACGGCAGCCATATATAGAGGAGCGCTGCAGAGCATGCCCATGTGCACATGTATAATGATGCCGAGTATTGCTGGTCCTGCGCAGCGACACCGGATATAAAACAAACAGAACTATTTGGGCTCATATTTTAACCCACACCCATTTGCAGAATAACGTAACCCCCTATGTAGGAGAGGAACCAAACTGAACCAGATGTCGCTATAAAAATGGCCCATGTAGTAATAACACGCTCACGTAATAGTTTTGGAAGTAAAATAAGCGCTTTGTATAGCAAATTCTCTAGTGCTTTTACACTGGGTTTGAGGATCATGTGAAGCCCCTACCTGTGGGAGTGGCCATAGGTCACAGCTGTGAAACATGGCGCCCTACAGGAGAGAGAACTAGAACATATGCTAGGTTGCAGAATTCAAAAAAGTTACATTTCTGTGGGGCATACATTGTACATAACATAGAGGATACTTTTATTTTGTTGTTAAAACATTTATCTATAAAACATTTGCCTAAGGTGTCCCGTAAAAAGGCACGTGGAAATCAATACGGCTGTACATCAGACAGAGCGCCGAAAACCCAACTACAAAATGTGTAAGATTGACGCATCTCTACATTTTATGCAAGAAGAGACTTACAGTTTCTGAAAGGACCAAAAATCACAAGACACTCAAATGACAATACAACCAGTTTCCTACAAACATGTCCGTTTATTCCTAACTACAAATGGATAAACATGGACGTATTGTTACAAAGAAGACTTACAAAGCATGCCCTATATAAGTCACGTGGGTTTAAACCAAACAACTTTTAAATGTTCAATTTCCTAAAATAAATTTTTGCCGTATCATTAACATTTGACACCAATCCATATATTAGGGAAGGAAAACTTTCCATCAAAACTGGCTGATGTGCTGCATAGTAAGGAGCATAAACATGCATTAGTAGAATAAAAGGCAGTATATGTATGGAATATATGTAGGACCAGATGCTTCCAGGTTTATTGGGTCCTGAGTGGTTAGGTTTCACACAAAAACAGTGTAATCCAATACAAAGAGTCACAAGACTCAAAAAAGTAATATAGTATGATATATATTTATATTTGATATCAAGAAAAATATTAGGCATGACAAATGCCAAAAAGGACGAGTACCAAACTCTTATAAGGAGTAATGTAAACTGGTTTTCACATCCGCATCAAGGGAGCATTGAGAGCTAAAGGGTTTTAAGGCGCATCGAACAGTGAAAATCAATATATATATTTTTTTTTCATACATACACAGACACATTTTAAATAGTTGTTGTACTGCACTTTCATCTAGTACCACTTTAAACAAGGCTCCTTTTAAGAATATGCTAGATACACACACACACACACACACACACACATATATATATATTATATATAAACAGTACTGTATGTGGTTAAGTGACCTGGTTTGTGAAAAATCCATCCGTTGCTATGCCTAAAACTGTGAAATACAGTAAGCATATGCTTAAAAGGAGCCATGTTTAAAATGGTTTGGATTGACAGAGTGATGGTGCATTATGTGGCCTCATTTGCATGTCCCGCCCAGTTTTCCCAGACTGCAGTGCATATACTGTATTTCTGAGAAATTTGAGCAGGAAATAAGTTAACAAAAATAGAATCACTAATGTACTATTCCTTATTTGTACACACACACACATCACATATATATATCACATATATAGTTGTGAGCATGCGAGTTGTTGCTAACTGCGGGCTGGTGAAGCGAGGGCCGCAGTTGCTAGCAAGGAGTGCCGAAGCTACAGCAGTCTAAAGACACAAAACACCACCAAACACCTACGTATTTGCCGAAAAACACCTACGAGATTAAAAAACCAAGGACGCAACCCGCACGACCTCAAAAACATTACAAACACAATAAAAACAAACACATAAAAAGCTTGTCCACAGCAATGGGGGGGGGCACCGAGGGCCTCTACAAGTGAAGTTACACCTCCAACAAATCACCTAAGCGACAGAAAAAACGGCCGCCGAACAAAACCAAAATGAGGCTAAAGGTCCCTAAACACGCAAAACACTACCAAACAGCTACGGAAATTCTGAAAAAGTCGCACAACGTAGAAAACGAAGGACACCATTGGCTCACTTACAATTTCATTGCCGTCGTTTTTTGACAGGCAATTTCGCTAGTATGTATGTATGTATATATATATATATATATATAAAAATGTGTTGGAGAAAGTGATTAACATGAAATACAACTAGTTTGAATTACCTTGTAAGACAATGGCAGATACAGGTTTGTTTTACAACTCCTAAAATATATCACAAAAACTAAAAAAAAGTTGACAAAACTGCACAAATAAAAATACTGGGTATAATGTAAGTAAACAGGGTGGCCAATCAGAGATGAGAGCTTATCCCCATCTACATGTAAGCCAATTATGGATGAGGTGCCTGGAGGTACAAGGGGGGCAGACACCAAGAGGAGGCACGTGTGGAGGCAATGTCATACCATTATCCTCTTAATGTTATCCAGTGTCAAGTCCAGTGGATTTAAATTTAATATTTAGCATAAAAATAAAAATGTTAGAGCTTTAATATTATATTACTTATGTCTTTTTTTGAGTGGGGCCCGAAATATAACTCACATTAAATGATTTTTTAATAACTTCCTTCAGGAATGGAGCTCCGTTATAAGCTGAAGGAAACCGGAATATGGCACAAAGTAATAAAGCGCTGCACCCGGATGATGGCCGGGGGCAATTATACAAATGTAAACAAGGAGGAAGATACTGCAAAGAGAACCTGGCACTACATAACCGGTAGTAATAAGTGATAAATATTACAGATACTGACACATTGTTGGGTGGTACATAAGGAGGCAAGGCGGCGCACTAGTATTTATATATGGCTAACAAACTTATATCAAATTAGATTTAATATAAAAGGCAGCCAAATTATCAAAAACTGGAGTCAACCATAAATTCGTAGACGCATTGGCTCCAAGCATTTGCCAAGCCTAGAACGAAGAGCTTACAATTTATTTTCACGCCAGGCACATTGTGCCTATCCATACAATTTTCTCTGTAAAATATGCTGGAGTGGGTTGCCACTTCCTTCTCCAGCAGACGCAATTTGTCTGACCTCTCCACTATGACTTAACTACCATATTCCAATCATGCAGATAGAAACATCCAGGGATTTAATAGCTTTTGGTCATTGGGATGTAGAATGGATGTAACTGGAGCTACAAATACATTGAAATAAAAAAAGATTCTCACTTGCCCGGCCCCCAGGTTTCCGCATGTTGACCACTGGTGTACACATACAGAACGGTTTGTGTGTGGAGGGTATAAGTCTATGGATTTACAGTATAAATTGGTACCACTGGGAAACCACTTAAACCTCCAAAAATGAATTTCTATATAAAGAGCTCTCGAGAGCACTAAGATTTGCTCCTAGAGTGTGACAGCTGATAAGAACATCATGTTCCTGCAACCTGTCCTTCCCATACCTGCAGGACAATCTCACAAGATGTCATTATGGCCTGGCGTAACCTCCAGGTTATCCATAAAATAACATAAACATGATAAAAGAAACCACAACCTGATAAAATGCCCGCTTTATTCTAGCATCAATGCAACTACTAACTTACATCAACCCAACACAGAACTACTCCAACGAGCCGAGTCGTACAATTTTACCTCTGTATAGAATATTTTGGTTACTATAAACCAGTGATGGGCCACTAACTTACATTCCAGGATCTCTGGTTGTCTCAGATGTAGAGCTTGTGGGTTACTCAAGCTCATTGGACCTGGATTGATCCACCTGTGCTCATGCAGAAGTCTTGGACTGCACATGGTACCTGTATGACAGATTTGCCCACCACTGTTTTGAAGACATCTTTATACATACAAATTGTCCCAGGCAACTTAAAATTGACTGCAGCCATGAAAATAACCAGTGCTTCTGGTGAGAAGAACTATGGCAAGTCTGGACAAGCTAAGATATTACACTAGCAACAAAGATCTGCATAGAACTATGGTATTCCCAGTATAACATACGGGTGTAAGGCCTGGACCACAAACAAGACGGAGCTCAGTAGAATGGATGCATTTGAATTGTGGCGTTTGTGAGAACTACTTTGAGTCTCTTTGACCGCAAGAAGATCCAATCAAACAATACTACAGGAAATGAAGCCAAACTGTTCACTGGAAGGTTTGATCATGTGGCTGAAGCTCAAATATTTTGTCCATGCCATGAGAAGACCAGATGCCCTAGAGAAGACTAATGCTGAGAAAGATTTAAGGCACAAGAAGAAGGTGGTGGCAGGTGGAGATAGATAGCGGAGGTCACTGAAGCAATGAACATGAGCTTGAGGGACAGTGTCGGACAGATGTGCTGCAGTCCATAAGGTCACAAAAAAATCAGACACAACTGAACTAAACAACTACCACCTAAAATGAAACAAAAATGTCAACCATGGACCTGATAAGTCAAACACATAATGAAAACAACTTGTCCCATACCTGTTTGTGTGGAATCAGCTTTCACATTGTATCAATAGACTAGATGTGCCTTCTATGTATTCAAATCTATTGCTATCTAAAATGATTGGCTTAAAAGGGACAGCAGAGGTTCTAATTATGGTTGGTAGTAGAGTACCAATAAGAATATGAATATTGGCAATTGGAAGTGGAAATATGCCCTTTAGTAAGATTTTACTACATTTTGGCCGTCGCTCAACTCAAGAAAAGAAAAATAACTGCCAGATGAATTAAACAGGATAAATAAATATGACTGGGCAGAATTTGAAGTTGCTTGAAAGCAAAATTTGAAAAGCATAATACAGCGTACCTTAATACTGTATAATTCACACAAAAAGCACAAGCCTGATGAGAATAGCAATGCCAGAAATATTATTTTTCGTACAGCAGATGGTAAAGGTGAAATACTCCCTAAAATAGTTTTCCTGTATCGCCATACTGCAGGTAACACTAAAAAAGATCATGAAATATAAAAATGATCAATATATAGCAGGGGTGGGCAAGATGCATGCCTGGATTTAAGGATGTCCCTGCTGTACACAGGTGAAAGGAAACATTCAAATCCAGGCCTGGGTGCAGCCCTCCAGGAACGAACTTGCCCACCCCTGATATAAAGCCTCAGCATCCACCCAACTCAGAGGGTGCCCAACACATCCACCACCACTTTGCACTGGCTACTGACAAATATCAAGGCAGTAGAAGTCTCACTCATAAGACCTGTCCAGTTTCCTCAAAGAAGTGATCTCACTGACCAAAATTAAATGTAATACAGTTTTGTACACACCTACACCTGGCTCCTAACCGTTTACTTATTCACATATTCTTATTTACCAGCCATGGCCCATTGACTCACAGGATTTATCAAGACTTATTTTAAAGGGACGTAGGTTGTTCTTCTTCAAATGATGCTCTCAGAGCAGATTAACCAAATTCAAATGCTTGTGCCCATCAGCCAGTGAGAAGTAATACAGCTGTATGAACATACCTGTCCTCCAAGAAGATCTAGATATCCTGCATTTCCTTTCAAGGAAATCTTAAACACGTTTTAGATATTTTAGCATGCAGAAAACAACTGTTGGAATATTTTCTTTGAAATGAATGTTTAATGCCCCTTTATGGGATAGGATAGATATAATGATCAGCAGGAAGGTGTGCTCTGCAATGTAACAACCTCTTATATTATCTGTAGTCGCAAAAAGAGACGCAGCCCCGTAGAAATGGTAGTGGGGGATTAAATTTAAAAGGCACTAACCAACCCAAAAAGGGGACATGGTCAAGAACCAAAGAAAACAAAACAAAATTGGATGGATAGATAGATAGATAGATAGATAGATAGATAGATAGATAGATACACACTAGACAAGTTGGGCAGTTTGCCTTCAAGGGTCATCATCGTATCAGGATACCCCATCCCTCGCACATGGGCTTGCCATCTACCATCCATTTGCTTAAGAAAAAAAAAAATTAGATTAAAGCTTCACACACACCCTAATAATAATAAATGATAACATTTGGACAACCACTATAAAAAAAAAAAGTCTGTGTTCTTTTTAACACAGCAAAGGTTCTACATATGGTACCATTTAACATTTCAGTAGACTCACAGCTATCCAGAACTCAGTAAAAATAAAAAAAAAATAAAAAATGTATAGGACTCAATAAATGCCAGGAGCCAGGTTGTGATGCCATAAAATGCTTAGACACCTAGATGTCACCCACTGGACACCTGGAAGCAGACAGGCATGAGCGTCTTAGATGATTATTAAGTATAAAACATTTTTCCCCTAGATTCTGGTATTAGTAAAGTCCTGCCTTTAAGTACATGGTTTAAGGTTAAAAAATGTTATGGAAAAATGTCTTCCGGTTTATGTTCCGAGTAGCTGGGAGGATGTGCACAGAACATCTTATTGTTTAATCTTAAGGTGAGCCTACCTCTTTATGTTTCTGTGCAAGTTCAAAGAATTGCTGTTATTCAGGGACAAGCGTGTCTGGCATGTACAGTAACAGTGCGGAGGAATTGGAGGGAAACCACCGGGGGAGGAGAGACGAGCACACAACTATAGCAGTGATCCTCTGTCAGGTCCCCCTGGGAGACCCATCTAGAGTCAATGTCACGGGAAAGGTGACTTTAATGCAATTATTGGCAAGTTTAACAGACTTCTACAACTTGCACTGCAGGGGGACAAGTCATGATATAGGTATTATTATTATTCTGTAGAAACAGGAGCCCAAACACATTTTATTTGGCAGTTCTATTAAAAAAAAAAAAAAAAAAATTTGAATATATATATATATATATATATATATATATATATATATATATATATATATATATATATATATATATATATATATATATATATATATACACACACACATACACAAATAAAAAAAATCCCATCAAGACCTCTCTTTACATCAGGGCTTCAACAATCCCACAAGCCATGCTGGCTCCTAACTTTTCATTACACACATATAACCCATTTTCTGGCCCCTAAAAATTGCTTGACTTCTTAATACTCTAATAAATGTATCAGCCCCCCTGCTATATAGTGTATTAAGAAGGGAGAGCTGGACAGAGATATACGCTATTAATTACATGTTTTAGGAGACAGAAACTTATACATCAGGGGTGGAAATAAATATATGTAGGAGCCAGTTAGATGTTTAGGAGCCAGTGAATGTGTATGCATATAGATATGTGCAGAATAAAAAGTCACAAGAAAAGGCTTGGGTTCATCAGATGAAATTATACCTGCTTACGTACATTTAAAACTATGTTATATTCTAGGAGCCAGAGCTTCTAATATTGCACTGGCATTAAGATGATGATAATAATAATTTCACATAATGCATCCCCTGGCTCTTAAGTCCCCCCCTGAGATATAAGATAGATAGGGGGCAGTAGTACACTTTCTCCTAAAACAGCATAGGCTTCTTACTGACAGGCTCCCAAGTATAATATGAATTTGTCAACCCCCACTTTTGCCCGCACTGAAACACCTTTTTACCCAGCGTTGGTGTTGCCAAAATCCTTATTTCACAGAATTTACAAAATTAAAATGATCACATGCAAATATGTATGAAAATATCAGCACCCACACACCCTCAGCACACTACAGATATCACATCACTACGGCCGCTTTGCATCTTGGGTACAAACTATGTATACAAACACGGGGCCTCATTCAATTGCGATTTGGCCAATTGAATAGGGCTCTAAATAAGCACATAGCATATATTTTTAAAGAAGTTTTTAGTTAGTGAAAATCTTGCTTTTGGATAGATGCTCACTAACTAAAAACTTCTTTAAAAAAATATGTTATGTGCTTATTTAGAGCCCTATTCAATTGGACAAATCGCAATTGAATGAGGCCCACGGTGTTTAGTTTTGCTAGGATTTCACACTACACAGAAGATATTTGTTAATAAAACATACAGCAACTTGAAATAGATAAATCAGCTGTGTGTGAGAGATTGTATCACCTACCAAGACACTGATCAGTAAACATTCTCTTAGTAATCATATTTAAGAATGAAAGCTTGACTTTGTATCTGCTTTTTAGAAATATTGACAACGATAATATTTTTTGTTAAACTACAATGACTCATATTTGAACATTTTAAAAACGTCTATTAAAAAAAAGAACAGTATTGCAAAAACAAACATTGTAATCGAGGGGTTAATAATCTCTCCCAGCCTCTAGGAACAGAATATAATTTCCCATATGCACGTGACAGATCGGGTCATGCTGGGTAATCTACCAATCAACAATCAATTCCCAAAAGTGCTCTTGAAATGGATTTTTGTGAATGTATTACCCAACGATGGGGCTGTCAGGTACCTGTCTCTCTCTAAGCAGGAATGAATACACAGTGATGATTGGTCCCAGACACAGAGCACCACATGCAGCTGGTCCAAAACACAACAAGCAGAGAAAGCTCTTGCCCAATAGGTTACTCTAATGAACATGACCCAGAGATAAGACATTCACTTACCTGGAGGCAGCTGAAAGTTCTGAATGTTTGGAGGGTTCTGAGGAGGCTGGGGCACACGAGGAGCCAGCATAGGAGGGTTTATGGTTGCCCTGATGCCACCAGCTGGTGCTGTAGGAGTCCTTGGCATGCTGGTAGGCACAGTGCTGACTGTAGCTTTGCCCATTCCCACAGAAGGGCCAGGAGCAGCACCTGTCCCTGGATGCCCTACTTGCATAGTCTGACCAATTACCATATTGCCAGGATTGGGTTGGTTCTGCTGTGGGGTCTGGATAATAGTTTTTGTGGACTCCGACTTGATCACCTGGCTGGAGCCCGTGTTTGGCTGACTGTTCATTTGCAGAGATACCCCGGCAGCGGTTGGCAGAGGGGAATTGATCACAGTATTGCTCCCGTTCTGGGTGGCTGGTGCCCCCTGATGTACCAGAGGTCTTACCAGCGCTACAGTTGTGGGTGGCCCTGCCATACCCGTAGGTGGACCACCTGCACCCGCAGTGGCTGTAGATGAGGAGGAAATGACAGAGGCAGACACATTGGTAGTTCCAAGAAAAGAAGCCTGTATCACTGTATTGGCGCTAGAAGTCATGCCACCCTTGGTGACTGAAGCAGGACCATTGTTCACAAGTGTGACAGTTGGCGTGCCAGGATTACTATTGCCCTGAAAAGGGGCTCCATGTCCCGTAGGTCCATGCGAATTAATTACAACATTACTCCCATTAAGGGTCTGAAGAGTGGCTCCCTTGCCATTCCCTGAGCCATGGTTGGGAAGGGAGCTTGCCATGGTACCAAGGACCCCAGCTTTAGCCTGATTAAGAGCCCCTGATGCCTCAGATCCAGCAGACTGGGCTCCATCCGGCGGTGCTGCGGTTTGCGGTCGGCTGTTTATTACACCACCCTGCACTCCTGGTCCACCTGAGGAATACAATGAAAGTTAAATCAAGAAGAAAAAAAACAACAAGAATCTAATGCCACTACCACCAACACCTCCTTTTTTTCCCTTTGTTTTAAGGACTAGAACACAAAAAAAATCACATTTATTAAACCATGATCAGCAACTGCAACCTCTCACTCCTTGTTGCCACCATAACATGCAGACCTTGCTAGTTAGTACACCCCTGCCTATCATAAACATTCAGCTGCATACACTGCTGAGACCCAGAATAACCTCCAATGCCACCATCACCAAAAAATATATTAGAAAATACTAATTTGAAATCACCTAATCGCACACTTGTTAACCTGCATTTCTATTTTCTGATAATCAACAACTCGCCAAATAATCCATCCTCATCTCTTCCTATAGCATCTAACCGTTCCTTAACACGCTGTGACACCTTCTACCTACTATTTACATTTGCTGGGTTTCAGCACATCATTTTTCAAAATATCTTAATTCCAAGATCACACCTAAAAGATCAAAGGCCAAATATGACCTCTAAAGGCTCCTTAGCATTCCACAGTTGATTTGAGGAACCCAATAGCAATCTCCAAAGCCACCTATAAGCACAAACAAGATGTTATAGCCCATCACAATATATCCAGGCGTGTCATTGTTTCTATAAAGCCCTTATCACTTATAAGAAGGCCACACACTATAAGACACCATACTCCCATCACTGAAAGCTGTACTCCAAAACACTGACAATAACCCCATCAATCCCTATACTCTGACCCATTCATACTGACTGATCTGTGTCTTTACACCTTTAGCAGTCTCTTTGCCATCGTCCATGTCCCCTCAACACAGGTATGCCGCAAACCTCCAAAACAGCTCCTGTACTTCTTAAATTATTCTCGCATAGGCCTAGAGTCCCTAGACACCTCATATAAACATGCTAGAGTTAATTCTGCATCTCTGAGGGTCTGTTCCCCCTCTGAACCACTATCTGAACCCCCTTAACAACCCCCAACACTTTCTGTTTTCCCTAAGACTATAGGTGTGCTTTAGTTGTCCTGTGCCTTCCTACATCTTCAGAAATCCTTTATAACAGGACCATGAATGCCTCAACTGCCTTTGTCAGTCCCCAAATGATTTATAGAGTCTCTTAAGATAACCGGGTGTCCTCCTAAATCTTTTTGGATCCTTACTCCCTTGAGCCCAGTTATCTGCACACCCAGATATCCTCCAGGTCTCTATAACATATTACCAATCCCTATTATAATGGCATGTATTGTTGATGGTTCCTGTCCCTTACCCCGTGTCGCTGCACCCACAGTTATCTTCTCTTACACGCTGACAACCCCTAAACACCCCAGCTCAGCATACCCCCAGATGTCCACAGGCCTCTTCTCTTCTACATTAGTTAGCCCTAAAGACCTCTGGAGGTATCTCTGACCCTTTTGGTAGGGTCTATGTCCCTGCCATCCCTTTGAAATGCACTGTCGGGTCTCTCCATAGGTCTCACACATTAAGAGTGCTCGTGCACCTCATACAGTATCCTGGGGTATCCCTGTCAACCCTGTCCCTGCACCCCCAGGTCTCCCTTACACTAGGATAGCACCCAAGCAGCTTACATAGTCTACAGTAGTAACTCTGGGGGTCCATACCCCCCTCACCCCAAGTCCGCCACAGGCCTCCCTCTCCCCCCAGGCCTCCCTAACACTAGAGGAGTATGCCAAAACCATGTACAGTTTCCTGGGGTAACACTCACACCATGTCCCTGCGCCCCCTTGGGTCTCCCTCACACCCCCAGCACCCCAGACAGCCTCCTGGGGTATCTCTGCACGCCTCACCCTTGCACCCCAATGCCTCCCCAGCACCTCAGGCAGTCCAATTCTGGGGTATCTATGCATCTCCTGGGCTATATCTGAGGTTCCCTGACCCAGACTCGTATCAGACAGTCTCCTGGGGTATCTATGTATCCTCCTGTGTTTCCCAGGGGTCCCTGCACGCCTCACCCCTATTCCTGCACCTCAGACAGTCCACTTCTGGGGTATCTATGCATCTTCTGGGCTATAACTGGGGATCCCTGCCCCCTCGGCATATCAGACAGCTTCCTGGGGTATATCTGTACGCCTCACCCTTGCACCTACACCACAATGCCTCCCCAGCACCTCAGACAGTACCCTTCTGGGGTATCTATGCATCTCCTGGGCTATCTCTGGGGATCACTGCCCCCCAGCATATCAGACAGTCTCCTGGGGTATCTAGGTATCCTCCTGTGTTTCCCGGGGGGTCCCTGTACGCCTCACCCCTATTCCTGCACCCCCAATGCCTCCCCAGCACCTCAGACAGTACCCTTCTGGGGTATCTATGCATCTCCTGGGCTATCTCTGGGGATCCCTGCCCCCCAGCATATCAGACAGTCTCCTGGGGTATCTAGGTATCCTCCTGTGTTTCCCGGGGGGTCCCTGTACGCCTCACCCCTATTCCTGCACCCCCAATGCCTCCCCAGCACCTCAGACAGTACCCTTCTGGGGTATCTATGCATCTCCTGGGCTATCTCTGGGGATCCCTGCCCCCCAGCATATCAGACAGTCTCCTGGGGTATCTAGGTATCCTCCTGTGTTTCCCGGGGGGTCCATGTACGCCTTACCCCTATTACTGCACCCCAATACCTCCCCAGCACCTCAGACAGTCCCCTTCTGGGGTATCTATGCCTCTCCTGGGCTATCTCTGGGGATCCCTGCCCCCCACCATATCAGACAGTCTCCTGGGGTATCTATGTATCCTCCTGTGTTTCCCGGGGGGTCCCTGTACGCCTCACCCCTATTCCTGCACCCCAATGCCTCCCCAGCACCTCAGACAGTCCCCTTCTGGGGTATCTATGCATCTCCTGGGCTATCTCTGGGGATCACTGCCCCCCAGCATATCTGACAGTCTCCTGGGGTATCTATGTATCCTCCTGTGTTTCCCGGGGGGTCCCTGCACCCCAATGCCTCCCCAGCACCTCGGACAGTCCCCTTCTGGGGTATCTATGCATCTCCTGGGCTATCTCTGGGGGATCCCTGCCCCCTCAGCCCCTGTTCCTGCACCCCATGCCTCCCCAGCATATCAGACAGTCTCCTGGGGTATCCCTGCATCTTTCTGTACCTCCTGGGCTATCTCCGGGGGTCCATGCTGCCCTTACCCCTGTCTCTGCACCCCCAGACCTCCCCAGCAGATCTTCCACTCTCCCCCAGGCCTCTCTTATCCTCCCAGCCTCTCCCCCTCACTCACCCGCCTTGCCCAGTTCGGTATTCAGCCCTATCTTGGCCTCAGCCTGGTGGTTGTCCAAGGCCTGGCTGCGCTGCTCGGCGGGGCCCTGCTGCGGGTGGTGCTGGTGATGATGGTGATGAGCCGCCGCTGCTAGGTGAGACTCCAGAGATCCAACCAGGTCACTGACCACTTTCTCGTCCACGTCCGTGTTGAAGAAGACCTCATCCAGCAGATCCGAGCCCGCCGCCATCTTTACTCCGCCGCTCAACTCAAGAGGGCAGCGGCATACTGCGCACGCGCGCCAGCCTGTCTACGTCACGGCCTCGACGCCCTCCTATTGGTGGGAGCTAGGATATATAAACAGCGGGCAAATGGCTGCGAGCAGATTTGGAGAGCGGAGCCGGGAGGAGAAGAGCTCGGGCTTGGGGAGAGAGGGAGTGTGAGGCGGCCTGGGTGAAATCATGTATGGGGAGCTGGGTATGAGGGAAGAACGGCCACAGGGCATCTCGGATAGCCTAGGGGGAGCCTGGCATTGTGTGAGGGACATTCAAAATGGCGGAGGACGGGGACTAGGACGAGGAGGGCGCCAAGTGCCCGGACACGGGAGGGTGATAGGGAGTCTGGGATCCACAGACACTTGATGTCCTCCAATACTGTAAAGAACCAGAGAGTCTGACAGGGCTGGAGAACACCATGACAACTGCAAAAGAAGGGGCTTAATCAAAACGAAGGCAAGAGATCCAAGATGTGCCGCTCTCTGTGATAATGTATATGTCTCTTCACTGTCACTTAGTTTTCCCGCCATAACAATCATAATAAACTCCATGTAAAGTGCTTTTATTTACTGTCAACTTTTCTTTAACCACCACCTCTTCCTTATTTACTTTTTACAGGATATTTGCATACAAATAAAAAAAATAATTAGGTTGTTTATTTCTTGTAAGCATTATGTGGTCCTTGAAGGCAAATGGAGTGGATAAGAGGATAGTTTAGGGGACATATACAGTTTGTTGTTCATCTCTCTATGGACTACAGCAAGCCAGTCCCCTCTGAGCTCCATCAAGCTCATGTTCATCTATCCATCTCCCCCTCTGCTGCTACCTTCTTGTGCCTTCAATCTTTCCCAGCAGAGTCTTCTCTAGGGAATCCTGTCTTCTCATGCTATGGACACAATATTTGAGCTTCAGCCTCATGATCAAATCTTCCAGTGAACAGTTTGGCTTTATTTCCTCTAGTACTGATTTATTGGATTTTCTTGCAGTCCAAGGGACTCTAAGCAGATTTCTCCAACACCACAATTCAAAGGCGTCAATTCTCCGGTGCTCAGACTTCTTTATGGTCCAGCGCTCACATCTGTATGTTACCATAGGTCTAACTATGCGGACATTTGTTGCTAGTGTAATATATTTACTTACTACTAGCTTGTCTAAGTTTGTCTTAGTTCTAACAATTTACAGAATTGTCTTCGAAGGAAAATCTGAAAAGTTATTAGATGACAAATTATAAAAGAGGAAAATGATAGATATTAGTGGGAAGTAGAGGGAGTAAATGAAGGAGGGGGAATGGGCAAAGGAAGAGAGATAGGTGGGAGAGGAAATGGGGCAAAGGAAGAGAGGCTGGAGAGAAAATGGGGCAGAGGAAGAGCGTTAAGATGGAATGGGGCAAAGGAGAGCGGCTGGAGAGAATGGGGCAAAGGAGAGCGGTTGGAGAGGGAATGGGGCAAAGGAGAGCGGTTGGAGAGGAAAGGGGGCAAAGGAGGAGAGAGGCTTGAGAGGAAGGGATAAAATGGGGGATAGTAAGGGAATATGGGGGAAAGGAGGAGAGAGATGGAATTGAAGGGGAGGGAAATTAGGATGGATATGAAATGGTGAGGAGGGAAGAGACACAAAAACAACCAAAATCCTAATTAATTCATTTCTCACTATTACTATAACTCTCTTGTAACCAATGGAGCCCTTACTAGACTATCCTCACACCAGTCCATTTTAAAAGCCTCTACTAGGGTCATGTATCTAAGCAGTCATTTATTTTTGATCCCTTCACTGGCTTCCCATCCCCACTAGAATTCAATTTAAAACCCTTACACTTACCTACAAATCCTTCAACTACACTGCACCCTCCTACATATCAGACTTAATCTCAAGATACTCCCTAATTGCTCCCTCTGCTCAGTCACCTGTCATCACCTCCTCACACTCCCATCTCCAAGACTTTACTTGTGCTGCCCCCACCATGTTTAATTCTCTCTCCAGGTCTCCCATACTCTTCCCCCACTCTTCACAGTTTTCAACATTTCCCAATAATCTGTTTATTCAAAGAATCCATAAACTTGTTTCCTTTCATCGGGGATTCAAACACCACCTCAGTGACCATGATCACCTTGTGCACGGATCCTGCTGCGCCACTGAACAACAGAAAAGCTTCAATTGTAAGCTCTTAGTAGAATAGGACCCTCTACACTTTCTGTACCAGTGCCTTATATACTCACTGTATCCCCTAGACTTGGTGCTACAGAATAAATTGACGCTTTATAAATAAAGGATAATAATAAATATCAATTCAGCTTCCTGGATAGCCTAAATATCCATATATTGGTCTCCATTTAGACTGAATACGGCGCTCAGCCTGTCCATCTTGCGATCAGTTTGCAGACACTGCTCAAATGAGAACTTTATGTGGGAAGTGAATAATAGATACAATCTGTTGGACAGTAATTTAGCTAGCCATGTTCATTGTGCGTGCATGGGAGTCATGCACACCTACAACTTTAAAATCATTGGGGTTCTTTGAGTTCAGATAACTAGTAGAGCAGGCAATTAGATAGGAGCAGATCCCAAATAGAAGGAAGGGAATGGTTTGGAGTTTATTTGGGAATTAAGAGCACAGATGTAAACTGTATTCTGTAGAGTATCAAGAACCTGGCAGAGGAGGAGTGCCGAGTAAGGTGGATGAGTCTTGTAGAGGCACTATTGACTGAAGAAGGGTGGTCTGTGCGAAGGCCGTAAAGATAAAGTTACGGTAGTCGATGTGAGATGAGTGAATATATAATAATTTTTGTAGTGTCTTACGTAGAAAAGTGACACATTCTAGAGATGTTCTTTTAGTGAAATTGGCAGGTTGTTGTAGAAGCAATGTTTTCGATATGTTCAATATGTTAAGCTTTAAGTAACACATGATCATCCATGAAGAGATTTCCTGTAGGCGGATTGGAACTCAGGATGGTAGAGAGTGTGATAAGTCTGACGGGGACAAGTACATGGGGGCATTATATGTGTACAAGTGATATTACAACTGGAATTAAAAAGAGCAAGGGAGCCAGTACGGAACCTTGTGGTACCCCAACTGTGAGGGATGGAGAACTGGATGAAATGCCAGAGAGGGAAGAGTTGAAGGTCGGAGATAAAGGATATGAAGCAAGAGAGTGTTGTGTTATGATTGATAAAGGACTGAAGAGTGCAATCAATGGTGTCCAAAGCAGCCAATAAATCAAGAAGAATTAGCCTTTGGTCTTGGCTGAGCGCGGGTTGTTTGTTACTTTGGTGAGCGTTGTCTCTGTTGAGTGTTCAGAGTGACAAATCTGGAGTGTGAAGTGAGGAAACTAGTTAAGTTGTAAAGCAGTTGTACAAGACCTATACAGGGCAGAGAAAATAGCTAACGTGGTAGTTGGAGGAAGAGTTAAGAGATGGTTTCCTTACATTGGGAGTAGCCTGTCCATGTTTGGATGATAATGGAAACTTGCCAGTTTGTAGGAAGAGGTTGAAAATGTGGGTTAGGTTTGGGATAAGTGTGGCCGAGAGGGTGATGAGTAATTGTGTTGGGACTGGACAGAGGAAACAAGTGGTAATGTGGGAGGATGGTTCTTGTAACAATGGGGTTCCATTTTGTTGACCACTAGAAAATGACCACCAAAACTGTATTTCTGTGTAAACCTTGGCATTGTACTTAAGAATGTATACTGAGGTGTTATAAGGTTTACAGCCAGGATTTGAAAGTCTTGTGGCTACTTTGTTTTTTGTTGAGTTGTTTTGAACGGTGGAGTGCAGTTTTGGAGTATCAGCTAGGCAAAATGGTGTCATGCACCTGAGTATTGGAAGAGATTTTGAAATGAGTGTGAACCATCCATCTACACGTCCAAGGCGAACTTGGAGAAGACATCCAATCGTATTGTCATAGAAGACACGTTTGAAGAGGGCAGTGGATGTTAGTAGGTGGATCTGGGTCCAAATCAGGACCTCTGATCTCTTTCTTCTGTGACCTCCACTACATTATTTAGCGGTCTTATAAAGAGCTCTCTAAATAGTAAGGGTTGGCTGAGAAAAGAAAAAACGTAATTAAACTTTTACTCCCCATTTAAACAATTAGGCATCACCAGAAGGCACTTGGGGTCCAGGCATAAGGGTGGAAAAGTGGCACTTTCACCAAAACTAGACATGGCCATGGTGGTAAGTCATACTAAAGTGTGGGGTGCCGGATGGGTCACATACATATAGGTACTAATGAGGGTGAGGTAATGGGTTGCCCTAGAACTTTTCTGCCTGGGGCTCCATTTATTTTCGGATGAACCCTGCCATGGATATTAATGAGGCGCATGGGTGTAGGAACTTGGGGGGACGAGGGGGACAAATCCCTCCAGATTTTTTCAATGTGTGTGTTTATGTGTAGAGAAGCAGTTATGTGGTATTTTTATACTATATGTAGTGTCCCCCCCTAGATTTTTTCTCCTACACCCATGAATGAGGGTGAGATAAGGGGGCACTCTACCATTTTTCTGCTTTGGGCACCATTTGGTGTAGGACCAGCCCTGCCCACAGATAATAATGATGGTGAGAGATGGGGCGATCTAGAACTTTTCTACTTGGGGCTCCCTTTGTCTAGGACCGGCCCTCCCCACAGCAGTACCGGACAACGCCATTAGTTATTCACTGATATGGGAGGTTGTATTAGCCAATAATGAGGCTTTAGTTGGCAATTACATTGTTTTATTCCATTCCTATGGGGTGGGGGAACAGGTTTTATATCTTTTATTATTTCCTACATATTTCCTGTATATTCACTTCACTTAAATATATAATTTTATAAACTGGATCCATTGAAGTTATGGAACTCATCAGATAGAGGCTTGTTAGTGATAGGAGTGTGTTTCCCTATAGCAGGAGAATTAGTAACAGATTGGTCTGTACATATTTATTCTCAACCCTAACAGTTTATACCTGTTCTCTGGCACCTGAGTTTATACTAATGTAGGGAAATGCTCTACCACCATGTGATCTGGCTACAAGATATAGAGTAAGTGGAGACATTGTTAACCAATAATTGGAAGGTGCAATGTCACTGCAGCTCTTGCAAAGCCTTGGAGAGTGTCACTGGAAACCCTGATATGGAAATCAAAATCTTGGTGCTGCCCCAAATGTGACTTATGCTGCAGAGTAGGCCGGAGGTAGGTCTATTAAGAAGAAACGGCCCTGTGCTAAAATGGTATCTGAATCCACCAACTTGGCAACACATTTCCGGTTCTTCACAGGAGGCCTTCAATGCCAAGCTCTGACATTGTTTAAAGGTAGCTGAAGCAATTGCAAACAATAACTTGATTACACCTCCACTGACCAGGTCATACAGCATACCTTGAAATACCACAAAACTGTTTGTGTTTGAGTCGTGCAGTCGTGTCTGACTCTCAGTGACCTCATGGACTGTAACACACCATGCTGATCCACTTGGCATTCACGGCAGAGATACTGGAGTGGGTTGCCAGTTACTTCTCAAGTGGGCCACAGCATATAGTTCCTGTATTCCTATTTGGTCCCGTCCAAGTACTGACCAGGCCCAACCCTGCATGGCTTCAAGGTGGTGTGACCTCTTGGTTCCCTGACTGGAATACACCCAAGGTCGCAGTGGTGGAAGCACCAAATACTAACCACTGGACCACCAGGGAACCCCTACCACAAAACTACATATATATATATATATATATCAGGAATGTTTAACATAAATATGATTAACATGGCAAGCTGTTACCCACAATTATGATAAACCTGCACATTTTCAGACACAAAGTTATACCAACACAATGATCTCTATTGGACGCAGAACTGTTAAATTAAAGAGGTTCTCTGGGCAGCAAGCTCTTACTGTCTGGGTGATCTATTAACTATTGCTTATTCTCATGTCAAATCTAATTGTTTTTGACCTGTCTCGCAGCCAACCCTCTCATTCTCTCCATAATGACCTTATTGGGGTGGAGGCAAACACTCAGAACTAAAATGAAAACTGCATACTGCATTTTATGACTAATCGATGCAAAATGATCCTAGTATGCCCTAAATGCAACACTAACTGCACATATATATATATAAATATTTATGCCCAGGTATCACACCATCTGCACTGAGCCAGCTGACCCAGCCACATACTGTGCCCAGACACAACACCCTTTCGTCACGTGTCACGTGCCCGACTGCTGCGTCACCAGTTGCCAGGTCCAATGCGCGGTCGGTCCCTCCCAGCCAATAAGCGCGCGCGACGTCACAGGCATGAGAGAAAATATACACAGCGCACAGCAACAAACAAGAGTGCCCCGCGCGTCCCCGCCCCCTGTCTTGGAGGGGCGGGGTCTGTACTATATAAGCTGAGTTTGTGGGCGGCGCCCCGCAGTCAGTCGGGCGGTGCAGGTCCCGCGTAGTGTTTGGATACCGAGGAACGCAGGCCGCCATCATGAGCTCGGGTACCCCGTACATTGGCAGCAAGATCAGCCTGATCTCCAAGGCACAGATCCGCTATGAGGGCATCCTGTACACCATCGACACGGACAACTCTACAGTGGCGCTGGCCAAAGGTGCGCCCGCGATGGGGAGGAGTCTGGGGCCCTAGAGGGCTAGGGATGTCCTATAGGGCCTTCGTCAGTGGGTGATACTGGGGTGGCTTAGTGGGGCCCGTTATTATGGTTATCTTGTATCTGCCCCCCGTGAGGGCATCGAATACCCCCAAAACCCCCACTATTCACTCTTACAAATATACCCTACTGTATTGGGGACACCCACCATTAACACAGATTGGTTTACTATGCATCCTGGGATGCCTCTTGTCCCAACATAGACTAGATGGAGTATGTGGGTGCCATATTGGTGTAGGGCCACAACACCCCGCCGGTAGGGTATGTGGGTGCCATACTGGTGTGGGGCCACAACACCCTGCCAATAGAGTGTGTGTGTGGGGTGCCATACTGGTGTGGGGCCACAACACCCTGCCAATAGAGTGTGTGTGGGTGCCATACTGGTGTGGGGCCACAGCACCCTGCCAATAGAGTGTGTGTGGGTGCCATACTGGTGTGGGGCCACAGCACCCTGCCAATAGTGTGTGTGGGTGCCATACTGGTGTGGGGCCACAACACCCTGCCAATAGAGTGTGTGTGGGTGCCATACTGGTGTGGGGCCACAACACCCTGCCAATAGTGTGTGTGTGGGGTGCCATACTGGTGTGGGGCCACAACACCCTGCCAATAGTGTGTGTGTGGGGTGCCATACTGGTGTGGGGCCACAACACCCTGCCAATAGTGTGTGTGTGGGGTGCCATACTGGTGTGGGGCCACAACACCCTGCCAATAGTGTGTGTGTGTGGGGTGCCATACTGGCGTGGGGCCACAGCACCCTGCCAATAGTGTGTGTGTGTGTGGGGTGCCATACTGGCGTGGGGCCACAGCACCCTGCCAATAGTGTGTGTGTGTGTGGGGTGCCATACTGGCGTGGGGCCACAGCACCCTGCCAATAGTGTGTGTGTGTGGGGTGCCATACTGGCGTGGGGCCACAGCACCCTGCCAATAGTGTGTGTGTGTGGGGTGCCATACTGGCGTGGGGCCACAGCACCCTGCCAATAGTGTGTGTGTGTGTGGGGTGCCATACAGGCGTGGGGCCACAGCACCCTGCCAATAGAGTGTGTGTGTGTGGGGTGCCATACTGGCGTGGGGCCACAGCACCCTGCCAATAGAGTGTGTGTGTGTGGGGTGCCATACTGGCGTGGGGCCACAGCACCCTGCCAATAGAGTGTGTGTGTGTGGGGTGCCATACTGGCGTGGGGCCACAGCACCCTGCCAATAGTGTGTGTGGGGTGCCATACTGGCGTGGGGCCACAGCACCCTGCCAATAGTGTGTGGGGTGCCATACTGGTGTGGGGCCACAGCACCCTGGCAATGGAGTGTGTGTGGGTGCCATACTGGTGTGGGGCCACAGCACCCTGCCAATAGAGTGTGTGTGGGTGCCATACTGGTGTGGGGCCACAGCACCCTGGCAATGGAGTGTGTGTGGGTGCCATACTGGTGTGGGGCCACAGCACCCTGGCAATGGAGTGTGTGTGGGTGCCATACTGGTGTGGGGCCACAGCACCCTGGCAATGGAGTGTGTGTGGGTGCCATACTGGTGTGGGGCCACAGCACCCTGGCAATGGAGTGTGGGTGCCATACTGGTGTGGGGCCACAGCACCCTGGCAATGGAGTGTGTGTGTGGGTGCCATACTGGTGTGGGGCCACAACACCCTGCCAATGGAGTGTGTGTGTGGGTGCCATACTGGTGTGGGGCCACAACACCCTGCCAATGGAGTGTGTGTGTGGGTGCCATACTGGTGTGGGGCCACAACACCCTGCCAATGGAGTGTGTGTGTGGGTGCCATACTGGCGTGGGGCCACAGCACCCTGCCAATAGAGTGTGTGTGTGTGGGGTGCCATACTGGCGTGGGGCCACAGCACCCTGCCAATAGAGTGTGTGTGTGTGGGGTGCCATACTGGCGTGGGGCCACAGCACCCTGCCAATAGAGTGTGTGTGTGTGGGGTGCCATACTGGCGTGGGGCCACAGCACCCTGCCAATCGAGTGTGTGTGTGTGGGGTGCCATACTGGCGTGGGGCCACAGCACCCTGCCATTAGTGTGTGTGGGGTGCCATACTGGCGTGGGGCCACAGCACCCTGCCAATAGTGTGTGGGGTGCCATACTGGTGTGGGGCCACAGCACCCTGGCAATGGAGTGTGTGTGGGTGCCATACTGGTGTGGGGCCACAGCACCCTGGCAATGGAGTGTGTGTGGGTGCCATACTGGTGTGGGGCCACAGCACCCTGGCAATGGAGTGTGTGTGGGTGCCATACTGGTGTGGGGCCACAGCACCCTGGCAATGGAGTGTGTGTGGGTGCCATACTGGTGTGGGGCCACAGCACCCTGGCAATGGAGTGTGTGTGGGTGCCATACTGGTGTGGGGCCACAGCACCCTGGCAATGGAGTGTGTGTGGGTGCCATACTGGTGTGGGGCCACAGCACCCTGGCAATGGAGTGTGGGTGCCATACTGGTGTGGGGCCACAGCACCCTGGCAATGGAGTGTGTGTGTGGGTGCCATACTGGTGTGGGGCCACAACACCCTGCCAATGGAGTGTGTGTGTGGGTGCCATACTGGTGTGGGGCCACAACACCCTGCCAATGGAGTGTGTGTGTGGGTGCCATACTGGCGTGGGGCCACAGCACCCTGCCAATAGTGTGTGTGTGTGGGGTGCCATACTGGCGTGGGGCCACAGCACCCTGCCAATAGTGTGTGTGTGTGTGGGGTGCCATACTGGTGTGGGGCCACAGCACCCTGGCAATGGTGTGTGTGTGGGGTGCAATACTGGTGTGGGGCCACAGCACCCTGCCAATAGAGTGTGTGTGGGTGCCATACTGGTGTGGGGCCACAACACCCTGCCAATGGAGTGTGTGTGTGGGTGCCATACTGGTGTGGGGCTACAACACCCTGCCAATGGAGTGTGTGTGTGGGTGCCATACTGGTGTGGGGCTACAACACCCTGCCAATGGAGTGTGTGGGGTGCCATACTGGTGTGGGGCCACCACACCCGTATGCCAATAGTGTGTGTGTGTGTGGGGTGCCATACTGGTGTGGGGCCACAGCACCCTGCCAATAGTGTGTGTGTGTGTGTGTGGCCACAACGCCCCCTGACGGTAGAATGTGTGTGTGGGTGCCATACTGGTATAACACCCTTCTCGATATGTGATATGTAACATGCAGGACTCTCCTCCCTGACACCCAAATAAACCTACTGTATGGTGTAGGTTTTGACCCTCCTATACTGAAGCTTCATATTGGGTTGTGATGATGCCTTTCTGATATAGGGCTGACCTTACCCCAATATACACCGGCTAGATGGTAGGTTATTGTCCTACCTGTATAACGCTCTTGCTGGACCTATGTCGGTTGTACCTTACTCTAGGTTGTGGGGTGCACCTCCCTACTGGGGTGACAAGATCTCATGTACAGTTTCAGAGTGCAAAAAAATTGAAACCGGATGTATTGGTGTTACTGTGACCCAAGATTCGGACATAATTTGCGCACAATGCTTGGTACGCACTGTAACAAATACTGGATAAAATCTTAGGAAATAGGACCTGATCAGGGCTTTAGCTTTATATGTGGGATGGTAAGAGGGTCAGGTGACCTGCTCATCTTGTATTTGGGTGGTATTGTTGCTTCTAAATTGGGCCTTCTAGTCTCCTCTAGGTCCTCGTTGCTCCTTGTAGTGGAACTCCTTGAGCTATTGGAGAACAGTGTGAGGTTTGGGTGGTTCAAGATGGTTGAGTTTTTGGTATTTGACCCACTGTAAGGTGTATAGTAGCCCAGAATTTAGTGCATGTAAGAATGAGGGATGACACTTGTATGGCTCTCTCTCAACTTGCTACACCAGAAGATTTTACTGTCTGACTATTGCATTAACTTGCGTTTTATTTGTGTAGTCCGGTCATTTGGGACAGAAGATCGTCCGACAGACCGCCCGGCCCCTCCTCGGGACGAGGTGTATGAATATATAATATTCCGGGGGAGTGACATCAAAGACATCACAGTTTGTGAGCCCCCCAAGGCCCAGCATGCCCTGCCCCAGGATCCGGCCATAGTCCAGGTAACAAGATCCGCAGCTTACTTTGAAAGATATTTCAGTGGTGTAATTATTAAAAATCTAATTTATTAGACCAGGTTGGTGGGAGGATCTCTTGGGCTAAATGACACCACTTCCAGCTTTATACTGGTACTTTACTATACTACCATAAGTGGGACCTTTGCTGTGACCCTTTAATCGCTGTGTATTTCTTGTACTTAATCTGGGAGACTGTCCAGCTATAGAGGTCACTCAAACTGATCCAGGCCTGGACTCTACAAATAAGCAATATGTCCGAACTCTTGTTGGGAGTGAACACAAGAGTGCCTCTTCATTATGTGGCTGTCCTGGCAGGAACAAGTTAATTATAATCTTGAGGAAGAGGGAATAAAGGAGCTGCAATGTCTTGCTTCTGCTCATCTTCTTCCTCAGCTGAACAGACATGGTGACTGTTCCAATATAGTATAATACCTGTAATCCTTTCTGATCCACCTAATAGTGAAAGCTTATGTCAATAATTGCAAACTTCACGGTTTTTCTGTAAGAAAATGTATTTTTGTTGAATATAATATTACAGATGGCTTCAGATACCATATTTGAACCTCTGCAGTCCTCTGAAGAATAGGCTTAAAGTTTATACCAGCAAAGTCTTAAAGGGCCAGTTTACTACAACATTTAATGTTTTGCTTAATGGAAGTTTTAGAAAATATATATATATATATGCTGTAAATATTAGACTTCTAACAAAGTCAAGCAAAAGCAGGAATCCAAGATTTTGTTTCATAAAACAATATTTTAAATTACTACATTTTCAGTTAATATTTTAGTAGAAAAAATAAGTTTTACATTCTAAAATGTTGTGTATTTTCAAGGCTAACTCTTCAAAATAGCATACGCTTGTCTAAATAAATTTGTAAAATTGTATTCTCAATATGCTATTTCTGCAATACCGGCCTCCTGCTTTTTCTATGTATTGTGCTTGAAGAGGTATAGACTTGTGTAGAAGGGACCTTGAGGTATCGGTCTATAGCAGATGGTAAATCTATCTGCTCCTTTCTTATGTTTCCAGTCCTCTCTGGGCACCGCACCCTCATCCTACCAGTCCTCTGTGCCTTACAGTCCATTCCGAGGCATGCCATCATACAGCCAGCTCGCTGCCACCTCCCTGCTAAGCCAGCAATACGCTGCCTCCTTGGGATTAGGTAAGTGCTGTTGTAATGCCAGCAGAATTTAGTAATGGGTGGTCTTGCCGTGCCAGTCACTGGTCCTGCTGCTGTCTACCTGGCACAGCCCTGCCAGATATGACTTGGCAGGATACACATTGCAGGTGTGCCTGTCTGGTCATCCTGAAAAGGGACTCTGTCGGTGTCAAGCGCAGGGTGACTTGTGGTATTAACAATTCAATGCTCATATATTGATGGGTAGAGCAAGGTTTCTTAAGCTGATACAAGATAAGTAATAACCTATTTCAGCATGGAGTGTCTCCTTAGAGTGGAAAGGAAACGTACACAATTACACTGTTTTGGTAAAATCCTTGTGTGGAGTTTGTGAAGGGTTGGGGGGGATCATTACCCAGTTTTCAAAGGGTCAGTAGCTCTGTGTGGTGGATGGAACATGCTTACGGCCAGATTTCTTATTAGGCCATAGGCAGCAGTCATGGGGCACTTCCCTAAGGGCACTATTTCACACTTCAAAAATTTTCCTTGGCATAAAAACTGAATTGCTGCAGTTCATAGACTTGGGGGGGGGGGGGACTAGAGTTAGAAGAGGGAGGACACTTTGCCTTTTTAATATGAATGTTTAAAGGACTGAAAATGCATTTGGATCTGCACAGTCTATCCGCTATCAAAGGACATCTATATGAACATGTCAATAAAACTGCTACTGTCGTCCTCAAATCATGGGTCTTTCATGCCTATACATTTCTTTCTAACATCTTGCTGCCATAGGTACCCACATGACTATTGTGCCTTGCTGATGTCTAGTAACATGGCTAACACAACGTAATGTCTCCTGCTCCCTCTTCACCCATTTCTTCCTATAGAGAAGCTGGTCAGCCCTCCTGCTTCGGCTGCAGCCTCCAGCTCGTGCTCTTCCCCATCTCCACAGCCAGCGGTGCCGGATCATGACCTCTCGGCAGAGCCTCTGCACCTCTCCCTCTCTACGAAGGGTAACAGAGCCTGACCTTCTGTTATAGCTCTGCATGCTGCTGTGTACCCATGTCAGCGCCTGGTACTGTGACACGGGCCTTGCAGATAGACCTTTGTCTTTATTCTATAACATTTCATTTATTATCTTCAAGACATCTTGTACAATACCCCAAACTTGTGAGTTAACAGTTTTTTCCTGTGTCCATTTCCAATAGTAGACCAGGATGTCCTTGAAACTCCATAAGAGGTGCTCCTTTTCTCTTGTAGAGTTTTGCTTGGCTTGTGGGGCCCTATGTTCTTGTGGGACAAAATTCTTTAACTTTCAAGATGCAACAATTTATCAGATATTAAAAACTTCATTGCTTTCTGTAATGTCTTTATTTTTTTTGGTTTTTAATATGGAACACCAACTTGTCTCAAACTCAGTCTTAACCCATTTGGTTTTACGTTGGAGCCTCAATCAGCTAACATTATTCGATCGCACAAGAGCGCTCTGAGCATGTGCAGTATGTTCATATTGCATTATACTGTCTCTGCCTTGATGTATTAATGCAAATAGTGTGATCCATATTGGCCATTTTTTCCCACTGATGCATTTTTCTAGGTAGGGGTGGGGGGGGGGGGGCTCCTAAAATTGTCATCTGGTGGTATAATAGAACTATGAATGGTCTTAAGATGGAAATCTATCTTGGAGAAATGGACATAGTTCCTAAAACTGGGTCTTCTGGCACCTATTGCCCAAGCTAGAATGCATCTGAGGCTTCTCTTTGGGCTCCTAGGAACAGCCTGCCTTACTCCTATAAAATCTTCCTGGCTTTATGGGACAATTTTGTAGTGGAGGTCTAGTAGATAAGGTCTATCCTTGGTCCCACATCACATGACTAGATAACACCCTGTGTAAAGCTGTCTTCTGTGTCCCTTGTATCTTCATCCTTCCTCCTGCAGCGCTGACTCTTGCGATGCTGAAACAGATTTCGTCTTTGTTTTAACCCATTCAGTTTTTCAAGCTTAAGCCAATACTCTTCCCCTGATGTTACTCAAAACTGCAGTTTGATGTCTGTTTAACCCTTTAACAGCTGGTTTCCCATCTATTCCACTGAGGAAAAGCCCCATGGTAGAGCAGGCTGTCCAGACTGGCCCAGGTGAAAACCTGCTCCAGAAGAAGCTGCTGCAAGCAAAAGGGCCACCAGTGAACCAGCGTGGCAATAGACAAATCCACCCGCCTGTGCAGGCTGCTCCCATAAACGGTAAGTGGGCACATAAGGATAGAGGGGACCTAACTGCATAGTGACCTTGGGTACCACTGTTTGACCACACACGGTGAACTAAATCTGACTAATGCGTCCAAACTAGCATTTGGAGGCTGGCAAATAAATAAGCCAAAAAATGCACCAAGCATAATTTTGACTATTTGAGGGTGACTGCCCTTAACTTTTGGTCACTTATAGGTTTTTAATATATTCTTCCTGCCAAGACTTAAGAATGTGTTCCCAATATTGATCACAAATCAGATATTTTGTTAACACTGAAGTATGGCTGGCAGTGCTAGTGTAAAACTGTTCATCTTAAAACCCTGATCTTTAGATCACATTGGGATCTTCCATGTACACTAATTTGGTATTTGAGTTAAGACCACCATTGGATGCAGGTTTATAACGTTGTACCATTTATTTTCCTTTCAGTTCCTCCTCCGCCTGCTCCAGTGCAGAGCCAGGTGAATGATGAGAACCGGAGGCCTCAGAGGCGGCGATCAGGTAAATATCGGGCACAGACCAACTCCCACACTCTTGTTAGTCGGACTTTCACTTCACGACTAGTAAGAGCTGCCTCAGTGTTAGTCAGTTAGGGCTTGTTGCTTTATATTAAATGTCTAGCTGTAAATGCCTTGCTGTCTTGATTGTAAACATGGCGGTGGAGGCTCTCAATGCGCTGTCTCTCGTGGGCATGGCGGTGGAGGCTCTCAATGCGCTGTCTCTCCTGGGCATGGCGGTGGAGGCTCTCAATGCGCTGTCTCTCCTGGGCATGGCGGTGGAGGCTCTCAATGCGCTGTCTCTCTTGGGCATGGCGGTGGAGGCTCTCAATGCGCTGTCTCTCTTGGGCATGGCGGTGGAGGCTCTCAATGCGCTGTCTCTCTTGGGCATGGCGGTGGAGGCTCTCAATGCGCTGTCTCTCTTGGGCATGGCGGTGGAGGCTCAATGCGCTGTCTCTCGTGGGCATGGCGGTGGAGGCTCTCAATGCGCTGTCTCTCGTGGGCATGGCGGTGGAGGCTCTCAATGCGCTGTCTCTCGTGGGCATGGCAGTGGAGGCTCTCAATGCGCTGTCTCTCGTGGGCATGGCGGTGGAGGCTCTCAATGCACGGTCTCTCGTGGGCATGGCGGTGGAGGCTCTCAATGCACGGTCTCTCGTGGGCATGGCGGTGGAGGCTCTCAATGCACGGTCTCTTGTGGGCATGGCGGTGGAGGCTCTCAATGCGCTGTCACTCGTGGGCATGGCGGTGGAGGCTCTCAATGCGCTGTCTCTCTTGGGCATGGCGGTGGAGGCTCAATGCGCTGTCTCTCGTGGGCATGGCGGTGGAGGCTCTCAATGCGCTGTCTCTCGTGGGCATGGCGGTGGAGGCTCTCAATGCGCTGTCTCTCGTGGGCATGGCGGTGGAGGCTCTCAATGCGCTGTCTCTCGTGGGCATGGCGGTGGAGGCTCTCAATGTTCTAATACTGCTGTAGAAAGTTGCTGTGTAGGTGGGAGCCATTTTTAAGAGATCAGAACAACCCTGTCTAAAGCTAGTCTAGCTCCACAACATCCTGGGCCGCTGCCAACATTGACTTTTTCTCCTTGCAGGAAATAGACGCACAAGGAATCGTTCCCGGGGACAGAGCAGACCCACAAACGTGAAGGAGAACACAATCAAATTTGAGGGGGATTTTGATTTTGAGACGGCTAATGCACAGTTCAACAGGGAGGAGCTGGACAAGGAGTTTAAGGATAAATTAAATGTCAAAGGTGCGCCTTCCTCTGACCACCAATCAAAAATGAAGATGCAGACCTGGTCTAATCTCTGTTTCTTTATATAACAGATGACAAACCAGAGAAGGAAGGGGAAGAGAAGGCAGACTCCGGAGTGGAGACTCAGAATAGCGATGGAAACCCAGAGGAGGATCCACTGGGACCAAATATATATTATGACCGGACAAAGTCTTTCTTTGACAATATCTCATCTGAGATGAAATCCAGGTAACGTCACAACACGAACTTGGTTAAGTAAAATAAATGGCTATTGAACATGTCCATTATATGTACTTCTAAATACTCAGCATTGAAGGGATATGGAAGGTTTCTGGATGCTTCTATATACAGAATACACCTGTATTTACGTTTATGTACTTTGATTTAAGGCAGTAAAAACAGTGATTTGTGATACTGATAGGCCAGGCCACTACAAGTCCAGCCATAGACAAGGTCTCCAATATGTTGCAGATATGGTCACAAGTTGTAGTACTGGTGTGCAGTGTTGCATATTAAGCAGAGTGTCTTGGTGAGCTGCAGATGGCACTCCAAAGCAGGTATTGGATTTTAGGCAGTAAAAACATATGTACATACAAGTAAATAGAGGTAGATTATGTAACTAATACAACCCAGGACCCTTCCATATCCCTGGCAGTGCCAGTTCATCCCACTGACTTCAACAGCTCATAGTAGTCTTTGATAAAGCCGGAGCTCTTTAACCATGGAGTGAAACAAAGAACCACTTTCTTTTAGTCTGTAGGAAATATATCCATGCAACTCAATGTGAAGCTCTGATCAAGTACTACATTCCTCAAGATCAGGAGTCTTCAACCTTTTAATACCCACCGCCCACTTTTGATGGTAAATTATCCCCAACCGCTGCCGCAGTAACGCAACTTACCGTCCTTGCTGGTTTCATAAATCATATGGCCCTATCACTTAATAGTGATCCGTCCTGACTGCTGTCCCTAGGATCTCTCACCTGCTCTCCAACCGGCCAAGTGTGGTGCTGCGGTCCTTGCCCTTGCCGACCATAAGCTTGAATCGCTAACTTGTGGGTACTAGGTTGACTACCACTTGTCTAGAGTTTTCTTAATAAATGGGGAAGTGTCCATGACGATGCACGCTGTTCCTCCAGGCTCAGAAGCCGCTCTGCGCTCATTCTAGACTTGACAGCAAAGGTGGAATGTAATACCTGACTAGCTAGAAATGGCATTGCATGGAATAAAAGGTTGAACGCATGAATAAAGCAGACATCTTTTCTTGCAGCTAGTGTACTGCAACTTGAGCTTCAGATGGCCTTGCCCATGCTCCAATCCTTCAGTATTTGCTGAAATCAAGCAGGAAAATGGCTCTATTTAAAAAAAAAAAAAAAATACAAATTGAAGAATGTGCTATGAAACAATAAATAGGTTAAATATACAGTAATGTTAAATTGTTCTAGAGTTGTGCAAGTTCATTTATACGGTTTCAGCTCCAATAGAGGGTGGCACATAAGGTAAGATGTAGTTTATACAAGTTGGGATGGATGAATCTTACTGCCCCATGGCTTACTAAACGAGCGGTCTAGTTGCCTGGCTTTCCACACTGCGGAATATTTTTTGTATCCCACCTTTATATAAAATCATATACACATCCCTACTAAAAGAGTTTACACCATCTTGTAATGTAATGAGTTTTTGTTATCCACACCACAATTATGGTCTCTCCTTCCTCTTGCAGACGCACCACATGGGCAGAAGAGAGGAAGCTGAACACGGAAACATTTGGCGTCTCCGGTCGGTTCCTCAGGGGCCGCAGTTTCCGCGGTGGTTTCAGAGGAGGAAGAGGTGGTGCGAATCCTCGGAGAAACCAAACGCAAAGAGCAGGAACCGGGCGAGTGTGAGCACTGGGACAACTGCAGCAAACATGGACACAAAGTGGCTCGAAGTGTTCCAATATTGATGGACTTGTCTTCCATAACTTCTCTCCCCACCCCAAGCATTGTAGCAGCTCCCTGATTGATGTAACCCTACGTTTGGCCATTAGATGGTCCGGCGTTGCTTTCATCCTCACACTGGTTTAGGGCAACAGGTTGGGTTTGGAACAAAGTGTGTGTGTGTGTATATAAAGGGGTATAAGCAGTGCTGTATTTATATGGGAAAGGTAATTATGTCACTTATGTTAAATGGGAAGCTGCAGAAAGACAAGTGGTTGTATTTCACACCAGATTGTGATGTTTGAGGAGGGGTCTCCTACCTCTTTTTTACTTTTAGCCTTTGCCAAGATTTATTTAATCCCTATTTTTGCTGAGGGGGGATTTATCTCCTTTATGTTAATGGCCCAGATGAGCTGTGCCCACCCCTCCTGGTTACATTTTTGTGACCACTACATTTGAGATTTTGCGTTGCCCACTGTTACACATTGGTAATGGGCATTAAAACACTTTGCCCCATTTTCTTAGTTTAAGCACTTTTGTAGCCAGCTAAATGGTTTTTCCAGTGGTCTCAAGACCCTAACCAGGGACTGCTGGTGTCCCACTGCCATGACTGCTCTATATAGTCACTGCCGCAGTAGAGCACATCTCAAATACAATACTCCACCACGATTGTACAGAGCAGCTGTAAGAAAGCAATAGATAACTTGCATGTAAACGGTCTAAATATTGAATTAGGCCTTTTTTGTTTTTGTGTATTTTTTTTATTTTTTTTGTTGAAAGACTGCACTTACCCTGTATTGTCAAACTTTCCCCAATGACAATTTTTAAGTTATATCAATTATAAGTTAATTTAAAAGCTTGTCTTTATTTTTGTAGATGCCTGGTGCTTAAAACCAGTAGGCCACGGGGATGTGATGTAAATTGTAATCTACCAATAAACATACAAATGTTTAATATGTTGTGTTCATTTATTCATTTGAAATGCGCCATAAGTCTTTGCAAAGTAAGATGATCTGTTAGAAGGAGCCATGCTCGGCTCGAGTTATGGGTCCTTGATCAGTGGTATCTAACATGTCCTGTGCAGTAGCTTTAGAAGACATCTCGTTGGTGCCAGTCTAGCACGTCTCAACATCCAACTTATAAGACTGACGCATCTGGCATACAGTGACCATAACTTGGGACAAAATGACTACTGCATTGGTCATTTTAATTGTTTGAGTGAAGGGTTTCACTTGGAAGCCTTGTGATTTGAATTGTAAATCATCCCTTGTCTTCAGTTTATTCTCTGCACAGATTCTATTACAACTTAGGATACTTTGAAAGTCATGAAAACACCTCGTCTTGAACTACACTTGACCTGTGTCGGCTTGACTCAACACTGCATTCAGATAGTTGCTTATACCACAAGTCGGGAACTAAGGCAACTTAACTAGGAAGTACTTGACAGACTTGTGATCCTCAACAACCATCCAAACTCACAGCAGTCTTCTGACCTTGGTTCGCCAGGAGCCTTAAGGTCTTATGTTCAGACAGATTTGAGGCCTCATGGAAAGTATTCTCTGCTAAAGATGACACCAGCTTATGGGTTACTGGAATGAAGTATGTTACTTGATAACAGGGAGTTTCCCGAATGTCTTCACAGACATCAAACAATAGAAATTTGAATTTGGACCATGTACTTTTAAGGTCTACCCTTAAACAGTTTGCAACTGAAACTACACAACCCATACATAGGTGTCTACAAATGGAAAACATGAAGCAAAGTCCTGGACATGTGGTAAAGTTTGGTAGCTTGCATGGACAGGTGACCTCGTCGGCCTCAAGTAACAATCGACTTATTATAATGCGAATACACTTGCAGTGTACGAAGACGGATTAGCCTTTAACTGCCCTCTCTAGCACCAGTGTAGAAGTACCTGCAAAGTGTCCACCTCAGTGTGACCTTTGTATAATGACCTATGTAGCAAGAAGAATGGAACAACATTCAAACTCAAGCAACCTTTAGTTGGTCTCCACATTATGTAGCCTGTAGATGAACATGTTTGCTTTACCTTGGGTTGCATAACTTCAGGAGGTGACAGAATTGCACTTGGGGTCATTAAAAACATGGTGCGCTCAGGGTAGGAAGGAACAATGGGCTGATAAGTATTAAATGTGCTATCCGTCTCTCGCCAAAAGTGCAATATCTGGTAGTAAGCAGGGTAATGGATTCACTTAAAATTATCTCTAGTCTAAGCTATTTTTGGGTGTGGTTCCTGATTTATAGTACTCTATAGGGGGAAAGGTTTCTCTGGAGTAGAGGAAGGAACCAAACCGGTCAAGGTCACATCTTTAGAATTGTGTATATATAATATTGGACTAACATCTCGCATCTCTGCAGACCTGTCAACAAAAACAATCCAGTGACATAACGGGTCTCTATGAAACAAAAGCTTTGGCAAAATATATTATGTGTATCAATCCTTGTTTGTGTTTCACAAAGAAAGTCCACTGAAGTAACAGATAGGACTCGAAAGGGTTTTGCCATGGAGACCTAGTGAGTGGAGCATGGGGGTGGTCATTGGTGACAAAGGCAGCAATTGGATCTAGAAGTAGCAGTAAGAAGTGTCCTCTGTACTTAACAGTCCATGCCCATTTGTTACCTTGGTGAGGGCAATTTCCGTTGAGGATTGGAGTGCGTTGAGTAAGGAACGGTTGAGGGTATATAAGGTTTTGGATAAATATGACCGTGGGTGGAGCAAGTGCTTTAGTATGAATGCACTATAGTGTACCACCACTCAAGCCGAATTGTACAATGATCGTGGTAAGAAGCTCAAGGAATTAATTATTCTCATTTTCAATCCTGACTCACAGCTGTAATCTAAGGTCAGCCCTGGAGAGCCACAAACATGCCTGGACTTGCTTGAATAAATATTGGCTTTGCACCAATTGAATCTAATATTTCCGTGCAGTGCTTTTATACATCTAAATGTCTTATATATTTGTTTTTTTTGTCTATAATATTTGGGGTAACTGAAGCCATCACAAGGTCTGATGGGGTCATATATTATATTGGTTAAAACAAGACTTAAAGCCACATTAAATTCTAGCCTGCGGGCTTGAAATTCAGTGGAGTTAGAGCGATAAAATTAGACAATCTCGCAACATACGTGGCAGACTTCCAAATCCGTAAACCATGCTTTCATGGGTTCCATTTGTGTCTGACCATAATCAACTAGGAAATTGACTGTCAAAAATAATAGTAGTAAAATTGTAAGCCTGACAATGCGGTTTGCCACGCAATGCGAGGTTATGGGCCCTCGGAGAACCTTTGGCACTCATCGCAAGGCCAGCACTGAGCTCTTTTGGGGCTTGGATTAAGCGTTACTGGCTTGTGTTAAGTGTTACTGCTTAGGGCTCGTTTTTACGTTCTACAAGCTCGTTTTATGTCCTTCGGCCTCGTTTTTGTTGCATTTTTTCGGCAGCCATTTTTTTTCTCTATTTTTGATCATTAAAAAAATGTCAAATATGGCTCAAATTAACTTGCAACCACACTCACAGGCTCCCTCACTGTGCTGTGTGTGAGTTAATTTGAGGCATATTTGTTATGTTGAGTTCCGTGGTTCGGCCCTTAAAGTCGGCTTTTTGTGAGGCACACAGTGCATGTATGGGTTTCGGTCCTAAGTCGTACGGGACGTAAGTACTGAGTGAGCCACTGGCATTGCTGTGGCACTCATCGCAAGCTTTGCAATGAGCACCTTTGGCGTTCAATGCAGCCCAAGTCCCGCAGGCCTCAAGGTTGTGGCCCCCAACGGCTTGCTGAGCGAGGGACGCAAAAGCGTGACCAACATTAAAACCGTTCCCCACACTGACAACTCTATTTGTGATTAAACCTGTAACCACAGGTTTGACTAGACTGAGCCAATAGTAAAAGAGTTCGTCATTATTACATCACTGAAAAATGAAGGTTGCATTTCAATCACCTACGGGTCTGCAGTATGAGTTACAATCAGACCCGCATTCCAGAAATAATGAAATATTAAAAAAAATCAATTAAAATGATATTCAAGTCCATGCAAGTTCCATTATATGTATTAACACATTGATTGCCAGGATCGATATGCCATTAATTGTAATACCTTACATCACTTTCCCTTGTGTATATTTGCATTTACAGTGCTACGGACAGGACTTTAACCCCCTTGTGGGTCTTCTCTAGTACCCGTAGGGTTTTTAGCTATTTGCCATCTACAGGTTTGAACGCCAGTGAGTCCTTGTGGATTCGTAGCAATTTAATATTGATTTACGATCTTAACATCTAAGCCTTTGCTCTGTCAAGCCTGTAAATGAGATGGAGTTGCGATTTTGCCAGCCCGTAGGATTTTTCCGCCTGTAACCCGCAGATCGTTTGATTGTTTAATAGCTTTAAGTCTTGCGGGCTCCTTTACTGGCTATGAAATCTTCAGTAGGAGGAATTTAATGGGACTGCTCGTATGGATTTTGAGAAGATGGTTAATATAGTGATTTTTAGTAATTGCAAACAGACCAGAAATATCACAATAGGTATTGGGTGTACACAACATGGTTGCTTTTAGTATAAATTAACACAACCAATACAATAGGCTTAGATTCCTAGCCAATAACTGACCGAGAGACCACCCTTGTTACAGCAAGACTGGTAGAGAAGTGCGACGGCCTTCTAGGAAGAGTGACGGCAGACAAGGAATTCAAGCATGGCTGCCGTTCATGTAAAACTAAGCTTTTCAGGTAGATAAAATGAGCGGAGTTGAATGGTCATTTGTTGTTACCTACCATCAAAATCTATATTTCTGAAACAAAAAGTCTAAAATATCAGTTTGTAATAAAGTTTGAGGATGAAGCACAAAAACAAACAATCTTACAAGTAAATTAAGAGCAACTGTACACAAAGGGAGCCTGCAGTTACCTTATCGGACAGGTAATACACGCACAACGTGTTCCAGATTCAGATATCCACAAGGCTCACTGTCCCTCTTCCCTGTGAGTCTCACTTAAATGCGTTTTTTTCTACACTATAGACCACTTACAAAAATAAACTTTGTAACATTTAAAATATGATGTCTAAATGCCTGATAGTTTTTGGGACTACAGCGTCCATTTAATATGCAAATACTACTTTACAGAAGCGTAAAGTCATCCTGCTGGACTCAAGCAATCCCGACGACCGATTAGGCCAAATGTATTTTTAATTTTGGGAGACCCAAATGTGCCTTTTGATTCTGCCCCCCCCCCCCCCCCTTAAATCTGTTTGTAGGTTTGCTGATGTCACAACCAGAAAAAAAATAAAAAAAATGACTCTACTAGGGAACTTATTTAAGTGTTTAGTCTCTACAAATCAAACAGGAGCAGAATTACTGCGTATGAAACACATTCAGAGAAAAACTAGCAATATAAAGAAGAAAATCTTTGAATTTAAAAAAGAAAAGCAAGAGCTTTATTGCAGCGCTGTGATTCCTGCAGCCTGGACACACGGATATCTGAGACATTATGTCTTCTTTTGTTTCTTCTTTTCATTCTCTTCCTTTTCTTTCTCAATTTCAGCCACGTACCGTTCAATCTCCTCTGGGTTCAGGATCTAGAGAGAACAGAAACATTTGGGGATCAGTAATGTTACTGGCTGAAACTGTTCTCCCCCCTTCAGGACATACTACCACCTGTATACCATGTGTCCAGATAAATACATAGCGCCGTTATATTAACCCTTACCTTAAGAGGTTGGTCTCTCCTCATAACGGCCAATTCAATATTCTTTCCTCCAGACTGCACAACCTGAAATAATTAAACACAATCAAGTTAAACAAATATATATATTAGCATTAATTTATAATAAGCTGATTTAACTGGTTATTTTAGAAAATACAAAGAGAACACTATTAAAAAGGGCTAGAAAATGGTCCTAATGAAATGTAACAGATATATAATATTGTATCCAAGCACTTTATATATCTCATCAATTCACATTATAAGCTAACTAGCGACTTGCCGTCAAAAATGACAGGGCAATACAATTTAAAGCCATGGGAATGCTGTTTGACACACAATGGAAAGCGTTTTGTACTGTGAGGACCTTCAGCGCTCATCGCGAGCCTCTCCTGTCATGTACTTTTGGTCCTCTGGGAACCTTCATGAGTCATGATAAAGAGTGATATATATTTTTATGTACATGTAGTTAAGTAATAATGAATTATTTATTCAATGAATATACTTTAATTATTTATAATTGATATATGCAGCGAGCAATAGGCTAAAGAGCTAACAATCTGTTTGTATTTTGCGTCTGCATAGAATATACAGTGTGAGTGTTGGTGCTCTGCTTATAAAGTGTAATGAATGTTTGTAGTGTTCATCCTAAATATGCTGCGTGCGCGACGTAAAGCCGTTGGTGTATTGTGTAAAGCGGCATTGTATAGTCGTAATGTTATTAATGTAATACGCGTCTCGTGAGCATTTTCCGTCTTTTGTAATAGTGTATTTTGTAGTGTGATGTGTAAAGTGCTACGCGTTTGGCAGGGTTTTGCGTTCTGGGGTTGTGTAGCCTCGTTTTCATTTTTTGCGGGAGCCATTTTTTTCGTCGCTTAGGCGATTTGAGTGGCAAAAATAGTCTAAAATCGGGTTAAATTCGTGTTCCACCTCACTCTCAGACGTCCTGGCTGTTGCCCCGTGCTGTCTGTGATGTTTTTGTAATTTTTTGGGGTGCATTTAGTGTGTTTTTATTGTTTTTCCGTTTTCATCATTCGTCCGTTAATCTCGTAATTTTTTGCATCTCGTATCTTTATTTTTCTAAGTCCCACGTTTGTCAACCGCTTGCACTCCAAGACGATCCCGCGTCTATGAAGTGTTTTGCTGCTAATTCCCGTGTGTTTCATTGCCTCTTCATGTTTGTGCCGATAGTTGTAGTGCATTGTAGTGCCTTAACGGTTCGCCTCGCTACGCAGGCGATGAGATCCTTCGGCGCTCGTTGCCCATGTGCTATGAGTTAACGGCTCACAACGCTTCGCAAGGCTCGCAGCGATGCGCGCCGCCTACGTGCTTTTCATACGCACCACGCAAAGTATGAATGTTAACCATTTCACTGGCAGAGAGGCCAGCAATAACAATAAAATGTTAAAGGGACACTGCATTTGAAGCACTTTGTTACTCTATTTTACATTGAGGTTGAAAAGTCACAGTTGCCCCCTCAATAATAATGTATTGTTTATCTCGTCTGCTCACATCAAGGGGTCTCCCATTTTCAGTATCTCTACCTACAAGTGTGTCATCATCTACTTCTGGGGTGGGTAGCGCTGCTGTGATTACATGCACATAACTGCTCATATCTACTGTTTACTAAACTCTGTATTGGCCCTGGTGCAGCCGCCAAGCCCAGCACAACCATCCGCTCCCTAATGACCTCATGAGGGTGGAGACAAACACTCAGATGGATGCTGATACACTAATCTTTGTAAGTGAATTTAATATTGATTATTGTTATTGTAAATGATTAAATATTAACTTTATTAATTCTCAAACTATAAATTAAATCAATGAGTTCCTCTTGCTAGGGCATTACAGTGGCACTTAAATATCAAGAAGTGAAATAATCTAGGGCTTGTGTACGTGTTTAGCAGCAGAATACTCACTTCCAGCAGAGCCTTGATGACCAATTTAATGGTCAGATCGTCTGTTTCGATGGCTTCGTCCGTGTAGTGCTTCTCCAGGAACTCCCGCACAGATTTGGCTCCTCTGCCGATGGCATTGGCCTGTAACAGAGCAGAGTCCTGTTATAAAGCCCGGCCCATAATGACACGGTGTATAGTGACGGAAGCGAGACCTACCTTCCATGCATGGTAAGTGCCAGATGGATCTGTCTGGTAAAGACGAGGCGTCCCATCAAAGTCAAAGCCAACTATCAGAGCAGAGATCCCAAAAGGTCGGCGTCCATTGCTCTGAGTGTAGCGCTGAGGGCAACAAAATGTTATCAGAGAACCGATTCTATAATACAACAGAATCAGCTCTCAAAATGGCAACACATGTACTTAACTAACACAGAACTGTCGGAATAAAATATTATACCCAATAACCAAAAGAAAAAAGGGAATTCGGTCAGAAAAAAATACCTTTATTGGGAGGACCTAAAGTGATAATCTCCTTAAAATATAACTTTATTTGCAATTTTAATTAAAACTAAATTGTATAATAATAACATTCAAACCAATAGCAGCTAAATTTGATTAAAAACAAGACAACATCCTATTACAATCTCTAAAGTTCTCCAAAGAAAGGACAGCCTGACCAAATAGTCCACATAGAGATCCCCTATCTTATTATACCCAAATTTGTCTATTGTCCCAACAGGGCTATAAAGAAGGAAAATATCTATAGGGGTTACAAGAGAAGGGTATTTAAGCCAATTTAATTTATCTTTCTTCTTATACCTTCCTATGATGTCAATTACATCTACCTCCATATTCATTCTATTCAAATCAGACCCTCACCTGCTTCAGGCTGGCGATGTACCTTGTAATATATTCTACGGTTACTGGGTCTTCAACCGTAAGCCTGTGGCTCTGACACTCTACACGCGCACGGTTAATAACGATCCTCGCGTCAGCCGTAAGACCTGGAAAAATGGACATCCACGCAGAATTACACGTTTGAGCATACACATTTTATATTTAGATTTCTAATTACCGTATATACTCGAGCAGAGTTTTTCAGCCCTTTTTTTAAGGCTAAAAAGGGCCCCCTCGGCTTATACTAGAGTCACTCTCCCCCCGTGTCTCTCTAACCCCACCCCTGTGTCTCTTTCCCTCCCCAACCCCACCTCCTCATTCTCATCCTCCCCCCCTCCTCATCCTCCCCCCTCCTCATCCTCTCCTCCTCATCCTCCCCTCCTCAACCCCCCCTCCTCCTCAACCTCAACCCCCCCTCCTCCTCAACCTCAACCCCCCCTCCTCCTCAACCTCAACCCCCCCTCCTCCTCAACCTCAACCCCCCCTCCTCCTCAACCCCCCTCTTCCTCAACCCCCCTCTTCCTCAACCCCCCTCTTCCTCAACCCCCCTCTTCCTCAACCCCCCTCTTCCTCAACCTCAACCCCCCTAAATACCTCCCCCTCTCACCTCACTTACCTGCTTCTGCTCCGGCCTCAGCTCCTTCATGACCCGGCGCGCATGTGATGTCACCCCCGCGCCACGTCATTGGCATATACCAGGTGCCGACACCCAGTATATGCTAATGACGTGGCGTGCATGGCACGCATGTGACGTCACATGCGCGCCGGTTCAAGAAGGAGCGGAGGCCGGAGCACAAGCAGGTAAGTGAGGGGAGAGGGGGAGGTATTTAGGGGGGTTTAGAATGAGGAGGGGGGTTGAGGTTGAGGAGGGGGGGGTTGAGGTTGAGGAGGGGGGGGTTGAGGATGGGGGGGTTGAGGATGGGGGGGTTGAGGTTGAGGATGGGGGGGTTGAGGTTGAGGACTGGGGGGTTGAGGATGGGGGGGTTGAGGATGAGGAGTGGGGTTGAGGAGGGAGGTTGAGAATGAGGAGGGGGGAAGCGACACAGGGGAGGGAGAAGAGACACAGGAGAGAGAGGGGGACACAGAGGGCACAAGAGATACACAGGGGGCAGCACATTTCCCACCCTCAGCTTATACTCGAGTCACTCATTTTACCCAGTATTTTGTGGTAAAATAGGTGCCTCTGCTTATACTCGAGTATATACGGTGTATATTTGAAATATTAATGTATGTATCAATCATCATATTTTCTAATTAATTAATAAAAGGAGCCTTGTATAAAGTGTTTTTGTATTAAAAAGAGGGAAAATGCATTGTGGACTAATTTGCATGTCCCTGTCCAATTTCCCAGAGTGCAGTGCAATAACTATTTCTGGGAAGTAAGTTTATTAACTTATTTTTAGACATTCAAATGGGAACATAAATGTACTGTTTATTTACCAAATTAATGAAAGAATAGTTTAATGGCGCTTTCAAAGTCTTAATTTTTTTTACTCTAAGATTTAGTTTTTTTTTATTAATCTTTACATTTTTTATTAGTGTTTGGACACAGACATTCCCATTGTTTCATCATTTAAGAAAGAGAAGATGGAAGTGCATATCTATAATGACATGTCAGCATATCCATACCAGCAAAAGCCATAAACACGTTCTCATCCAGGGCACAGATTTTCCGCACAGTTCTCTCATCTTGAAGTTTGGCAACAGATTTCTTCTCCACACCAAGGACCACAATCTCCTTCCCTCGAACTCCAACCTGAATCAGATAAGATGTATAATATGTATAATTGTTCACCTCATTGATGCGAATTAGTATTGTTTTCCTAATGTATGTTACATCACTTAAGTTTGGAACAAAATGTGGGGGGTTCTTAGTCCGTCTCCCCCTACTATCCTTATCTCTTGTATCAGAGCCAATCTCACAATCTTCACTGGTCACAAGTATCCCAAATGTCATTTACCATCCCCAAATTATCATGTAAAGCCCTGTATGTCACTCACTATATGTACCCCCACAGGCTTCTGTGCCCTCAAATAATGTCTCTGTATTAGCCATCTTTTCATCTTTCAATCTCCTCCTCTCCCCCCTAAGACTGTGCCTGTGTTCCCCACATAGCTCTTCCAGGTTATTATCTTCTCCCCCTAACCTGTCTCTTTTCTCTCTCTCTCCCCTGTATCCCTGTGTCTCTTTTCTCTCTCTCCCCTCACTGTATCCCTGTGTCTCTTTTCTCTCTCTCTCCTCACTGTATCCCTGTCTCTTTTCTCTCTCTCTCCCCTGTATCCCTGTGTCTCTTTTCTCTCTCTCCTCACTGTATCCCTGTGTCTCTTTTCTCTCTCTCCCCTGTATCCATGTGTCTCTTTTCTCTCTCTCCCCTGTATCCCTGTGTCTCTTTTCTCTCTCTCCGCTGTATCCCTGTGTCTCTTTTCTCTCTCTCTCCTCACTGTATCCCTGTGTCTCTTTTCTCTCTCTCTCCTCACTGTATCCCTGTGTCTCTTTTCTCTCTCTCCTCACTGTATCCCTGTGTCTCTTCTCTCTCTCCCCTGTATCCCTGTGTCTCTTTTCTCTCTCTCCCCTCACTGTGTCCCTGTGTCTCTTTTCTCTCTCTCCCCTCACTGTGTCCCTGTGTCTCTTTTCTCTCTCTCCCCTCACTGTATCCCTGTGTCTCTTCTCTCTCTCTCCCCTCACTGTGTCCCTTTTCTCTCTCTCTCCTCACTGTGTCCCTGTGTCTCTTTTCTCTCTCTCCCCTCACTGTATCCCTGTGTCTCTTTTCTCTCTCTCCCCTCACTGTATCCCTGTGTCTCTTTTCTCTCTCTCCCCTCACTGTGTCCCTGTGTCTCTTTTCTCTCTCTCTCCTCACTGTATCCCTGTGTCTCTTTTCTCTCTCTCCCCTCACTGTGTCCCTGTGTCTCTTTTCTCTCTCCCCTCACTGTATCCCTGTGTCTCTTTTCTCTCTCTCCTCACTGTGTCCCTGTGTCTCTTTTCTCTCTCTCTCCTCACTGTATCCCTGTGTCTCTTCTCTCTCTCTCTCCCCTCACTGTATCCCTGTGTCCCTTTTCTCTCTCTCCCCTCACTGTGTCCCTGTGTCTCTTTTCTCTCTCTCCCCTCACTGTGTCCCTGTGTCTCTTTTCTCTCTCTCTCCTCACTGTATCCCTGTGTCTCTTCTCTCTCTCTCCCCTCACTGTATCCCTGTGTCTCTTTTCTCTCTCTCTCCTCACTGTATCCCTGTGTCTCTTCTCTCTCTCTCCCCTCACTGTATCCCTGTGTCTCTTTTCTCTCTCTCCCCTGTATCCCTGTGTCTCTTTTCTCTCTCTCCTCACTGTATCCCTGTGTCTCTTTTCTCTCTCTCTCCTCACTGTGTCCCTGTGTCTCTTTTCTCTCTCTCCTTACTGTATCCCTGTGTCTCTTCTCTCTCTCTCCCCTGTATCCCTGTGTCTCTTTTCTCTCTCCCCCCTGTGTCTCTTTTCTCTCTCTCCCCTGTATCCGTGTCTCTTTTCTCTCTCTCCCCTGTATCGCTGTGTCTCTTTTCTCTCTCCCCCCTGTGTCTCTTTTCTCTCTCTCTCTCTCCCCTGTGTCTCTTTTCTCTCTCCCCTGTATCCCTGTGTCTCTTTTCTCTCTCTCCCCTGTATCCCTTTTCTCTCTCTCCCCTGTATCCCTGTGTCTCTTTTCTCTCTCTCCCCTCACTGTGTCCCTGTGTCTCTTTTCTCTCTCTCCCCTCACTGTATCCCTGTGTCTCTTCTCTCTCTCTCCCCTCACTGTGTCCCTTTTCTCTCTCTCTCCTCACTGTGTCCCTGTGTCTCTTTTCTCTCTCTCTCCTCACTGTATCCCTGTGTCTCTTTTCTCTCTCTCCCCTCACTGTGTCCCTGTGTCTCTTTTCTCTCTCTCCCCTCACTGTATCCCTGTGTCTCTTTTCTCTCTCTCTCTCCTCACTGTGTCCCTTTTCTCTCTCTCTCCTCACTGTATCCCTGTGTCTCTTCTCTCTCTCTCCCCTCACTGTATCCCTGTGTCTCTTTTCTCTCTCTCCCCTGTGTCTCTTTTCTCTCTCTCCCCTGTATCGCTGTGTCTCTTTTCTCTCTCCCCCCTGTGTCTCTTTTCTCTCTCTCCCCTGTATCCCTGTGTCTCTTTTCTCTCTCCCCCCTGTATCCCTGTGTCTCTTTTCTCTCTCCCCCCTGTATCCCTGTGTCTCTTTTCTCTCTCTCCCCTGTATCCCTGTGTCTCTTTTCTCTCTCCTCACTGTATCCATGTGTCTCTTTTCTCTCTCTCCCCTGTATCTCTGTGTCTCTTCTCTCTCTCCCCTGTATCCCTGTGTCTCTTTTCTCTCTCTCCCCTGTATCCCTGTGTCTCTTTTCTCTCTCTCCCCTGTATCCCTGTGTCTCTTTTCTCTCTCTCCCCTGTATCCCTGTGTCTCTTTTCTCTCTCTCCCCTGTATCCCTGTGTCTCTTTTCTCTCTCTCCCCTGTATCCCTGTGTCTCTTTTCTCTCTCTCCCCTGTATCCCTGTGTCTCTTTTCTCTCTCTCCCCTGTATCCCTGTGTCTCTTTTCTCTCTCTCCCCTGTATCCCTGTGTCTCTTTTCTCTCTCTCCCCTGTATCCCTGTGTCTCTTTTCTCTCTCTCCCCTGTATCCCTGTGTCTCTTTTCTCTCTCTCCCCTGTATCCCTGTGTCTCTTTTCTCTCTCTCCCCTGTATCCCTGTGTCTCTTTTCTCTCTCTCCCCTGTATCCCTGTGTCTCTTTTCTCTCTCTCCCCTGTATCCCTGTGTCTCTTTTCTCTCTCTCCCCGTGTCTCTTTTCTCTCTCTCCCCTGTGTCTCTTTTCTCTCTCCCCCTGTGTCTCTTTTCTCTCTCCCCCCTCACTGTATCCCTGTGTCTCTTCTCTCTCTCCTGTATCCCCGTGTCTCTTCTCTCTCCCCTGTATCCCTGTGTCTCTTTTCTCTCTCTCCCCTGTATCCCTGTGTCTCTTTTCTCTCTCTCCCCCGTGTCTCTTTTCTCTCTCTCCCCTGTGTCTCTTTTCTCTCTCCCCCCTCACTGTATCCCTGTGTCTCTTTTCTCTCTCTCCTCACTGTGTCCCTGTGTCTCTTTTCTCTCTCTCCCCTCACTGTGTCCCTGTGTCTCTTTTCTCTCTCTCTCCTCACTGTGTCCCTGTGTCTCTTTTCTCTCTCTCCCCTCACTGTATCCCTGTGTCTCTTCTCTCTCTCTCCTCACTGTGTCCCTGTGTCTCTTTTCTCTCTCTCCCCTCACTGTATCCCTGTGTCTCTTTTCTCTCTCTCTCCTCACTGTGTCCCTGTGTCTCTTTTCTCTCTCCCCCCTCACTGTGTCCCTGTGTCTCTTTTCTCTCTCCCCCCTCACTGTGTCCCTGTGTCTCTTTTCTCTCTCCCCCCTCACTGTATCCCTGTGTCTCTTCTCTCTCTCCCCTGTATCCCTGTGTCTCTTCTCTCTCTCCCCTCACTGTATCCCTGTGTCTCTTTTCTCTCTCTCCCCTCACTGTATCCCTGTGTCTCTTTTCTCTCTCCCCCGTCTCTTTTCTCTCTCTCCCCTGTGTCTCTCCTCTCTCTCTCTCCCCTGTATCCCTGTGTCTCTTTTCTCTCTCCCCCCTGTATCCCTGTGTCTCTTTTCTCTCTCCCCCTGTATCCCTGTGTCTCTTTTCTCTCCCCCCTGTATCTCTGTGTCTCTTTTCTCTCTCTCCCCTGTGTCTCTTTTCTCTCTCTCTCCCCTGTATCCCTGTGTCTCTTTTCTCTCTCTCCCCTGTGTCTCTTTTCTCTCTCTCCCCTGTGTCTCTTTTCTCTCTCTCCCCTGTGTCTCTTTTCTCTCTCTCTCCCCTGTATCCCTGTGTCTCTTTTCTCTCTCCCCTGTATCCCCGTGTCTCTTTTCTCTCTCCCCTGTGTCTCTTTTCTCTCTCCCCCCTGTATCCCTGTGTCTCTTTTCTCTCTCCCCCTGTATCCCTGTGTCTCTTTTCTCTCCCCCCTGTATCTCTGTGTCTCTTTTCTCTCTCTCCCCTGTGTCTCTTTTCTCTCTCTCTCCCCTGTATCCCTGTGTCTCTTTTCTCTCTCTCTCCCCTGTATCCCTGTGTCTCTTTTCTCTCTCTCCCCTGTGTCTCTTTTCTCTCTCTCCCCTGTGTCTCTTTTCTCTCTCTCCCCTGTGTCTCTTTTCTCTCTCTCTCCCCTGTATCCCTGTGTCTCTTTTCTCTCTCCCCTGTATCCCCGTGTCTCTTTTCTCTCTCCCCTGTGTCTCTTTTCTCTCTCCCCCCTGTATCCCCGTCCCTTTTCTCTCTCTCTCCTCATGGCATCTCTGTGTCTCTTTTCTCTCTCTCCCCTGTATCCCTGTGTCTCTTTTCTCTCTCTCTCCTCACTGTGTCTCTTTTCTCTCTCTCCCCGTGTCTCTTTTCTCTCTCTCTCCCCTGTATCCCTGTGTCTCTTCTCTCTCTCCCCTGTATCCCAGTGTCTCTTCTCTCTCTCCCCTGTATCCCAGTGTCTCTTCTCTCTCTCCCCTGTATCCCAGTGTCTCTTCTCTCTCTCCCCTGTATCCCAGTGTCTCTTCTCTCTCTCCCCTGTATCCCAGTGTCTCTTTTCTCTCTCCCCTGTGTCTCTTTTCTCTCTCCCCCCTGTATCCCCGTCTCTTTTCTCTCTCCTCATGGCATCTCTGTGTCTCTTTTCTCTCTCTCCCCTGTATCCCAGTGTCTCTTCTCTCTCTCCCCTGTATCCCAGTGTCTCTTCTCTCTCTCCCCTGTATCCCAGTGTCTCTTTTCTCTCTCCCCTGTGTCTCTTTTCTCTCTCCCCCCTGTATCCCCGTCTCTTTTCTCTCTCCTCATGGCATCTCTGTGTCTCTTTTCTCTCTCTCCCCTGTATCCCTGTGTCTCTTTTCTCTCTCTCTCCCCTCATGGCATCTCTGTGTCTCTTTTCTCTCTCTCCCCTCATGGCATCTCTGTGTCTCTTTTCTCTCTCTCCCCTCATGGCATCTCTGTGTCTCTTTTCTCTCTCTCCCCTCATGGCATCTCTGTGTCTCTTTTCTCTCTCTCCCCTCATGGCATCTCTGTGTCTCTTTTCTCTCTCTCCCCTCATGGCATCTCTGTGTCTCTTTTCTCTCTCTCCCCTCATGGCATCTCTGTGTCTCTTTTCTCTCTCTCCCCTCATGGCATCTCTGTGTCTCTTTTCTCTCTCTCCCCTCATGGCATCTCTGTGTCTCTTTTCTCTCTCTCCCCTCATGGCATCTCTGTGTCTCTTTTCTCTCTCTCCCCTCATGGCATCTCTGTGTCTCTTTTCTCTCTCTCCCCTCATGGCATCTCTGTGTCTCTTTTCTCTCTCTCCCCTGTGTCTCTTTTCTCTCTCTCCCCTGTGTCTCTTTTCTCTCTCTCCCCTGTGTCTCTTTTCTCTCTCTCCCCTGTGTCTCTTTTCTCTCTCTCCCCTGTGTCTCTTTTCTCTCTCTCCCCTGTGTCTCTTTTCTCTCTCTCCCCTGTGTCTCTTTTCTCTCTCTCCCCTGTGTCTCTTTTCTCTCTCTCCCCTGTGTCTCTTTTCTCTCTCTCCCCTGTGTCTCTTTTCTCTCTCTCCCCTGTGTCTCTTTTCTCTCTCTCCCCTGTGTCTCTTTTCTCTCTCTCCCCTGTGTCTCTTTTCTCTCTCTCCCCTGTGTCTCTTTTCTCTCTCCACATGGCATCTCTATGTCTCTTCTCTCTCTCCCCTGTATCCCTGTGTCTCTTTTCTCTCTCTCACCTGTATCCCTGTGTCTCTTTTCTCTCTCTCCCCTGTATCCATGTGTCTCTTTTCTCTCTCTCCCCTCTGTATCCCTGTGTCTCTTTTCTCACTCTTCCCTGTATCCCTGTGTCTCTTTTCTCTCTCCTCACTGTATCCATGTGTCTCTTTTCTCTCTCTCCCCTGTATCCCTGTGTCTCTTCTCTCTCTCCCCTGTATCCCTGTGTCTCGTTTCTCTCTCTCCCCTCACTGTATCCATGTGTCTCTTTTCTCTCTCTCTCTCCCCTGTATCCCTGTGTCTCTTCTCTCTCTCCCCTGTATCCCCGTGTCTCTTTTCTCTCTCTCCCCTGTATCTCTTTTCTCTCTCTCCCCTGTATCTCTTTTCTCTCTCTCCCCTGTATCCCTGTGTCTCTTTTCTCTCTTTCTCCTCACTGTATCCTTGTGTCTCTTTTCTCTCTTTCTCCTCACTGTATCCTTGTGTCTCTTTTCTCTCTCTCCCCTGTATCCCTGTGTCTCTTTTCTCTCTCTCCCCTGTATCCCTGTGTCTCTTTTCTCTCTCTCCCCTGTATCCCTGTGTCTCTTATCTCTCTCTCCCCTGTATCCCTGTGTCTCTTTTCTCTCTCTCCCCTGTATCCCTGTGTCTCTCTTCTCTCTCTCCTGTATCCCTGTGTCTCTCTTCTCTCTCTCCTGTATCCCTGTGTCTCTTCTCTCTCTCCCCTGTATCCCTGTGTCTCTCTCTCCTGTATCCATGTCTTTTCTCCCTCTCTCTCCTCACTGTATCCGTGTGTCTCTTTTCTCTCTCTCCCCTCACTGTGTCTCTTTTCTCTCTCTCCCCTCACTGTGTCCCTGTGTCTCTTCTCTCTCTCTCCTCACTGTATCCGTGTGTCTCTTTTCTCTCTCTCCCCTCACTGTATCCCTGTGTCTCTTTTCTCTCTCTCCCCTGTGTCTCTTTTCTCTCTCTCCCCTGTATCCCTGTGTCTCTTCTCTCTCTCCCCTCACTGTATCCCTGTGTCTCTTTTCTCTCTCTCTCCCCTGTGTCTCTTCTCTCTCTCCCCTGTATCCCTGTGTCTCTCTTTTCTCTCTCTCCCCTGTATCCCTGTGTCTCTTTTCTCTCTCCCCTGTATCCATATGTCTTTTCTCCCTCTCTCTCCTCACTGTATCCGTTTGTCTCTTTTCTCTCTCTCCCCTGTATCCCTGTGTCTCTTCTCTCTCTCCCCTGTATCCCTGTGTCTCTTTTCTCCCTCTCTCTCCTCACTGTATCCCTGTGTCTCTTTTCTCTCTCTCCCCTGTATCCCTGTGTCTCTTCTCTCTCTCCCCTGTATCCCTGTGTCTCTTCTCTCTCTGCCTTGTATCCCTGTGTCTCTTTTCTCTCCCCCCTGTATCCATGTGTCTCTTTTCTCTCTCTCTCTCTCTCTCCTGTATCCCTGTGTCTCTTCTCTCTCTCCCCTGTATCCCCGTGGCTCTTTTCTCTCTCTCCCCTGTATCCCTGTGTCTCTTCTCTCTCTCCCCTGTATCCCTGTGTCTCTCTTTTCTCTCTCTCCCCTGTATCCCTGTGTCTCTCTTTTCTCTCTCTCCCCTGTATCCCTGTGTCTCTTTTCTCTCTCCCCTGTATCCCTGTGTCTCTTTTCTCCCTCTCTCTCCTCGCTGTATCCCTGTGTCTCTTCTCTCTCTCCCTTGTATCCCTGTGTCTCTTTTCTCTCTCTCCCCCGTGTCCCTGTGTCTCTTCTCTCTCTCCCCTCACTGTATCCCCGTGTCTCTTCTCTCTCTGCCTTGTATCCATGTGTCTCTTTTCTCTCTCTCCCCTGTATCCCTGTGTCTCTTTTCTCCCTCTCTCTCCTCACTGTATCCCTGTGTCTCTTCTCTCTCTCCCTTGTATCCCCGTGTCTCTTTTCTCTCTCTCCCCTGTGTCCCTGTGTCTCTTCTCTCTCTCCCCTCACTGTATCCCCGTGTCTCTTCTCTCTCTGCCTTGTATCCATGTGTCTCTTTTCTCTCTCTCCCCTCACTGTATCCCTGTGTCTCTTTTCTCTCTCTCCCCTGTATCTCTGTGTCTCTTCTCTCTCTCCCCTCACTGTATCCCTGTGTCTCTTTTCTCTCTCTCCCCTGTATCCCTGTGTCTCTTTTCTCTCTCTCCCCTGTATCCCTGTGTCTCTTTTCTCTCTCTCCCCTGTATCCCTGTGTCTCGTTTCTCTCTCTCCCCTGTATCCCCGTGTCTCTTTTCTCTCTCTCCCCTGTATCCCTGTGTCTCTTTTCTCTCTCTCCCCTGTATCCATGTGTCTCTTTTCTCTCTCCCCTGTATCCCTGTGTCTCTTTTCTCTCTCCCCCCTGTATCCCTGTGTCTCTTTTCTCTCTCTCCCCTGTATCCATGTGTCTCTTTTCTCTCTCTCCCCTGTATCTCTGTGTCTCTTCTCTCTCTCCCCTGTATCCCTGTGTCTCTTTTCTCTCTCCCCCCTGTGTCCCTGTGTCTCTTCTCTCTCTGCCTTGTATCCATGTGTCTCTTTTCTCTCTCTCCCCTCACTGTATCCCTGTGTCTCTTTTCTCTCTCTCCCCTGTATCTCGTTTCTCTCTCTCCCCTGTATCCCTGTGTCTCTTTTCTTTCTCCCCTGTATCCCCGTGTCTCTTTTCCCTCTCTCCCTTCACTGTATCCCTGTGTCTCTTTTCTCTCTCTCCCCTGTATCCCGGTGTCTCTTTTCTTTCTCCCCTGTATCCATGTGTCTCTTTTCCCTCTCTCCCCTGTATCCCTGTGTCTCTTTTCTCTCTCCCCTCACTGTGTCCCTGTGTCTCTTTTCTCTCTCCCCTCACTGTGTCCCTGTGTCTCTTTTCTCTCTCTCCCCTGTATCTCTTTTCTCTCTCTCTCCTCACTGTATCTCTGTGTCTCTTTTCTCTCTCTCTCCTCACTGTATCCCTGTGTCTCTTTTCTCTCTCCCCTCACTGTGTCCCTTTGTCTCTTTTCTCTCTCCCCTGTATCCCCGTGTCTCTTTTCTCTCTCTCCCCTCACTGTATCCCCGTCTCTTTTCTCTCTCTCCCCTCACTGTGTCCCTGTGTCTCTTTTCTCTCTCTCCCCTGTGTCTCTTTTCTCTCTCCCCTCACTGTGTCCCTGTGTCTCTTCTCTCTCTCCCCTGTATCCCTGTGTCTCTTTTCTCTCTCTCCCCTGTATGCCTGTGTCTCTTTTCTCTCTCTCCCCTGTATCCCTGTGTCTCTTCTCTCTCTCCCCTGTATCCCTGTGTCTCTTTTCTCTCTCTCCCCTGTATGCCTGTGTCTCTTTTCTCTCTCTCCCCTGTATGCCTGTGTCTCTTTTCTCTCTTTCTCCTCACTGTATCCATGTGTCTCTTTTCTCTCTCCCCTGTATCCCTGTGTCTCTTTTCTCTCTCCCCTGTATCCATGTGTCTCTTTTCTCTCTCTCCCCTGTGTCCCTGTGTCTCTTTTCTCTCTCTCCCCTGTATCCATGTGTCTCTTTTCTCTCTCTCACCTGTATCCCTGTGTCTCTTTTCTCTCTCTCCCCTGTATCCATGTGTCTCTTTTCTCTCTCTCCCCTGTATCCCTGTGTCTCTTTTCTCTCTCTCACCTGTATCCCTGTGTCTCTTTTCTCTCTCTCCCCTGTATCCATGTGTCTCTTTTCTCTCTCTCCCCTGTATCCCTGTGTCTCTTTTCTCTCTCTCCCCTGTGTCCCTGTGTCTCTTTTCTCTCTCTCCCCTGTATCCATGTGTCTCTTTTCTCTCTCTCCCCTGTATCCATGTGTCTCTTTTCTCTCTCTCTCCCCTGTATCCATGTGTCTCTTTTCTCTCTCTCCCCTGTATCCATGTGTCTCTTTTCTCTCTCTGCCCTGTATCTTTTCTCTCTTTCTCCTCACTTTATCCGTGTCTCTTTTCTCTCTTTCTCCTCACTGTATCCATGTGTCTCTTTTCTCTCTCTCCCCTGTGTCTCTTTTCTCTCTCCCCTCACTGTATCCCTGTGTCTCTTCTCTCTCTCCCCTGTATCCCTGTGTCTCTTCTCTCTCTCTCCCCTGTGTCTCTTCTCTCTCTCCCATGTGTCTCTTCTCTCTCTCCCCTGTATCCCCGTCTCTTTTCTCTCTCCTCATGGCATCTCTGTGTCTCTTCCTCACCGCAGTGGATCCCTTCTTCACGGCCTCCTGTGCATATTCCACCTGGAAGAGGTGCCCGTCCGGGGAGAACACGGTGATGGCCCGATCGTAGCTCATGTTTGGTCAGTGTGTGCAAAGTGAAAGCAGCTCAAAACAGCTCACTCATCCCCTACCAATTCACCAACCCGTTTACGCTATCTACGTGCGGCTTCTACACTCCAAATGCTCCCCTTACGCTACGAAATCTACGTAATCCAAACCCCTCCTCCGGGAGATGCGTAACCCGGCGAGTGCGACAGGAAACCCGGCTGCTGGGACATACCATTCGCGAGCAGGGGGTAGCAAATATTCTTATCACGCATGTGTCATCACAATAAGAATATTTCAACAACAACGTTATTATTTATTTGTTATTAATTATTACTAATAAATATTAATTCGTTATTTGTAATTTAAACATATTTACAGTGTAGTCAGGGTTATACCATTGACACCTGCTCCCCCTGTCTGCTGCAGAGAATGACAACCCTCTACACAGTAATCGGGTGCCGATAATAAGAATATCTATAATTATTTATCCAGCAGCAGACACACACAGGGGTGCAGGGGGACCATGTCTGTGGCCTTTGCATCAGCCAGACCCAGAAGCAAAGGAGAGGTCACCCAGCAAACTATCCAGAAGGTAAGATCTGCATGGGGTGCCAGTTTATTATAGGGATGGTGGGGGCAATAAATGCTCTATGTGGCATGCATAATGCAGAGGGCAGAAAATGGGCAAGAATGCAATGTGGGAGGGACTGCAGAACGCATCTGCAAAACAAAAATAATAAATCTGTATTTTTTCCATGCAATTTGCACTGGGAATTGCTTGTTCTGTGCACAGGTGCATTGCATGCATTGCATTTATGTGGGCTGTCAGATGCCATTTGCACCATCATGACAATAAGCACAGGCATCCTTGAGTGGCTCCATCATTATCTGTGGAGGAGGAAGGAGGGGTTGGGATGAGATGGGGATTTAGCCATTGTCTTAGTGCATTACTCCTACTCCAGAATTAGGCTGCAAAGCACCCATTACAGGAGAGTGTGGGGTCCCCATTCTGTCACTATATGCAATACACATTACCTGTACGTGTTTGCATTTATTCTACATATGCATATAGTGGGACTATCCCATAATGCCATTCTGTACATTCTCCAGTGATTTATGGTTTACCCGAAGATATTAGGTCACTCTATTCAATCCACATTACCTGTGTGTGGTTGTATTTATGCCATATTCCCAGTGGGACTACATATCCCATAATGCCTTATTCCAATTGGGACTACATATGCCATAATTCCATTCTCCAGGTGATGCGTTTTGGTTTACCTGAGGATATTAGATCACTATATTCCATCCACATTACAGGTGTGTACTTGTATTATGCCATATTCCCAGAGGGACTCCACATCCCATAGTGCCATTCTCCAGTTAATGGTTTACCTGAGGATATTAGGTCACCATATTCGATCCACATCCCCTGCCCGTTTTTGTATTTATGCCATATCCCCAGAGGGACTACATATCCCATAATGCCATTATCCACGTGATGAGTTATAGTTTACCTGAGCATATTAGGTCACTATATTCAAGCCATATTACCTGATTGTGCGTGCATTGATGCAGATATTTCTAGGTGGACCACATATCCCATAATGCCATATTCCTATTGGGACTACACATCCCATAATGTCCTTCTCTCTAAGTGATGAGTTATGGCTTACCTGTGCAGTTATCCTGTTGTAACTGGCTGATCATGCACCTGTGATACTACCAGTTGTGTGTGCTTCTATTTATGCCATATTCCTAGCTGGACTACATATCACATAATGCCATTCTGCACATTCTCCAAGTGATGAGTTATAGTTTACCTGAGCATATAAGTCCACATTACCTGACTGTGCTTGTATTCATGCCATATTCCAAGTGGGACTACATTTCCAATAATACCACTCTGTGCATTCACCAGGTGATGAGTTATGGTTTACCTGAGCATATTAGGTCACTATATTCAACCCACATTACCTGACTGTGCTTGTATTCATGCCATATACCAAGTGGGACTACATTTCCAATAATATCATTCTGCACATTCAAAAGGTGATGAGTTATGGTTTACCTGAGCATATTAGGTCACTATATTCAATCCACATTACCTGATTGTGCTTGCATTGATGCCATATTTCTAGTTGGACCACATATCCCATAATGCCATATTCTCTCCAAGTGATGAGTTATGGCTTACCCATGCAGTTATCCTGTTGTAACTGGCTGATCATGCACCTGTGATACTACCAGTTGCAAGATTGGGTGATATCAAAAAACTATGGAATATATTAAAGCACCACCCTGATCATTTTTTATGCCTAATTTAATAAATAAACTTAATAATGGACGACATGTTTTTAAAAAGTAAAAATAAAACCGCATCCACTTTTATAATCTCTTTCAACTGCAACAACTTTCTTTTTTGCTACTGCTCCATGAGGATTTATCATTGTAAACTAATGAGCAATTTCTTATAATGAAAGCACTGTCCGTTGTAGCTGTCATGTTTCCATTGTCCAGATAGAAGCTTCCTGTGCATTCAATGTCTCCTCCCAGAGGTCCTCTCGCCAGACTGGCCTTCTTAAGTCATGTGACAGCCAATATGTAGTAAATCCATAGCTGTTTTTCCCATATTTATATTTTTGGCACTTTACTGTCCTATAATTGTGACCTCTGCTGTAGCCCTTTAAGATGATTTATAATTGTGGTGTATTGTCCATCACCGACGTGTTTTTTGGTAAATGTTAATATTTCTATTAATATTACTGCTACGTAGTATTTGATAGGACTTAAGCCCTTGGGTAAATTGTGTCTTGTTTGTGTTTTTTGGAATAGATGCTGGATGAAAACCATCACTTGATACAGTGCATTATGGACTATCAGAGTAAAGGCAAAACGGCAGAGTGTACACAGTGAGTAGCCTCATAGTAAGGCCTTGAGTAGATAACAAGTGCTCTGACCACTTCCTCCCTACTGTAAACACACTCTAGTTGGTCATCAAACACTGTCTATCTCTAACATTGGAGGATTCAGCCATCTTTTCTGGGAGGCTGTTCCATGTATCCCCACACTCTTAGTTTACTTTGGTTATTCCATTTCAGAAAATGGTCTTGCAATCTAGTGTTATAATGAGAGACCCTGCCCCAAGGAGCTTACAATCAAACATTACAAGGATAGAATCTACCTATCCCTAACCCAAGAAGCTTGCAATCTAACAGTATAATGAGAGTCTTTTTTTTTTTTAATGGACTTAGACAGAAACATACATTTGATGGTAGAGAAGAACCAAAATCCCCATCTACTTCGGTTTTAAAGCATGGCCTTGTAATATAATGGAATACACTGCCCCAGGAAGCTTAAAAAGAGAGCCGACCTCACCATAACATAGCGTTTTATTGTAGTGACCGAATCCTTAGTTTAGGGTTGGAAAGTATTGTTTGCTGATTATACAAAGTTGTGCAAGAAAATTTAATCAGAAATTGATGTATTTTCCCTACAAAAGGGACTTACATAAATTTGAGGACTGGGAAACTAAATGGCAGATGAGATTTAATACAAATAAATGTAAAGTTATGCATCTGGGAAGAAAACCTAATTTATAACCTTAATGGAGCAAATCTAGGGGTATTAGAGATACAAAGGGATTTGGGGGCTTGTGGACAACCACCTAGGTAACAGTGCTCAATGCCAAGCAGCAGCTGCAAAGGCAAGCAAAATCTTTATAATTTATAAGGGTACTAGCGACTTGCCCGTCAAAAAATGACAGCAATAAAATTTTAAGCCAGGCAATGCTGTTTGCCACACAATGCGAGGCTATGGACCCTCTGAGCACCTTTGGCGCTCTTCGCGCGCCCTGCTCTAAGCGCTCATTGAGAGCCTCTCCCCTGTATACTTTGCAGGCCTGTGGATGCTGTACCTTTGGTGCTCATCGCAAGCTCCATGCTGAGCGCCTTTGGCGCTCTGTGCGAGCCTCTCCCTCCGTCTACTGTACGTGCCTCGCGATGAGCGGCTTCGAAGCTCATCGCTGCCTCTCCCCAGTCTCCGACCCTGTGTCTGTTTCCCCTCTCTCCCTCTCTCTTTGTGTCTTTTTTGTTTTTCCTTATTCCCCCCCATCGTGTCTTTTTTCATCTGTCTTTGAGCCCTGTGTCTCTTTCCACCCTACCCCCTGTGTCTTTCTCCTCTGTGTCTGTGCTGCAGTTTTGCGTGGGTCGGAATAAGTACTGTTTTGCTTGCATTGTTTGGCTAAGTGTTACTGGCTTCGTGATAGTTTTTTCATAATGTTACATTTTTTCGGCCGCCATTTTTTTTTTTTTTTTTATTGCGTGCCTCGCAGTCAGCGGCAAACTGCTACGTGCGGAGTCCCACAGACTCCCGGTCCCTGCTATGAGCGCCAGTGAACTCTGGACCAAGGAGGTTGTGATCTATTATTATGTACTCCATGTACCAATAGCTTGAATTGGGGAGGCCGTGCTCAAGGAGCTTACATTTCTTGGTATAATGTGAGATTGTGTCCATGGAGCTTACAAACTGGTGTAATTGAACATTTACAGTCAAGGAGTATAGTTGGAGATTCTGCCTGAAGGAGCTTATAATCTAGTGGTATAATAGGAGACTCAGTCTCAATGAGCTTAAAGTCTAGCGTTCTATGGGAGACCCTGTCCCAAGGAGCTTACAATCTAGGGGTACAATTGTATAACATACCTGAATGAGCTTGCATTCTAGTGATATACATGGAGACTTTTAGTTAAGTGATATAATGAGAGACTCTGCCCAAGGATCTTACAGACTATGGGTATAACTGGAGATCCTGCACAAGGAGTATTATACACATTTTACCATGTGATCTCCTTACTATTTTACCTTTGCTGCAGATAAGGTTTCCTCTTAATATATCCTATAGATATCAGCAAATCCTGCACAGGAACCTGGTGTATTTGGCTACAATAGCAGATTCTAACCAGAACATGCAGTCGCTGCTCCCTGCTGTAAGTATGAATGTCACCCACCTCGTGCTGTCACCCAACCTTACTGAATTGTATATATACTACAGGATATGAATGTCTCACCTGCAGATCATGTGAATTATCTTAACACAGTGTACATTTATCTTACAAGCATGATAATTAATGTTACCGGAAACATTTACATGACTGTCATCATCATTTTTCAGACCTTTTTTAATATAATAATCTAAAATTTGGGACTACAGTGTCAGTTTAATGTCATGATATTGTTCTGAAACTTCCTAGCATGAACTTGCCTCCACCCACAGTTTGTTTTTGCCACCTTTCTCAGAAAATTGCTCTTGTCCAAATTATATATGATTGGCAAACTAGAGTAAATAAATATCCTTAAGTGGAGCCAAGCTCGCTAGGAAATGGTTAGACGTCTTGTATAAATGACATGTGTACAGACATTAGGATAAAGCTTTGCAAGTAATAGACAATGGCCCTAAGTCTAGGGCTGGATTTCCTACCTTGACCGCAATTGTCTTTTATTATTATTATCCAACATTTGTACCAAGCGAACATATTCCGTAGCGCTCTACAGGGGTTAAGTTCAAAGAAAAAATATCATTTTAAAAGCAAGGCAGAAAGAGGAGGGCCCTGTCTTACATACAACAAGACCTCCATTTATTCAGGATGTCTTCCCGGAGTGTTTCCAAGGGCACAACCTGAGAAAGTAGCAAACAGACGGAGATCGGAAAGGAATAAAGAATAATTGCATCTATACAATATATACAGTACATAATATATAATAAATATTCGAAGCTCAAAACTGGGACCTCCACTTTCTTCAGTTGTCAATATTGTATTTTTCCCGGTTCTCTTCCCCTGTACAGCGCTACGGAATATGTTGGCGCTTTACAAATAAAAGTTAATAATAATAATAGTATGTATACAGTGTATATGTATATATATATATATATATATATATATATATATATATATATATATATATATATATGTGTGTGTCTAAAACAAGTTAAACCTGTTCCAGCTCAGAATTCCAAGAAAATCAGTTATTACACTGCATTCTGGAAAGATATTTATATATATATATAATTAGTGGGGGGGGGGGGGGGGGGGGGAGTATTTGATCCCCTGCTGATTCTGAACGTTTGTCCACTGACAAAGAAATGATCAGTCTATAGTTTTAATGGTAGGTGTATTATAACAGTGAGAGACAGAATAACAAAAAAAAACAAAAAAAAATAGTGCATGTCAGAAAAGTTATAAATTGATTTTCAGGTTAATGAGGGGCATAAGTATTTGACCCCTTCGTCTTAGTACTTAGTGGCAAAACCCTTGTTGGCAATCACAGAGGTCAGACGTTTCTTGTAGTTGGCCACCAGGTTTGCACACATCTCAGGAGGGATTTTGTCCCACTCCTCTTTGCACATCCTCTCCAAGTCATTAAGGTTTCGAGGATGATGTTTGGAAACTCGAACCTTCAGCTCCTCCACAGATTTTCTATGGGATTAAGGTCTGGAGACTGGCTAGGCCACCCCAGGACCTTAATGTGCTTCTTCTTGAGCCACTCCTTTGTTGCCTTAGCTGTGTGTTTTGGGTCAATGTCATGCTTGAATACCCATCCACGACCCATTTTCAATGCCCTGGCTGAGGGAAGGAGGTTCTCACCCAAGATTTGACGGTACATGGCCCCGTCCATCGTCAATTTGGTTTGGTGCAGTTGTCCTGTCCCCTAAGCAGAAAAACACCCCCAAAGCATAATGTTTTCACCTCCATGGTGTTCTTGGGGTTATAGACAGCATTCAGCCTCTTCCAAAAACGGTGAGTTGAGTTGATGCCAAAGAGCTTGATTTGGTCTCATCTGACCACAACACTTTCACCCAGTTCTCCTCTGAATCATTCAGATGTTCAATGGCAACCGTCAGACGGGCCTGTACATGTGCTTTCTTGAGCAGGGAGACCTTGCGGGGGCTGCAGGATTTCAGTCCTTCACAGCGTAGTGTGTTACCAATTGTTTTCTTGGTGACTATGGTCCCTGCCGCCTTGAGATCATTAACAATATCCTCCCGTGTAGTTCTGGGCTGATTCCTCACCGTTCTCATGATCATTGAAACTCCACGAGGTGAGATCTTGCACGGAGCATCAGACCGAGGGGGACTGGCAATTATTATGTGTTTCCTCCATTTGCGAATCATCGCACCAACTGTTGTCACCTTCACACCAAGCTGCTTGGCGATGGTATTGTAGCCCATTCCAGCCTTGTGTAGGCTTACAATCTTGTCCCTGACACCCTTGGACATCTCTTTGGTCTTGGCCATGGTGGAGAGTTTGGAATATGATTGATTGCTTTTGTGGACAGATGTCCGTTATACAGGTAACAAGCTAAGATTAGGAGCACTCCCTTTAAGAGAGTGCTCCTAATCTCAGCTCCTTACTTGTATAAAAGACACCTGGGAGCCAGAAATCTTGCGGATTGATAGGGGATCAAATACTTATTTCCCTCACTGACCTGCAAATAAATGTATAACTTTTTTACATGCGTTTTTCTTTGTTTTTATGTTATTCTGTCTCTCACTGTTAAAATACACCTACCATTAAAATTATAGAATGACCATTTCTTTGTCAGTGGACAAATGTTCAAAATCAACAGTGGATCAAATACTTTTTCCCCCCACTGTCTGTGTCTTTGTGTGTGTGTGTATATATGTATGTGTGTGTGTGTGTGTGTATACATATATATATATATATATATATATATATATATATATATATATATATAAGCACACATACAGTTGCGTAATATGTGAATGTAGTAAATGCAACAACAACTGAAATAATAATACAGTCAGCACCTGACGGGATGTAATTTAAATGTTAATAGCTGCCAGGGAGTTTGCATTTTATTTTAATAACTGCCTCAGTGGTGCTGGCACCAGGCCTGTGACATGACATATTTCTTTTTGCAGCCGCCGACACAGAACATGAATCTGGGCCCAGGAGGGATGACCCAGGCAGGACCCAGCCCAGCCCTCCACTCCCAGGGCAGCCTGAGTGACGCTCTGGGGGCCAGCTTGCCCCCCACCTCCCTCATGCAAAGCCAGATCAGTAATGGTAAGGCCTAGCTTGTGCTCTGACACCTTGTGGTTGCCTAGCAACAGGACCGACGTGTGTACCAGGCCTGGTGTGAGGTTTGGGGATGTGTGTGAATGGAACATGGTGACTAATCGCTGCTGTCTAAGAGGGGATGTGGTAATATTTTGAGAATAGAAAAATATTTATCGGTCTATCTTTCTTACTTCTTTGTATTTATATATATATATATTATATTATATATATATATATATATATATATATATATATATATATATATATATATATATATATATATATATATATATATATATATATATATATATATACACACAGTGGATATAAAAAGTCTACACACCACTGTTAAAATGTCAGCTTTCTGTGCTGTAAAAAATATGAGACAAAGATAAATAATTTCAGAAATTTTCTCCACCTTTAATGTGACCTATAAACTGTACAACTCAATTGAAAAACAAACTGAAATCTTTTAGGTGGAGGGAAGAAAAAATATATAAAAATAAAATAATATGGTTGCATAAGTATGCACACCCTTAAACTAATACTTTGTTGAAGCACCTTGTGATTTTATTACATTACTCAGTCTTTTTGGGTATGAGTCTATCAGCATGGCACATTTTGACTTGGCAAGATTTGCCCACTCTTCTTTGCTCGGTCAGATTGCGAGGGCATCTCCTGTGCACAGCCCTCTTCAGATCACCCCACAGATTTTCAATCGGATTCAGGTCTGGGCTCTGGCTGGGCCATTCCAAAACTTTAATCTTCTTCTGGTGAAGCCATTCCTTTGTTGATTTGGATGTATGCTTTGGGTCGTTGTCATGCTGAAAGATGAAGTTCCTCTTCATGTTCAGCTTTCTAGCAGAAGCCTGAAGGTTTTGTGCCAATATTGACTGGTATTTGGAACTGTTCATAATTCCCTCTATCTTAACTAAGGCCCCAGTTCCAGCTGAAGAAAAACAGCCCCAAAGCATGATGCTGCCACCACCATGCTTCACTGTGGGTATGGTGTTCTTTTGGTGATGTGCAGTGTTGTTTTTGCGCCAAACATATCTTTTGGAATTATAGCCAAAAAGTACAACCTTGGTTTCATCAGACCATAACACCTTTTCCAACATGCTTTTGGGAGACTTCAGATGTGTTTTTGCAAAATGTAGCCTGGCTTGGATGTTTTTATTCATAAGAAAAGGCTTTCGTCTTGCCACTCTACCCCATAGCCTAGACATATGAAGAATACGGGAGATTATTGTCACATGTACCACACAGCCAGTACTTGCCAGATAATCCTGCAGCTCCTTTAATGTTGCTGTAGGCCTCTTGGTAGCCTCCCAGACCAGTTTTCTTCTCGTCTTTTCATCAATTTTGGAGGGAGCTCCAGTTCTTGGTAATGTCACTGTTGTGCCATATTTTCTCCACTTGATGATGACTGGCTTCACTGTGTTCCATGGTATATCTAATGCCTTGGAAATTCTTTTGTACCCTTCTCCTGACTGATACCTTTTAACAATGAGATCCCTCTGATGCTTTGGAAGCTGTCTGTGGACCATGGCTTTTGCTGTGGGATGCGACTAAGAAAATGTCAGGAAAGACCAAATAGAGCAGCTGAACTTTATTTGGGGTTAATCAGAGGCACTTTAAATGATGGCAGGTGTATGCTGACTCCTATTTAACATGATTTGGAATGTGATTGCTTAATTCTGAACACAGCTACATCCCCAGTTATAAGAGGGTGTGCAGACTTATGCAATCACATTATTTTTCTTCCCTCCACCTAAAAGATTTCAGTTTGTTTTTCAATTGAGTTGTGCAGTTTATAGGTCACATTAAAGGTGAAAAAAGTTCTGAAATGATTTATCTTTGTCTCATTTTTTACAGCACAGAAACCTGACATTTTAACAGGGATGTGTAGACTTTTTATATATATAAATTAAAGTTATATATTTTTTCTCTCTCGCCCTCTCTTACCTCCTTGCCCTATCGCCATCCTCCAGAAACGGCCCCCTAACTGTCCTTTTCCTACTCTGACGTCTTGCGTTTCTAGACTTCGCCGTCTCACGTTTTTTTCTTGCCAGGTCCCAACCACGTGCCCATGCAACAGTCTGGTCAGACCACCATGCCCACCACTTCTATGAGTATGGCAGTGAGCTCCCACGGCACGGCCCCTGGATACAGCCACTCTGTATCCAGCTCCCAGAACATGCCCATGCAGAGCCAGGGAAGCATCGGCAACTATGTGTCCAGAGCCAACATGAACATGCCATCCAACCCAGGTAAAAGGAGACCACAAGGCAGCAAATCAGCATAACATTTAATAAAGCCTGGGTCTCTGTGTGTGCAAGCAGGGAATGTAGTTTATACTGCAAGTTATCTGCTTCTGAGTGCAGGGTAAGGGTGTAGGAGTCAAATACAAAAAGATCCAGTTAGATAAAATCTCTGTTCCCTCTGCTGAGAAGGGCACACACCACACAGGCTCCAAGCTAGCGGGAATACATGGTTCAAAACAAGATGGACATTTCTTCAAAATGTAAAATCTCTAAAAAAATGTTTATGCTCCTGGTTTACACAGCTACATTGTTAGATGTATATTTCACAAATATGATGATTTTTCATAAACTACAAATGGAAAAACTACGAGCCCGATTCAGTTGAGCAATAACAAGTTACTGGAGCTCGTAAGTGAGGCATCTTTTTTTTCAAACGGTTTACGGCCTTGAAAACCTTGTGGTTGTTAAACCCGGAGCTTACAACCACCCGATGCCTTTGATTTTGGCCGTCCGCAAGAGTTACGATCGCAAATAACACAAATCGCTATTCAATTGCTACAATACCCCAAGCCCGCAAATGTTTTTACACCCGTAAACGACATATGTAGGGAAAATCCTACTAGGACTAGAGAGGACTCGCAAGGGGGTTTATCCCCTGTCCGCAGCACTGTAAATGGAAATAAAAAATGAATACTGCACTGCAAATGACGGGGAAAGCGATGAAAGACATTAGAATTAATTGCACAACAGTCTCAATCTCGCAAATCGCAGTAAAAAAAATCATATTTTATTATGTGTCATTTGGGAGTTATATCGATCTCGGGAATCAATGAGTTAATACATATCAGGCCACCCACATGGACTAGAACAGTATTGGCATTCATTTTTATTATTTTGTATTTTGAGGGTTTGCGAGTCCCATCGCATATCGGACCTCCGAACTTAATTGATTGACATGTAACCTCCATGTTTTAATGCCGTAATGATGGAGGTCGCATTTTCTATTGTCTGTTTCGAAATAGGTGGTTATGGCCTTGCTTAATTGATTATGTTCCCGCCCTGAAGTGCATGGTTTACAGCTTCAGCTTTCGGACCGTAACTTGGCGGCTTGTTCAATTAAATAGCACCGGAATCGGAGACGAATGGTAGCCTGCTGCACGCCCGCAGACATACCGCCTGTATCACACGAGTTGCGGGCTTGCAATTGAATCTGGCTATACATTAGCAGCTGTCTAAGAGAAAAATCAGGATTTTTGAAGACTACTTAGGTGTAGAAGATTCCATCTTGTCTTTGTTTCATCTCTTATAAATGGAGCATGAGAGGCGTCAGAGGAGAGGAGGATTGGTTAGGTAATTGGTGTCCAACTTAGTGAGATTCCACCTCATCCTCGCTCATAGGCCCAGAAGCAGAAAGCCTGCAATATAAACTACGAGCCCTGTTCCTGCGGAAATCTAAACAACCCTCTCACACTCGCAACCTTCACCAAAGTATCATGGACAAACAGCAGTATCAAATTGTATTATTTTTTCTATTTAAAACTAGTGTATGACTTTTTTTCCTATTTATGCCCTTAGACACAATGTTTTCTAACAGAGATTTCTCATTATATAGTAGTTCTTTAACTTAATACCCTCATTAAGTGGACATATTTGAATAGTTCTGACTCCTGCCTTTCTCATAAACTGACCTACAAATCTCCTTGACCGATTGCATTTGTCCACTTTTTAAATCTTTGTTCCCAGTGTCCATGATGCACCAGCAAGCTGCCAGTTCCCATTACACCTCTGCCCAAGGAGGTGGCGGGCAACATTACCAGGGGCAGACTTCAATCCCAATGATGAGTCAGACAAACCAAGGCAGCACCATGATGGGGCAAAGACCGATTGGGCCATACAGACCTTCACAGCAAGGTACGGTAGGATCTCCCAGCACTCGGGCTGGAACCTGCAGGGAGAGGATAGATGGTTTGTAAGTGCAGATGATCTATTATACACTTATATTTTTATACATAGGTGCATGGTAGACTTATGATTGGTATATAGCAAGAGGAACTGAAGAATAGTAACTGGGTGATTGGGTAGTGCACAAATCTGGGTTTAGGGCAGCATAAAAAACCTAAATACATCCATAACTCATGATGATCTATGAAGGGTGCAGGGAGAGGGTGGAGTGATGACTGAGTACATTGTATGAGCTCTCTCTTTTTTTGTATACAGGGTCTTCCCAGCAGTACCTGGGGCAGGAGGAGTACTACAGTGAGCAGTATGGTCACAGCCAAGGCTCCTCCGAGCCCATGTCACAGCAATATTACACTGATGGTAAGTGGAGGCAGTAGTATGTGGCAAATAAAGTTATTAGTCTTTACAGGCTCTCACCCATTATATCTACCAACAGGTCACAGTGAGTACACCTACCAACAGTCATCGTATGGAGAACAGACCTATGACAGGACGTTTGAGGACTCCTCGCAGCATTACTACGAAGGAGGTCAGAACCCATTTATACCATTATGTTATATCAGCAACTCTCTGCATGCAGCCGCCATGTTTATCAGTCCTGCATTGCTGAGCTCTTGTATAGGCGCCACTATCTCCACTTCTGACCTACAATCACAAATAGCAAATCCATTTGATACTATGTTAGGAGAGATACAGGGGTAGGCCAACAAACATGGAATTAAGCTTACTCACAATAATACTGTTAATACTAAATTGCTATTAACTTTGCAAAACACTTCAGGTTGGATGGTTTGCGCTTGTGAACAGCAATCTTTAAGTCTGACCACAGATTTTCTATTGGATTGAGGTCTGGGCTTTGACTAGGCCATTCCAACACATTTACATGTTTCCCATAAACCACTCAAGTGTTGCTTTAGCAGTGTGTTTGGGGTCATTGTCCTGCTGGAAGGTGAACCGCCGTCCTAGCCTCAAATCACGCACAGAGTGGTACAGGTTTTGCTCAAGAATATCCCTGTATTTAGCACCATCCATCTTTCCCTCAACTCTGACCAGTTTCCCAATCCCGGCTGCTGAAAAACATCCCCACATCATGATGCTGCCACCACCACCATGGTGTTCTTTGGGTGATGTGATGTGCTGGGTTTGCGCCAGACATAGCGTTTTTGTTGATGGCGGAAAAGTTCAATTTTTGTCTCATCAGACCAGAGCACCTTCCTCCATATATTTTGGGAGTCTCCCACATGCCTTCTCCCAAACTCAAAACGTGCCATTTTGTGTTTTGCTGAAAGCAATGGCTTTCTTCTGGTCACTCTGCTATAAAGCCCAACTCTATGCCGCGTACAGCTTATTGTCGTCCTATGTACAGATCCTCCAGTCTCTGCTGTGGATCTCTGCAGCTCCTCCAGGGTTACCTTAGGTCTCTGTGCGGCCTCTCTGATTAATGCCCTCCTTGCCCAGTCCATGAGTTTTGGTAGGCGGCCGTCTCTTGGCAGGTTTGCTGTTGTGCCATGTTCTTTCCATTTGGTTATGATAGATTTGATGGTGCTCCTGGGGATCATCAAAGATTTGGATATTTTTTTTATAACCTAACCCTGACTTGTACTCAACAACATTGTCCCTTACTTGTTTGGAGAGTTCCTTGGTCTTCATGGCAGTGTTTGGTTAGTGGTGCCTCTTGCTTAGGTGTTGCAGCCTCTGGGGCCTTTCAAAAACTGTTGCACACATGTGACTTCTGAAGGTAATTGGTTGCACCAGAGCTTTTTATGGGCTTCATGACAAAGTATTCAAACAATTTCTGTGAACATTTTTTATGCTCCTAGCTAACTCTGCTAATGTTAGTTTCTTAGCTACGGCACAGTCATGAAATATTTCCTGGTATACACAGGTCTTTTAACCAGTGGCATATGTTATTTAACCCTTTCCAGGCAACGCACAGTACAGCCAGCAGCAGACAGGATACCAGCAAGGGACAGGCCAGCAGCAAGCATACTCACAGCAACAGTACTCCAACCAGCAGAACTACCCCGGGCAGCAGCAGGGATATGGTGAGGGGCCGGGGGGGGGGGGGGGGGGTGGGGGGGGAGGGGAGACCAACATTACAATTATTCTACTGAACTGAAACAAACGGGTGATAAATAGATGCATTGTGTTTGTGTATGCTTAACTCATTTTACATTTATAAGGGGCTCGGGGAATCCAAAGTTTATCAAGACTCCCTGCCCAATCTGCATCATATAACTGCTCAAAGGACATGGGAGTAAAAAAACTCCACCCCACCTTACTTTAATGTAATTTTTTACACTGTAGACTACTCATCTGGGTCAAGGGGCTTGTGTACCTCAATGAGGCTGTGGGCTAAACCATGTAGGGTCACCCAAGATGGGCAGGTCATAGCAGAGAGGTCAGACAAATCGCAGTTAACTGGAGAAGGAACTGGCAACCCACTCCAGTGTATTAGCCAAGAAAACCATATCGATAAACACAACCAGAAACACAGAGAGATGTGCCTGGCATGCTGTGTCTATATCGTCACCAAGAGTCTGACCCAAATGAAGGACTGAACAACAACAAAAATGTATATATACTAGCGACTTGCCCGTCAAAAACGATGGCAATAAAAAGTGAAGCCTGGCAATGCTATTTGCCACACATCACGGGCCTTGCGATGAGCGCCTTTGGCGCTCCTTGCGAATCTCTCCCCCTGTCTCCTTCCTCCCTTGTGTCTTATTTGCCCCCTCCTCGCCCTCCCCTGTGTCTTTCCCTCCTGTGTCTCCCTCCCATGCGCCTCTTTCCCCCTCCCCTGTGTCACTTTACCCCCCTCTTCCTCCCCTGTGTCTTTATCCCCCTCCGCTGTGTCTCTATCCCCCTCCCCTGTGTCTCTATCCCCCTCCCCTGTGTCTCTTTCACTCCTGTGTCTCTTTCACTCCTGTGTCTCTTCCCCACCTCTCCCTCCCCAGTGTCTCTTTTCCCCTCCTCTCACTCCCCTGTGTCTCTTTCCCCCTCCTCTCACTCCCCTGCGTCTCTTTCCACCCCCCTCCCATGTGTCTCTCCCTCCTCTGTGTCTCTTCCCCCTCCTCTCACTCCTGTGTCTCTTTCCCCCTCCTCTCACTCCCCTGCGTCTCTTTCCCCACCCCCTGCGTCTCTTTCCACCCCGCTCCCATGCGTCTCTCCCTCCTCTGTGTCTCTTCCCCCTCCTCTCACTCCTTTGTCTCTCCCTCCTCTGTGTCTCTTCCCCCTCCTCTCACTCCTGTGTCTCTTTCCCCTTCCCCGGTGTCTCTTTCCCCTTCCCCGGTGTCTCTTTCCCCTTTCCCGGTGTCTTTCTTCCTCCTCTCCTGTGTCTCTTTCCTTCCAGTGTCTCTTTCCCCCAGCTCTCTCACTCCTCTGCGTCTCTTTCCCCACCCCCTGCGTCTCTCCCTCCTCTGTGTCTCTTCCCCCTCCTCTCACTCCTGTGTCTCTTTCCCCTTCCCCTGTGTCTCTTTCCCCCTCCTCTCACTCCTCTGCGTCTCTTTCCCCACCCCCTGCGTCTCTCCCTCCTCTGTGTCTCTTCCCCCTCCCCTAACATTGCGCGCGCCCCGATCGGCATTGCGATCGGATAGTTGTCATGCTTTGCGACAAATCGCAGTTTGACAATTATAATATGTGATAAACTTTTGTAACGGATAAAATCTGATCTTTTAAACAGATGATCAACAATTTAGGTGTACGTGGTCTCTTTAAATGAAGAATGCCCAGTTCCTATAGGGTGTTACAATATTTCAATTTGAGAAATCTATTTTGATGACGCTGTAACAACATGGAGATTGTCACTCTGTCTTTTTTTTAAGACAGGTATATTATTTATAAAAGAAAATACATTTTAGATTATCTTAAATGAGCTCTGCAGTCTTATATTTATAGTATACTCTTTGATTTAATATATTTTCATCTAAAAGTTGTTAAAAGGTAAAATACAGCCTCAAATGTATTGCCTTTTTTGTGGGATCTACCATTGTGGATTCTGCTGATCAACTTCCTGAGGTGTCAGGAGGCTTTGAATATATAAGAAGCTTTTATCGGCACAATTATAACTTGGCAAAAACAACTGTCAGTGCATTTATTAGGTCTAATGGAAAGGTGATTAGTTTACAAGGACATAGCATACCCTGTTGAGATAGGAGCTGCAGCAAGTAAGCTCAGTAAAATAAATGGCAGCCTGAAGTAAAGCAAAATTGTATATCAAAATGAAAATGTAAAAAAGTAAAGTTTTTATTGTACCATAGAGAGCCTTTAATAACTTATCACTGTGTTATGGTGCCAGTATGTAAATAGAGAGTGTCCGTGTGTCCTGAAGAGCTTGCAATCTGACTCCTGCTCCCTGTCTCCTTAGTTCCCGCACAAGGCGCCACCTCTCAATATTCCAGCTACCAGCAAGGTCAAAGCCAGCAATATAGCACCTACCGGGCACCACAGACGGCATCCTCCGCCCAGCAGCAGAGACCCTACGGCTATGAGCAGGTACATGATGTAATGCAGTGGGCATGACCAGCAGGGGGCGTCAGAGGGGATGAGCTCCTCTCCGGCCTATATAGCCTATCTAGATCCCCTAGTGGTTAGTCTGTGAACTGCAGTTTCTATGCCAAGGAACATTTTGAATTGTGAAATGAGGCGCCCTTCACAGGAAAGTACCCCCAGGCAGCTGACCAAGTTGACCTAATGAGAAATCCGGCCTTGAGCATAGGAATGGCTATTACAAACTGGCTATAAATAATAAAATTTGTTGTATTCATCTGGACCCTGGAGGAATCCATGATGGAGGGGTCCTTAAATTTCTGGAGAGTAATGCTTACATCTTTTGACGCAAGCTGCCTTTTGAAGTGTCAATCAGTAAGATCCAGTTATTTAAAAAAGCCCAATAACCTCTCCCTAATGCCTCCTCCACAACCTCACAATCAAGCTCTCAACAAGTGAAAAAAAAAGAGGCTTCAAAAATTCAAATTTTCTCTAAAAATGTTTTATGTCCAATGGCTCATACAGATAGATATTTTGTTGCATTCTACACAAGTGATGTTTTTAAAAACCACACACCCTGAATAATTGCTTTTATTTTTGGTTACCGACTTACAGCCCTATTAAATTCCCTCAACGTGTAAAACTGTAGAAGTCCCAAACACAGCGAGAAGCAATTAGTGGAGTATTTGGAGAGGAAGGCCGCCAGGAAGCCTGGGAGTGAGTTGCAAGGGAATTTGAGCCATATTTGCAATTTTTTGGCAATCGAAAATCGTCTAAGTGAGGAAAAACATGGCGGACGAAAAACGTAAAAAATCTAAAACAGGATGAAAACGAGGCTGAGCAAAGCCAGGCACGCAGGACTTAAAATAAAACAAACGGCAGTCAGCGCGCCCCACGCAAACATTCAGCAGTAACACGGAGGACAAGCACACAGGGAAGGGGCAGGGGGAGATGGTGGAAAGAGCCACATGGCATTCCCAAGCACAAAAGTGGCAGGTTAACAAAACCTGCAATGAGCGGCCCGTACAGTAGGAGGAAAGGTTCGTAATGAGCGCCAAAGGTGATCATTGCAAAGCAGAAAAGTTGAAGTACACAGGGGGAAAGGCTCACGATGAGCGCCAAAGGTGCCAAGACGAGCAAAAGCCTCACATTGTGTGGCAAACTGCATTGCCAGCCTTACAATTTTATTCCTGTCATTTTTGACGGGCAATTTCCTAGTGATATATCATATGTATCATAGAATAAACTCTACTATATATTTTCTTTGATTCTTATTAAACAATCTCTCTTTTTTTTTGTTGCCAGGGTCAGTATGGAAACTACCAGCAATAACCTTGCAGCGTGACCATCAGCTTCTGCCCCGTGGCAGTGCCCAAGAGCCAGGCGGGCAGGACTTTACGTGTGTCCAAGGAGGGGTGGGGGAAACCAAACCACATGGGATTTATCACAGAATTTAACCCTTGAATGAGACTGATTGTGGCAGCTGACACGCCCGCCGTTGTGAGGAGCCCACACACTGATACATTGTGCCCCCCTCATTGCTATTTGTGATGTTATAGAGGCCGGCTCCAAATCTAGCCGGGCAATGGTGGCTCAACTTTAGAAATGGTAGAGCCGCCTCTCAGTAGAGGTGGTAAAGGCAGATACTGTAAGCATCCATTACAATTAAGTGTGGCTTTCAAAATGTTTTACTGTTACGCTATTCCAAGGGAAGCACTGAATACATGCCTCCCCCTCCCCAGCTAGTACTAAGTACATTATGCCTCTTCCCTGTGCCAGCACTTAAACATATTATGCCCCTGCCAGCACTGAATACACATTACATCTTCACTCTGCAAGCACTGAATACATGCTGCCCCCTGCCAGTGCTTTATATATGGTGATTACTCCCACTAGCAACACTGAATACATGCTGCCGTCTCCCTGGCTAGCACTGAGTACATTATGCCATTTCCCTGTACCAGCATTAGACATATTATGTCCCTTTCACCTGCCAGCACTGAATACATGCTACCTGCTCCTATTACCAGAACTGAATACATTTTCCCTCATCCATAGAAAATCCTGCCTCACCCCTCTGCTAGCACTGTATACATGCTGCCTCCCATTGCCAGCACTGAATACCACCTTGCCAGTTCTCTGCCACCTCCATAGGATAATGGGAACTAGGCATCCCAGGATATCATCTGTGACTGGCCAATACAGGATATATGGCAAGGGAGAAGACATCATGTATTAAGTGCTTCCCTGGGAAATACCTTAAAATATTTTTTTTTAAAGCATTTCCTATGTTAAAAATGCTGATGTTGAACCTGTCCTCTTGGAGCCGGGTTTTGTGTCCTGGCCACTCCTTGTACCCCCACAGTGAGGAGCCCCCCTCCCCTGCAAAAGTACAATTAACCCCTTCAGTTTTGTGACTTTCATTGAATGTTTTCAAAGAGCACTTTGCGAAAAAAAAAGCAAACCTTGTTTTATATTTTCTGTCCTGATGTCTAGATGAAAAATTATTTCTTATTATTTTATTAATTCTATTTATTTAAAATGATAATAATATGCCGGTCTGGTGGGTTGTTTTGGTGGGGACACATTGTTACCTGTATTTTGTGTGTTTCATAGTTTGCCTCCGCCCACGTCTGGACATTTCAATGCATTGTGCGCAGCGTCTCGCGGGAGAGATAAAGATGGCGGCCGGGCTGAAGCGCTAATAAATCACATTAGTGTGTGTTGTATTGAATCTGCTTCTGGAAAATAAAAGACAAATATACATTAAAAAGGGACACAACAAAGGTGCCAGTCATTGCAGAAATGAAAATGACATTGATAAATATAATTGCAGTGGAAGTGTTAGATAACTGAGCTTGAAAGTTAGATATTTTAAGCATTAATTATACATAAATAATTATTATATCTAAGGCAATTAATGTTCTCTCACAGTGTGGTTGAGGAAGAAGAGCATGCCCTGTTGGATAAATACAATACAAAGACATGTAATTGTTAGTCTTGTCATTATACCTATAAATTCAAAATGGGGCATGCTTATCTTCCATATTCCCTATGAGAGTTCATTATAAATACCAAAACTTTCAAGCAATTATCGAACACTTTAAAAATTGTATGAGCAATGACTTGCACTTATATGTATATATATGGGCACTTTTCAATTTGTGCGTTTGCGGTGTCCCTTTTTGATGACAGTCCTGGGGTGGAGACAGATACAGCCCAGGAGCTCCCTTGCACTTCATGTAGTAATTTATTTAAAAATATATTATTTACACTACAATCTTATAGTGTAAATATGAGATGTTTTTAGACTTACTTAGAATTTCTGAATTGGTGGATAAGGTGGCGGCGCCTGGCATTTCTGGGCTGGTATATCTTGTCTCTCCCTGGCCCTGTGGGTGACACAGGGCGGCACAGACTGTAAGATGTCATTTTTTTCCTGTACTACTGAATGTTTTAAGGAAACTCCATATCAGACACCCCTGGGCCCCCAAGGACCCACTTTTTATGAAAATATAAAAAAAAAAAAATCAAACCTCTGCGGCTCTGTGTTTTTTTTTTTATTGCCCAAACCGTACACCCTTAATTTCTGTATACCCACCCGTAACCCCTCAATATTACCCAATCCTTCCTGTATACCCCCCTAACCTCTCTATATTAGCCCGCTCCTCCTGTATGCCACCTGTTACCCCTCTATATTACCCCATTCTTCCTTTACTAGCGAATTGCCCGTCAAAAATGACAGCAATAAAATTTGAAGCCTGGCAATATTGTTTGCCACACAATGTGAGGCTCTCCCCCCTCTAGTGGGCCATCGATGAGCGCCACTTTCATGCCTCGGCGCTCATTGTGAGCCTTTCCCCCCCCTTTAGGGGCCTTCGCCACTCATTACAGGCATCGTCCAACCCGCAACCTTCGGGCCTCGCAATGAGCACCTTTGCAAGCCTCTCCCCACTCTCTCACCCCTGTGTCTGTTTCCCATAACTCCCTCCCGCCATCTCTTAGCCCCCTCTCCCTGCCCTGTGGGTTTGTTTCCCTTATCTCCCTCTCCTGTGTCTCTCCCACCCTCTCTCTCACCCCTGTGTCTCTATCCACCCTCTCTCCCCTCTCCCTCCCCTGTGGGTTTGTTTCCCTTATCTCCCTCTCCTGTGTCTCTCCCACCCTCTCTCTCACCCCTGTGTCTCTATCCACCCTCTCTCCCCTCTCCCTCCCCTGTGGGTTTGTTTCCCTTATCTCCCTCTCATGTGTCTCTCCCACCCTCTCTCTCACCCCTGTGTCTCTATCCACCCCCTCTCCCTGCCCTGTGGGTTTGTTTCCCTTATCTCCCTCTCCTGTGTCTCTCCCACCCTCTCTCTCACCCCTGTGTCTCTATCCACCCTCTCTCCCCTCTCCCTCCCCTGTGGGTTTGTTTCCCTTATCTCCCTCTCCTGTGTCTCTCCCACCCTCTCTCTCACCCCTGTGTCTCTATCCACCCTCTCTCCCCTCTCCCTCCCCTGTGGGTTTGTTTCCCTTAGCTCCCTCTCCTGTGTCTCTCCCACCCTCTCTCTCACCCCTGTGTCTCTATCTACCCTCTCTCCACTCTCCCTCCCCTGTAGGTTTGTTTCCCTTATCTCCCTCTCCTGTGTCTCTCCCACCCTCTCTCTCACCCCTGTGTCTCTATCCACCCTCTCTCCCTCCCCTGTGGGTTTGTTTCCTTTATCTCCCTCTCCTGTGTCTCTCCCACCCTCTCTCTCACCCCAGTGTCTCTCTCCACTCTCCCTGCCCTGTGGGTTTGTTTCCCTTATCTCCCTCTCCTGTGTCTCTCCCACCCTCTCTCTCACCCCTGTGTCTCTATCCACCCTCTCTCCCCTCTCCCTCCCCTGTGGGTTTGTTTCCCTTATCTCCCTCTCCTGTGTCTCTCCCACCCTCTCTCTCACCCCTGTGTCTCTATCCACCCTCTCTCCCCTCTCCCTCCCCTGTGGGTTTGTTTCCCTTATCTCCCTCTCCTGTGTCTCTCCCACCCTCTCTCTCACCCCTGTGTCTCTATCCACCCTCTCTCCCCTCTCCCTCCCCTGTAGGTTTGTTTCCCTTATCTCCCTCTC
>CM050174.1:5601370-5671370 GCA_027410445.1 Discoglossus pictus
CCTCCCTCCCTCCCCTGTGTCTCTCCCCCTCCCTCCCCTGTCTCTCCCCCTCCCTCCCCTGTCTCTCTCCCCTCCCTCCCCTGTCTCTCTCTCCCCTCCCTCCCCTGTCTCTCTCCCCCTCTCTCCCCTGTGTCTCTCCCCCTCCCTCCCCTGTGATTCTCCCCCTCCCTCCCCTGTGTGTCTCCCTCTCCCTCCCTCCCCTGTGTCTCTCACCCTCCCTACCTCCCCTGTGTCTCTCCCCCTCCCTCCCGCCCCTGTGTCTCTCCCCCTCCCTCCCGCCCCTGTGTCTCTCCCCCTCCCTCCCGCCCCTGTGTCTCTCCCCCTCCCTCCCGCCCCTGTGTCTCTCCCCCTCCCTCCCTCCCCTGTGTCTCTCCCCCCTCCCTCCCTCCCCTGTGTCTCTCCCCCCTCCCTCCCCTGTGTCTCTCCCCCCTCCCTCCCTCCCCTGTGTCTCTCCCCCCTCCCTCCCTCCCCCTGTTGTCTCTCCCCCTCCCTCCCTCCCCTGTGTCTCTCCCCCTCCCTCCCTCCCCTGTGTCTCTCCCCCCTCCCTCCCTCCCCTGTGTCTCTCCCCCCTCCTCGTCCTCAACCCCCCCTCCTCGTCCTCAACCCCCCCTCCTCGGCCTCAACCCCCCCCCTCCTCGTCCTCAACCCCCCCCTCCTCGTCCTCAACCCCCCCCTCCTCGTCCTCAACCCCCCCCTCCTCGTCCTCAACCCCCCTCTCCTCGTCCTCAACCCCCCCTCCTCGTCCTCAACCCCCCTTCCTCGCCCTCAACCCCCCCCTCCTCGTCCTCAACCCCCCCTCTCCTCAACCCCCCTCCTCAATAATAACAGTTTAATAATAATAATAAATAATTAACAATTCCACTTGTTTACATGTGTGCATCTAATTACTGCAATAACTGTGGTCTTCTGTTTCTTTAACCCCTCTATTGCCAGAGCCTGCATGCTGTTGATTCCAGGTGTGGCAGGTAGCCATGTTGGGCACACAGCTTATTTCCCGCCTGCGGGTACTGGCTGATGAAGTGCGGCTGTGCCAGGCGTTGCTGTACCAGGGCACAACTCTTCGTATCCCAGCTCAGGCTCCTCCTCTTGCTCTGAACCTGAGGCTCTTTTCTACCAGCTGCCCACAGTGTGCCAAGCACCGCGGACTGGCCAAGAGGAAGGTGGACCTCTCTGAGAAGAAGCTGGTAAGGACCTTTTAATATATTGAATACACTGCCTCGACATCTTATTTCTGCACGTGTGGCATTTACTATAAACCGTGTAATGAATATATCTCTGACATCTACAGGCTATGATGTCATTGATGATGTCATCTCTTGCCTTTCAGACACGCTATTTTGTTGACCACCGCAGAGTGCGGGTAGTAGGAGGAGCTGGAGGTAAAGGTGCCAGCTGCTTTCACAGTGAGCCCAGGAAGGAGTATGGAGGACCAGATGGAGGGGACGGAGGAAACGGGGGGAGCGTGATACTCAAAGGTAACAGATATATTATATATATATATATATATATATATATATATATATATATATATATATATATATATATATATATACTGTGTATATGTCAGCCAGCCTTTCTGATCCATCCGCCCAGCATGGACTGTTAGCAGCCTAATGGTCATAATTGCTCATTACAGCCTGAGGTCTGCCGGCATTGTTTTCAGTCTGTCACCATCTGTCAATGAGAATATTGATCTGTTCTGACCCCAGGGTGTAAATAGGTTAATAATAATAATAATAATAATATTGTTATCCTACAGTAACACCCAGGCTCCCTCTAGGAGTGGTCACGTGAATTTGTATTTGCAGTGTGTAATTACCAGCTGTTTTTCTGCCCTCTCCTCCTTGTCCTCCAGTGGATCCTCGTGTGAAGTCCCTGGGCGCGGTCGTCCCTACATATCGGGGGGTTCATGGAGAGTCGGGGGGCAGCAAGAACTGCTATGGGAAGAATGGGGAAAATGTGTACATCAAGGTAAGCCCAGAATTGGGGTGTGTATAGTGCTCAGTGTAGGTGCAATAAGTCCCAACTACTCCAGGGGGCAGTGTACACATGTAGACATAGGGCCTCATTCAATTGTGATTTGGCCAATTGAATAGGGCTCTAAATAAGCACATAACATATTTTCTGAAAGAAGTTTTTAGTTAGTGAAGACCTTGCTTTTGGATAGATGTTTACTAACCAAAAACATCTTTAAAAAAATATGTTATGTGCTTATTTAGGGGCCTATTCAATTGGCCAAATTGCAATTGAATGAGGGCCATAGACTTTGGTGCAACATGGTTTATACTGCACTACTTGTCTTAAAGCAGGGGTGTCCAAACTCGGTCCTGGAGGGCCATACCCAGGATTTCACACTATACTCCACAAGATTTCTATGTGCAGAATGAAAGCCAATCATCGAAAACTTATAATTAAACACATTTCACATTTTATTAAAAGCTTCTAATATTTTTATTTTAAATACATGTTTTTCATAAATAATACATTTTAATACACGTTTATTAATAGTAAAACTTCTTCTCTTAGTCCTGAACACCACAGTCTTTAGTTGTGTAATGGCCTGTAGAGCTTACACTCTAATGTATGGATATTTGTCCTGGTTGTCAGGTCCCTCTTGGCACTCTAGTGAAGGAGGAAGGGCAGGTCATCGCTGATCTGTCTCAGCCTGGCGAGGAGTTTCTGGCTGCTCACGGGGGAACTGGTGGGAAAGGAAACAGATTCTTCCTCAGTAATGAGAACCGAGCGCCAATGACTTCAACGCCCGGGGATCCGGGTGAGGAGAGGACACTACAACTGGAACTGAAAACCATGGCTCATGCTGGCATGGTGAGAAGGGGGGTATACCATGTGCCAATTACATGACGGGGCTCGTTCTAATAAGAAGTTACATCAGAATCAGGAACGAGATGGGCATCGTTCATACCGTGTTTTCTAAAAATACATAGTTATTATAGTTATTAAAAATACGGCTATGGAGCCAAATGTGCCTCAGTGCAGATCAATATCTACATATGCAGGAGGATGACAAGCCACCAAAAGAGCAGGATTATTATTGAGCCCGTTGGATTACAGCCGTGAATCCCACCTAGTGTCAGTTGTTTCTTCTTTGTAGATTGGTGATTAGTCAGACCAAAGTTGTAAAATTATTTTAAATTTCCACACATTGACATTGTTCCATTTCCAGGTGGGATTTCCAAATGCCGGGAAGTCGTCCCTCTTGCGCCTGCTCTCCAACGCCCGCCCCGCTGTGGCACCGTACCCATTTACCACACTGAACCCACACGTGGGAGTCATCGAGTATCGAGATTATGAGCAGATTGCAGGTAGATTTTTTTTGTATCAGACATTTTCAAGAGATTGTTATTAATAATGAAACAAACAATGGACTTATTTTTCTATTGATACGTTCAAATGTGAACACAGATATTCTATTTATTTTTATTTATTACAGGAAGGGGCAGGTAATTATTTTTTTAGCAAGGTGATTTGATCCCCTTATGTGTGAACTGACAAATTTTGGTCTTTTTTATTGACCCCTATGGATACCTTGCCAGGTGGACCCAACAGTTGTTTGGCGTCAGGGCCACCAGTCGCCAGGTCCGTTAGGCTTCTCAGTAGGTTTGTTAGATAGAGGTACGAGGGCAGCAGAATAGATGTATTTACTGGCTGTGCCAGTTTATGGATCTTGAATTGTGCTCCCTCCACCTGTCACTCACAGCTCTGCTTCCTCTCTCAGTGGCTGACATCCCTGGAATCATAGAAGGAGCCCACCAGAACCGAGGCCTAGGCCTGTCCTTCCTGCGGCACATTGAGCGGTGCCGATTCCTGCTGTACGTTGTGGATCTGTCGCACCCGGCCCCCTGGGCACAGCTGAGCTCTCTGCGTTATGAGCTGGAGCAGTTTGATGAGGACCTTCCTCGCCGTCCACACGTCATCATTGCTAATAAACTGGACCTGCCCGTGGCTCGAGCCACGCTGCACCGCCTGAGACAGGAAGTGGACGGCAAGGTCATCCCTGTGTCTGCACTGACTGGGGAGAATGCAGAGGAACTTCTACTGTACCTGAGAGAGATGTATGATGGGAACAGGGAGGGGAGTGACGAGAAGAAACCACCCTCCAGACCCTAGGGGCCAGGTGCTCCTCCAACTGCCCCCTTAAAGAGATACTGAGCTATAACAGGCATGGCTGCATTACGTTGCTGTAACAACATGGCTCCTATTAAATGGGCATTGAGTTGCCATCTAGTTGTAATAAAATACTTTATTGTATATCACATGTCCTGACTCTTATTCATACCTCGGTTTTATTAATACTTTTACATTCACCTGTGAATCCTTATAATGTCCTAGGTAATACTCTAATCAGTGTAACCCCGTTGTCTCAGACTTGCAGATATTTTGAGTACATTGTAAGGATATTGGTATGTGACCATAGACCAGAACATGTTTAACATATATTTTTCCTCAAACTATTAAATACAATTAAATGTGCTTTTAAAGATGGAGTATCATCCTGTCACAGAGCCCCTCCAATCCAATAATCCTTATATATGTATATAGGCTATACTGGCTGTTCAGCCAATCAGAGTGTGCACCACATGGTGCACAGTCTACGTAGGGTGTACAGGGCTGTTCAGCCAATCAGAGGGTGCACGCAAGGCGAGTCGGTAACTCATAGCAGCCTTCTGAGCTCGGAGCACATAGGCGATAAGCGCCAAAGACAGTTGAGGCATTGAAACACGCAGGAGCTCAGAGCACTTAGGGCGCTCATCGCCCTGCGAGCCTCACAAAGTGAGGCGAGCTGTTAAGGAACTGAAACACGCGGTACTTAGCCTGCAAGCAGTTAACAAACACGGGACTTACTTAGTCTGCAAGCAGTTAACAAACACGGGACTTACTTAGTCTGCAAGCAGTTAACAAACACGGGACTTACTTAGTCTGCAAGCAGTTAACAAACACGGGACTTACTTAGTCTGCAAGCAGTTGAGGAACGCAGGAAAAAATTCCGACCTCAGAATCTCGCGGGCAAAAAAATACGACCTTGCAAAAATACGACTTTATCGTTGGAACCGCGGAAATTGAAAAACACGAAAAAAATAAATAATTAAAAACACACACAGCACGGGGGTAAAGCCAGGACGTCTGCAAGTGAGGTTGAACGCAAATTTAAGCACTCGAAAAACGGCTAAGCGAGAAAAAAAATGGAGGCCAAAAAAGGATGAAAGGCTAAAGGAGACCGAAGCGCACAAATCACCGCCAGGCACGTACGAGTTAGCCAGGAACGACCTCCGAATCTCGGGGGCTAAAAAACGGACTTTGCAAAAATACAAAATTGACGGCCGAACCGCGGAAATCGAAAAAATTAAAAAAAAAAAAAAAAAAAACACAGTCATACACAGCACGGAGGGAACGCCAGGACGCCTGGGGGTGAGGTTGTATCTAATTTAAGCCGAATTTGCCGAGTTTAAGCACCTGAAAATCGTCCAAGCATGGAAAAAAATGGCCGTAAACGAATCTAAAGGAGACCGAGGCGCGCAAATCACCGCCTGGCACGTATGAATTCGCCAGGAGCGCAGATGATAAATAATATACCATTACAACGGACGGAAAATGCTCGCGAGCCAAGTACCACATAGAAAAAAGCCGCCATTTTACAACACTAACTTGCAAATAATAACATTACGATTCTAAAATCGCGCTTTACACGCCTGCACAAACGGTTTGGCCTCACGCACGCAGCCTATTTACACTGCACACTTGGCCTTTGCTGACACTTACACCTCAGGTGATCAACAGTCCAACTGTACATTGTATGCTGCAGGAAAATCCAAAGAGATTGTTAGCTCTTCAGGATATTGATTGCTGCATATTACATATAAATAGGTAAAAGTATAGAAATTTATTAATTCACTGTATTAAAAAAATTGTATATTTTACACTGTACTTATATATCTGTCTGAAGGTGATCGTTGCAAAGGAGGAAACTTAAAGTACACAAGGAGAAAGGCTCGCAATGAGCGCCGAAAGTCCTCAGAGGAGCAAAAGCCTTACATTGTGTGGCATTGCCATGGCTTCAAATTTTATTGCCATCATTTTTGACGGGCCAGTTCCTAGTATTTTAAATATTTATGAATGGACATGATTTTGCTGCAGTAATAATCTCTCACACCACTAGGTGGAGCTGGAGCACCACACTGGGAACTCCAGCTCAGAGCATCATGTGTAGTAAATGTATCCAGAAAATACTAATGGAAAGCTTGTGTTTGTTTCTTTGCCCGTTATCAAGTCGAAAGACCATTTAGAAACCAATGGATGCTTACGTGAAGCTCCAAACCCACCCTGCCATGATCAATGTGGGGACAGGTCAACCTTGTACTCTGTATATTTTGAAGAACTAGAATAAACAATGGCTGACATTATTTTTGAACTTCTGCATTTATTAATAATATTATGCAATTATGCTGCAATTATTCGTCCTGCTTTTATATATTTGCCAATCCGTGCTGCCTATGCTTTCAAAAAGACTTATGGAAATGTCATTAATTTACTTTTAATTTATTTTAGGAAATCAGCTCAAACAAGCAGCTCAATCAAGGTAATGACCAGAATTACACCTTATAACAATAGATACGTTATTTGAGGATCACTTATGACCCGTAAGTGATATCACCAAATCTGGGATTTCCATTAATTTGGGCTGAGGAGGGAAAATGGAAATTGTTATAAAATAGTGAATTCCGCGACTTGTTGCAGTAATTCCCTGCGGCCCCTCTGATTGGTGCAGATAGTCCTGTTGTTTAGTCATTTATTAGATTTATTGTGTTTCTTGGTATTCAGTCATTTTGTTGCTTGATAACATACCATAAATATGACACTTCAGTGGCCCCTAAAGTAAGAATCACTGGCCAGTCTGGCACATTAGGGGTTAACAGCCACAAGCAATTAGCGCGGCCGGTCATGGCGGTGTCTGAATTGAGACGGATGAATTAATCCCGAGCCATCGCCAGCCTCCCACGGCTTAAATGGCACCAATTGTATCTGTCAGCCGCTGGATTAACTTCATTTCACCGACATTCATCATCATTAGGGCCGCAGAAAATAAATGAATAGAGATCTTCTTGTGGCCACTTGTGGTGGGATGTGACCCACAGGGAGAGAGGACGTGGCCAAGGGGGCTGGGGGTGTTATACCGACTGGCACCGGGGCCCTGCACCGTGTGCACCTGCAAAGAAATGGCCCTAACAGAGCTTGATACATTGTAGTACTGAGAGAAGGGAAAGGAAATACTCATAGCTTGCGCTCTCTACCAGCCTGCGCTCTCTACCAGCCTGCGCTCTCTACCAGCCTGCGCTCTCTACCAGCCTGCGCTCTCTACCAGCCTGCGCTCTCTACTATCCTGCGCTCTCTACCAGCCTGCGCTCTCTACTAGCCTGCGCTCTACCAGCCTGCGCTCTCTACCAGCCTGCGCTCTCTACCAGCCTTCGCTCTCTACCAGCCTGCGCTCTCTACCAGCCTGCGCTCTCTACCAGCCTGCGCTCTCTACCAGCTTACGCTCTCTACCAGCCTGCGCTCTCTACCAGCCTGCGCTCTATACCAGCCTGCGCTCTCTACCAGCCTGCGCTCTCTACTAGCCTGCGCTCTATACCAGCCTGCGCTCTCTACTATCCTGCGCTCTCTACCAGCCTGTGCTCTCTACTAGCCTGCGCTCTCTACCAGCCTGCGCTCTCTACTAGCCTGCTCTCTCTACCAGCCTGCGCTCTCTACCAGCCTGCGCTCTCTACCAGTCTGCGCTCTCTACCAGCCTGCGCTCTCTACCAGCCTGCGCTCTCTACTATCCTGCGCTCTCTACCAGCCTGTGCTCTCTACTAGCCTGCGCTCTCTACCAGCCTGCGCTCTCTACTAGCCTGCTCTCTCTACAAGCCTATGCTTTCTACCAGCCTGCGCTCTCTACCAGCCTGCGCTCTCACACCGCCTCATATACACATCACACCGCCTCATATACACATCACACCGCCTCATATACACATCACACCGCCTCATATACACATCGCACCGCCTCATGTACACATCACACCGCCTCATATACACATCACACCGCCTCATATACACATCAGACCACCTCATATACACATCACACCACCTCATATACACATCACACCACCTCATATACACATCACACCACATCATATACACATCACACCGCCTCATATACACATCACACCACCTCATATACACATCACACCACCTCATATACACATCAGACCACATCATATACACATCACACCACCTCATATACACATCGCACCACCTCATATACACATCACAGCACCTCATATACACATCACACCGCCTCATATACACATCACACCACCTCATATACACATCACAGCACCTCATATACACATCACACCGCCTCATGTACACATCACAGCACCTCATATACACATCACACCGCCTCATATACACATCACACCACCTCATATACACATCACACCACCTCATGTACACATCACACCGCCTCATATACACATCACACCGCCTCATATACACATCACACCGCCTCATATACACATCACACCACCTCATATACACATCGCACCGCCTCATATACACATCACACCGCCTCATATACACATCACACCGCCTCATATACACATCACACCACCTCATATACACATCACACCACCTCATATACACATCGCACCGCCTCATATACACATCACACCACCTCATATACACATCGCACCACCTCATATACACATCACACCGCCTCATATACACATCACACCACATCATATACACATCATATACACATCATATACACATCACACCACCTCCTATACACATCGCACCGCCTCCTATACACATCGCACCGCCTCATATACACATCACACCGCCTCATATACACATCACACCGCCTCATATACACATCACACCGCCTCATATACACATCACAGCACCTCATATACACATCACAGCGCCTCATATACACATCATATACACATCATATACACATCACACCACCTCCTATACACATCGCACCGCCTCATATACACATCGCACCGCCTCATATACACATCGCACCGCCTCCTATACACATCGCACCGCCTCATATACACATCACACCGCCTCATATACACACCACACCACATCATATACACATCACACCACATCATATACACATCACAGCACCTCATATACACATCACAGCACCTCATATACACATCACACCGCCTCATATACACATCACACCGCCTCATATACTCATCACACCGCCTCATATACACATCACACCGCCTCATGTACACATCACACCGCCTCATATACACATCACACCGCCTCATATACACATCACACCACATCATATACACATCACACCACCTCATAAACACATCACACCACATCATATACACATCACACCACCTCCTATACACATCGCACCACCTCATATACACATCGCACCGCCTCATATACACATCGCACCGCCTCATATACACATCACACCACATCATATACACATCACACCACCTCCTATACACATCGCACCACCTCATATACACATCGCACCGCCTCATATACACATCGCACCGCCTCATATACACATCACACCACATCATATACACATCACACCACCTCCTATACACATCGCACCACCTCATATACACATCACACCACATCGCTCTCTACTAGCCTGCGCTCTACCAGCCTGCGCTCTCTACCAGCCTGTGCTCTCTACCAGCCTGCGCTCTCTACTAGCCTGCGCTCTCTACTAGCCTGCGCTCTCTACCAGCCTACGCTCTCTACTAGCCTGCGCTCTACCAGCCTGCGCTCTCTACCAGCCTGCGCTCTCTACCAGCCTGCGCTCTCTACTAGCCTGCGCTCTCTACTAGCCTGCGCTCTCTACCAGCCTGCTCTCTCTACCAGCCTGCGCTCTCTACCAGCCTGCGCTCTCTACCAGCCTGCACGGTCTCTACCAGCCTGCGATCTCTACCAGCCTGTGCTCTCTACCAGCCTGCTCTCTCTACCAGTCTGCGCTCTCTACCAGCCTGCGCTCTCTACCAGCCTGCGCTCTCTACTATCCTGCGCTCTCTACCAGCCTGCGCTCTCTACCAGCCTGCGCTCTCTACCAGCCTACGCTCTCTACTAGCCTGCGCTCTACCAGCCTGCGCTCTCTACCAGCCTGCGCTCTCTACCAGCCTGCGCTCTCTACTAGCCTGCGCTCTCTACTAGCCTGCGCTCTCTACCAGCCTGCTCTCTCTACCAGCATGTGCTCTCCACCAGCCTGTGCTCTCTACCAGCCTGCGCTCTCTACCAGCCTGCACGGTCTCTACCAGCCTGCGCTCACATTGCACCGCCTCATATACACATCACACCACCTCATATACACATCACACCGCCTCATATACACATCATATACACATCATATACACATCACACCACCTCCTATACACATCACACCACCTCATATACACATCACAGCGCCTCATATACACATCATATACACATCATATACACATCACACCACCTCCTATACACATCGCACCGCCTCATATACACATCGCACCGCCTCATATACACATCGCACCGCCTCCTATACACATCGCACCGCCTCATATACACATCACACCGCCTCATATACACACCACACCACATCATATACACATCACACCGCCTCATGTACACATCACACCACATCATATACACATCACAGCACCTCATATACACATCACAGCACCTCATATACACATCACACCACATCATATACACATCGCACCGCCTCATATACACATCACACCGCCTCATATACACATCACACCGCCTCATATACTCATCACACCGCCTCATGTACACATCACACCGCCTCATATACACATCACACCACCTCCTATACACATCGCACCACCTCATATACACATCGCACCGCCTCATATACACATCGCACCGCCTCATATACACATCACACCACATCATATACACATCACACCACCTCCTATACACATCGCACCACCTCATATACACATCACACCACATCGCTCTCTACTAGCCTGCGCTCTACCAGCCTGCGCTCTCTACCAGCCTGTGCTCTCTACCAGCCTGCGCTCTCTACTAGCCTGCGCTCTCTACTAGCCTGCGCTCTCTACCAGCCTACGCTCTCTACTAGCCTGCGCTCTACCAGCCTGCGCTCTCTACCAGCCTGCGCTCTCTACCAGCCTGCGCTCTCTACTAGCCTGCGCTCTCTACTAGCCTGCGCTCTCTACCAGCCTGCTCTCTCTACCAGCCTGCGCTCTCTACCAGCCTGCGCTCTCTACCAGCCTGCACGGTCTCTACCAGCCTGCGATCTCTACCAGCCTGTGCTCTCTACCAGCCTGCTCTCTCTACCAGTCTGCGCTCTCTACCAGCCTGCGCTCTCTACCAGCCTGCGCTCTCTACTATCCTGCGCTCTCTACCAGCCTGCGCTCTCTACCAGCCTGCGCTCTCTACCAGCCTACGCTCTCTACTAGCCTGCGCTCTACCAGCCTGCGCTCTCTACCAGCCTGCGCTCTCTACCAGCCTGCGCTCTCTACTAGCCTGCGCTCTCTACTAGCCTGCGCTCTCTACCAGCCTGCTCTCTCTACCAGCATGTGCTCTCCACCAGCCTGTGCTCTCTACCAGCCTGCGCTCTCTACCAGCCTGCACGGTCTCTACCAGCCTGCGCTCACATTGCACCGCCTCATATACACATCACACCACCTCATATACACATCACACCGCCTCATATACACATCACACCGCCTCATGTACACATCACACCACCTCATATACACATCACACCACATCATATACACATCACACCACATCATATACTCATCACACCGCCTCATATACACATCACACACCTCATATACACATCGCACCGCCTCATATACACATCGCACCGCCTCATATACTCATCACACCGCCTCATGTACACATCACACCACCTCATATACACATCACACCACCTCATATACACATCGCACCGCCTCATGTACACATCACACCACATCATATACACATCACACCGCCTCATATACACATCACACCACCTCATATACACATCACACCGCCTCATATACACATCACACCGCCTCATATACACATCACACCGCCTCATATACACATCACACCGCCTCATATACACATCACACCACCTCATATACACATCACACCACCTCATATACACATCACACCACCTCATATACACATCGCACCGCCTCATGTACACATCACACCACATCATATACACATCACACCGCCTCATATACACATCACACCACCTCATATACACATCACACCGCCTCATATACACATCACACCGCCTCATATACACATCACACCGCCTCATATACACATCACACCGCCTCATATACACATCACACCGCCTCATATACACATCACACCGCCTCATATACTCATCACACCGCCTCATGTACACATCACACCGCCTCATGTACACATCACACCACCTCATATACACATCACACCGCCTCATATACACATCACACCACCTCATATACTCATCACACCGCCTCATGTACACATCACACCACATCATATACACATCACAGCACCTCATATACACATCACACCGCATCATATACACATCACACCGCATCATATACACATCACACCGCCTCATATACACATCACACCACATCATATACACATCACACCACCACTGTGAGCATGGACATACTGCTTCGGGCAGATTCTATGGATTTTAATGTTTGATCACTGCACATTCTCCACACTGGATGTTGTGGTGCCGCCCAGGGTTATTTCTCTGTTGGACAACTGTACAATGAATATAAAAAAAGTGAAGGTCATCAAGCTAGTTTGGTGCTCGTCCCTTTGCTAGTTTCTTACATATTTCACAAACGTGCAGTTTTTCCTGAATTCCAGTGGTCCCTTAAAGACATAGAGGATAAACCCATTTTATACAGTGGTAGGGGGTAGCTCTGTGCAGGGCCTCTCCCCATGTCTATAGTGGTAGGGGGTAGCTCTGTGCAGGGCCTCTCTCCCCATGTATAAATGGGAAGAGAGTCCCAGCACAGAGCTACCCCCTACCACTATTTAAATGGGGAGAGATCCCCTGCTCAGAGCTGCCCCTACCACTGTATAAATGGGGATAGATTCCCTGCTCAGAGCTGCCCCTACCACTGTATAAATGGGGAGAGATTCCCTGCACCAAGCTACCCCCTACCACTGTATAAATGGGGATAGATTCCCTGCTCTAAGCTACCCACTACCTCTGTAGAAATGGGGAAAGAGGCCCTGCACAGAGCTACCCCCTACCACTGTATAAATGGGGAGCGAGGCCCTGCACAGAGCTACTCCCTACCACTGTATAACTGGGGAGAGATGCCCTGCACAGAGCTACTCCCTACCACTGTATAAACATACCGCAGGGATTGTCTCCCCATTTATACAGTGGTAGGGGGTAGCTCTGAGCAGGGAATCTCCCCCCATTTATACAGTGGTAGGGGGTAGCTCTGAGCAGGGAATCTCCCCCCATTTATACAGTGGTAGGCGGTAGCTCTGAGCAGGGAATCTCCCCCCATTTATACAGTGGTAGGGAGTAGCTCTGAGCAGGGAATCTCTTCCCATTTATACAGTGGTAGGGGGTAGCTTGGTGCAGGGAATCTCTCCCCATTTATACAGTGGTAGGGGATAGATCTTTGCAGGGCCTCTCTCCCCATTTATACAGTGGTTGGGGGTAGCTCTGTGCAGGGAATCTCTCCTCATGTATACAGTGGTAGTGGGTAGCTCTGTGCAGGGAATCTCTCCCCATGTATACAGTGGTAGGGGTAGCTCTGAGCAGGGAATCTCTCCCATATATACTGTGGTAGGGAGTAGCTCTGTGCAGGGCCTCTCTCCCCATTTATACAGTGGTATGGGGTAGCTCTGAGCAGGGAATCTCTCCCCATTTATACAGTTGTAGGGAGTAGCTCTGTGCAGGGCCTCGCTCCCCATTTATACAGTGGTAGGGGGTAGCTCTGAGCAGGGAATCTCCCCCCATTTATACAGTGGTAGGGAGTAGCTCTGTGCAGGGAATCTCTCCACATTTATATAGTGGTAGGGGGTAGCTCTGAGTAGGGAATCTCTACCTATTTATACAGTGGTAGGGGGTAGCTCTGTGCAGGGTCTCTCTCCCCATGTATACAGTGGTAGGGGGTAGCTCTGTGCAGGGTCTCTCTTCCCATTTATACAGTGGTAGGGGGTAGCTCTGAGCAGGGAATCTCCCCCCATTTATACAGTGGTGGGAGTAGCTCTGTGCAGGGAATCTCTCCACATTTATACAGTGGTAGGGGGTAGCTCTGTGCAGGGTCTCTCTCCCCATTTATACAGTGGTAGGGGGTAGCTCTGTGCAGGGAATCTCTCCACATTTATATAGTGGTAGGGGGTAGCTCTGAGCAGGGAATCTCTCCCTATTTATACAGTGGTAGGGGGTAGCTCTGTGCAGGGTCTCTCTCCCTATTTATACAGTGGTAGGGGGTAGCTCTGTGCATGGCCTCTTTCCCCATGTATACAGTGGTAGGGGTAGCTCTGAGCAGGGAATCTCTCCTTATTTATACAGTGGTAGCGGGTAGCTCTGTGCAGGGAATCTCTCACCATTTATACAGTGGTAGCGGGTAGCTCTGTGCAGGGAATCTCTCACCATTTATACAGTTGTAGGGGTAGCTCTGTGCAGGGAATCTCTCCCCATGTATACAGTGGTAGGGGGTAGCTCTGTGCAGGGAATCTCTCCCCATGTATACAGTGGTATGGGGTAGCTCTGTGCAGGGAATCTCTCCCCATGTATACAGTGGTAGGGGTAGATCTGTGCTGGGCCTCTCTCCGCATGTATACAATGGTAAGGGGTAGCTCTTTGCAGGGCCTTTCTTCCCATTTATACAGTGGTATGGGGTAGCTCGGTGCAGGGAATCTGTCGAAATTTATACATTGGTTATACAGAGATTGCCTGCTCAGAGCTACCCCTACCACAGTATAAATGGGGAGAGAGGCCCTGCACAGAGATACCCCCTAACCCCTCCCAATTTATACTGTGGTAGGGGGTAGCTCTGAGCAGGGAATCTCTCCCAATGTATACTGTGATAGGGGGTAGCTCTGTGCAGGCTCTCTCTCCCCATTTATACAGTGGTAGCGGGTAGCTCTGAGCAGGGAATCTCTCCCAATTTGTACTGTGGTAGGGGGTAGCTCTGTGCAGGGTCTCTCTCCCCATGTATACAGTGGTAGGGGGTAGTTCTGAGCAGGGAATCTCTTCCCATTTATACAGTGGTATGGGGTAGCTCGGTGCAGGGAATCTGTCGAAATTTATACATTGGTTATACAGAGATTGCCTGCTCAGAGCTACCCCTACCACAGTATAAATGGGGAGAGAGGCCCTGCACAGAGATACCCCCTAACCCCTCCCAATTTATACTGTGGTAGGGGGTAGCTCTGAGCAGGGAATCTCTCCCAATGTATACTGTGATAGGGGGTAGCTCTGTGCAGGCTCTCTCTCCCCATTTATACAGTGGTAGCGGGTAGCTCTGAGCAGGGAATCTCTCCCAATTTATACTGTGGTAGGGGGTAGCTCTGTGCAGGGTCTCTCTCCCCATGTATACAGTGGTAGGGGGTAGTTCTGAGCAGGGAATCTCTTCCCATTTATACAGTGGTAGGGGGTAGCTCTGTGCAGGGAATCTCTCCCCATTTATACAGTGGTAGTGGGTAGCTCTGAGCAGGGAATCTCTTCCCATATATACTGTGGTAGGGGATATCTCTTTGCAGGGCTTCTCTCCCCATTTATACAGTGGTTGGGGGTAGCTCTGTGCAGGGAATCTCACACCATGTATACACTGGTAGTGGGTAGCTCTGAGCAGGTCCTCTCTACCCATTTAAAAAGAATAGGGAGTAGCTCTGTGCAGGGAATCTCTCCCCATTTATACAGTGGTAGGGAGTATCTCTGAGCAGGGAATCTCTCCCCATTTATACAGTGGTAGGGAGTAGCTCTGAGCAGGGAATCTATCCCCATTTATACAGTGGTAGGGAGTAGCTCTGTGCAGGGCCTCTCTCCCCATTTATACAGTGGTAGGGAGTAGCTCTGAGCAGGGAATCTATCCCCATTTATACAGTGGTAGGGGGTAGCTCTGTGCAGGGCCTCTCTCCCCATTTATACAGTGGTAGGGAGTAGCTCTGTGCAGGGAATCTCTCCACATTTATATAGTGGTAGGGGATAGCTCTGAGCAGGGAATCTCTCCCCATTTATACAGTGGTAGGGAGGAGCTCTGTGCAGGGCCTCTCTCCCCATTTATACAGTGGTAGGGAGTAGCTCTGTGCAGGGAATCTCTCCACATTTATATAGTGGTAGGGGGTAGCTCTGAGCAGGGAACCTCTCCCCATTTATACAGTGGTAGGGAGGAGCTCTGTGCAGGGCCTCTCTCCCCATTTATACACTGGTAGGGGGTAGCTCTGAGCAGGGAATCTCCCCCCATTTATACAGTGGTAGGGAGTAGCTCTGTGCAGGGCCTCTCTCCCCATTTATACAGTTGTAGGGGTAGCTCTGTGCAGGGAATCTCTCACCATTTATACAGTGGTAGGGAGTAGATCTGTGCAGGGAATCTCTCACCATTTATACAGTTGTAGGGGTAGCTCTGTGCAGGGAATCTCTCACCATTTATACAGTGGTAGGGAGTAGCTCTGTGCAGGGAATCTCTCACCATTTATACAGTGGTAGGGAGTAGCTCTGAGCAGGGAATCTCTCCCCATGTATACAGTGGTAGGGGGTAGCTCTGAGCAGGGAATCTCCCCCCATTTATACAGTGGTAGGGGGTAGCTCTGTGTAGGGAATCTGTCCCCAGTTATACAGTGGTAGGGGGTAGCTCTGTGCAGGGCCTCTCTCCCCAGTTTTACAGTGGTAGGGGGTAGCTCTGTGCAGGGAATCTCTCCCCATGTATACAGTGGTAGGGGGTAGCTCTGTGTAGGGAATCTGTCCCCAGTTATACAGTGGTAGGGGGTAGCTCTGTGCAGGGCATCTCTCCCCAGTTTTACAGTGGTAGGGGGTAGCTCTGTGCAGGGAATCTCTCCCCATGTATACAGTGGTAGGGGTAGATCTGTGCTGGGCCTCTCTCCGCATGTATACAATGGTAAGGGGTAGCTCTTTGCAGGGCCTTTCTTCCCATTTATACAGTGGTAGGGGGTAGCTCTGTGCAGGGAATCTCTCCCCATTTATACAGTGGTAGTGGGTAGCTCTGAGCAGGGAATCTGTCGAAATTTATACATTGGTTATACAGAGATTGCCTGCTCAGAGTTACCCCCTATCACAGTATAAATGGGGAGAGAGGCCCTGCACAGAGATACCCCCTAACCCCTCCCAATTTATACAGTGGTAGTGGGTAGCTCTGTGCAGGCTCTCTCTCCCCATTTATACAGTGGTAGCGGGTAGCTCTGAGCAGGGAATCTCTCCCAATGTATACAGTTGTAGGGGGTAAATCTGCGCAGGGCCTCTCTCTCCATTTATACAGTGGTAGGGGGTAGCTCTGTGCAGGGAATCTCTCCCATGTATACAGGGGTAGGGGGTAGATCTGTGCAGGGCCTCTCTCTCCACGTATACAGTGGTAGGGGGTAGCTCTGTGCAAGGCCTCTCCCCATGTCTATAGTGGTAGGGGGTAGATCTGTGCAGGGCCTCTCTCCCCATGTATACAGTGGTAGGGGGTAGATCTGTGCAGGGTCTCTCTCCCCATGTATACAGTGGTAGGGGGTAGATCTGTGCAGGGCCTCTCTCCCCATGTATACAGTGGTAGGGGGTAGATCTGTGCAGGGCCTCTCTCCCCATTTATACAGTGGTAGTGGGTAGCTCTGTGCAGGGAATCTCTCCCCATGTATACAGTGGTAGGGGGTAGATCTGTGCAGGGTCTCTCTCCCCATGTATACAGTGGTAGGGGGTAGCTCTGTGCAGGGCCTCTCTCCCCATTTATACAGTGGTAGGGAGTAGCTCTGTGCAGGGCCTCTCTCCCCATTTATACAGTGGTAGGGAGTAGCTCTGTGCAGGGCCTCTCTCCCCATTTATACAGTGGTAGGGAGTAGCTCTGAGCAGGGAATCTCCCCCCATTTATACAGTGGTAGGGAGTAGCTCTGTGCAGGGCCTCTCTCCCCATTTATACAGTGGTAGGGAGTAGCTCTGAGCAGGGAATCACCCCCCATTTATACAGTGGTAGGGGGTAGCTCTGTGCAGGGCCTCTCTCCCCATTTATACAGTGGTAGGGAGTAGCTCTATGCAGGGAATCTCTCCACATTTATATAGTGGTAGGGGGTAGCTCTGAGCAGGGAATCTCTCCCCATTTATACAGTGGTAGGGAGGAGCTCTGTGCAGGGCCTCTCTCCCCATTTATACAGTTGTAGGGGTAGCTCTGAGCAGGGAATCTCCCCCCATTTATACAGTGGTAGGGAGTAGCTCTGTGCAGGGCCTCTCTCCCCATTTATACAGTGGTAGGGGGTAGCTCTGTGCAGGGCCTCTCTCCCCATTTATACAGTGGTAGGGAGTAGCACTGTGCAGGGAATCTCTCACCATTTATACAGTTGTAGGGGTAGCTCTGTGCAGGGAATCTCTCCCAATGTATACAGTGGTAGGGGGTAGCTCTGTGCAGGGAATCTGTCCCCAGTTATACAGTGGTAGGGGGTAGCTCTGTGCAGGGCATCTCTCCCCAGTTTTACAGTGGTAGGGGGTAGCTCTGTGCAGGGAATCTCTCCCCATGTATACAGTGGTATGGGGTAGCTCGGTGCAGGGAATCTGTTGAAATTTATACATTGGTTATACAGAGATTGCCTGCTCAGAACTACCCCCTACCACTGTATACATGGGGAGAGAGACCCTGCACAGAGCTACCCCCTACCACAGTATAAATTGGGATAGATTCCCTGCTCAGAGCTACTCCCTACCACTGTATAAAAGGGGAGAGAGACCCTGCACAGAGCTACCCCCTATCACAGTATACATTGGGAGAGATTCCCTGCACAGAGATACCCCCTAACCCCTCCCAATTTATACTGTGGTAGGGGGTAGCTCTGAGCAGGGAATCTCTCCCAATGTATACTGTGATAGGGGGTAGCTCTGTGCAGGGTCTCTCTCCCCATTTATACAGTGGTAGCGGGTAGCTCTGAGCAGGGAATCTCTCCCCATGTATACAGTGGTAGGGGGTAGATCTGTGCAGGGTCTCTCTCCCCATGTATACAGTGGTAGGGGGTAGATCTGTGCAGGGCCTCTCTCCCCATGTATACAGGGGTAGGGGGTAGATCTGTGCAGGGCCTCTCTCCCCATTTATACTGTGGTAGGGGGTAGCTCTGAGCAGGGAATCTCTCTCAATTTATACTGTGGTAGGGGGTAGCTCTGTGCAGGGCCTCTCTCCCCATGTATACAGTGGTAGGGGGTAGCTCTGTTAAGGGCCTCTCTCCCCATTTCTTCAGTGGTAGGGGGTAACTCTGAGCAGGGAATCTCTCCCCATGTATACAGTGGTAGGGGGTAGATCTGTGCAGGGTCTCTCTCCCCATGTATACAGTGGTAGGGGGTAGCTCTGAGCAGGGAATCTCTCTCAATTTATACTGTGGTAGGGGGTAGCTCTGTGCAGGGCCTCTCTCCCCATTTATACAGTGGTAGGGGGTAGCTCTGTTAAGGGCCTCTCTCCCCATTTATACAGTGGTAGGGGTAGCTCTGAGCAGGGAATCTCTAACCATTTATACAGTTGTAGGGGGTAGCTCTGAGCAGGGAATGTCTCCCCATTTATACAGTGGTAGTGGGTAGCTCTTAGCAGGGAATCTCTCCCCATTTATACAGTGGTAGGGGGTAGCTCTGAGCAGGGAATGTCTCCCCATTTATACAGTGGTAGTGGGTAGCTCTTAGCAGGGAATCTCTCCCCATTTATACAGTGGTAGGGGGTAGCTCTGAGCAGGGAATGTCTCCCCATTTATACAGTGGTAGTGGGTAGCTCTTAGCAGGGAATCTCTCCCCATTTATACAGTGGTAGGGGGTAGCTCTGAGCAGGGAATGTCTCCCCATTTATACAGTGGTAGGTTGTAGCCCTCTGCAGAGCCTCTCTCCCCATTCATACAGTGTTAGGGGTAGCTCTGAGCAGGGAATCTCTAACCATTTATACAGTTGTTGGGGGTAGCTCTGTTAAGGGCCTCTCTCACCATTTATACAGTGGTAGGGGTAGCTCTGAGCAGGGACTCTCTAACCATTTATACAGTTGTAGGGGGTAGCTCTGAGCAGGGAATGTCTCCCCATTTATACAGTGGTAGTGGGTAGCTCTTAGCAGGGAATCTCTCCCCATTTATACAGTGGTAGGGGGTAGCTCTGAGCAGGGAGTCTCTCCCTATTGATACAGTGGTAGAGGGTAGCTCTGTGCAGGGAATCTCTCCCCATGTATACAATGGTAGGGGGTGGCTCTGGGCAGGGAATCTCTCCCCATGTATACAGTGGTAGGGGGTAGCTCAGTGCAGGGAATCTCTACCCATGTATACAGTGGTAGGGGGTAGCTCTGAGCAGGGAATCTCTCCCTCTGTATACAGTGGTAGGGGGTAGCTCTGAGCAGGGAATCTCTCCCTGTGTATACAGTGGTAGGGGGTAGCTCTGAGCAGGGAATCTCTCCACATTTACACAGTGGTAGTGGTAGAACTGTGCAGGGAATCTCTCCCCATTTATACAGTGGTAGGTTGTAGCCCTCTGCAGAGCCTCTCTCCCCATTCATACAGTGGTAGGGGGTATCTCTGAGCAGGGAATCTCTCCCTATTGATACAGTGGTAGAGGGTAGCTCTGTGCAGGGAATCTCTCCCCATGTATACAATTGTAGGGGGTAGCTCAGTGCAGGGAATCTCTCCCCATGTATACAGTGGTAGGGGGTAGCTCTGAGCAGGGAATCTCTCCCTCTGTATACAGTGGTAGGGGGTAGCTCTGAGCAGGGAATCTCTCCCTGTGTATACAGTGGTAGGGGGTAGCTCTGAGCAGGGAATCTCTCCACCTTTACACAGTGGTAGAGGTAGAACTGTGCAGGGAATCTCTCCCCATTTATACAGTGGTAGGTTGTAGCCCTCTGCAGAGCCTCTCTCCCCATTCATACAGTGGTAGGGGGTATCTCTGAGCAGGGAATCTCTCCCTATTGATACAGTGGTAGAGGGTAGCTCTGTGCAGGGAATCTCTCCCCATGTATACAATTGTAGGGGGTAGCTCAGTGCAGGGAATCTCTCCCCATGTATACAGTGGTAGGGGGTAGCTCTGAGCAGGGAATCTCCCCCTCTGTATACAGTGGTAGGGGGTAGCTCTGAGCAGGGAATCTCTCCCTGTGTATACAGTGGTAGGGGGTAGCTCTGAGCAGGGAATCTCTCCACATTTACACAGTGGTAGAGGTAGAACTGTGCAGGGAATCTCTCCCCATTTATATAGTGGTAGGGGGTAGGTCTGAGCAGGGCTTCTCTCCCCATTTATACAGTGGTAGGTTGTAGCCCTCTGCAGAGCCTCTCTCCCCATTCATACAGTGGTAGGGGGTATCTCTGAGCAGGGAATCTCTCCCTATTGATACAGTGGTAGAGGGTAGCTCTGTGCAGGGAATCTCTCCCCATTTATACAGTGGTAGGGGGTAGCTCTGAGCAGGGAATGTCTCCCCATTTATACAGTGGTAGGTTGTAGCCCTCTGCAGAGCCTCTCTCCCCATTCATACAGTGGTAGGGGTAGCTCTGAGCAGGGAATCTCTAACCATTTATACAGTTGTTGGGGGTAGCTCTGTCAAGGGCCTCTCTCCCCATTTATACAGTGGTAGGGGTAGCTCTGAGCAGGGACTCTCTAACCATTTATACAGTTGTAGGGGGTAGCTCTGAGCAGGGAATGTCTCCCCATTTATACAGTGGTAGTGGGTAGCTCTTAGCAGGGAATCTCTCCCCATTTATACAGTGGTAGGGGGTAGCTCTGAGCAGGGAATCTCTCCCTATTGATACAGTGGTAGAGGGTAGCTCTGTGCAGGGAATCTCTACCCATGTATACAATGGTAGGGGGTGGCTCTGGGCAGGGAATCTCTCCCCATGTATACAGTGGTAGGGGGTAGCTCAGTGCAGGGAATCTCTACCCATGTATACAGTGGTAGGGGGTAGCTCTGAGCAGGGAATCTCTCCCTCTGTATACAGTGGTAGGGGGTAGCTCTGAGCAGGGAATCTCTCCCTGTGTATACAGTGGTAGGGGGTAGCTCTGAGCAGGGAATCTCTCCACATTTACACAGTGGTAGTGGTAGAACTGTGCAGGGAATCTCTCCCCATTTATACAGTGGTAGGTTGTAGCCCTCTGCAGAGCCTCTCTCCCCATTCATACAGTGGTAGGGGGTATCTCTGAGCAGGGAATCTCTCCCTATTGATACAGTGGTAGAGGGTAGCTCTGTGCAGGGAATCTCTCCCCATGTATACAATTGTAGGGGGTAGCTCAGTGCAAAGAATCTCTCCCCATGTATACAGTGGTAGGGGGTAGCTCTGATCAGGGAATCTCTCCCTCTGTATACAGTGGTAGGGGGTAGCTCTGAGCAGGGAATCTCTCCCTGTGTATACAGTGGTAGGGGGTAGCTCTGAGCAGGGAATCTCTCCACCTTTACACAGTGGTAGAGGTAGAACTGTGCAGGGAATCTCTCCCCATTTATACAGTGGTAGGTTGTAGCCCTCTGCAGAGCCTCTCTCCCCATTCATACAGTGGTAGGGGGTATCTCTGAGCAGGGAATCTCTCCCTATTGATACAGTGGTAGAGGGTAGCTCTGTGCAGGGAATCTCTCCCCATGTATACAATTGTAGGGGGTAGCTCAGTGCAGGGAATCTCTCCCCATGTATACAGTGGTAGGGGGTAGCTCTGAGCAGGGAATCTCTCCCTCTGTATACAGTGGTAGGGGGTAGCTCTGAGCAGGGAATCTCTCCTCATTTATATAGTGGTAGGGGGTAGGTCTGAGCAGGGCTTCTCTCCCCATTTATACAGTGGTAGGTTGTAGCCCTCTGCAGAGCCTCTCTCCCCATTCATACAGTGGTAGGGGGTATCTCTGAGCAGGGAATCTCTCCCTATTGATACAGTGGTAGAGGGTAGCTCTGTGCAGGGAATCTCTCCCCATGTATACAATGGTAGGGGGTGGCTCTGGGCAGGGAATCTCTCCCCATGTATACAGTGGTAGGGGGTAGCTCAGTGCAGGGAATCTCTACCCATGTATACAGTGGTAGGGGGTAGCTCTGAGCAGGTAATCTCTCCCACTGTATACAGTGGTAGGGGGTAGCTCTGAGCAGGGAATCTCTCCCCGTGTATACAGTGGTAGGGGGTAGCTCTGAGCAGGGAATCTCTCCTCATATATATTGTGGTAGGGGGTAGCTCTGAGCAGGGTCTCTCTCCTCATATATATTGTGGTAGGGTCGTAGCTCTGAGCAGGGCCTTTCTCCTCATATATATTGTGGTAGGGGTTAGCTCTGTGCAGGGCCTCTCTCCTCATATATATTGTGGTAGGGGTTAGCTCTGTGCAGGGCCTCTCTCCTCATATATATTGTGGTAGGGGGTAGCTCTGAGCAGGGCCTCTCTCCTCATATATATTGTGGTAGGGGGTAGCTCTGAGCAGGGTCTCTCTCCTCATATATATTGTGGTAGGGTCGTAGCTCTGAGCCCCCTCTCAGTCAGTGTTTTCTAATCCCATTACCGCTCAGGTCTCTGTTTATATTGCTCCCTGATTTGCACTTAAAGGGATATTATTATGTTTTCCTGCCTGATTGCTCTGCGCTTGTTACAGGAATTGATTGGTTTCATATTTGCTTTTATCTGTCTCCTTTCATCTTTATGTCTGTCTCCTGTCACTTAGACTGTCACCTGCCAAGACTGGAATAGTCTAATGAGACTGGGACAAAGGACCCACTCACACATCCAGCCCATGGCTCCCACTCTACACACTCCTCATAGAGGCCTGTACATGTCTAAAGTGTGTGTGTGTGTATGAGTGAGCGTGTGTGCGTGGTGGGGGGGTCTGTGTGTGGGAGGGGGGATGTATTGATGCAGGCAGATGGTGAATGATCTATAAGGGGGTGCAGGGAGAGGGTGTGTGATCTGTAAGGGGTAATGATCTAAGGGGGGGGGGGTGCCGGGAGAGGGTGTGTGATCTGTAAGGGGTGATGATCTAAACGGGAGGGGGGGTTCCGGGAGAGGGTGTGTGATCTGTAAGGGGTGATGATCTATGAGGGGGTGCAGGGAGAGGGTTGGTGATCTGTAAGGGGTGATGATCTATGAGAGAATGCGTGGAGAGCTTGGTTGATAAGGGATAATGGCCTACGAGGAGATGCAGGGAGACGATGGATGTTGTGTAAAGGGTGATGATCTATGAGGGGGTGCAGGGAGATAATGGATGATGTGTATGGGGTTATGACCTTCAAGGAGGTGCTGAGAGAGGGTGGATGATTTGTAAGGGGTGATGATCTATGAGGGGGTACATGGAGAGGATAGCTGATCTGTAAGGGGTGATAATAGTCTAAGTTGGTGAAGTGAAATGAGAAAAATATATACATAAAACTATTTTTTAGAAATAGAAAACAGAAAATTGGCATGTGCGTATGTAATCACCCCCTTTCTTATGAAGCCCATAAAAAGCTCTGGTGCAACCAATTACCTTCAGAAGTCACATAATTAGTGATATGATGCCCACCTGTGTGCAACCTAAGTGTCACATGATCTGTCATTACATATACACACCTTTTTTGAAAGGCCCCAGAGGCTGCAACACCTAAGCAAGAGACACCACTAACCAAGGTTAGGTTATAAAAAAAAATATCCATATCTTTGATGATTCACAGGAGCACCATCAAATCTATCATAACCAAATGGAAAGTACATGGCACAACAGCAAACCTGCCAAGAGACGGCCGCCCACCAAAACTCACGAACCGGGCAAGGAGGGCATTAATCAGAGAGGCAGCACAGAGACCTAAGGTAACCCTGGAGGAGCTGCAGAGATCCACAGCAGAGACTGGAGTATCTGTACATAGGGCGACAATAAGACGTACGCTCCATGGAGTTGGGCTTTATGGCAGAGTGGCCAGAAGAAAGCCATTGCTTTCAGCAAAAAACAAAATGGCACATTTTGAGTTTGCGAAAAGGCATGGGGGAGACTCCCAAAATGTATGGAGGAAGGTGCTCTGGTCTGATAAGACTAAAATTGAAAGTTTCGTCCATCAAAGAAAACGCTATGTCTGGCACAGACCTAACACATCACCCAAAGAACACCATCCCCACAGTGAAACATGGCGGTGGCAGCATCATGCTGTGGGGATGTTTTTCAGCAGCCGGGACTGGGAAACTGGTCAGAGTTGAGGGAAAGATGGATGGTGCCAAATACAGGGATATTCTTGAGAAAAACCTGTACCACTCTGTGCATGATTTGAGGCTAGGACGGAGGGTCACCTTCCAGCAGGACAATGACCCCAAACATGCTGCTAAAGCAACACTTGAGTGGTTTAAGGGGAAACATGTAAATGTGTTGGAATGGCAGAGTCACAGCCCAGACCTCAATCCAATAGAAAATCTGTGGTCAGACTTAAAGATTGCTGGTCACAAGCGCAAACCATTCAACTTGAAGGAGCTAGAGCAGTTTTGCAAGGTGGAATGGGCAAAAATCCCAGTGGTAAGATGTGGCAAGCTCATAGAGACCTATCCAAAGCGACTTGGAGCTGTGATTGCCGCAAAATGTGCCTCCAGAAAGTATTGACTTTAGGGGGGTGAATAGTTATGCACATTGACTTTTTCTGTTACTTTGTCCTATTTGTTGTTGGCTTCACAATAAAAAAAAAAACTCTTCAAAGATGTGGCATGTTCTGTAAATTAAATGATGCAAATCCTAAAACAATCCATGTTAATTCCAGGTTGCGAGGCAACAAAACACAAAAAATGCCAAGGGGGGTGGGGGGTGAATACTTTTGGGGGTGCAAAGAGAGGATGGATGATCTTGAAGAGGTGATGGTCTATGAGGGGATGCAGGGAGAAGTAAATGGTCTGTAAGGGTTAATGAACTATGAGGGGGTGCAGGGAGAGGGTGGGCTATCTGTAAGGGGTGATGATCTATGAGAGGATGCAGGGAGAGGGTGGGTGATCTGTAAGGGGTGATGGTCTATGAGGGGATGCAGGGAAAGGGTGGGTGATGTGTAAGGGGTGATGATCTATGAGGGGATTATGGATAGAGAGGGTAATCTGTAAGGGGTAATGATCTATGAGGGGGTTCAGGGAGAGGTTGGGCTATCTGTTAGGGGTGATGGTCTATGAGGGGATGCAGGGAGAGGGTGAATGACCTATAAGGGGTCATGATCTATGAGGAGGTGAAGAGAGGGTGGATGATCTGTAAGGGGTGATGATTTATGAGGGGATGCAGGGAGAAGGTGCATGACCTGTAAGGGGTGATGATCTATGAGGAGATGCAGGGAGAGGGTGGTTATCTATAAGGGGTGATGATCTATGAGGGGGTTATGGATAGAGTGGGTAATCTGTAAGGGGTGATGATCTATGAGGGGGTTATGGATAGAGTGGGTAATCTGTAAGGGGTAATGATCTATGAGGGGGTTCAGGCAGGGAGAGGTTGGGCTATCTGTAAGGGGTGATGATCTATGAGGGGGTGCAGGGAGAGGGTGGGTGATCTGTAAGGGGTGATGATCTATGAGGGGGTGCAGGGAGAGGGTGGTTAATCTGTAAGGGGTGATGATCTATGAGGTGATGCAGGGAGAGAGTGGATGATCTGTAAGGGGTGATGATCTATGAGGAGGTACAGGGAGAGGGTGGGTAATCTGTAAGGGGTAATGATCTATGAGGGGGTTCAGGGAGAAGTTGGGCTGTCTGTAAGGGGTGATGATCTATGAGGGGATGAAGGGAGAGGGTGGATGATCTGTAAGGGGTGATGATCTATGCAGGGAGCAGGGAGAGTGTGAGCTATCTGTAAGGGGTGATGATCTATGAGGGGGTTCAGGGAGAGGTTGGGCTTTCTGTAAAGGGTGATGGTCTATGAGGGGATGCAGGGAAAGGGTGGATGATATGTAAGGGGGGATGATCTATGAGGGGATGCAGGGATAGCTTGGATGATCTTTAAGGGGTGATGATCTATAAGGGGTGATGATCTATAAGTTGATGTAGGGAGACAGTGTATGATCTGTAAGGGGTGATGATCTATGAGTGAATGCAGAGAGAGGGTGGATGATCTGTAAGGGGTGATGATCTATGAGGGGATTCAGGGAGAGGGTGGGTGATCTATAAGGGGTGATTATCTATGAGGGTGTGCAGGGAAAGAGTGGGCTATCTGTAAGGGGTGATGATCTTGGTAGTGATGCAGGTAGAGGGTGGGCTATCTGTAAGGGGTGATAATTGATGAGGGGATGCAGGAAGATGGTGGATGATGTGTAAGGGGTGATGGTCTATGAGGTGATGTAGGGACAGGGTGGATGATCTGTAAGGGGTGATGATCTATGAGGGGTGCAGGGAGATGGTGAGCTTTCTATAAGGGGTGATGATCTATGAGAAGGTGCAGGGAGAGGGTGGGTGATCTGTAAGGGGTGATGTTCTATGAGAAGGTGCAGGGAGAGGGTGGGTGATCTGTAAGGGGTGATGATCTATGCAGGGTGCAGGGAGAGGGTGAGCTATCTATAAGGGGTGATGATCTATGAGGGGTTTCAGGGAGAGGTTGGTCTATCTGAAAGGGGTGATGATCTATGAGGAGGTACAGGGAGAGGGTGGGTAATCTGTAAGGGGTAATGATCTATGAGGGGGTTCAGGGAGAAGTTGGGCTATCTGTAAGGGGTGATGATCTATGAGGGGATGCAGGGAGAGGGTGGGTAATCTGTAAGGGGTGATGATCTATGAGAAGGTGCAGGGAGAGGATGGATGTTCTGTAAGGGGTGATGGTCTATGAGGGGGTGCAGGGAGAGGGTGGATGATCTGTAAGGGGTGATGATCTATGAGAGGGTGCAGGGAGAGTGTGGGCTATCAGTAAGGGGTGATGATCTATGAGGGGGTGCAGGGAGAGGGTGGATGATCAGTAAGTGGTGATGATCTATGCAGGGTGCAGGGAGAGGGTGAGCTATCTATAAGGGGTGATGATCTATGAGGGGTTTCAGGGAGAGGTTGGTCTATCTGAAAGGGGTGATGATCTATGAGGAGGTACAGGGAGAGGGTGGGTGGTCTGTAAGGGGTGATGATCTATGAGGGGATGAAGGGAGAGGGTGGATGATCTGTAAGGGGTGATGATCTATGCAGGGAGCAGGGAGAGTGTGAGCTATCTGTAAGGGGTGATGATCTATGAGGGGGTTCAGGGAGAGGTTGGGCTTTCTGTAAAGGGTGATGGTCTATGAGGGGATGCAGGGAAAGGGTGGATGATATGTAAGGGGGGATGATCTATGAGGGGATGCAGGGATAGCTTGGATGATCTTTAAGGGGTGATGATCTATAAGGGGTGATGATCTATAAGTTGATGTAGGGAGACAGTGTATGATCTGTAAGGGGTGATGATCTATGAGGGGATTCAGGGAGAGGGTGGGTGATCTATAAGGGGTGATTATCTATGAGGGTGTGCAGGGAAAGAGTGGGCTATCTGTAAGGGGTGATGATCTTGGTAGTGATGCAGGTAGAGGGTGGGCTATCTGTAAGGGGTGATAATTGATGAGGGGATGCAGGAAGATGGTGGATGATGTGTAAGGGGTGATGGTCTATGAGGTGATGTAGGGACAGGGTGGATGATCTGTAAGGGGTGATGATCTATGAGGGGTGCAGGGAGATGGTGAGCTTTCTATAAGGGGTGATGATCTATGAGAAGGTGCAGGGAGAGGGTGGGTGATCTGTAAGGGGTGATGATCTATGAGGGGATGCAGGGAGAGGGTGGGTAATCTGTAAGGGGTGATGATCTATGAGAAGGTGCAGGGAGAGGGTGGGTGATCTGTAAGGGGTGATGATCTATGAGAAGGTGCAGGGAGAGGGTGGGTGATCTGTAAGGGGTGATGATCTATGAGGGGGTGCAGGGAAAGGGTGGGCTATCTGTATGGGGTGATGATATATGGGGGGATGCAGAAAGAGGTGGGATGATCTGTAAGGGGTGATGATCTATGTGGGGGTGCAGAGAGAGGGTGGGTGATCTGTAAGGGATGATGATCGATGAGGGTGTGCAGGGAGATGGTGGGTGACTTGTAAGAGGTGATGATCTATGAGGGAATCTATGAGGTGATCTGTAAGGGGTGATGATCTATGAGTGGGTGCCGGGAGAGGGTGGGTGATCTGTAAGTGGTGATGATCAATGAGTGGGTGCAGGGAGAGGGGGGGTGGTCTGTAAGGGGTGATGATTCATAAGACGGTGCAGGGAGAGGGTGGATGATCTGTAAGGGGTGATGATATATGAGGGGGTGCAGGGAGAAGGTGGGTGATCTGTAAGTGATGATGATCTATGAGGGAGTGCAGGAAGAAGGTGGGTGATCTGTAAGGGGTGATGATCTCTAAGGTGGTGCAGGGAGAGGATGGATGATCTGTAAGGGGTGATGGTCTATGAGAGGGTGCAGGGAGAAGGTGGGTGATCTGTAAGGGGTGATAATCTATGAGGGGGTGCAGGGAGAAGGTGGGTGATCTGTAAGGGATGATGGTCTATGAGGGGGTGCAGGGAGAAGGTGGGTGATCTGTAAGGGATGATGATCTATGAGGGAGTGCAGGAAGAAGGTGGGTGATCTGTAAGGGGTGATGATTTATGAGGGGGTGAAGGGAGAGGGTGGGTGATCTGTAAGGGATGATGATCTATGAGTGGGTGCAGGGAGAGGGTGGATGATCTGTAAGGGGTGATGATCTATGAGTGGGTGCAGGGAGAGGATGGATGATCTGTAAGGGGTGATGATCTATGAGTGGGTGCAGGGAGAGGGTGGGTGATCTGTAAGGGGTGATGATTTATGAGGGGGTGAAGGGAGAGGGTGGGTGATCTGTAAGGGATGATGATCTATGAGTGGGTGCAGGGAGAGGGTGGATGATCTGTAAGGGGTGATGATCTATGAGTGGGTGCAGGGAGAGGATGGATGATCTGTAAGGGGTGATGATCTATGAGAAGGTGCAGGGAGAGGGTGGGTGATCTGTAAGGGGTGATGATCTATGAGGGGGTGCAGGGAAAGGGTGGGCTATCTGTATGGGGTGATGATCTATGGGGGGATGCAGAAAGAGGTGGGATGATCTGCAAGGGGTGATGATCTATGTGGGGGTGCAGAGAGAGGGTGGGTGACTTGTAAGAGGTGATGATCTATGAGGGAATCTATGAGGTGATCTGTAAGGGGTGATGATCAATGAGTGGGTGCAGGGAGAAGGTGGGTGATCTGTAAGGGGTGATGATCTATGAGGGGGTGCAGGGAGAAGGTGGGTGATCTGTAAGGGGTGATGGTCTATGAGAGGGTGCAGGGAGAAGGTGGGTGATCTGTAAGGGATGATGATCTATGAGGGAGTGCAGGAAGAAGGTGGGTGATCTGTAAGGGGTGATGATCTTTAAGGCGGTGCAGGGAGAGGATGGATGATCTGTAAGGGGTGATAATCTATGAGGGGGTGCAGGGAGAAGGTGGGTGATCTGTAAGGGATGATGGTCTATGAGGGGGTGCATGGAGGGGGGGGGGGTGATCTGTAAGGGGTGATAATCTATGAGGGGGTGCAGGGAGAAGGTGGGTGATCTGTAAGGGATGATGGTCTATGAGGGGGTGCATGGAGAAGGTGGGTGATCTGTAAGGGATGATGATCTATGAGGGAGTGCAGGAAGAAGGTGGGTGATCTGGTTGGGGTGATGATTTATGAGGGGGTGAAGGGAGAGGGTGGGTGATCTGTAAGGGATGATGATCTATGAGTGGGTGCAGGGAGAGGGTGGGTGATCTGTAAGGGGTGATGATCTATGGGGAGGTGCAGGGAGAGGGTGGATGATCTGTAAGGGGTGATGATCTATGAGGGGGTGCAGGGAAGAAGGTGGGTGATCTGTAAGGGGTGATGATCTATGAGGGGGTGCAGGGAGAAGGTGGGTGATCTGTAAGGGATGATGATCTATGAGGGGGTGCAGGGAGAAGGTGGGTGATCTGTAAGGGGTGATGATCTCTACGGCGGTGCAGGGAGAAGGTGGGTGATCTGTAAGGGGTGATGATCTATGAGGGGGTACAGGGAGAGGGTGGGTGATCTGTAAGGGGTGATGGTCTATGAGGGGGTGCATGGAGGGGGGGGGTGATATGTAAGGGGTGATAATCTATGAGGGGGTGCAGGGAGAAGGTGGGTGATCTGTAAGGGATGATGGTCTATGAGGGGGTGCAGGGAGAAGGTGGGTGATTTGTAAGGGATGATGATCTATGAGGGAGTGCAGGAAGAAGGTGGGTGATCTGTAAGGGGTGATGATTTATGAGGGGGTGAAGGGAGAGGGTGGGTGATCTGTAAGGGATGATGATCTATGAGTGGGTGCAGGGAGAGGGTGGATGATCTGTAAGGGGTGATGATCTATGAGGGGGTGCAGGGAGAAGGTGGGTGATCTGTAAGGGGTGATGATCTATGAGGGGGTACAGGGAGAGGGTGGGTGATCTGTAAGGGGTGATGATCTATGAGGGGGTGCAGGGAGAAGGTGGGTGATCTGTAAGGGGTGATGATCTATGAGGGGGTGCAGGGAGAAGGTGGGTGATCTGTAAGGGGTGATGATCTATGAGGGGGTACAGGGAGAGGATGGGTGATCTGTAAGGGGTGATGATCTATGAGGGGGTACAGGGAGAGGGTGGGTGATCTGTAAGGGGTGATGATCTATGAGGGGGTGCAGGGAGAAGGTGGGTGATCTGTAAGGGGTGATGATCTATGAGGGGGTACAGGGAGAGGATGGGTGATCTGTAAGGGGTGATGATCTATGAGGGGGTGCAGGGAGAAGGTGGGTGATCTGTAAGGGGTGATGATCTATGAGGGGGTACAGGGAGAGGATGGGTGATCTGTAAGGGGTGATGATCTATGAGGGGGTGCAGGGAGAGGGTGGGTGATCTGTAAGGGGTGATGATCTATGAGGGGGTGCAGGGAGAAGGTGGGTGATCTGTAAGGGGTGATGATCTATGAGGGGGTGCAGGGAGAGGGTGGATGATCTGTAAGGGGTGATGATCTATGAGGGGGTGCAGGGAGAAGGTGGGTGATCTGTAAGGGGTGATGATCTATGAGGGGGTACAGGGAGAGGATGGGTGATCTGTAAGGGGTGATGATCTATGAGGGGGTACAGGGAGAGGGTCGGTGATCTGTAAGGGGGGATGATCTATGAGGAGGTGCAGGGAGAGCATGTAAATGTGGCTGGAGCAGGTTTGTCATCACGTATATAGTTGTGAGCAGGCGAGCTTGCTTAAGCCGTTGCTCACGCTAGCGGGCTCGCATAGCGAGCCCGCGGCCCTCGCGAAGCGAGGGTCGCAGTTGCTGGCAAGGAGCGCCGCAGGCGCTCCTTGCCAGCAACTGCAGCCCTCGCGAAGAGGGCTGCAGCCCTCGCAGCAACTGCAGCCCTCGCGCTCCTTGACAGCATTTGCGGCCTTTGCGAAGAGAGGGAGCTGTGCGTGCACGCCCCTGGAGAGAGGGAACTGTGCGTGCACGCCCCTGGAGAGAGGGAACTGTGCGTGCACGCTGCTGGAGACAGGGAGCAGAACTCCATGCCCCATTAGACCCATCAGACTACTTACATTCATTGGAGCATCTCAATTCACCTCCGCCATGTCTCCCCTGCCTGCACATTTTCTGCAGAGGCAGGGAGTTTCAGAATTACGTCACATGCATGCAAAGTCATTCAGGAAGTCCCTGCCTCTGCAGAAAAACGTACAGGCAGGAGATGCATAGTGGTGGATAATTGAACAGCTTCGATGAATGTAAGTAGTCTGATGGGTCTGACTGATAGTGACAGATCTGACTGATCGGGCCCATGAAGGCCTGGCCTTGGGGGACATGAAGGCTTAGCCTGGGGGGACATGGCATCATGGGCTGGAGGCCATAAACTAATAAAAAAAAATACATATATACAACAAAATGTGCACTGGGACATTATTTATATATAGATATATATATATATATATATATATATATATATATATATATATATATACTGTATATATTATAAATATATTATAGATTTTATACACAATGTGCAGTGTGTATACATATATATATATATAATGATGTATTGTGTGTGTGTGTGAGGTGTGTGTGTAATGTGCAGTGTGTATACATATATATATATAATGATGTATTGTGTGTGTGTGTGTGTGTAATGTGCAGTGTGTATACATATATATATATAATGATGTATTGTGTGTGTGTGTGTGTAATGTGCAGTGTGTATACATATATATATATAATGATGTATTGTGTGTGTGTGTGTGTAATGTGCAGTGTGTATACATATATATATATATAATGATGTATTGTGTGTGTGTGTGTAATGTGCAGTGTGTATAGTGTGCAGTGTGTATACATATATATATATAATGATGTATTGTGTGTGTGTGTGTAATGTGCAGTGTGTATAGTGTGCAGTGTGTATACATATATATATATAATGATGTATTGTGTGTGTGTGTGAGGTGTGTGTGTAATGTGCAGTGTGTATATATATATATATATTATATATATAATGATGTGTGTGTGTGTGAGGTGTGTGTGTAATGTGCAGTGTGTATACATATATATATATATATAATGATGTGTTGTGTGTGTGTGAGGTGTGTGTGTAATGTGCAGTGTGTATACATATATATATATATAATGATGTGTGTGTGTGTGTGTAATGTGCAGTGTGTATACATATATATATATATAATGATGTATTGTGTGTGAGGTGTGTGTGTAATGTGCAGAGTGTATACATATATATATATATATAATGATGTATTGTGTGTGAGGTGTGTGTGTAATGTGCAGTGTGTATACATATATATATATATAATGATGTATTGTGTGTGTGTGTAATGTGCAGTGTGTATACATATATATATATAATGATGTATTGTGTGTGTGTGTGAGGTGTGTGTGTAATGTGCAGTGTGTATACATATATATATATATAATGATGTATTGTGTGTGTGTGTGAGGTGTGTGTGTAATGTGCAGTGTGTATACATATATAATGATGTATTGTGTGTGTGTAATGTGCAGTGTGTATACATATATATATATAATGATGTATTGTGTGTGTGTGTGAGGTGTGTGTGTAATGTGCAGTGTGTATACATATATATATATAATGATGTATTGTGTGTGTGTGTGAGGTGTGTGTGTAATGTGCAGTGTGTATACATATATATATATAATGATGTATTGTGTGAGGTGTGTGTGTAATGTGCAGTGTGTATACGTGTATACATATATATATATATATAATGATGTATTGTGTGTGTGTGTGTGTGTGAGGTGTGTGTGTAATGTGCAGTGTGTATACATATATATATATAATTATGTATTGTGTGTGTGTGTGTAATGTGCAGTGTGTATACATATATATATATATAATGATGTATTGTGTGTGTGTGTGAGGTGTGTGTGTAATGTGCAGTGTGTATACATATATATATATAATGATGTATTGTGTGTGTGTGTGAGGTGTGTGTGTAATGTGCAGTGTGTATACATATATATATATATAATGATGTATTGTGTGTGTGAGGTGTGTGTGTAATGTGCAGTGTGTATACATATATATATATATATAATGATGTATTGTGTGTGTGTGTGAGGTGTGTGTGTAATGTGCAGTGTGTATACATATATATATATATAATGATGTATTGTGTGTGTGTGTGTGAGGTGTGTGTGTAATGTGCAGTGTGTATATATATATATAATGATGTATTGTGTGTGTGTGTGAGGTGTGTGTGTAATGTGCAGTGTGTATACATATATATATATATAATGATGTATTGTGTGTGTGTGTGAGGTGTGTGTGTAATGTGCAGTGTGTATACATATATATATATATATATAATGATGTATTGTGTGTGTGTGTAATGTGCAGTGTGTATACATATATATATATATATATAATGATGTATTGTGTGTGTGTGTGAGGTGTGTGTGTAATGTGCAGTGTGTATATATATATATATATATATATATATATAAAATGATGTATTGTGTGTGTGTGTAAGGTGTGTGTGTAATGTGCAGTGTGTATACATATATATATATATAATGATGTATTGTGTGTGTGTGTGTGAGGTGTGTGTGTAATGTGCAGTGTGTATACATATATATATATAATGATGTATTGTGTGTGTGTGTGTGTGAGGTGTGTGTGTAATGTGCAGTGTGTATATATATATATATATATAATAATGTATTGTGTGTGTAATGTGCAGTGTGTATACATATATATATATATAATGATGTATTGTGTGTGTGTGTGTGAGGTGTGTGTGTAATGTGCAGTGTGTATACATATATATATATATAATGATGTATTGTGTGTGTGTGTGTGAGGTGTGTGTGTAATGTGCAGTGTGTATACATATATATATATATAATGATGTATTGTGTGTGTGTGTGTGAGGTGTGTGTGTAATGTGCAGTGTGTATACATATATATATATATAATGATGTATTGTGTGTGTGTGTGAGGTGTGTGTGTAATGTGCAGTGTGTATACATATATATATATATAATGATGTATTGTGTGTGTGTGTGAGGTGTGTGTGTAATGTGCAGTGTGTATACATATATATATATATATAATGATGTATTGTGTGTGTGTGTAATGTGCAGTGTGTATACATATATATATATATATATAATGATGTATTGTGTGTGTGTGTGAGGTGTGTGTGTAATGTGCAGTGTGTATATATATATATATATATATATATAAAATGATGTATTGTGTGTGTGTGTAAGGTGTGTGTGTAATGTGCAGTGTGTATACATATATATATATATAATGATGTATTGTGTGTGTGTGTGTGAGGTGTGTGTGTAATGTGCAGTGTGTATACATATATATATATAATGATGTATTGTGTGTGTGTGTGTGTGTGTGAGGTGTGTGTGTAATGTGCAGTGTGTATATATATATATATATATATAATAATGTATTGTGTGTGTAATGTGCAGTGTGTATACATATATATATATATATAATGATGTATTGTGTGTGTGTGTGTGAGGTGTGTGTGTAATGTGCAGTGTGTATACATATATATATATATAATGATGTATTGTGTGTGTGTGTGTGAGGTGTGTGTGTAATGTGCAGTGTGTATACATATATATATATATATAATGATGTATTGTGTGTGAGGTGTGTGTGTAATGTGCAGTGTGTATACATATCACATATATAGTTGTGAGCGTACGAGTTGTTGCTAACGCTGCGGGCTCGCGCAGCGAGCCGAGGCCCTCGCAAAGCGAGGGCACTGCCCGAGGGTCTCAGTTGCTGGCATGGAGCGCCGAAGGCGCTCCATGCCAGCAACTGAGGACCCTCGCAAAGCGAGGGCCTCAGTTGCTGGCATGGAGCGCCGTAGGCGCTCCATGCCAGCACCTGAGGACCTCGCAAAGCGAGGGCCGCAGTTGCTGGCATGGAGCGCCGAAGGCGCTCCTTGCCAGCAACTGCGACCCTCGCAAACTTCACGTCGCAACCCAAACAGTACGACACACACATTACGACACTCGCAAACAACATACGACACACGTTCACACACATTACGGACTCGCAACACTCGGACGCAACTCGCGAACATTACAAAATGTAAAACACAATACATACACACACCACATACATAAAAAACTTACCTACACCAAGAGGGAGCACCCAGCACCTCAAAAATACAACTTACACCTCGATTTTACTTCAAATAAAACAGTTTAGAGACTAAAAAAAAAACGAAGCGAGAGAAAAAATGGCCGCCGAACAAAACGAAAACGAGGCTACAGCACTCTAAACTCGCAAAACACCACAAGAAACTCGCAAAACACCACAAAACACCTACGGATATTCCGATACAAACGTATAACACACATTACTCGCCATTTGACGCCAATGCGGAAGTACACGACAACGGTTTGGGCTCGCGCACGCAAAGTGTTACACTGCACACATTCAGCACGCTTACACAGCAGATCCACACCACTAATGCTGCAGCAACATCAAAACACATTCACAGCTCTTCCACACAATGCTTTAAAATAGGTAAAGTATATTCATTTATTAATGTATTATATATTTCATTATTACACACTAAACAGCATTAGCTACCTTACAATTTCATTGCCGTCATTTTTTGACGGGCAATTCGCTAGTTTATAATAATTTTATGATTACATGCACTACAAAGCCTTTTAGTTGGTGTCTTGTAATCCACGCTTTCACATATTTCTTGCAGATTAGTGAATATATTGGTGAATATAAACAATAATAAACATAAAGGAGACCCCCCCCCAGCCTTCTCACACACATCACTGCCTTTTATAAACCACCTCAAGATATTTATTTGCAAAAGCAGTAAAAATGATTTAAGTCCTTTTTCCGCCGCAGACTTTCTTCGAGGTGAGCTCTTTATCGCCTACATCAGTCCAATGAAAATGATACAATGTGTACAGTAGAAATGATATAAACTATATACTAAACATGATATAATGTAACCCCTAGAAATGCCACTTGTATGCAGTAAGCATGATATAATGTGTAATATCCTTATTGTCTGAGACCCTTGGAAGCACATTAGGCCCCATTTCTGATGCTGTTCCTTTGGATTAAATGAATTCCCGCCCTGTATTCAGCGCGGTTACCCTGATGTTACCAGCACAGCTTCACATCTATTAAAGGGGCACATTCAGAGGGAATTAAATTAAACTTCCATTGAAGAGCATTATCTAATTAGCATACATTTGCAGCCCTTTCATATTTGCATATTTATTCCTTTGTGCATGTGGTCACATGATAAGCATTTAAATGCATTTCCTCTTGGTTTATTGAAAGATTATGTGCAACATAAAAGAGTTAGAGGCAACCAATCAGGAGCTGGCGTCATTATTAGTTTGTGACATCACTGTAAGAGGCTCAAGGAAGGAGATAGATACCTTTCTATTCACATCATCACTAATATATTCATTTATTTATCTCAATGTAAATGCATTTTTTAAACAGTTTTTAGGAAAAAGCAAAAAAAAAACATGTTAATGTGCGGGGGCGGAATGCTAAATATATCCTGATTTATATTACACTAGCGTATTGCCCGTCAAAAAATGGCGGCAATGAGATGTGTATGTTTGTAAAGTTGTTTAGTTATTAATATACACATGGAATTGTAAGGTAGCTAATGGTGTTTTGTGTGTACTACTGAAATATAGAATTCAAATTAATAAATGAATTTACGTATTTTTATGCATTGTGTTGAAGAGCTGGCAATCTGTGTTGATGTTGCTGCAGCATTAGTGGTGTGGAGGTGCTGTGTAAGCATGATGAATGTGTGCAGTGTAATAGTGTGCGTGCGCGAGACCAAACCGTTAACGTAGCTGTGTACTTCCGCATTATCCTAAAATGGCGGATAATGTGTGGTATGCGTCTTAGCGGATTATCGGTACGTGTTTTCCGTGGTTATAGTGCTGTAGCCTCGTTTTCGTTTTGTTCGTCCGCCATTTTTTCTGCGGCGATCATTGCCAAAGTACTGCGGTGCTCATCGCTAAGCCCGCTAAAGTACTACGGTTTAACAGTAAATATGGACAAACGATCAAATGACGGTCAATAAAAATTAAATGTTGTGAAATTTGTTTGCCACACAACATGACGCTACATTTGTCCCTTTTTTTTTTTCTTAAAATAAATACACATTTTTTTTTTTACTTTTTTTTTTTGTAACTTTCAACCTATATTTCACATCAAATGCGTTGGTTTAGGCGGGAAAACCGATGTTGCGCGAGACAAAGGCGTTAAATCTGTGTTAATGCGTAAATGTGTAATTGCGTTTCGGAAAATGTACTTGCTACTGTCTTTTACTCATTGCGCAGTTAATCCGCATCCTTTATCTCATTGTTTTTCAAACACATACGTCTGTGACTGTGTTTTACGCAGTTCGTAGTAGTATAGCCTCGTTTTCATTTTTTTCGGCGGCCATTTTTTTCTTGCTTAGCCGATTTTAGATCTTTATAACTTGTCTAAATCGATGTAAATTGGCTCGCCTCGCTGCTAAGTCGTACGCACTACGCAACACAGCATGACGACGAATCGTAGTTAGACAATTATAATATGTGATTTGCTCCTGAGTCTGTTGCTGTGAGGGGAATCCTTGCTCTGTGATTGGCTGGTCCGACAGGTTTATAGGGAGCACCAGGAATGAGAGGGGAAAGGTGATTGAGGGGAGTCTACTGACTTTCATGAGTGAGGGGGATGAGTGGGTAAATATACTGACTTTCATGAGTGAGGGGAATGAGTGGGTAAATATACTGACTTTCATGAGTGAGGGGAAGAAGTGGGTAAATATATTGACTTTCACAAGTTAGGGGAATGAGTGGGTAAATATACTGACTTTCATGAGTGAGGGGAATGAGTGGGTAAATATATTGACTTTCACAAGTTAGGGGAATGAGTGGGTAAATATACTGACTTTCACAAGTGAGGGGTATGAGTGGATAAATATACTGACTTTCACAAGTGAGGGAATTGACTGGGTAAATATATTAAATTTCCCAAGTTAGGGGAATGAGTGGGTAAATATATTGACTTTCATGAGTGAGGGGAATAAGTGGGTAAATATATTGACTTTCATGAGTGAGGGGAATAAGTGGGTAAATATATTGAATTTCACAAGTTAGGGGAATGAGTGGGTAAATATATTGACTTTCATGAGTGAGGGGAATGAGTGGGTAAATATACTGACTTTCACAAGTGAGGGGAATAAGTGGGTAAATATACTGACTTTCATGAGTGAGGGGAATGACTGGGTAAATATACGGACTTTCATGAGTGAGGGGAATGAGTGGGTAAATATACTGACTTTCATGAGTGAGGGGAATGAGTGGGTAAATATATTGAATTTCACAAGTTAGGGGAATGAGTGGGTACATATACTGACTTTCATGAGTGAGGGGAATAAGTGGGTAAATATATTGAATTTCACAAGTTAGGGAAATGAGTGGGTAAATATACTGACTTTCACAAGTGAGGGGTATGAGTGGGTAAATATACTGACTTTCACAAGTGAGGGGAATAAGTGGGTACATATACTGACTTTCCTGAGTGAGGGGAAGAAGTGGGTAAATATATTGACTTTCATGAGTGAGGGGAAGAAGTGGGTAAATATATTGACTTTCATGAGTAAGGGGAATAAGTGGGTAAATATATTGAATTTCACAAGTTAGGGGAATGAGTGGGTAAATATATTGACTTTCATGAGTGAGGGGAATGAGTGGGTAAATATACTGACTTTCACAAGTGAGGGGAATAAGTGGATAAATATACTGACTTTCATGAGTGAGGGGAATTACTGGGTAAATATATTGACTTTCATGAGTGAGGGGAATGAGTGGGTAAATATACTGACTTTCATGAGGGAGGGGAATGAGTGGGTAAATATATTGACTTTCACAAGTGAGGGGAATGACTGGGTAAATATATTGAATTTCACAAGTTAGGGGAATGAGTGGGTAAATATATTCACTTTCATGAGTGAGGGGAATGAGTGGGTAAATATACTGACTTTCACAAGTGAAGGGAATAAGTGGGTAAATATACTGACTTTCATGAGTGAGGGGAATTACTGGGTAAATATATTGACTTTCATGAGTGAGGGGAATGACTGGGTAAATATATTGACTTTCACAAGTGAGGGGAATGAGTGGGTAAATATACTGACTTTCATGAGTGAGGGGAATGAGTGGGTAAATATATTGACTTTCACAAGTGAGGGGAATGAGTGGGTAAATATACTGACTTTCATGAGTGAGGGGAATGACTGGGTAAATATATTGAATTTCACAAGTTAGGGGAATAAGTTGGTAAATATACTGACTTTCACAAGTGAGGGAATTGACTGGGTAAATATATTGAATTTCACAAGTGAGGGGAATGAGTGGGTAAATATACTGACTTTCACAAGTGAGGGGAATGAGTGGGTAAATATACTGACTTTCATGAGTGAGGGGAATAAGTGGGTAAACATACTGACTTTCACAAGTGAGGGGTATGAGTGGGTAAATATACTGACTTTCACAAGTGAGGGGAATGACTGGGTAAATATATTGAATTTCACAAGTTAGGGGAATGAGTGGGTATATATACTGACTTTCATGAGTGAGGGGAATGACTGGGTAAATATATTGAATTTCACAAGTTAGGGGAATGAGTGGGTAAATATACTGACTTTCACAAGTGAGGGGAATGAGTGGGTAAATATACTGATTTTCATGAGTGTGGGGAATGACTGGATAAATATAATGACTTTCACAAGTGAGGGGAATGAGTGGGTAAATATACTGACTTTCACAAGTGAGGGGAATGAGTGGGTAAATATACTGACTTTCATGAGTGATGGGAATGACTGGGTAAATATATTGACTTTCATGAGTGAGGGGAATGAGTGGGTAAATATATTGACTTTCACAAGTGAGGGGAATGAGTGGGTAAATATATTGAATTTCACAAGTTAGGGGAATGAGTGGGTAAATATACTGACTTTCACAAGTGAGGGGTTAGAGTGGGTAAATATACTGACTTTCATGAGTGTGGGGAATGACTGGATAAATATATTGACTTTCACAAGTGAGGGGAATGAGTGGGTAAATATACTGAATTTCATGAGTGAGGGGAATGAATGGGTAAATATATTGAATTTCACAAGTTAGAGGAATGAGTGGGTAAATATACTGACTTTCACAAGTGAGGGGTATAAGTGGGTAAATATACTGACTTTCATGAGTGTGGGGAATGACTGGATAAATATATTGACTTTCACAAGTGAGGGGAATGACTGGGTAAATATATTGAATTTCACAAGTTAGGGGAATGAGTGGGTAAATATACTGACTTTCATGAGTGAGGGGAATGACTGGGTAAATATATTGAATTTCACAAGTTAGGGGGAATGAGTGGGTAAATATACTGACTTTCATGAGTGAGGGGAATGAATGGGTAAATATATTGACTTTCATGAATGAGGGGAATGAGTGGGTTAATATATTGACTTTCATGAGTGAGGGGAATAAGTGGGTAAATATATTGTTTTTCATGAATGAGGGGAATAAGTGGGTAAATATATTGACTTTCCTGAGTGAGGGGAATGAGTGGGCAAATATACTGACTTTCATGAGTGAGGGGAATAAATGGGTAAATGTACTGAATTTCACAAGTTAGGGGAATGAGTTGGTGTATATATAATGACTTTCATGAGTGAGGGGAATGAGTGGGTAAATATATTGACTTTCATGAGTGAGGGGAAAAAAGTGCTTTCTGTACTTTGAGCTGTTAAATTAAATAAAAAATAACTGTGTGCAACCTATATAACTCTCGTTAACATCTGCATTAAGAAGGGAATGTTAGCTCTATAATGCTATATATCAAGTTCTCGTAAGAGATTTATATACTGTATCGGGGCCAATTTTATGATCCCAAAACTACAAGATCATATTGGAGATAAAATATAAAATATTTGTTTGGCTGGTGACAGGAATATGAAGTCTCTAGGAACATCTCTCTGCAAAATCTGTAATTAATGAGACTTTCGTAATTATGCTGTACATATACCAGGCTGGTGAGAGAAGTTTGGCTGAATTTACTTTGAGAGAGATACTCAACTGACTATTTAGAGAGATATCTCGGTGGAATTACTGGAGACATCTACTTGAGATTTCTTTGTGAAATATGAAAAATATCTGCATGGTTGGTGAGAGCAGCCTTGCCCTGGAAAAGATCATAAAGTTCTCTTGGAAATATTTGTATGCATAATATATGACTGAATGCTGCAGGAAAATAGATTTTCTTGCAAATGATACCGTAAATACACCAGGCTGGTGAAAAGACGCTTAGTGGAATTCCACCTTGATGAGCTATTTATTTAGTTGATTAAGATAATTATCATATCAACTTCTGGTGTATATAACATGTTCTTTCTCCTGACAAGTTATTACAACATAATATCAATTGCAGTGCAATATTTACTCTCTGTATATATAATGGACTACTTTTTCTTGGCTATTATAATATATCCAGACAGTCTTCCTGAATTGAATTCTGTATGGTAAAATCTGAGGTGCAACACTAAATATTTAAACATTATGGTTTATATAGGCAATTGTCCATTAAGTGAGACCTTAACAACCTCTGACAAAATCTTTGCATAGCACTTTCATAATTTTATAAAACCTATTGTTATTGCATATTGTGCTTGTACTGTTCCTGAAGGAAGATGTCTTGAGTTGTAAATTACATCTGTTATATATATATATATATATATATATATATATATATATAAATCCAACTATTTGTTAATCGTATATGAAAAACAAACTCAATGTTTCAATTCTAATTCTCTCAACCAGTGAGAGAGGTTTTGTTTGGAGTGAGGGAAACTTCCTTGAGTATGTGAGAGAAACTGAGGAGGAGGTCCTTACTCTTAAATAAATATTAGAGGGTTCACATTTTAACAGTGGCTGGATGAACAAGCCTTAATCCTCGTTTTGGACTTGTGAGAGAAGCCTAAAGGGGAAATATAGCAATAGAAAGAAATCAGAAATGATACACAGGCTAAACATAATCAATGTTATTGAATCTATTTACATTTATTGTTTACAAATTCTCCTTTGAATTGGTAAAATAATATATTAATTTGGTAACTTGATATATTCTGATATTGGGAAATTAGGTTTTTTAAGGAATGGATAAATATGTGAAAAAAACATCTAGTGTTGGAACATTACAGAGTCTAGAAATAATAGAGGTGATAGAAGAAGTAACCTTCAAAAATATAATAAAGAACTTAAAAGAAGAAAAAGAGACAAACCAGTTGGATCTATCATTGGACATGACTGCTGAAAATATAAGAGATCAAAAACTGGCTCAAATTATTGTACAAGAGATTTCAACAATGTTTATGCCTTTGATAGAAATTTTACAAAAAGGGGTTGACTTGAAGAATTTAAAATAATTAATCAAAGAATAATTCAAAGAGAACAAAGAATATCTTAAGTAGAAAACATGATGGTAGAGCAAGAAAAACAAATTCAATATTTAATGGAACAAAATGGCAGTTTACTGTTTAAATTAGAGGGTATGAAAAATAGAAGTAGACGGAATAACATCAGAGTAGTTAGTTGTCATGACCTACTTCTTCAATGGGGCTTCACAAGAACCTAGTTCAAGCCTACTCCAGCAGGACCGTGGAGTTCTTACTACCTCTGGTACAAAAGATGGCCTCAGGATATCAGTAACACCATATGAACTGGGATGCTGTAGTTGCAAAGTGGGCTAAAGACATTCTCTCGTTTATCGATGCCGGAGTAATGGGTAGTTTCTGGCATAAGTTGTTGGGGTTCAGTAGCCAAACCCCCTACCAAAAGCCTGGCCATTGGCCCCTTCCTTCAAGTGGTACACCAACCTTGTCTTTGGCCAGCTGAAGGGGAGTCAATGTAGGGAGGCCTGGTGACAATTCACACTCTGGGGTAATCCTGGGGCCACCAAGTCAGTACAAACAGCTGGTGGCATTTACAACCATCACTGGGCGTAGGGGACCACACGTGATCACAATTCTTTCCCCTCCCAATGTCTGCTACTTCCCCAGTCCAGTGTTGGAGTCCCAGGAAATGTAATGGGCTTTCTGGCTTACCCAATTCAAGTGGTCCCAGGGGCCTAGCCAGTTCCAGTAACTGCTCATCGTGGGTTATCTCTATCCCACCCCCCAAATGCCAGGGGCAATGCCCCTTCTTTCTCCCTTGGTTAGGGAAAATATTATTCTGGGGCATCCCATAAAACAATAGTTCCACTAAGGACTGTACCTGCTGCATCTGACAGTCTGTACTCCTTCTGATGAACTTGCTGGGGTCTCCACTCCTTGGGGCTGTATTGTTCTCACTGTCTTCCAGCCTCCTTTCTCTGGAACTACTGTCTGGGTACAGCTCTCACCTCCCTCTGGCTCTTTGGTCTCTTGATCCTCAGGCAGAACCTCCTGGCTCTCTCCATCTTATACTGCCTAGTGTGTAGATACAGACAGCCCCTGAGCACCAGCTGTTACTGCCTCCTACACAGTCTGGAGAGCAGGACTACTTCTGCTCCAGGGTCTGTGGCTGGTTCCTGGACAATGGTTATCCAGGGATCATCCCCAGTTAGCTTATAGTCCATGCCTTTCTCTTCTGACACAGCCTTGGAAAAATGTAGCTGAGTCCCTGTAGTCTCTGCTAGGTGGTTCTGTTCCATGTCTTACTGACATGAGCCCCCCAAGTGGGTGGCCGCAACCCATCCAGGGATGCTTCATCTAGCAAGTCTACATATTCCACCTCCAGCTGTTACTCTTGCTGGATCAAAGGACAAAGCAAGCTAGCTGTCTGGGAGCCTGGCTCTAGTCCTTGCATTTGACAGTGCTTGGAAAACAAACTCAGCTGTCTTCTTTCAGTCCCTAAGCCAAAATCCGGATACCCCCACAGGTCCCATCCAATAAGCTAATTGCTCCTCCAGGATGACCTCCTTATCTACCAGTTCCTTCAGCCATTCCATTAGCTCGTGACCTGGCCATAGTCCCAGAAACGCCATACATTTGTTTAGAAGGCCCATTCCTTGACAGTCCTTTCCAGTCACCACAAAATTCTCTGTCTCTATTAGGGATAAACATACCCCATCCACAGGAGCTGGGAAAGGGCTGTTGCTCACCCCTCGCCACTCCTCCTGTATGATCTGTGTCCTTAGATCCACCAACTGCTCTGTAGTAATATCCTCTGGCACGGCTGCTTTCCGTCTCTGGAATCTCCTGATCGCTTCCTCCTCCTCTGTTGCAGACATCTCTTTATATGTTGCCATCTTTCTGTACTCCACAGAGGTCCCACCACTGCCAGCCAATGCCATGACCTGCTTCATCAATGGGGCTTGACAAGAACCTAGTTCAAGCCTACCCCAGCAGGCCCGTGTAGTTCTTACTACCTCTGGTACAGAAGATGGCCTCAGGATATCAGGAACACCATATATAATCCCTTAGAATTAGGATTAATGCACAGAATGACACTTACACCTTGTCTAGGTAAATTCAGATACCACCATATACCTTTATTAATTGGCACATTTTATACAATTTTCTTGCACACAAACTGGCCAATCAGCAAGCCTCTTCCTACTGGGAAAACCCTGTACCTCTGATGAGATCAGATCTCATTCTGTTGATTGTATTACCATAATCTGTTGAAAGTAATAAACTAATACCTAAATTGGTTAGCATGAACCCAAAACAAATCCCGATTGTTATAGAAAGGGCCCATAGAATTTGCCCAGAAAATAAATTTGCACAAGACTCACCCGCCAGTAGAACGGTTATGATTAGATTTCTTAATTTTTAAGAAAAACAGCAAATAATGCAAGAATTTAGAAAATTGAGAAGTCTATCATACAAAGGTTCTAATTTTAGATTATACAATGACAGATTCAGTGTCCCGTAAATGTAGACCTCTTGTGATCAACGTTTTAGAGAGGATAGAAAATTTGCTCTACTTTATCCAGCTAAATTGCAACTTGAAACCGCTAAAGGTCTATTGTATTTTGAAAAAGCAGACAAATTATGTAAGTTTCTTGCAGAAGAAAGAAAGAAGACAAATAACCCTCTTAACCTGATAGAACATGTATTTTCACAAATCTAATGGTACATTATGCAACCTGTTTTGGTTTTAGATGGATGGAGAGGGGTGGGGAAGAGATAGTTAAGTTAATGATGTAGGATGAAGAAATTATCATTGTAGAAAATGTTTGAAAGGTAAGGAAGAGAAAAGGTGGGAGGAATATAAAAGAAAAAGGAAAATGCAGAATATTAAAATAACTTCGTGGAATGTAGGGGTATAAACTCTCCTAAAAAGGAAGGCCATCTTAAAACATCTAAAAAATATAGCAGCAGATATTGCTCTTTTGCAAGAAATGCATCTGAATATTAAAGAACATGAAAAATTGGCCAGAAAATGGGTCCAAGAGGTCATATTTACTAACTATGAGGAAAAAAAGAGTTGTAGCCATTCTTTTTAAAAAATGATTAAATTATAAATATAAAATAACTAATCTTGATAAAGAAGGAAGATACATCATATTACAGATATGGCTAGATTAAGAACAATTCTTACTGTGCAATTTATATGCCCCAAATAAAGACCAAAAATCTTTTTTTTTTTTTAAGAAATTATGACAAAATATCTTTAGTAAATCACGGCCCGGTTATTATGGGTGGAGACTTTAATATTGCTCCATTTGGAGATAATTATAGAATTAAGATAGTTAAAGGTTCTAGCCAGAAAAAGAATATAACTACTCGTAACAAGAGAGAAAAAAAAATATTTATAGAGAATTATCAAATAATTTAGATCTAATTGATGTGTGGCACATTTTTAATCCACAAAATAAAGAGTTCACATGTTACTCAAAAACACACCAAACTTTGTCACAAATTGATTATTTTTTAATTTCGCCTAAAATTATAGAGAACATAGGAAATCCACAAGTAGGTCATAAATATCCCTTTTATCAGATCACGCTCCAATTATTATTAATATTAAATATTCACATTATGAATATAAAAATAGAAATTGGAGATTTCCCAATGCACTACTTAAAGATCCTGCATTTTTTATTTATATCAGGGATAAATGGAAAGAATATTCAGAGTACAATAAAGCACAAATTAATACCACTGATATATTTTGGGAGACTGCTAAGACAGTTCTTAGGGGGGGGGTATTATTAGTTATCACTATAGACAAAAAATACAATGTGCCTAAAAAACACAAGATCTTAATAAAAAAATGTACTGAATCATATATCTTGTATAGAGATCGACCAAATTTACAAAATGTAAATACATTTAAAATGGCAAAAGAGCCGGGGATAACATTAGGAAAATCATGCAATTAATCCACCATACCAAAACTAACAAAATTCCAGCATGCCTGCTGGCCTTAGATGTGGAAAAGGCCTTTGATTCCCTAGAGTGGCCGTTCCTAGAAGCTGTGCTGGCAAAATTTGGCTTCAAGGGGGAATTTATGAAGGTAATAAAAACATATTATCACACTCTCACAGCAACCCTGAAACTCCCGGGGAAGGAAAGGTCAAAGATTCCAATCCATAGGGGTTGGGCAGGGTTAAGGCAGGGTTGCCCCCGGTCACCACTCCTATTTGCACTGGCCATGGAGCCTTTGGCACAGGCCATCAGAGTAAACTCGGCCATCAAAGGGGTGGCCATAGGACTACATCAGTTTAAAGTATCTCTGTTCGCGGATGACCTACTGTGTTCCCTTACTGACCCTAATTCATCAATCCCCCCCCTACTGCAAACTTTAGGGAATTTTGGCCAGATCTCAGGTCTGAATGTAAATATGGACAAAACAGAGGCCCTAGCATTGGGGTTACCCACACAAGACAAGAAACTGATAGCGGACGAATACAAATTTAAATGGGCCCCCACGCATATAAAATATTTAGGAATCAACCTGACTCCCAACTTACGCGACATGTACAAGGTTAACTATAAACCGCTTTATAACACATTAAAGAACAACTTGAACACCTGGCACGCATATAAGATTTCCTGGCTTGGGAGGATTAATGCGGTAAAAATGAATCTACTACCAAGATTGATGTATCTCTTTAGAACCCTCCCTATAGCAATTAATATGAAAGATCTGGACGACTTACCGAGATTAATAATTAAATTTGTATGGCAACACAAACCTGCCAGAATTTCCAAAAATATACTAGGAAATTCAAAAAAACAAGGGGGACTAGCCCTACCAAACTTGAAACTTTACTACAGGGCGGCCCAACTGGCCTTTATTCCCTTAGCCCATTCCCCAGAGCACCACCCATCTTGGTTATTTATCGAACACCACACAATGCACCCTTACACCTGGGATACTTTAATATGGCTGGAGAATACTCCACACAAAGTTGCCCAATGTATGAATCCAATTATTCAGAACACCATCGGTAGATGGAAATGGGCCCAGAGGTATACATCCCTATTCACACAAGCAAATTGTATGACACCAGTCCTCAATCATCCCCAGGCTCCCAAGGAGTTGTCGGCCACCTCAAGACACTGGTGGGCTTCACACAAGTTAGATAGGCTGGGGAACTGGCTGAAGGGGGATAAATTAATTACATTTGAGGACATAAGGGACACTATAGACCTCCCTATTAGGGAATACTTTAATGGGTACAGTCTGAGTCAATTTGTCGGATCACTAGTGCAAGCCAAAGGCAGACCTAGACATAACTGGCTATCTAGGGTATGTCAAAACGCCCCACTCACGAAAGGGATATTAGGGAGCATGTATGTATTGTTCAACACAAAAATAGAATTCCCTAGAGAGAAATACATGCTAGCATGGGAAAAGGATCTTAATGCCAGGTGGGATCAGAAGGATTGGGAAGAGGTATGGGGAAATATCTTTCGAGGGTCACTAAGCTATAGCATCTTGGAAACGTCGGTCAAAGTGCTATATAGGGCTTATGCGACACCTGACCGGATGGCTAAATGGCGTAGCGCCGAAAGCCCAGAGTGTTTCAGAGGATGTAATAGCACGGGTTCCTTCATTCACATATGGTGGGATTGTCCGAAAGTGCAAAGATTATGGGCACAGGTGCAAGAGTTAGTGGCTTTACTATTTAAATGCAACATAAAGTTAACAGTTGAACTGTGCCTGTTGGGGAGGCCTCTTCAGACATTATCCAAATCACAAAACAGATTTCTTTTCTTTATTACACTCGCAACTAAAAGCCTTATCGCAAAACAATGGAAAATCAGAAGGGCTAGACTTTTCCGCTGTGAAGTCCAAAATTAATTACATCGCAATACATGAGCGTATGACGCACTCCCTGGCAGATACAATGGCCAAATATATTGAGACATGGGGCCCATGGGTGGAATACACAGGCGTTGCATTGGTACACTGATCAGTTAGGCAGGAGGAATGGAAGGACATATGAAGACTGGACTCGGGCAGCCGGGGGGGAGAATACTCTGAGACGCGGAGGAGGATGGAGAAAATTGGAGGTTAGTAGTTAGTATAAAAATAAATATATAAGAGGGACGAAATTAGAAAGAAAATAATGAGGATTATGATTCTTCACACAACTAGCTATGGTATACAAGTTAGAGAGCTATAAGGTAAAATAGGAGGAAAATAGCAGAAAATGGTGATGGCGGATGGAAGATAGGCAGTATTTATCTTGCTACTTTGCTAATACATTGATGTAATAGATTGAGTGAAAAATACCACAAAATGCATGTAACCATGGTTTTATGAAACTTGAAGTATGCCTATGTATGTATTTTGTTATCCGCCTTGAATAAAGATGAATAAAAAAAAAAAATGGCAAAAGAGAATATAGATAATTTTTTGATGGCTAAATCTCAGAAGTTTGAATATTATACACATAGTAGTTTATCCCATGTTAAAGAGCTGGAGAACTTTCCACCCAAAATTATTGGTATAGATAACATTATATACCAAATGCCACTCAAAAATAATTTTTACAGGAATTGAATATAGGAAAACGCACATTTTTGGGAAGGACATAAAGCTACTAAATTGATACAGGATTATTGTAAAGGTAAATGTGCAATGAAATATGAAATAAAAATTTTCAAGATCAATTGTGGCCAAAAAACGAGAAGAAATAGTTTGTAAATAGTATAAATTAGTTCCAGATTTTGAAGAAATATTTAAAAGTATAGGTATAGATAGGAAATATATTCCATCCTCTGAAATTCATGAACTGCTTAAGATTATACATCAAAGTTACTACCTTCCTAAAATTTTATGGAGAGTAGGTACAATTAAAGAGAATGAATGCATAAAATGTAAAATGTGAGACCCAAATTACAAGCATTTATTTTGGCAATGTAACATAATATATAGATTTTGGATTAAGGTTCAATATTGGCTAAAGAATAAGTTGAATCTAGATATCATATTCAATGCACATACAGTCTTTTTTGGAGGTATGAATCATAAAACATATAAAGAATGGAGTCTTGTGAAAATTATTATTTTCCTAGCTAAAAAACTTATTATGAGAAACTGGATAAATATGAGAGCCCCCTCAATATTAGAATTAAAACAAATTATTTTGAAACAGATGATCCTTGATTTAGAAAAAAGGAACAAAGAATTTCAAATGAAGTGGTATAATTATTATGAAAAAATAATTAAACTTGAAAATGACAACTATTCAAGCTTATGTTTAAGTATGCTCTCCTAATGGATAAATAATTTTAGTTCCCATTAAACAAATCACCAATTTTGTGATTATGATAATGCTTGTTCCTTCCTTCTTCCCCTCCCTCCCCTTCTTCCTCCCATAAAAATGTTTTCTACCCATTTTCCTTTCTCTCTCTCTCTTCCTTCCCCCTCTCTATCTCCCCCTTATTTTTCTCATCTATGTGACTTTTCAGATATTGATCACAAATGGCTTAAGATCTTCGCGAGATAATGATTGTTAATTAGTATACATAACCTAGAAATTAATTTCTTAGTAATTGATATTCAAATTATTCTTAATGCTTAAATTGAATTTATGGATTACAAATGGCTTAAGATCTTGTGGGTTCGTACACATAATTTAGAAATTCATTTCTTAGTAATTGATATTTGACTTTCCATTCTTAATGCATAAATTTAATTTATGAAATTGAATTTATGAAGAATTTAATTGTTTAAAAACAAAATTTTTATATTTTATCTGTATGATAAGAATGTGTTTGTTTATTTAATATGATTGTAAAATTTTCAAGAAAATAAAGAATAAAAAATATATATATATATGATGACTTCCCAGAGAGGTAAATGAGAGGGCACGCAAGCTATTCCACTAAAAATACTGATTATTTGATAATGAAAAAGAGAATTTTTTTTTTGTCTGAGCCGAACAATTTGCCAGGCAAGAAATGTAACTTGGTGGGTATGTACATTATTATGTGTCTTTACAAAAATATATTCACTCTGGTGCTATTTACAGAATAAGTATAATGATAAACTACTATCCACCTTTGTCTTCATAAGAGACTGATTCTGGAGGATGCCATATGTTAATATCAGCCACTAAATAGTCCCCCCGGGATTCTGGGGTCTGCAGTCTCAATCTTCTTCTCTTTGGATGTCACAATAACCCCCCATTGGATTATTTCCTTGATGAGCATGACTGGCCATGAGTATATCTATAAGTCTGCCCAAAGCCCACTTGAGATCTCTGCAGACATCCTACAGCAATTAGACTCGACTTGTTAGATTGGTGTAGTGAGGTTTGCAAGAAACTTAAACCATTTCCAGGAAACCTTTGCAACTTTAACTAGAAATAAGGCTCTTGAAGGGGGATCTGATTATCCTTTATAAATGTGTCCAGGGTCAGTAGGGAGCTTCATTGCAAGAAAATTACATTCAACACAGCTTGAGGTTGCAGGGAAGGGATTTCCACTTCAAAAAGTTTCTTCATATTAAATGGCCATGAAACTTACTATCAGATGAATATATAACTTACAGTATGTGGAAAAGCTGTTTAGGTATTCAAAATTCATCAAGTGTATATCCTCCAAAGCCCTCTCACGAGAAGCTTCATAGATAATGAAAATGGAAGGTTGGCCAGCCAGCCAATGAGTTGGTTAATTATACCAGTCAATCAAATGAATGGAGCTGTGCTGAGACAGCATCCAGTAGAGACAAACTGCTGCAGTCACAGATTTCTCTATGTATCTCATAAGCTTCGGTGTATGCTGCAGACACTTTGTGTGATTTATACTACGCTAGCTCTGATGGATAGTATGATAATATGAGTAACCTAGAAACATCATACATCATTGGGCTGGGTTACCCACCGGCTTCTATTATGGATAACAATTTATATATTTACTGCAGTAAGGCAGCAGGTGCATACAGTCATGTCAGGAATAGGTTGATATGTTGAGTAAAATATACTAAATTGGTCATTTAGTTCAGTGTTTAAAGTTAAAAGATATTTTCAACCCCTGAAAATTTTAATTTTTTACTTTTGAAAATAAACTCTCAATATTTCATAGCCTGGATACATTCTAATCCTCTACTGTGCCAGAAAGAGGCATATTGGAAGAGTTATTTCCTATTCCACTCTGTATAAATCATTGCAATAAATACTTCAAGTCAATCCATATTTTATTTATTACTGGTATTAAAGCATAAAAACAGCAGGTAGGAGGAATGTCTCACTACAGGCAGTAAGAGAAAGCAATATCATGGGATCTGGCCTTAGTCTACAAAGTCATACTTTAGATTATGGCCAGATCCTTTTCAAACACACTTGTTACCCCCTTTTGTGTGAACGTTCCTCCGAAATGCAGTTTTCCAGCTAATTATATGAATGGTCTTCTCATTACTGAATGGTCTTCTCATCTTTCCTATCATATATTTAATTAAATATCTGAAACAATTATCAGTTTTCAAGATTTTTTTCGATCTACTTCATAAAATATCAAATTTGAATACATGTAAATTATAAAAATTCTCATTATGTTCCTTTCCCAAGTGGCTCAATAAGCCTGTCCCCTGTCCTTACTGAATGATGTCTCCTCCAATCAGGAACGCACCACTGGATGAGTTGAGTTGGTGAGTCTGTGAGTAAACGATATGATATTCGTGCATCAAACCACCAATCATGAGAGTAAAATAAAGATAAGATTAGTCTTTGTGTAAGAAAATATCCTTTATTATTTCAGACCATAACACAAAGACACACAACATCTCACAGAGGTCACAGCTGGTTTATAAGGTGACCTCTTACCATGATAGGACTTCCAGACACACATGCAGAATTTGGACATTACACACCCAAAAAGACCACATGAAAACTGTGGCGCCAGGCGGCATCACACCGGCGGTTATGTTACCAGTGTGTGCTGTGGTGATGCTTACACTGAGCACTACCTTGTGTTTGAAGGCCCTTCTGGTGTTACATCTGAACACATTACAGAGAACATCTAATCCTGCCAAAAATAACACAGAGAGGGGGAGTTGGCAGTTGTGAGACATTAATTGAGTCCGTAACTTCCAGGCGCCAATATTATCTCAAACGTATGATCATCCATTTTGGATTAATCCACAGTTGGGTGGTGTATGGTTCTCAATATACTATGTTCCTCAACTTGACTTCTTATATTTCAAAACTATATCAGACCAGGCCAGATCCAGCAGCAATATACACGCATGAAGGCACCACCAACAGAATTTGGATGGAAAAATATATTTTTAGTTAGTCAACTACAGAAGAAGCCAAAAATAGTCTTGTACTAGGACACATCAGCACTTCATATTCAGGAAGTCCATAAAGTCCAAACATGAAGCTAAAAACTCTACCATTGGGTTAAGTTGTAGAAGTTTTGGTAAGTTCGGAACATGTAATGGCAAAATAACCATTTTGGTGTTAGGGTTTTGGGGATTTATAGCAATAATTGATCTCGAGAAATATTTCAGACTTTTGGACTCCCCACACCATTTTTGACTCCAATAATATGTAAACATCGCACAGAGTGAAATTCTCAATGAAATGTGGTCCCAGTTATCTAATGGGATCCAACCAAAACCAATTCCATCATGCAGTTGTCATGGTAACCCATCCATGCATGTACAACTTGGCAGGGTATCTTGGTAACTGCATGAATGGGCCATCAACCGAGCAAACTGTCTATACATAGCGTGATTAATACTTTGACAGTGACAAGTCATGCATTGCTGTGGGTTGTGAGTCATCAATACACAACGTATACGAAAAACGACTTGCAATCAACACGAACAGCTGTAACTCAAACAGTTTTGTACAGATCTGCCCCAGCAGCCCACAAGCCCCCTCCCCATAGAATATAAGCTTGTGTGGGTGTTCTGGAACAATACAAACATTGTACTGTATATGGGTAAAATCCATAATGCACCAGAAGTGGGAGGCTGGTTGTTATATCACAATGTATAGAGAAAGAGTAAGTCATGGATGGTGACAATGGTGTTATTTAAATGATTACCATGCAAGGCCATATTAGGAAATATTAAAAAGATACATTTCTGTCTTGTTCCTGGAGAAATACATGTTGGTTGTAGCAGATGATATCTTTTACAGGCCAAGAGAATAAATCCTTATGCTTTCTAAACAATAAAAAGTTTTTCTTACATGGTCTTGAAGACTCAGGTTTTGGGTGGGTTTAATGTTCTGTATCCCATCTATATTTTGTTTCAGTTTTTATCTAAAAGATATTCTCTAATACAAAGAATAATTTTGAGAAGATTTTAGGACCAGTGGGTTGTAATCAATATTACTTACTAGGAAATTGCCCGACAAAAATAATGGGAATAAAATTGTAATTCTGGCAATGCTGTTTGCCACACAATGTTGGGCTTTTGCTCCTCTGAGCACCTTCGATGCTCATCGCGAGCCGGCGCTCATCGCGTGGCTCGCAATGAGCACCTTTGGTGCTTATTGCGAGCCTCTCCCCCCTGTGTACTTCAACTTTCCTGCTTTGCAATAATCACCTTCAGCGCTCATCGTGGGGATCGCAATGAGCACCTTCGGTGCTCATTGCAAACCTTTCCTCCCGCCTACTGTATGGGCCGCTCATTGCAGTGTTTGTTAACCTGCAAGTTTTGTGCTTGGGAATGCCATGTGGCTCTTTCCAGCATCTCCCCCTGTCCCTTCCCTGTGTGTTTCTCCTGTTTGTATCTGCTGAATGTTTGCATGCTAATGGTGTTTGTGCCTGGCGTGCCTGGCGTTTTTTGTGTGTGTTACTGTCTATCCCATTGTGTATTTTTTAAGTCCCGCGTGCCTGGCTTTGGGTTTTCATCCTGTTTCAGAATTTTTACATTTTTCAGCCGCCATTTTCTTCCCTAGCTTAGCTGATTTTCGATTGACGAAAACCCACAAATACGGCTCAAATTCGCTTGCAACCTCACTCCCAGGCTTCCTGGCTCTCCCTCTGTGCTGTGTGTGAGTGTGTTGTAATTTGTTATTGTTGTAATTATCTTGCTTGTTTTTCGGGTTTTTGGAGTTATGCGATTGAACTAAGCGTGGCCGTTAAATTAGCAAACATGCGTCAGTGGCAAAGTGCTACGAGCTACAACTGCTCGCCTCGCTTCACAAGGCTCACAGTGCAATGAGCGCCAAAGCCTAAGTCCTGCATGCTTCAACTGCTAGCCTCGCTTTGCGAGGCTCACACTGCAATGAGCACCTTTGGCACTCATTGCAGCCAAAGTCATGTGTGCGTTGATGGCTCGCCTCGCTTCACGAGGCTCACAGTCAACTGCTCGCCTCGATTCGCAAGGGACGCAAGTGCGTTACCAAAATCGCAAACGTCCCCAACATCGCAAGATCCACAACTATGTATGTGATTAGGAAGCTTTGGACTTTAAGGTGACCCTTCCTGAAATGCTCTGGTTTGGAAAATAAAATTGGATGATCTTCACCAGGGCTCAGACTGAAAGCAGCGGCTATTCTAAATTCATAAGGTCACCCTTTATATATCTCACTCAACGTCTACCTTAACCTCTTCACCCTTGAACCACCAAGATTTGAAGAGCTGATGTGTCCTACACAAACCTTTGGAGACATCCCAAGAGAGTTGTCTCTTGGATGTCTCATTTTTTCACTTTTGCGAGAGCTGTCTCTTTCTCAACAGACTCTCAGTGCACTCACTTCCAGCAGTGTTTGAATTTGCTATGTGGCTTAAACTTCATTTTTTGGGGGCACAGGATTTTCTTAAATGCTCTCTTAAAGCTATAATGACACAGTGGATACAGAATTGGGTTCACAGCAGAGTTTATCCACAGCAACCAGAAAGAAGCCTCATACCATAAATGTGGGACACAGCGACCCCTACAGGCTGCCCTAATAATCATCAGTAGGGTGTATGGTGCCCAGCAAAGCCCAAATATACAGACAATCACTGCCAAGGACTTGGCCACTTTCTTGTCCCTGGATAATCGGAACCTTTGGGCGATCCCTTGGGACACCATCCTCATTCTTTTCTCCAATGATGGATTGGAGCCAGTATCATTAAAACTTCTCCTGGCTGATCTAGGTTTACCTTCCACAGTCAATGAACTTCCATTCAAAGATGCCCGTTTCACCCCTTGGGCCCTGTCCATCAGCTCAGCCTCTTTTAAATTGGATGCCTGTTGTCGGCCAGACCCTTCAGCTCTCTGCAGTTTCTGCTTCCAACATTTTAGAGAGCTGGCCCTGACTGGCCTTGCACCCGCCTTGAAGTCCTCCACGATACCCTGACTCTGGGCTTCCTGCAGGAGGTCGAGGCGTGACTTGGTTCGCTTCCGGATATTCAAGTAAATACTGACATTGAAGAAAGTCACACTGATAAAAGGAGTGAAGAACTCAATGGTGGAAGCAGTGATGAGGAAGTACCAGTTGTAATAAAATTCGGCAAAACATTCTCCTTCTGGGATGATGCTCCTGCCCGCGATATATTCCCAGGTGATGATGGCTGGTCCATACAACAGGAAGGCCAGGAGCCAAACCATCGACATCTTCAGGACTGCATGTCTACTATTACTCTGCTGGGCTCTGTAGCTCACCTGAAAGGTAAAACATACTAAATATATGATCCTGTATATCCAATAACGTCCTAGGGTACATCACATAACACCACAACCAGTAGTGTCCATGTATTGCATGATGTATTAGTATATTCAGTTTGCGTTACCAGTGATTTTTAATTGAATTTTTTAGTGAGGTTGTTAAAGGGATCTTGATCCAGGGAATAATCAGATTGCTAGTTTTTGGGATGACAAATTAGTTAATTTCCATAATGAGACAATTGGCAATATTTTAATGTGTTTTTTTTTATTTATATTCCTTTTGATCAACTCACAATTCACATAATATAAGGATCAGATTGGGGTCTAAAAAGGTTGACGTTGGCCAACTAAAAGCTTTTTTCAACCTTAATTACTATTCATATGCGTAAGTTTATTTTTGAGCTGGGGACTTGAACCTGAAGCTACAATGTGAAGTCATCGGACTAAATAAAATGAAACTTAAAAAGTCACTTTATTTAATTTAATTAGAATTTGAACCACTAGGCTTATGAAAATATATTCCACAATGAAATTTTGGACTTCCAAATCCAAACTCAAAAGAAAGTATTGGGAATAGGAGGGAAGGGATAGCATAGAAGATAAGTCCTATGATCTTGATGGATCCTCCTGCCTGGAAGGCTCTCAAACAGAAGCCCCAAAGATTACTAAATATCCTACTATAAATAGCAGGAAGCAGAACACATGGATGTATGAGCATTTTCTCATTTTTGTAATTACTTATCCACCCACAAACAATGCCCCAGAAAATCCTAATTAAATATAATTTCCAGTCTATATCATTGGTGGTCATTTGGTGGACCTGGGTCCCAATAAAGACTTACTGACTCTTTCTTTAAGTTCTCCATGACATCATTATATTAAATTATTAGCATTTGAATTCATAAAAAGTATTGAATCCCAGACCTTTACTAAACTTTCATAAAGACTTTCAGACCTTTAAGAATTATGTGAAAAATAATTGACTATCCCTATTCTACGCTTCTGTCACTATTCTCCAGTTCAGGGCGAATTATTGCTCTGTTTGTTTCATTCCCCAATTAATTTGAAATGCAAATCATAATTAAACAACCCAAACAGAATTGCTAATTAAATGTCCCTTATTCTGTCGGAATAATTCTGCTAGATGAGTCAGGGCAATGGTCACCTCTGTCTGGCACCATTTCCATGAGAATTAAATGCAACATTGTATACTAATAAGTATTTGTTAATTGCTTTCTAATGATGCAATCTGAGATATAGCAAATGAGTAGCCCCTGGGCTACATGTGACCTTCCCAAAGTGTGGACCTTTCTTCTTCTTTCAGACTTAATAATGTGGGGTACACGGCCATCATTCTTCATTAAATTGTTTTGCAGATGGGGGGCTAGTGAATAGGGAGCTGAAGGTTAAAAAAAATTATATATACATATATATATATATAAATATATATATATATATATATATATATATATATATATATAGGCGTTGATGCACCTACCATTTTCGCTAGCAATTGGGCTTCTGTGGAATTGTCCATTTTGGTTTCTGATGATCAACATCTTAAAGTGGGGGGAGACTTTAAATTATTTTTTATTGGCTTTTTAGAAACATTTGCCTATTATACTTTATATAGAATGCATCTGAGCGCAGTGGCCATTTAACCCTATATATTGACCATGTGGTTTATTACTATAATTGCTGTGCACTAGCCGAGGAGGGAACTCCCCAAACCATCGCCTCTGGTTTCTATCCCTTTATGTGATATGGAGGTCTTATGATTCTGTAAAGGTTTTGCACACAGAAGATATACATTCCCAGACATCTAATTTCTCCACTTTTACATCTTTGATAGAATATTTAGACATCAGAGCGCTTTAAGACACTCAGATAAAGGCTCTCTAAGCTGCTTGTAAGTATAATTACTAATCACATCAATGGGAGTTTTATTGGATGCTCTGAAATCCAATAAGGACCCCCCCGGCAGGGCCTGTTCTTAATCACTGCTCCTCTCCAGCCCTGACACACTGACTGATTCCTCAGACAGTCACTTAACAAGGCAGAAATCTATGTACCAGCCGCACATTATTCAATATAATACGGCCTCTCACCCCCTTGGAGCTGCGGGTAATGATTCTTTATATACTCCAAGAAGATGCTTTTTAGGAACATGTCAAGGAGCTAACCCTTTCTCTACCTTGCTGACCACTCTTTCATCAGTTTGACTGGTTTGCACCATGGTATGTGTGTGCAGGGTATGGAGAGGAATATAGATGACTGCTACATATAGATGGCCATTGCATATAGATGACCATTGCATATAGATGGCCATTGCATATAGATGGCCATTGCATATAGATGACCACTGCATATAGATGACCATTGCATATAGATGACCAGTGCATACAGATGACTATTGCATAAAGATGACTGCTGCATGCAGATGACCAGTGTTTTTAGCTGACAAGTGAATATAGATGACTACTACATATAGATAGCCATTGCATATAGATGGCCACTGCATGTAGGTGACCATTGCATAAAGATGATTAGTGCATAAAGATGACCAGTGCATAAAGATGACCAGTGTTTTTAGCTGACAAGTGAATATTGATGACTACTACATATAGATGGCCATTGCATATAGATGGCCACTGCATATAGATGGCCACTGCATATAGGTGATCAATGCATATAGATGACTTTTGCATAAAGATGATTGCTGCATGCAGATGACCAGTGTTTTTAGCTGACAAGTGAATATAGATGAATACTACATATAGATGGCCATTGCATATAGATGACCACTGCATATAGATGACCATTGCATATAGATGACCATTGCATATAGATGACTAGTGCATACAGATGACCAGTGTTTATAGATGAAAAGTGAATATAGATGACTACTACATATAGATGGCCATTGCATATAGATGACCACTGCATATAGATGACAATTGCATATAGATGACCAGTGCATAAAGATGACCACTGCATGCTGATGTCCAGTGTTTATAGATGACAAGTGTATATAGATGACTACTACATATAGATGGCCAATGCATATAGATGGCCACTGCATATAGGTGACCATTGCATATAGATGACCAGTGCATACAGATGACTATTGCATAAAGATGACCACTGCATGCAGATGACCAGTGTTTATAGATGACTACTACATATAGATGGCCAATGCATATAGATGGCCAATGCATATAGATGACAAGTGCATACACCCTACAACTTTTGTACACAATTATGCTGCAGTGGAATCTACCATTTTGGATGATGATCACCTTTCAGAGGTTGGAGGAGACACTGAATGTGGAGGAAGCTTCTGTCTGCACAATATGAATGCAGCACCTCATAATGCAAGTGCTTTGAACAAGACTAATGGAAAGTTCAATACACAGCTTTCTGTGAAAGTAGCAATCAGAATAAACTCAGAAAAGAATACAGATCCATACAGTATATATATATATATATATATATATATATATATATATATATATATATATATACATACATTTTGCTTATTTTCCAGTTTTATTCAAAATATAATTTAGAATAAGGGCTGGATTTTAAAGAGGTGGGCTCTGTATGTCCAAGGTGAAAGCTGACTACCCAAAGGGGGTAATTGTGGGTGAGAGGATGTGATTATTCAACTGGCTTTAGACAAATGCTATCCCTTATTCATTAAGTGCGCACTGTGCTGACAGCTCTCCAGGGGGTCTCATGGTCATGATCCCCCCCACAGAGCACAATATGTTTTACATCAGGTTCAGCTCATGCTGCACATTATTACCGCAGGTCAGGGAATCAATGTGTCATCTCAAACTGAAAATACAGCTGTGAAGAAGGTGTGAATCATGGGTAATTGCACTGATTTTATTCTATTCAATGATTATGATTTAACTGACAAAGAAAGAGTTAACGGTTAAATGTGGAAAGGAACAGCAAGTCTCAGCTGTGCAGTGCCCATAAATAATGTATTATTACATGTATGGGACCTGCATTAACCCTATAAGTGGGGGGCAGCTCCATCCTCCAATACTTACAGCTCTGGTCACTGAGACGAAGCGGTCATAGCTGATCAGCACGATGTTAAACACAGAGGAGCTGCAGAGGAGGTAGTCCAGGACCAGCCAGAGCTTGCAGACACCTCGGCCAAAGCTCCATCTTCCAGTGAGAACATAGGGCACATACAGGGGGATGCACAGGGCACCTGCAACAGGACACAGCGAGACCCCAAGAGGGCATCAAACAGCAGGACTGATGTATCTGTACAGGGTATAAGTGCCAGCTGTGCTCTCTGCCCTTATATATTGCTATCTACCGGTGTATGCCAGCTGTCACATATGCCCAGGTTATGGTGCTATCCACCAGGGTATGCACCTGTCCTGGGATTGGCACTATTTACCAGGGTATGCAATCTGTTATATCTACACATTGTATGGTGCTATCTACCAGGGTATGCCAGCTGTCATATATGCCCAGGTTATGGTGCTATCCACCAGGGTATGCACCTGTCCTGGGATTGGCACTATTTACCAGGGTATGCAATCTGTTATATCTACACATTGTATGGTGCTATCTACCAGGGTATGCCAGCTGTCATATATGCCCAGGTTATGGTGCTACTTACCAGGGTATGCACCTGTCCTGGGATTGGCGCTATTTACCAGGGTATGCAGTCTGTTATATCTACACATTGTATGGTGCTATCTACCAGGGTATGCCAGCTGTTATATCTATGCATTGTATGGTGCTATTCAACAGGCTATGCCAGCTGTTATATCTATGCATTGTATGGTGCTATTAAACAGGCTATGCCAGCTGTTCCATTTCCTCAGTGTATGGTGCTCGTACTGGGTATGCCACCTCTCCTGGGATTAGGGCTGTCTACATCTACCCATGGTATGGTGCAATCCTGCATTATATGTTGGATGCCCCACTTGCTCACATGCCATAAGCCAGGGTATGCCACCTGTTATATCTACACAGTGTATGGCGCTATCCTACCGGTTATGTCAGAGCTCCAATGGTGCTATCTACCAAGGTAAACCATCTGTCCTGGGATTAGGGCTCTCTACCAGGACATGCTGTTTTATCAACAAAAGTATACCAGTTTTCCAATCTGCCCACCAAGATATGCCAGCTGTGCTACATGCCCAGTGTGCAATGCTACCTACCAGGGTGTCCCAGCTGCCAACCTCCCCAGTGTGCAGTGCTACCTACCAGGGTATCCCAGCCATCCTACTTTCCCAGTGTGCAGTGCTATCTACCAAGATATCCCAGCTGTCCTACTTTCCCAGTGTGCAGTGCTATCTACCAGGGTATTCCAGCTGTCCAACCTCCCCAGTGTGCAGTGCTATCTACCAGGGTATCCCAGCTGGCCAACCTCCCCAGTGTGCAGTGCTCTCTACCACCGTATTCCAGCTGTCCAACCTCCCCAGTGTGCAGTGCTATCTAACAGGGTATTCCAGCTGTCCAACCTCCCCAGTGTGCAGTGCTATCTACCAGGGTATTCTAGCTGTCCAACCTTCTCAGTGGGCAGTGCTATCTACCAGGGTATTCCAGCTGTCCAACCTCCCCAGTGTGCAGTGCTATCTACCAGGGTATTCTAGCTGTCCAACCTTCGCATTGTACAGTGCAATCTACCAGGGTATCCCAGCTGTCCAACCTCCCCAGTGTGCAGTGCTATCTACTAGGGTATTCCAGCTGTCCAACCTTCCCAGTGTGCAGTGCTATCTACCAGGGTATCCCAGCTGTCCAGCCTCTCCAGTGTGCAGTGCTATCTACCAGGGTATTCCAGCTGTCCAACCTTCCCAGTGTGCAGTGCTATCTACCAGGTTATTCCAGCTGTCCAACCTTCCCAGTGTGCAGTGCTATCTACCAGGTTATTCCAGCTGTCCAACCTCCCCAGTGTGCAGTGCTAACTAACAGGGTATCCCAGCTGTCCAACCTCCCCAGTGTGCAGTGCTGTCTACCAGGGTATTCCAGCTGTCCAACCTCCCCAGTGTGCAGTGCTATCTACCACGGTATTCCAGCTGTCCAACCTCCCCAGTGTGCAGTGCTATCTACCAGGGTATTCTAGCTGTCTAACCTCCCCAGTGTGCAGGGCTATCTACCAGGGTATTCCAGCTGTCTAACCTTCCCAGTGTGCAGTGCTATCTACCAGGGTATTCCAGCTGTCCAACCTTCCCAGTGTGCAGTGCTACCCACCAGGGCATGCCATCTGTCCAACCCCACCAGTGTGCAGTGCTATCTACCAGGGTATTCCAGCTGTACAACCTCCCCAGTGTGCAGTGCTATCTACCAGGTTATTCCAGTTGTCCAACCTCCCCAGTGTGCAGTGCTATCTACCAGGTTATCCCTGCTGTCCAACCTCCTTAGCGTGTAGTGCTATCTACCAGGGTATACCAGCTGTCCAACATCCCCAGTGTGCAGTGCTATCTACCAGGGTATCCCAGCTGTCCAACCTCCCCAGTGTGCAGTGCTATCTACCAGGGTAATCCAGCTGTCCAACCTTCCCAGTGTGCAGTGCTATCTACCAGGGTATTCCAGCTGTCCAACCTCCCCAGTGTGCAGTGCTATCTAACAGGGTATTCCAGCTGGCCAACCTCCCCAGTGTGCAGTGCTATCTACCAGGGTATTCCAGCTGTCCAACCTCCCCAGTGTGCAGTGCTATTTAACAGGGTATTCCAGCTGGCCAACCTTCCCAGTGTGCAGTGCTACCCACCAGGGCATGCCATCTGTCCAACCCCACCAGTGTGCAGTGCTATCTACCAGGGTATTCCAGCGGTACAACCTCCCCAGTGTGCAGTGCTATCTACCAGGGTATTCCAGCTGTCCAACCTCCCCAGTGTGCAGTGCTATCTACCAGGGTAATCCAGCTGTCCAACCTTCCCAGTGTGCAGTGCTATCTACCAGGGTATTCCAGCTGTCCAACCTCCCCAGTGTACAGTGCTATCTAACAGGGTATTCCAGCTGTCCAACCTCCCCAGTGTGCAGTGCTATCTACCAGGGTATTCCAGCTGTCATACCTGGCCAGGTCTGTCTGTGCTAATTAAGGAGATGCTGCTATCTGAACACAAACAGGATCATTTCACCTTCAGTATTGTGTACACTTTATATTCTGTATGATTATATCTGCTCAGTGTATGATCCTTTCATCTGCCCAAGGCAGGTCCTGTCAGCAGCCTATAGGCTCTACATGCTGCCCAGAACATGCCAGGTCTCCTGTCTGCCAGTAATATACATGTCTATGTGCTCTGGGTATACATGATCACCTACCCAGTGCTAGATACATGCAGTTAGTGGCATGTAGACATAGCCTTAGTGTTTTGGAGAGATAAGACCCTGCCTCAAAGCCCCCTCCTTGTTCTATAAATTACTGAACCTGGTAATTAAAACTCAGAAATAGAAGAAATAAAAAGTATCAGATACTTTACCTACAAGGAAATCCGAGATGGCCAAGTTCAGTAGGAAGTAATTATTCTGTGTCCTGAGACTGGAATCCACCAAGAATGCCAACATGACCAGGGCATTGCCTAGCACAGTGGCCACTATGAGGATGCCCATGAGCACTGCCAGGAACACTGTCCAGGAGAAAGCATCAATGAAAGGGTCATCCAGCCCAGAACTGGTCCAAGCAGAGCCATTGAGTGGCCAATTTTGCTGGGTGCTGTCCATTTCAGCACCATACACAGTCTCTAGGAGTGAAGCATTGTGAGCAAGGAAGGCAGATAATCCTCACCCAGCTCATAAGGACCACAGCCTTTATATCCTTATCTAGTCCAGAGGGATCACAGGCTCAACATCCTCACCCAGCTCAGAGGGATCACAGGCTCAACATCCTCACCCAGTCCAGAGGGATCACAAGCTCAACATCCTCACCCAGCTCAGAGGGATCATAAATTCAACATCTTCACTCAGTCCAGAGGGATCACAGCCTCAGCACTCTCACTCAGTCCAGAGGGATCTCAGCCTCAGCACTCAGTCCAGAGGGATCACAGCCTCAGCACTCAGTCCAGAGGGATCACAGCCTCAGCACTCTCACTCAGTCCAAAGGGATCACAGCCTCAGCACTCTCATTTAGTCCAGAGGGATCTCAGCCTCAGCACTCGGTCCAGAGGGATCACAGCCTCAGCACACTCCCCCAGTCCAGAGATATCTTAGCCTCAGCACTCTCACTCAGTCCAGAGAGATCTCAGCCTCGGCACTCTCATTCAGTCCAGAGGGATCTCAGCCTCAGCACTCTCATTCAGTCCAGAGGGATCTCAGCCTCAGCACTCTCATTCAGTCCAGAGGGATCTCAGCCTCAGCACTCAGTCCAGAGGGATCACAGCCTCAGCACTCTCCCCCAGTCCAGAGATATCTCAGCCTCAGCACTCTCACTCAGTCCAGAGAGATCACAGCCTCAGCACTCTCACTCAGTCCAGAGGGATCTCAGCCTCAGCACTCAGTCCAGAGGTATCACAACCTCAGCACTCTCACTCAGTCCAGAGAGATCACAGCCTCAGCACTCTCACTCAGTCCAGAGGGATCTCAGCCTCAGCACTCTCATTTAGTCCAGAGGGATCTCAGCCTCAGCACTCTCACTCAGTCCAGGGGGATCTCAGCCTCAGCACTCAAATCCAGTCCAGTGGGATCCCAGCCTCAGCAGTCTCCCCCAGTCCAGAGGGATCTCAGCCTCAGCACTCAAATCCAGTCCAGTGGGATCCCAGCCTCAGCACTCTTCTCCAGTTCAGGGGGATCTCAGCCTCAGCACTCAAATACAGTCCAGAGGGATCTCAGCCTCAGCACTCTCACCCAGTCCAGAGGGATCTCAGCCTCAGCACTCTTATCTAGCCCAGATGGATCACAGCCTCAGCACTCTACCCCAGACCAGGGGGATCTCAGCCTCAGCACTCTCCCCCAGTCCAGAGGGATCTCAGCCTCAGCACTCTCCCCCAGTCCAGAGGGATCTCAGCCTCAGCACTCTCACCCAGTCCAGAGGGAGCACAGCCTGAGCACTCTCCCCTAGTCCAGAGAGATCACAGCCTCAGCACTCTCCCCCAGTCCAGAGGGATCACAGACTGAGCACTCTCCCCCAGTCCAGAGGGATCACAGACTGAGCACTCTCCCCCAGGCTGCAACCCTCACCTAGCCCAGGACAGAGGGTCACTGTCTGCAGAAGACTGGAGACATCCACATAGGCAATACTTTAATTATCTCCAAATAAATTGGTCCTTCCATAGCTGGCTCCTCTTTATTCCAACTTTCTCTGTCTTGTTCTATTCCAACTGCAGTTTCCTTGAGGATGTCATTATCTGTCTTAGCGCACCTGAATCTGTGACTTCCATCCTATTCCAACGACTGAACTAAAACACCTCCCAACATCTCCAGTGTGAGAGCTGCACCTCCTCCTCCTCCTCCTCCAGCTCTTGAACCTCCTGCTCACCCCCTGAAGATGCTCAGTTACACCAGTCACAGACAGCTGGAATTCATGCTGGGAAGATTCACATTAACCCCTGAGTGACAGTAGCCAGGCTGGCATTGCCTGAGGCTCTGGTTTCTAGTTATTTATCTGCTCTGCTTCAGTTGGGTTTTCTTGTGTTTTTCTGGGCTTGTGCTATAAGGGGATTTACACTGAATAATAGGAAGCCAATTATACCCCACACTTCTCCCAGACTCCAGTACTCTGTGCAGGATCTCTCTGATTGCTGTATAATGAGACAAACAGGGCACTTTATGGAGAGCAGCATCTGTATCTTATTTTAGCTCTAGGTCCCCCCTTAATATCTAATCAGTGATTTAACCAGCTGTAACAACACAGAGTCATGACAGATCCTGTCACTATGAGTTCATTATTTCTATTAAACTAGTAATGTGCCCTTATCTGGAATATAGAAGAGGGTAATACAGAGATAAAGTGGTTATACATGAAAATGACTGAATGTATTAATACCCTGAGGGAGTATTATCACGAAACGTGCAGGTTACAAGAGGGTCTCTAGCAAACATAGGGCCCTCTCCATTTCCCACAGGGCCCTATTCAATACACCACTAAAAACTGGTCAGTAACTTTAATTAGCTATTCAATTGACCATTTTTTTCATATTTGCAAGTGATCTACTTATAATGGGCTAGAACAACCCTTGCAAATTGATTTTCACACATCAGTAATATCACAAGTTGCTATTCAATTCCAACTTTACTGAGCACTCACAAAATAAGTATGACTCGTAATATAGGGAGCAGCCACAAATGGTTTTAAAGCCTTTCTGAGACCTGCAACAGCAGTTAAGGAAAAAGTAAAGTACACAAAAAAAAAACATAAAAAAATATATAAATGCATTAGAATTCAATACTGAACAGTACCATAGGCACATATGTGCAATTTACAAATACATATATTTTTTATTATTATGTTTGTGTCATTATACAATATCTTGGGTAACCCAATACTCAAAAGGTTTATACATATCAGAAACTTACATAATAAGGGATAAGGGATCTCTGCCTCAGCACTCTCCCTCAGTCAAGGGGGATCTCAGCCTCAGCACTCAAATCCAGACCAGTGGGATCTCAGCCTATTCAATACACCACTAAAAACTGGTCAGTAACTTTACTTAGCTATTCATTTGACCATTTTTTTTTCATGATTGCGAATGGGCTACTTATAATGGGCTAGAACAACCCTTGCTCGCAAATTGATTTTCACACATCAGTAATATCACAAGTTGCTATTCAATTCCAACTTTACTGAGCACTCACAAAATAAGTATGACTCGTAATATAGGGAGCAGCCACAAATGGTTTTAAAGCCTGTCTGAGACCTGCAACAGCAGTTAAGGAAAAAGTAAAGTACTAACAAATACATTAAAAAAATATATATACAGTAAATGCATTAGAATTCAATACTGAACAGTCCCATAGGCACATATGTGCAATTTAAAAATATATATATATTTTATTATTATGTTTGTGTCATTATACATTATCTTGGGTAACCCAATACTCAAAAGGTTAATACATATCAGGAAACCAACATGGACTACAACTGATGCTCTAATGCATTGCCTATTAAAGGGCTAGCCCTATGGGCAAACTTTCCATATTTATTTACAAAATTGCTTACTCGCAATTTCAGGTGCTTATTTGTTCTCATTTTACTTATCTATATAATATCATGACGTTCATGTTTTCTATTAGTTCCTAAGACTGTTTCTCATCAGGAAATTAAGAAATATGCACAATGTGATGTAATGTATGTGTTAACAACTCATTCTGACCCTTGTATTTTACTGACAAACCGCTGATTAACATATTTTGAATGAGATACACAATGTTACGAGTGAAGGTAACGTGTAGCATTACTGCAAAAGGCTCCAGGAGTTGAAACAAAGTTACAAATCTGGAATTGAATGAGGATAAAGTGGAACAATATGAATTTCTTATATTATAATGTCCACTTTAGGAACCAATACTGTTTAAGTATTTTTACCCACTGCTCTCCATCATTAAATAGAGCACTGAAAAAACAGCTCAATACATTTCTTTTTTAATGATGATTGTTTCACTATGTTATATTTTTTTATTCCCACAGTTATTCGTCATTTCTGCCTTGAGTTTGGTTGTCTTTACTTTCTCCAGATATATTAATCTTAGATGGTCCGTAAGTTATTATTGCAGTTAACAGAGTAAATAAGCATTTAGATTGATCTATTGTATACAGTTCTCCTATACTATTCTTACTGTGGGTAGCCATTGCTTAGTTTGAGCAGGGAGGGGAAGAGTGATGAGATCCCACAACAGCCAAATTGATTATAATAGTTAAAGGGCCATTTAATTCAATTAACTGAATTAACTGGTTAGTACATTCCTCGGTACAGGCACAAACTGATATAAATCACTGTCCTCACCATGTGGCATGGCAATCTGTTTTTACTCCTGCAACAGCCAGTAGGATACATCTTAGATTTTTTTTAGCGGTTATTAGTGCAATTAAAACAATAGATAATTTTAACATACAATCTTGTGCTATGTCACACTATAAAGAGCAATTACAGTGATATAAATAGACATTTAATTAGATAAATATTATATTTATTTATTTATTTATTTAAACATTTAGTAAATTATAATGTATAGGAAGTAGATAACCTACCCAAGCTGCTCCCCATCTTTATCTCATGTAGATATCTGGGTTATTTCCATAATGGAAGTAGATCTGTAACTGAAGGAGGATCAGGG
>CM050174.1:5676370-5693870 GCA_027410445.1 Discoglossus pictus
TATCCATCTATCTCTCTCTATCTATCTATCTATCTATCTATCTATCTATCTCTCTCTATCTATCTATCTATCTATCTATCTATCTATCTATCTATCTATCTATATCTCTCTCTCTCTCTCTATCTATCTATCTATCTATCTATCCATCTCTCTCTCTATATCTATCTATCTATCTATCTATCTATCTCTCTCTCTATCAATCTATCTTTATAAATATATATTTAGATTTATATGCACATATATACGGTACTCATATACACATCCCCTTCTGGATCAGTACCTTGAAGCAGCTAACAATCCTCTTCAGTTTAATTGCCAAGAAAACCATATGGAAAAGCACAACCAGAAACCCAGACAGATGTACCTGGAATTCTATGTCTACCATCGCTTTCCCCGTCTTTTACAGTGCAGCAGTGATTTTTTATTTGCATTTACAGTGTTACAGACAGGGGTTAAACCCCCTTGGGACCCATAGGATTTTCTCCTACATTTGCCGTTTACGGGTGTGAAAACATTTGCGGGCTTGGGGAATTGGAGCAATTGAATAGCGATTTGCGATTTTAGCGATTGGAACTCTTGCGGACGTGAAAGATCAAAGGCTTAGATGGAGTGTAAGTTACGGTTGCAACAACGGCAGGAATTTCAAGCCCGTAACCCGTAGACCGTTTGCAGCTCGCAAAAAAATGCCAATTGAATAGCAAATGTGTGCCCCTATGCCCCCCAGTTTCTACACCCCTGACTGTACAAAAAGATTTATTAGTAAAAACCGACCACAGATTTAACTCTCTGGAAATCAAAGGCAGCCATCACTTCACATTGTGCATCCTGCTGCAGTTTACTCTTTAAATAATGAATCAGGGGTGGAGCTGCCGTGGTGCAGGCGGTGCAATGCACCAGGGCCCTCCTCTGGGAGGACCAGTGCTGTGTATTTTTTATTTTTTTTTTAATTTGTAACTCCACTTTTTATCTCCACTTTTTAACTCTGCTAAGTAGCCCTACATTTACTGGCTCCCCCACTGTAAGGAATATAAATGAAGGCAGAGCAAAGAGATCATCACTACGTAGTTATAATCTGCTGGAATCAGTAAGTGAAAGTGATTTGCCTGAAGGTTTCGCCTCCTTACACAAGATGATGAATGCCGATGAGCGTCAGATATTCAGGGTCATAGAGAACATTTCTGGACATTTGTTTGAAGCTGGTTGACCCACAGAACAGAGGCAGACAGCAGAGAGCGGCCGGTGACCCGGGGCGGGTTTGGTCAACCTGGGGTCAGACAAGTTCTGGAGGCAGCGGGTCAGACCAGTCAGGCTGGCAAACCGGGTGTCAGAAAAACTAGCCTAAGTCTTGCGGGGTCATAGGGATTAGCGCTCATCTCCACCAGCGCAGTGAGCACCTTCGGCGCTCACTGTATAAGTCATACGGGGTCGTAGGGATGTGCCAGTAACTGTGGCCCTCGCTTTGTGAGTGCCTGCAAGTGTTAGCAACAACCTGCAATGCTCACAACTATATATGTTACTAGCGAATTGCCCGTCAAAAAATGACGGCAATGAAATTGTAAGGTAGCTAATGCTGTTTGGTGTCTAATAATGAAATATATAATACATTACTAAATGAATATACTTTACCTATTTTGAAGCATTGTGATGAAGAGCTGGCAATCTGTGTTGATGTTGCTGCAGCATTAGTGGTGTGGAGCTGCTGTGTAAGCATGCTGAATGTGTGCACTGTGTGGTATGAATATCCGTAGGTCGTTTGTGGCGTTTTGCGAGTTTCTTGTGCTGTTTTGCGAGTTTAGAGTGCTGTAGCCTCGTTTTCGTTTTGTTCGGCGGCCATTTTTTCTGTCGCTTAGATATTTTTTTAGTCTCAAAACTCTTTTATTTCGAGTAAAATCGAGGTCTAAGTTGCATTTTTGAGGTCCTGGGTGCTCCCTCTTGGTGTAGGTAAGGTTTTTATGTATGTGCTGTGTGTATGTATTGTGTTTTAAATGTTTGTATGTCGGCGTGTTGCGTCCGATGTTTGCGAGGTCGTAATGTGTGGTAACGTGTTTCGTAGGTTGTTTGCGTTCCTCGTAAAATTTAGCGAGTGTCGTAATTTGTGTGTCGTGTTTTTTGAGTAGCGACGTGAAGTTTGCGAGGGTTTGAGGCCCTTGCCCAGTGACCTCGCCAGCAACCGAGTCCCTCGCGAGGGGCCTCAGTTGCTGGCATGGAGCGCCGAAGGCGCTCCATGCCAGCAACTGAGGCCCTTGCCCAGTGACCTCGCTACGCGAGGGCCAAGGCTCGCTACGCGAGCCACGGCCCTCGCTTCGCGAGGCCCAAGGCTCGCTACGCGAGGGCCGCGGGCTCGCTACGCGAGCCCGCAAGCGTGAGCAACGACCCGTACGCTCACAACTATATATGTGATAGATCTCTGTATGTTAGGTAATGACATGGCTATCACAGCTTAGAACAGTTCCTTGAGTGACTCTTGGCCTGGCTCTTGAACGTTTGACCCAATCAGCTCACAGCTCAGTGTCAATGTAATGTAAATTAGTGGTTTTGCAAGACTCCTGTAAGATACTTTTTATCTTAGCAAATTTCCTGGTGGCACTTGAACCCTGATCCTCCTCATTGAGATTTGTTAATTACCCCCCCCCCCCCCCATTCACAAGGTTAATATCGAGCCGCTCCTGGTATCTCCTGCACCTGAGGCCCCTCCGACCCTCGGGATACCATCTCACCACTAGCCCAGTCCAACTTAGATTCCAGCATATGATTCTCTTATTGTGCAAGCTTTAGGTGACCTGGCTGAGAAAGGGTTATTTTATTCTGTAGAGTATGCTCACCCCGGGGGCTGCCCACTTTGGACCAAATAAAAGGGTCCTGGGCAGGGGTCTTAGGGAGGGGGGCTGTTTTGGGAAGGGGTCTTGGGGAGAGGTGCTGTTATGACCCGGGGTCTTAGGCAGGGGGGCTGTTTTGGGAAGGGGTCTTGGGGATGGGCACTGAGTGAGGTGGTACTATTGGGGTACCCCCTCCTCCACTCTATTGCTCTGCCACTGTACCAAGCCTACCATCATGATTCCCATGCTAAGTTGGTCTGAGGCAAAAAGGTGCTACGTTTTGAGCCTAATTTGCATATCATTACCCAGAATTCTTAGCAATAACTGAAAAACTGTTTACTGCAACGTTCTTTGGGGAAAAACAAGTCTGCATGAAACATGTAGGATCTTTTCTGTCTTTATACTATAATGAGAGCTTAAAATGTAGTGTAATTATATTGTTGTTTTTGTCGTTCAGTCGTGTCCAACCCTCCGTGACCCTGTGGACTGCAGCACAATTGTTATGTCTCTGGTCATGCTTATCCATAAGGTTATCTTGGCAAAGATACTGGAGTGGGTTGCCAGTTCCTTCTCCAGTGGACCACAATTTGTCTGACCTCTCTGCTATGACATGCCCATCTTGGGTGACCCTACATGGTATAGCTCGCAACTTCATAGAGGTAGTCAAGCCCCTTCACCACAACAAGGTGGCGATCTAGAAGGGGTAATTGGATTCCCTGCCCCAAAGAGCTTACTATCAAGGGATATAATGGATGACCCTGTCTCAAGGAACTTACAGCAAGTGGTGTAATGGAGCTTGCAATCTAGTAACTAGCGCTATAATTGGAAACTGGACACTTTTGGAAAGTTTTGTTATAGTAAGCAGAAAACTTCTGAACACTCCACTTGGCAACTTATGAAGCCGTTCCGGTGAATAGAATAGAACTGATGGCGTTGGGAGTGTTCAGAATACTAATGTGATTGGTGACTTCAGAGCACACGGATCATGTCAAAGCTTCTCAGGTATTGGATACAATGTGAGGAATAAGACGTCTCTCTTTTCTTTATTATATTCTATATTTAATTTCATGTTTTCAAAATAAAATCTGATTTATATTATATTATAATTTCCATGACCCTTTTAATCTGTAACCTGCTGTCTATCCATCAGTCCCTGGGAGGGCTCCATCTTGGACAAAACACCCCCTGAACTGATTTTTATGGCAGACACAGGAGTGAGTTGTCAGTTCCTTCTCCAGTGGGCCACAGCATACAGCTCCTGGAAATTCCTAGGTGGTCTCCCATCCAAGTACTTACAAGGCCCAACTCTGCATTGCTTGAGGGTAGTGTGAACCCTTGGTTCCCTGACTGGAATCGAACCCAGGTTGCAGTGGTGAAAGCACTGAATCCTAACCACTGGACCAACAGGGAACCCCTATTATGTTAGCCCCCTTTAACTAATAAAATTGGAATGTATGTATTATAGGGTTAAATAAACACCTCAATGAGTGTTATCTGTTAGTGAACGCTCAGCTGTCTGGTCAGTAGTCCAGCTCTTTGGGCCATATTCACTAAGGTGAGAGCTTGCCCTCCAGTGAATGATACAGATCCAAGTCATATGTTATGCTTAGGAGCCTATTTACTGAAGAATGAAATGAAGACCCCATAGAAGAACTTACTCAACTTGCCAGCCCTGATTTTCAGGATATTCCTGTCTGAGCACAGGTAAGTAAATTAAAATGACCGTGCCGCTGACTAAATCATCTGTACATTAAAACATGGATGTCTTGACCTTTTTAAGTGATTAAGACCAGTTATTATTTCTCAGTTCCAGGATTTTAGGGTGACCACTGGATGAGCACAGGTCATGACCGGTGTGACCCCTGAGGACTGGAGTTGGGAAATGCTAATCCAGATATCAGGGATGTCCAACTCTAGTCTACAAGGGCCAAATCCTGGTCATTGTGTAAGTATAGGTTGGCCATGCACTGCACTGATCGGCTCTCAAGGGAACATCCTGAAAATCTGAACTGCCTCTGGCTCTTAAGGACTTGAGTCAGAAAAGCCTGCAAGAAAGGCAACAGTTATGCTGGCTTCTGGTAGCCAATGAGGTGATGAATCCTAAATAGTGGAATAAACCCCCAAGGCCAGCATTTCAGGACATACCTGCTTGAGCACAGGTGAGCTAATAAATGGCTCCATAATACTGACTGAGCCAAGTAGGGAAATCATCAGATCCTGGCTGGTAGATGTGTCTGAAGGACCAAGTTTGAGAAGCATTGTTATAGACAAGACGTATCAGATGTTAGTCCTCTAGGGACAGGCACAGGCCACATTTTCTGGATATCCCTGTGTCAACACAGGTAAGTAAATGAGAATGGTGAGGAAATGACTGATTCACTTGTTGGCAAGCAAAGTAACATAAGAAATGGACGTTGGACTGGCCTGAACTACACCAATCTGCTCCTGTGTCCTTGGATTGAGGCAAGGTAGGGGCAGAGATACCAGTGGTGCAGGTGGTGCAATGCACCAGGGCCCTGAGCTTGACACAGCTATGGGAAGGGGGCTTGGGGGGAGCAGCTATGGGAAAGGGTCTTGGGAGGGGTGCTGTTATGGTAAGGAGTCTTAGGGAGGGTAGTTGTAGGAAGGGGTCTTTGGTAGGGGCACTGAGTCGTTACCAAAGTTTGGGGGCCAGCGTAAAAATAAAATTACAGGCCCCCCTTGGGGGAGGGTTACAATTTTATTTTGCACCGCGGGCACTTCATTTTCTAGCTCTGCCACTGAGACAAGGTAAGGGTTAAATTTCATTAAGTGGGTCCTTCCCCTCTTCCCTTACACAAAACAATGGCAGCTGCAGTGCCACCACCAACCTCTAAATGGCGCTGCAAATTTTCGCAATACAGCTGCACATTGCATATATGGTGCGCCGACAGAAAAGGCCTTGAGCTACGAACATAGCAATGGCCTCGCTGCTAATTCAGCACTGTGGAGTTGCGCCACGTCGGAGGGGGGAATAATTATAGGCCTTCATTGAAATCTGACGGCACCATCTTGTGGATACTTGCTGGCACTGCAGCTGTCAGCGCTGGCGATTTCGTGCGCATACAGAACGGGATAGATCCGATAAGAGTACTAACCTCCCAGTGGAAGTGGAAGACTCAAACAGTTAATCATCATCAATGCTATTATGAGGCTTTACTAAAGCCAATATTCTGGGTAGATCTAATGATCGACACATATGGACCCTTTTTTGTTCTTATCTGCTGCCAAATCTGTTTCTTTTATGAAAGTCTTTTAGAACTTTCCATACAAGAAAATGTTTTATTTTTTTCAGTACACCTGTACTGAAACCTGATTGTCTACCATTGGTGTAAACACATCATGTGACTAACATCTGGGAGTACTTATGGGTCTGAGAGTGGCCCTTGGGAGTGTTGTTGGATTGTATCTTCAGGAAGTAAGTAGGAGTCGTGGGGTGAGGCGTAGGGGGTTAACTGGGGTGGTAAGAGTTAATGTCTTGTATTGTTTGTAGGTTCAGAAGACAAGATGGCTGCGGGGTGGGAATGGTCCTAATGGGCTCCAGACAGACTAGAGATGTCTGTCTGGAGTCCATTAGATCTACCTGTATTCTGGACAATCTGTGCTCTCTGATTATATAATCCAATGCTGTCCTGGTCACCTTGCATGTACTGTATAGACATATAAATGGGTATATACTGCTATTACAAACTGTAGTCCAGATGGGTGGTCCCGTAATAGAGGATGGCCAAGGTTTTAGTGCTTTCCTCACCTGTGGCCCTTAACTGACTTATCTAAGCCCCACAAGCCCAGGTAAAGCTACACATGGTGTGTGGGGAAACTTAAATCTGCTGCCCTCTCTGTCCAGAGTGACCTGGACAACCTGATCGCCCCTTCCAGTATCTTGGAAAGCAACTAATCCATGTATCTGAAATGGTAACATGGGATGGTCTATGCTGCATGTACCTAGGTATGGGCCTACATGGAGTGATGTAAACAACTGCATCAATAAACACTAACTGCTTCTGATTGTCTTATCCATGGGGAATGGGCTGATTGGAGAGCGGTAATGTCAGTGCTTTCAATCAGTAAGGGACCCCTCCCCACCCATAAGTCCTACAAGACGTCTGCACCCAGAACAGGATTACTGTAGAATTGAGCTTATGGATCTCGGACTGCTCTGTGCTATCGCAGCTCTGAAAAAGCTGGTACCAAAGTCTGTTTGTATATCCGCATTGGTTTTGTGGGGGGACACCAGCAATAACCAACCATTCATAGACACTGTAAAGGATCCTTGCATTCGTGCAGCGATGATCCTTGCAGCTTCTCCCGAACTCCAGCTGAAACAAAGTGATTATAGCTCCCGGTCCCCCAAACATGAGTCGAGACTTCATGAAGGAGTAAAACGAACTCAGGTGCTGGCACACCCAGCCTGGTTTTTATTACAGTCAGGTACAAACAGAACACACCCAGGGGGGAGGTATAGAACAATCAATAACACAATAGTAACGCCCACGGTTCCTCCCCTCTGCTGGGGAGATAATTGAGTTTATTACTGTATCTACTCAATTATCTCCCAGCTAAAACTTACACATTTTTATACATTTTTATAACTTTATGATTTTACATAGTACATAAATAAATCTTACATTTTTATGAACAACATAAATTGTGGAACAACATATTAAAAAATGGCATGAATCAGACCAGGGGTTCAAACGTTAGTAAAAGTATATTTTACACATAACACACAGACATTTCACATATCCCCCATAGTTGGCCACACAATACACATATAGGGACAATAGGTGGGTCACACCTCCCTGAGGCTACCTGGCAACTTTGATACAATCAGACATGGATTAGATCATCCTTCTTTGTTCTTATGTCTGAGAATGAAAACACTTTATATAATAGACTTCCTTATCTTATGAGGAGTCTCTGTAATAGGATTATCTCTTATGCCAAGGTCTGCAATAGTCTGGGCTAATATTCTGCAGAGCATAAACCAACATACATACAGTATAATAGTAGGATCATATTTTAACCATAATAGTAACCATAAAACAGGGTAAAACAGTGATGGGTTCCGTTACACACCTCCCCCGTGACCATAAGCCGGCATACACGGTCTGATCCCAACGGATCGGCCTGGGGATGTCCGGACAAAAGTATTTGTTGGTCAATTCTCTAGTTTGACAACCCATCAGCATTACTGCAATTCACATTTACTCACATTTCACATATCCCCAGATAGCTGGGATCTGAGCGCACAAAACTACAGAACAGGTTGGTTCGTGAAGTCTGTAAAATAGGGGATTTCGTTACATAGCTCCCCCTTAGTCCCATGGAACGGCATACCTGCTTAGATCCTAACGGGTCGGCTAAGGGATGTCCAGTAATTCAGAAACTAACCAAAATTATGCCTTTTCCAGTTCCGTTTGCCGGGATAGGCCATCGGCATTGGCGTTCTGTTTCCCAGGGCGGTACTGCATTGTGAAATTATAAGGTTGCAGCGCCAAGCTCCATCTGAGTAATCTGGGGTTATCGCCAGCCACTCTGTTGAGCCAAATTAAAGGGTTGTGGTCAGTCAGCACGGTGAAAGAGCGTCCATACAGGTAAGGCTGTAGCTTCTTAAGTGCCCAGACTAATGCCAGACATTCTTTCTCCACAGTGGCATAGCTGACTTCGCGGGGTAATAGTTTTCTGCTCAGGTACGCCACTGGGTGATCCATGCCATCGTCTCCCACCTGGCTCAATACTGCTCCCAGTCCAAACATTGAGGCATCTGTTTGTGGACGAGAAACCTTTTAGTATGGTCCGGTGCTGCTAACACAGGAGATGCACTTAACGCAGCCTTGAGTTTCTGGAAAGCCTCTTCACACTCAGTGGACCAGATTACTTGTCGGGACAGGGACTTTTTGGTGAGGTCTGTCAAGGGCTTGGCCAGGGTACTGTAATCCGCTACAAATTTCCTGTAATAACCTGCGGTACCCAGGAATGCCATGACCTGAGTTTTCGTCCGTGGTTGGGGCCACTGGGTGATGGCCTCAATTTTAGCGGGCTCTGGTCTCTGTTTTCCAGAGCCTACTCTGTGGCCTAAATACTGGACTTCCGCCATGCCCACGTGGCATTTCTCAGGCTTCAACGTGAGCCCTGCGTGCTGAATTCGGTTGAGCACTACTGAAATGTGTTCCAGGTGGGCTTCCCTAGTGCCACTGAAGATAGCTATATTGTCCAGGTAAGCACAAGCGAAGCCCTGAAGTCCCTCTAGGAGCCGGTCCACCATCCTTTGAAAAGTGGCTGGGGCATTCTTCATCCCAAATGGCATAACCTTAAACTGGTATAGGCCAAATGGGGTGACAAATGCCGACTTCGGAATGGCCTCAGGCTCCAAGGGGATTTGCCAATATCCCTTGCACAGATCAATAGTGGTCAAGTAATTCCCCCCAGCCATACGGTCTAGCAGCTCGTCTACTCTGGGCATGGGGTAGGCATCGGTAATGGTCCGATCATTTAGTTTACGGTAGTCCACGCAGAACCTGGTGGTACCGTCCTTTTTAGGAACCAGGACTACTAGGGAAGCCCAGGGGCTTTGGGACGGTTCTATGACCCCCAGTTCTAACATATCCTGGAGTTCCGTTAACATACTTTCCCGTACTGCCTCTGGAATTCGGTAAGGCTGCTGCCGCAGGGGTAACTGGCCTGGGGTCTCCACTCGGTGGACTGCCAGGGTCGTATACCCTGGGGCTGCAGAAAACATGCCCCAAATTCCTTTAACAGTTGGGAAACCTGAGCTTGTTCTTTCCCAATTCCTGCAGGTCTCTGTGAATGTGATGAGCATTTGCTTAAGGGTACCGTTAAATCGTTCACAGAGGCCATTGGTTTGGAGGTGATAGGGGGAACTTAATATGGGTTTTACCCCACAGCTCTGCCAGAGTTGTTGGGTAATCACTGCAGTGAATTGGGTTCCCTGATCGGACACTATCTCCCTAGGGAATCCCACCCTAGTGAACACCTGAACTAGTGCTTCCGCTACCGTCTCTGCATGTATATTCGACAGAGCTATAGCCTCGGGGTAGCGGGTAGTGTAGTCCACTACAGTAAGAATGTATTTCTTAACGGATGGACTGGGTTTACTGAGTGGGCCGACTAAATCAACCGCCACTCGGAAAAATGGTTCCTCAATAATGGGTAGGGGGCGTAGCTTTGCCTTGGGGTGATCCCTCTCTTCCCTACCTTTTGGCATACTTCGCAGGTCCTACAGTAATCTTGCAAATCTCCTGTGACCCCTGGCCAGAAAAAGGACTGGGTGAGTCTGTCGCTCGTCTTTTTAATGCCTAAGTGACCTGCTAGAGGAATATCGTGGCTAATCCGCAACAGTTCTACCCGATACTGGCTGATCTCTATCTCCCTGGGGTTGTTCTGCCTCCCTCCTATATCTTTTTAAGGTGGGATCCTCCCGTTGTGCTTGCCCGAAGTCTTGAGGGGTACCCCAGTAAGAAGTCTGGTCAGGGGGGATCGTCAGAGGGTTATCGCTTACCTGGTCATGAGTCGAGGGAGAGGCTTCCATAGCTCTGAATTGCTGCCGAGTGGTAACAGGTAGGGCTCCTTCGGTACTGCAGGCTGCCAATTGTGATGTCAGGCATCCTAGATCATTTCCCAGCAGTACTTCCGCGGGCAAATCTGGCATGATGCCCACTTCCACCGCCTTGGCCCCGGTACCCCAATCGATGTGGACTCGGGCTGTTGGTAACTTGTGAATTGCCCCTCCTGCTACCCTTACCGGAATGGTGCATCCTGTGTGCTGGATCGGGGCGACTCGGTGTGGCTGGACCAAAGTAATAGTAGTCCTGCTGTCCCTCAGTCCTCGAGCCTCTTGCCCATTGAGTTTTACTGACTGGCGGTGATGTGTCCTGTTATCCCCAGCCGCTTGTACAGGGTTTACCTCATGTAAGGTGGCCCAATTTTCACTATTGCCACTGGGTGTCTCTTGAGGCAGATAATTGTAATCCTCTTGCACACAGTGTGCGGCGGCTTTTGTCTGTGGTATCGGTGCCCGCCCCAGCGGTCTGTAGTGCGTTGTGGGCAGTTAGGTTTGATGTGCCCCACTTGTTTGCACCCATGACACATCGGAGCAGTCCTTTGGTACCCTCTGTTTGTGGTATTGCCCCCTGGTGGTGGTACCCTCTGTGGCATAGTTGGCGGGCCAGAGGCAGGCCGCGGGCTTTGGACCCCTCGGTTTCCATCCATCCGCCTGCTCTCATGAAATTCGTCTGCCAGCCGTGCTGCCTCCTCTACCGTTTTTGCCTTTCTGTCTCTGACCCAATCTCGCACCTCCGCTGGGGTATAATCAAAAAATTGTTCTAGCAACAACAACTGCACAGCATCCTCTAAAGTAGTTGCCTGATTCCCCTGCATCCAATTGCTGGCAGCGCGCTGCATACGAAATGCCCCCTTGTATAGGAATCTTTACCTTGTCTTCTTAAAGCCCTGAATTTCCTTCTATGGGCTTCAGGGGTTACAGCGTACCGGGCTAACAAAATCTCTTTTATCTTGTCATAGTTTTGTATATCCCCATCTGGCACAGCTCTCAATGCTTCGGCTGCTCTACCTGATAGTTTACTACTTACTACGGCAGCCCAGTTAGCTCTTTCCAAATCTTCTAACACACATTGTCTTTCAAAATCTTGCAAGTAATTGTCAATATCCATCTTACCTTCCACAAAGCTTTTAAATGCAGCGTAGTTAATTTTCCGCTGACGCCCCATTGTAGATCCAGATAGCGACAATATATCCACTGGAGGTGATCTGTCTCTGGCTTCTCGTGCTTCCCTGGCATTCTGGGTCTCAGTAGCTTGGGCCAAGATCTGTACCACGATCTCTGGTGCAGGGTTAGGTCCTACCAGGCTGAGTCTCCATCTCACGTCCCTTTGGAAGTCTGTTTCCTCTGCATTCGTCATTTGTGGTTCGCCGGTTTGATCGCTCTCCAGTAGTTCGGCTATTAGCATGGCTTTCGTTTTGTTGCTTGCCACTATGCCTCCAGCTTCCAGCAGTTCCTTTAGTGTGGTTCGTTTCAAGCGTTCGTATCTATGAGCCATTCACCAGTTTCAGTTCGGTATATCCGTTCAGGAGGAAATCCCACCACTGCCACCAGTGTAAAGGATCCTTGCATTCGTGCAGCGATGATCCTTGCAGCTTCTCCCGAACTCCAGCTGAAACGAAGTGATTATAGCTCCCGGTCCCCCAAACATGAGTCGAGACTTCATGAAGGGGTAAAACGAACTCAGGTGCTGGCACACCCAGCCTGGTTTTTATTACAGTCAGGTACAAACAGAACACACCCAGGGGGAGGTATAGAACAATCAATAACACAATAGTAACGCCCATAGTTTCCCTCCCCTCTGCTGGGGAGATAATTGAGTTTATTACTGTATCTACTCAATTATCTCCCAGCTAAAACTTACACATTTTTATACATTTTTATAACTTTATGATTTTACATAGTACATAAATAAATCTTACATTTTTATGAACAACATAAATTGTGGAACAACATATTAAAAAATGACATGAATCAGACCAGGGGTTCAAACGTTAGTAAAAGTATCTTTTACACATAACACACAGACATTTCACATATCCCCCATAGTTGGCCACACAATACACATATAGGGACAATAGGTGGGTCACACCTCCCTGAGGCTACCTGGCAACTTTGATACAATCAGACATGGATTTGATCATCCTTCTTTGTTCTTATGTCTGAGAATGAAAACACTTTATGCAATAGACTTCCTTATCTTATGAGGAGTCTCTGTAATAGGATTATCTCTTATGCCAAGGTCTGCAATAGTCTGGGCTAATATTCTGCAGAGCATAAACCAACATACATGCAGTATAATAGTAGGATCATATTTTAACCATAATAATAACCATAAAACAGGGTAAAACAGTGATGGGTTCCGTTACACACCTCCCCCGTGACCATAAGCCGGCACACACGGTCTGATCCCAACGGATCGGCCTGGGGATGTCCGGACAAAAGTATTTGTTGGTCAATCCTCTAGTTTGACAACCCATCAGCATTACTGCAATTCACATTTACTCACATTTCACATATCCCCAGATAGCTGGGATCTGAGCGCACAAAACTACCGAACAGGTTGGTTCGTGAAGTCTGTAAAATAGGGGATTTCGTTACAGACACTAATCAGGCCATACAGACCATGGGCTGCTGCATATGGTCAGCCAGGTAAGTCAATGGAACCAGCTGCAGTCATATCAGGAGGGCTTTGCATAACCCATTGAAGGTGGGGCATATTATGGGTTCATTATTCTAGGGATAGAAATGCTCCTAAGAACTGCTGAAGTGCAATAAATAATATATGTTGCGGGGGGGGGGTGCTTATCACCCCTGGTGTCCGGTTGTTAAGGTCATCTTCCTCCTTGTACTGTCTTGCATCTACACCCTAACCCTCCTTTCCTCTCTTTCATGTGTCTGGTGTGAACACGCTTCCAGATGGTATGTCTAATTCAATATAAACATAACTTACTTTGTTAGGGGCCCTGTTGCCCTGGTCTCACTGCCTCAGTTCTGGCCCTGGCTCGGATGGGCCCCATGGGGAGTCGGGTCCAGAATAGAGGCAGCGAGACCTTGAACGGACTGGACCCAGCTGCTCTGTGACTTGTATCCTGAGGGTTCTCTTGTCTTTTCTAGGATCCCTGGTGATGGATGGATGATTACCCTACAGTCAGTGAGTTGGTTCTGGCAGAAGATACAGACAACACTCCAGAAGACCTTCCTGTTCCATGTTTGACCCAATAAACAGTCTCTAGTACATCTTGTGTCTGCTTCATAATTGGAGAAGGGAGGTGGGCCGGACTGTTGGATCAGTATCTTATTTATCAATGGTATTAAGGGTGGGGAGTGATCATCTAGACTATTGATGGTGACACCTAGTTTGGCCCATACACCCCTTCTGTAGAACACCAATCTAAACACCAACCTAAATCCAGCTGACTTTACATATATGCCCATGCCATGGAAGTTTAAAATGTTTCTGGCTTGGTGGGTGTGAACACTATTGAAGGCTACAAGCAGAATAATTAAAGACATAGAGGTGGCTTGGATCATCAACCTGTTGCTTATTGCTGGGTTATGTAAATCCCTTCTCATGTGGGCCTCATTCAATTCTGATTTGTACAATTGAATAGGGCTCTATATAAGAAGAATTTTTAATTAATTTTTACAGAAGTTTTTAGTTAATGAATACCTTGTTTTTGGATAGAAGTTCATTAACTCAACTTCTGTAAAAAATATATGCTCTGTATATATATATATATATATATATATATATATATATATATATATATATATATATATATATATACAGAGAGCGAGAGAGTCCTATTCAATTGGCCAAATTGCAATAAAATGAGGCCCATGGTCTGTAACTTTTTGATTTTTCTGTACAATTCTGCTCCTCATCCTGTCACTCTATGGAACAGAGGATCAGTTTATTTGGCTGCAGTTGATATCACTGGCATTAAGATAAGACATGTCCCATCATCCTGTGCACAGATTGGCATCATGAGCCTACCATATAAAAGCTTTGCTTTCCTGTCCATAAGACACTTCTTCCATGGAGCCCTGTGTAAATTACAATGGACATCCTTTCCTGGCAGGCGTCTGCCTACTATGCCATTTGGGAGATCTGGCCCAGTGTGCAGCTACTTTATATCAGGTACATGATAAGGGTGAGGAGATGGTCACTGAGGCACATTATTGTCACGTTAGAAACAATCTGGTTGTGTTATTAATCATTACAAAGTAGCTAATTAGTGTTCTGCCCCGTTTGCTTGGTGCCATCATAATGCTGATTGTTTTGATTGAATTACTTCTGAAAAACATTTGCGCGTGTACACACACACACACACCTTGCCCCAAGGAGCTTACATTCTGGACCAGGGCATCCCGTTATACAACTAAAGAGCTTCCAATCTAGGGGTATGGTGGGAGACTCTCTCCATCACACATACACTATAGTGGTGTAATAGGATACCCTGCCCAATAGGAGCCTATAATCTAGTGGTATGTTGGGCTGCCCTACTCCACTGAGCATTCAATCTAGTTGTATAATGGGAGACTTTGCCCCAAAGAGCTTACAGTCTAGTGGTATGATGGGATACTCTATCCATCACACATAGTGTTGTAATGGAATACCCTGTCCCAAGGAGCTTACATTTTACTGGTATAATTGGAGACCCTGTCCATGAAATGTATAATCTAGTGGTTATATGTGAGACCTTACCTCAAAGAGCTTACAATCTAGTGATTTAATGGGAGACTCCATCTCACATATATTATGGTGGTGCACTGGTATTATTGGAGACCCTGTCCACAAAGTTTATAATCTAGTAATATAAAACGGATCGTACACCATGGAGCTTACAAACTTTCTAGATATATAATGCTTGCCCAAAGGGCTTGCACTCGAGTGAGTTAGTATGGACCTCATAGATACAACATCAGAGGCGGACAACGTATTTCACTTGTGGGTCCTTAAGTGCAGCTCCTGATTCAGGATGCTTTAACCTTTTTATTTTACTTAATGTCCTGGAAATATTGTTACAGACAATGAGGAGCGTTATTTAGGAGAGCAGTTTGGTATTCTTTGTTAGTTTTAGAGAGATATAAGTACTGTGTGTTCTTGGAGAGGGGTATACACTCCCACTCCAGGGAACAAGATGGGGGGGGGGGGGGGGGGGCCCGCATGGGAAGTAAATAAGGGCTGCCTGTTGCCTACAAGCTGTGCCCCCCTCGTCCCCCCTCCAGTGACATTACAGACCAGAAGTGATTGCGCTGTGCGCCGTGCGCCTCTTCTGTTTTGCATTTCAATCAGATGTTAGCAGCAGTTTTTGGTTAAAACAGGTTTATTCTGGCAAAGAAATGTCAGGGACTTGCCCCTCAGATTTTAAGGAAGCGGTGGGCTGCTTTTAACCATTTGTGAGCCAGCTGGGACAGGATCCTAAAGCAGTGGCACTAATAATATTGAGAAAAGTAAGACTTAAAGCTATTCTAATAGGCAGGCTGTATACATTCAGTGCTGGCAGGACGGTATACATGTTGCCTCTGGGCACAAATTACCCAGCTGCCAGGACGGTATACATGTTGCCTCTGGGCACAAATTACCCAGCTGCCAGGACGGTATACATGTTGCCTCTGGGCACAAATTACCCAGCTGCCAGGACGGTATACATGTTGCCTCTAGGCACAAATTACCCAGCTGCTAGGACGGTATACATGTTGCCTCTAGGCACAAATTACTCAGCTGCCAGGACGGTATACATGTTGCCTCTAGGCACAAATTACCCAGCTGCCAGGACGGTATACATGTTGCCTCTAGGCACAAATTACCCAGCTGCCAGGACGGTATACATGTTGCCTCTAGGCACAAATTACCCAGCTGTCACGACGGTATACATGTTGCCTCTAGGCACAAATTACCCAGCTGCCAGGATAGTATACATGTTGCCTCTAGGCACAAATTACCCAGCTGTCACGACGGTATACATGTTGCCTCTAGGCACAAATTACCCAGCTGCCAGGACGGTATACATGTTGCCTCTAGGCACAAATTACCCAGCTGCCAGGACGGTATACATGTTGCCTCTAGGCACAACTTACCCAGCTGCTAGGACGGTATACATGTTGCCTCTAGGCACAAATTACCCAGCTGTTAGGACGGTATACATGTTGCCTCTAGGCACAAATTACCCAGCTGCCAGGACGGTATACATGTTGCCTCTAGGCACAACTTACCCAGCTGCCAGGACAGTATACATGTTGCCTCTAGGCACAAATTACCCAGCCGTCACCACTTTTTAAACAATTTCGTATTATTAAAACATATTAATTAGTCCGAAAAATATTCATGAAAAGTAATTTGTATCTGCCATTAAATATATATTAATCTAAATGATATTATTGTGACAATTCCACAGGGACTTTATCTAGAACCAGTGTCCTGTTGCTTCAATTATAGAGAAATAATAACCTTGAACTGAAGGTGAAAATCTTCCATTTGTTGGAGCTAAGACAGATAGTACTTGAAATTCAAATTTTATTAATTCATTGAATGAAGCAAAGTAAAGCAGAGTCTGTTCTTGTGTGAAGTAGTGTTTGAGTATAAATGATACTGCTACTCCATTGGAGTATCAGCCAAATAATTCACCCTTTACGTGCATCGTCTATGTGCCAGCCGCCATGTTGTTTGCACTGATAGATGTTACAGCCCATACATGTATGTTATTGCATGGCTCACAGAGAAACATTGCATGCTGCTCCTCAAACCTTTGAACCTCCCTAGTTGAGTGGCTGGCGTTGTTTAGTCATGTCCGACTCTCCGTGACCCTATGGATAGCAGCAGATCAGACACGTCTATTGCTATGTTTGGTTATGCTCATTCATAATTTTTTCTTGGCAAAGATTCTGTGGACTGCAATTTGTCTGATCTCTCTGCTATGATCTGTCCATCTTGGTACACCTCACTGAACTACACAAGCCCCTTCCCCACGACAAGGTAGCAATCCAGAAGTTGAGTTGCCACTTTCTCAATAATGTAATGGATTTCAAGAGGATTCTGGGAGTTTTCACTGAAAAACAGCAAATATAACTCCCAGAA
>CM050174.1:5698870-5786370 GCA_027410445.1 Discoglossus pictus
CCCCTCCCCTCTCCCCTGTGTATTTCTCCCCCCTCTCCCTCCTCTTTGCTCCTGTTTGAATTTATGGGTGTGAAACCATTTGCAGCCTTGGGAAATTGATAATTTTCCCCAAGCCCAATATGGGTTTCCAACTTACAAGCTTGCACAAATTTTACAGCTTTACGGCCGCCATTTTTTTCCTTGCCTATCTGTTCTGAGATCTCCCAAAACACCATTAAATAGCAAATTATGTTGCCACCTCACTTACAGGCTCCCTGCCTCTCCCCCTGTGGTGCTCATTGAAACCCCCGTCAAAAACTCATAACTTTCAAGCCTCGCAATGAGCGCCTTTGGCGCTCATTGCGCATGCGCAAACCCGTAACTTTTAACATAGCATGACCGACAAATAGTAATTATGACAACTATATATGATAGTTGCATAGGAGATAACTTTTTCTAGACAGCTATTTGCTGATAAAGCGTAAATTTCCTGTATGCGATTGCAGCTAAAGGTAACTTCTCTAGCAGCTTATCACCTCAGGGGAGGGAGGGGGAAAAGAGACACAGGGGAGGGAGGGGGAAAAGAGACACAGCGGAGGGAGGGAGGAAAGAGACACAGGGAAGGGAGGGGGTGGAAAGAGACACAGGGGAGGGAAGAACCACAGGGGAGGGAGTGGGAGAAGAGACACGATGGGGGCGGTAAAGTCAAATATTATCCCATCATTTGTGACGGGAGGCCTGCAATGGGTGCCGAAGGCACTCATTGCGACGTTCGCAGAGGAGATAAGAGGGAGGGAGAGGAAGGCGCTCCTTGCCAGCAACTGCGACCCTCTCAAACTGTACGTGGTAACGCAAACAAAATACGAGACACCTTACGACACATTACGACCTCGCAAAAAACAGGACCTCGAAAACTAAAGTTACACCTCAATTTAAATAAAATTAAAGCAGTTTAGACACTAAAAAATTCTCTAAGCGAGAGAAAAAATGTCCGCCGAACAAAACGAAAACGAGGCTACAGGTCCCTAAACATGCAAAACAGCTACGGATATTCCGAAAAACTTGCACGACATAGAAAACTAATATTAGCTAAAACTCGCACGACATAGAAAACAAACGACGCTACATCAGCCACATTATATACACCAAACACCATTAGCTCACTTACAATTTCATTGCCGTCATTTTTTGACGGGCAATATTCTAGTATATAAATAAAAGACTGTGTATGGGTCGGAAAGGCGACTGGCAAACTTCACATGCATTTTTTTCTTTTCTAAGTATTTCCTATAATCGCAATATTTAACTTATTATGTAGGATATATGCATCCAAGTGCTGCGTGTACAGAAGGCCGTGGATTCGGCATCCTCTCCTACCTGTGTCAGGTTTACCTTCCACCCCCATTATAGAATTCAATTCACAACATCACACCCATCTGTTACTGACACCCTGCAGATTAGTGCAAAATACATCTGGCTTGTTGAGATTATATATATATATATATATATATATATATATATATATATATATATGAGAAACATTACTAAGTATTGCAATATATTATATCTTTTTTTAGTACTGTATCTGAATAGAAAAGATGAGTATGTCATGAATGACTTTTGGGGGCTGGGTGTGACTCCCCAGAACCCCACAAGCAAGGGCCTAAAGCCAAACTGCCACAGCCCCCGATGTCATGGGCTGTTATTTTGGACCCAATACATGGGGGTGCTAATATTATTACAATGGACATGAGACATTTATTTTAAGGACGGTGACACATGTTTCTTAAGTGTAATGTGATTTTGTCCACAATAATGAATGTTGTGGTTACTATATGATGTGATGTTCCCCATTGGTTGCTTATAGGTGGCAGAAATGGTTTATACTATGTGATATTCCGCATTTAATTTCCCCCACCCCCTCCTTCCCACTCTCCCATGTGTCATCAAAGCATAGTCATAAAGTTTGAAGTGACCTAACAAGATGACCCCCTTGGTGTATCTGGAAATCAGTGACGGGGGTCACAGTGAGACACCAGACCTCCTATCCAGGATATGGGAATGATAAGGGGGGCTAGTGTGGGGTGGGGTAATGTGTTTCTTTAAAAAAACAAAAAAACACTATGTCTGTGAAGAATAAAGTTAGTCTCTGTCTAATCGAATGGTGTGTGCTTGTTCTTGGTCTTAAGTACAAGGGATTAAGGAGAATGCTTTATTATTATTTTTAATAAGACAGTAACGTCTTGTTTCCTGAATTCTGAACTGCTCCTGTGATCTTGATATTCTGATTTCCGAGGCAGGGCTGGGCACCGATAACACAAACTCACAGAGTGGAGGGAGGCCTGTAGCAGAAGGCAGGAGATTTTGGGGTCAACCCGGTCCCCCTTCTCTCAGAGCCGGGAAGAAAGACAATTTTTCTACAGATGTGACAGATGGCAGATCTAATAAGAGAGTACAGGAAGAAAGTGGGGGTTCAAGAAAGTAACACTTGGTTACACTTTTAGAAGTAAGGGAAAACTATATTTTATATCTCCATTACACTGAGGAGGATAAATCTGATTAACCCAAATAAGGCATTTTTTATCTATATAAATGTTTCAAGAGTCCCTTTAAAGGGTGAAAGGTTAACGGCGCTGTCTGATGAAGATTTATATCCTGGTCTGTTTACTAAAGTCTTGAGTACTTAATTTGTCTGTCAAGTCAGTCCAGGCTATGTATAGCCATGAAATAGTCCTGGCTTTTGGTATCTCTTGGTATACAGAAGAGAGATAGATTGAAAGATCTCCAGGGTCTGTAGTAGACTGGTGTTCTTATCAGTTCCAATTAAAGTTTTACATAATTAATGGCTTCCTTTTGCATATGTCTTCAGTATTATCAATAGAGTCTCACTATTCACAGATGGAGACCTCTAAAGCCATACACAAAAGGAAGTCAATAATTCAGGAAAACATTATTCAATAATTAGTACTGATAAGACATGCCTAACGTTCAGTTGCAAGTATTCATATTTGATTGGTACTTTACAGTAGAATAATATTTGCAACCTCTGCTGTGACCAATTAAGCTCTTTAGGTAGATAGGATGGACAGACTAGATGGCTCTACTGGATGTGGGTTTCTGCTTCTCATACCTTAGAGAGATTGCATGTCAGCCAGTGCTTTCTATCCAATTTGGGAGCTGTCACTCCTGCCCTGAGACATCCAGTCTTATTACCCTGAGTATGTAGGGGGCAGAGGCAGTTATCCCCTGGGCAACCTTCTCCCTGCCCACCCCCTTGCCCCAGCTGTGCCATAGTTTTTCTGTTGTATCTTCTTGTCCTGAGCCATTTCCAGACACAACACAGAGAAATAATACAGATTGAATCAATTCTCCGAGCAGCGTCTGTATGGGCTGGAAAGAAAATTGAATTCTTTGCTGTCTTTGATAGCTCTTATTGGACGACATAAAAAATGACAGGAGGAATAGTGCTGCACCCCGGCTCTCTCTGGCACAGAGGACACTTCTTAAGAAGTGGAAGGGATGAATTATTGCTTCTAGAGTCTGAGCACTTGCGAGTCGCGGCCAATCAATCTCACATTTGCAGAGTTAGGATACTGCCAAATGACATGTTTATATTCTGCACCAATAAGGGAAATGTCTTTGTATTAAGTGTCACAAGTTGTGTGCAAGGAAACTATTTATGTGGGAATCTGGGTATGTACAAAAAAAACGAGCTAACAAAGAGCAAGAAAAATATCCTAAAGCTAGTTGTTAATTAGAAAAATAAATAAATGTTGATACTTCGGCTGGTCCCGGAGGCTTCCATGCCACTCTGGATACCCTTTCTCTTCGCCCCCTTCCCTTTCCCACATTCATTTCACCCCCTTTTCTTTGCCCCCTTTTGCTTTATCCCCTGTGCTTTGTCCCCTTCCCTCTTCTCCCTTCCCTTCTCTTCCTTCTGCTCCCATCCCTTCTCTTCGCTCTGCTTCCCTCCCTTCCCTCTGCTCCCTTCTCTTCCCTCTGCTCCCTTCTCTTCCCTCTGCTCCGGTCTCTTCCCTCTGCTCCCTTCCTTCTGCTCCCTTCTCTTCCCTCTGCTCCCTCCGTTCCCTCTGCTCCATTCCCTCTACCCCTTCCCTCCCTCTGCCCCCTTCCCTTCTTTTCCCTCTGCTCTCTTCTCTTCGCTCGGCTCCCTTCCCTTCCCTCTGCTCCCTTCTCTTCCCTCTGCTCCCTTCTCTTCCCTCTGCTCCCTTCTCTTCCCTCTGCTCCCATCCCTCTGCTCCCTTCCCTCTGCTCCCTTCCCTCTACTCCCTTCCCTCTATTCGCTTCCCTCTACTCGCCTCCCTTCCCTCTGCCCTACCCTCCCTCTGCCCCTTCCCTTCCTCTGCCCCCATCCCTCCCTCTGCACCCTTCCCCCTTCACCGCTGCCTTCTGCTCCATCACTTTCCTCCCTCTGCCCCCTTTCCTCCTTCTGCCCCTTCCCTCCCACTGCCCCCTTCCCTTCCACTGCCCCTTCCCTCCCTCTGCCCCCTTCTCTTCCCTCCCTCTGCTCCCTTCCCCCTTCCCTTAGCCCCCTTCCTTCTGCCTTCTGCTCTCCTTCCCTTCACTCTGCTCCCCTTCCGTTTGCTCCTGCTCCCCTTTCTTCTGCTGCCTTTCCATCTGCTGCCCCCTCCCTCTGCTGCCCCCTTCTCCCTGCCTCCTTCTCCCTGCTCTCTTCTCCCTTCCGCCTGCCCCCTTCCCCTTCTCCCTGCCCTCTTCTCCCTTCCCCCTTCTCGCTTCCCCCTGCCCCCTTCTCCCTTCCCCTTCTGCCTTCCCAAGCCCCCTTCTCCCTTCCATCTTCTCGCTTCCCCTTTCTCAGCCCCCTTCTCCCTTCCCTCTTGCCCCTTCCCTGTATCCCCATCCCTCTTTCCGCATCCCTCTTTCCCCATCCCTTTTTCCCCATCCCCCTTCCCTTTTCCCCCATCCCTCTTCCCCATGCCTCTTCCCTCTTCTCCATGAATGATGTTATAACCTGAATTGAATTTCTGTTTGCTAACATGAATAAAGTCATGCAGATTGCTCCTGTAAGCTAAAGCAAGGGATTATTGGGGGTATGGGGACCGGTGTTCTCTGGGTCATGACACTGGCCACTTAACACTGCTCCCACCCTACCATGGCCTTGGCGCAAGCTTGTGCCTGACCACTAAGGGTTGCTCCCACCCCCACCATGGCCTCGGCACACCCTTGTGCCTGACCACTTAGGGCTGCTCCTACCCCCACCATGGCCTCGGCACACACTCGTGACTGGCCACTTAGGGCTGCTTTCACCCCCACCATGGTCTTGGCACACACTTGTGCTTGACCACTTAGGGCTGCTCCCACCCCCACCATGGCTTCGGCACACAGCTTGTGACTGACCACTTAGGGCTGCACCCACTTCCACCATGACCTCGGCACAACCTTGTGCCTGACCACTTAGCTCTGCACCCACCATGGCCTCAGCATAAGCTTATGCCTGACCATTTAGGGCTGCTGCTTCCTCCACAATGGCCTCGGCACAAGCTTGTGCTTGACCACTTAGGACTGCTTGAACCCCACCCTTCCCCCATCCCTCTTCCCTTTGCCCCATGAATTATGTTCTAATCTGAATTGAACTGCTGTGTGCTAACATGACTGCAGATTGCTCCTGTAAGCTAAAGCAGGAGAATTAGGGGTACGGGGACCGGTGTTCTCTGGGTCGTGACACTGGCCACTTAGGACTGCTCCCACCCTACCATGGCCTCTGCGCAAGCTTGTGCTTGACCACTTAGGGCTGCTTTCACCCCCACCATGGCCTTGGCACACACTTGTGCTTGACCACTTAGGGATGCTCCCACTCCCACCATGGCTTCGGCACACGCTTGTGACTGACCACTTAGGTCTGCTCCCACTTCCACCATGACCTCGGTACAACCTTGTGCCTGACCACTTAGATTTGCACCCACCATGGCCTTGGCACAAGCTTATGCCTGACCACTTAGGTCTGCTCCCACCATGGCCTCGGCACAAGCCTATGCCTGACCACTTAGATCTGCTCCCACCATGGCCTCGGCACAAGCTTATGCCTGACCACTTAGGTATGCTCCCAACATGGCCTCTACACAAGCTTGTGCCAGACCACTTAGGGATGCTCCTTCCCCCACCATGGCCTCGGCACAAGCTTGTGCTTGACCACTTAGGACTGCTTCAACCCCCACCCTCCCCCCTTCCCTCTGCCCCATGAATGATATTATAATCTGAATTGAATTGCTGTGGGCTAACATGAATAAAGTCCCATCCTGCAGATTGCTCCTGTAAGCTAAAGCAGGAGAATTAGGGGTACAGTAACCAGTGTTCTCTGGGTCGTGACATTGGCCACTTAGCACTGCTCTCACCCTACCATGGCCTCGGCGCAAGCTTGTGCTTTACCACTTAGGGCTGCTCCCATCCCCACCATGGCTTCGGCACAAACTTGTACTTGACCACTTAGGGCTGCTCCCACCCGCACCATGGCTTCGGCACAGGCTTGTGAATGACCACTTTGGCTGTTCCCACTTCCACCATGAATTCAGCACAAACTTGTGCCTGACCACTTAGCTCTGCACCCACCATGGCCTCGACACAAGCTTATGTCTGACCACTTAGGTCTGCTCCCACCATGGCCTCGGCACAAGCTTATGCCTGACCACTTAGGTATGCTCCCACCATGGCCTCAGCACAAGCTTGTGCCTGACCACGTAGGGCTGCTCCTTCCTCCACCATGGCCTCAGCACAAGCTTGTGCTTGACTACTTAGGACTGCTTGAACCCCCACCCTTCCCCCATCCCTCTTCCCTCTTCCCCCTTCCCTCTACCCTCTGCCCCATGAATGATGTTCTAATCTGAATTGAATTGCTGTGTGCTAACATGAATAAAGTCACATCCTGCAGATTGCTCCTGTAAGCTAAAGTAGGAGAATTAGGGGTGCAGGTACTGGTTGGGGAAGGAGCATTCCTAAGTGGTCAGGTGTTCTCTGGGTGGTGACACTGGCCACTTAGGACTGCTCCCACCCTACCATGGCCTCGGGGCAAGCTTGTGCCTGACCACTAAGGGCTGCTCCGACCCCCACCATGGCCTTGGCACAAGCTTGTGCCTGACCACTAAGGGCTGCTCCCACCCCCACCATGACCTTGGCACAAGCTTGTGCGTGACCTCTTAGGGCTGATCCCACCATGGTCTCGGCACACGCTTGTGCCTGACCACTTAGGGCTGCTCCCACCCCCACCATGGCCTCGGCACGAGCTTGTGCTTGACCACTTAGGGCTGCCCCCACCATGTCCTCGGCACACGCTTGTGCTTGACTACTTAGGGCTGCTCCTACCCCCACCATGGCTTCGGCACACGCTTGTGACTGACCACTAAGGGCTGCTTCCACTTCCACCATGACCTCGGCACACGCTTGTGACTGACCACTTTGGGCTGCTCCCACCATGGCCTCAACACAAGCTTATGCCTGACCACTTAGGTATGCTCCTAACATGGCCTCAGAACAAGTTTGTGCCTGACCACTTAGGGCTGCTCCTTCCCCCACCATGGCCTCGGCACAAGCTTGTGCTTTACCACTTAGGACTGCTTGAACCCCCACCCTGACCATGGCCTCAGCACAAGCTTATGCCTGACAACTTAGGGCTGCTCCCACCATAGCCTCAGCACAAGCTTGTGCCTGACCACTTAGGACTGCTTGAACCCCCACCCTGACCATGGCCTTGGCACAAGTTTGTGCCTGACCATTTAGGACTGCTCCCATTCCACCATGATCTCATATGTAATGAAGAAAATTGACTCAACACCTAGCTATTGTTGTATTCCAGTAGTCCACCTGGCCGTTCAGAGGTTAACTCCCATTTTTTATTGCACATCTTTAGATGTCAGATAATAGCCCAGGATCAGACGGAGCTGTCTCTGATGTGATTCAAGTGCCCGGCTGTCAGTACGATCCTCGCCCCATTACCCCTTGTGCAGCAGAAATCAACAAAAGCAATCACAATGAGGCGTAATCTTTATACATTGTGGAAAAATACCAAAGGAACGATCCTCCTGATACTCCTTGTAACTCATTTCTGTTTTTTGATCCCCCGCTGTCTCTTTGATCGTAATGTATGTGTGTTCGCCGCCTGTTGAACTCCAGTAATGGCGCTCCTATCCCTGCTCCTTATTAATATTTATTTATAAGGGGGGGGTTAGGCTTCGGAGCAGTAAAAAGGCACGTTCTCTGCTGCAAGGGGTGATTATGAAGCTAACTGAACACCCAGACAAAGGGAGGATTATACCGAGCAGCACTTACTGCCTTGTTACAGGGAAACTAATCTACTATGTAAAAGCCATTAGTACTGGCGGAAGGTGCGGGAGTTAACGTAATTAGTGAATTTCCTGCAATCATTTATATTTATGTTTGTTAAAGCTTGATCATATATTCTATGCGTCACCTTAAAGGAATATGGATTTTACTAGATATATAATATACCTGTGTATCTAATTACTTTTATGTACTTTATATGATTAATCACTCTGCCTAAAATCATGCAAACATTCCTTGTATGCAGTATATGCATACACAAACTCTATAAGGATGGATTTATAGTGTACTAGCCAATCAGGAACCAGGTCTCATAAAACGTGACGCAACATGTTGCTGTGACATGGTCCCTTATAGGCTAGGACACTACACTAGATATCCGGTCTGGAGTCTATGCCTGCATACAATGCAATGGACGGACTCATACAGGGACTGTTTGTTTGTAAAAAGTAAATAGATACACAGGGATATTATATACCTAGTAAAATCCAGAAACATTCCATATCCCTTTAGCTAAAAATCGATATGATGATGACGGTGACGACCAGGATGATTTCAGAGGAGAGTTTAAAAAAAATGACCATTTTAGACAAAATGGTTACAGCAGTTGTTCCCGTTATTTTAGGATAGTTATTAAAAATCGCATTTAAAAAACAGCTTTTAATTTCCTCAATTTTGGCTGTCACTGACCTCAAGAAATCCTCCATTATATTAGTCCACCGGACTAGCCGTCTATGCATTGCATGTTTTCCTTTTGAATATGGCGTTTGAGGTGCCAGTCTGTGAATATCCAGCCTCTATTGAGCTGAGGTACAAGCAAAATATAGTAAAACATATCAAGGCATTTAAATCATTAAAAAACATTTTTTAATTACTTGAAAATAAAAAATATTCATATTGGTACTTTACTATACTACCATAACTGGGACCTAAATCACCAAATGTTGTATTTAAATATAATAACCAATTCTGCCTGTATATTAATTAATATGATGTATTGCTTAAATGTTAAAGGATCATTATTACAATGGGAGAAATAGTAATAAAAGAGTGTTTGCAGTTTTATTAAAAAAAATATATATATTACAATATGTTTAAAATATATTAAAATACACTTATTTAAACAAATACATCATTTTTACAGCAGTGCACACTATGTTCTGGTACAGTTTCCTACGGATACTTGGTGCTAAGTGAGCAATGTGAGGATACAATATGTGCTAAGCCAGAATTGGTTTCATAAATATGATTTTTTCCGCTTGGTATGAAGGGACCGGCCTGACTTTCTTACCCCTGGTTTTATTGCACTGATAAAAAAAGAATATTACAAAATATATAAATGTGTTCTTTGTGTGCTGGGGAATCTCGGCTTTTGTTTCTGTGATTTAGGGGCTGGATCTTCCTGTGGACAGAGCTTGATCTGTCATGCTAATTTTATAAAAATAAAAAATAATAATAATATATATATATTTTTATATATATATATATATATATATATATATATATATATATATACACACGCATATATATATATATATATATATATATATATATATATATATATATATAAAACATCCTCTTTGGAAGAACTGCAACATATTTTTAGAATGTAAAAAAAAAATACAACTGCTATTTGTTTTTTTTTTGTTTGTTTTTTCTTTAATAAGCAATTATGCCGCTGTGGAATCTACTTTTTAATTTATGTTGATTGCATTCCTGATTTAGGGGGAGACTATGAATGCACAGGAAGATCCTATCTGTACAATGGGAATGTGGAAGATAAAATTACCAGTGCTATCAACATAAGTAATACAAAGCTGATTTGGATTTCTGAGAAAATAAATGGTTCTGAACAATAAATAATAGAATAATTAAATGTAAATGTTGTGTTTATTTTTCACTTTCTAAAATAATTTGCCGGTTATCAAGTTTAGCTTTAGTTCTTTTAGTTTAGTTATTTTCATTTAGAATTTCTAGTTTAGTTTATTGGTTTTAGTTCAGTTATTTTATTTTAGTTATTTTAGTATAGTATTTTAGTTTAGTTATTTTAAATGCCATAGAGTAATAATGTGACTGCAGTGGTCCTTGAATTTATTATATAAAATCATTATTCACTGGCACAGCCTTTCTTACCCACTTATTTTGCTTTCTCCACAGATATAGGACTTACTGAAAATATTTCCATTAAAACGTATTGAAAGCGATGGTACATTTCACAAGAAGTTTAAGAATTCCCTTCCCATGTGCAAATAAACAGACATAATTATTGCATTTACCAGGTAATGTAGTAAATACTGTTGGTTTTTACTCTCTATAAAAAATGTGTGCGTTATCAAGTCTAATTCTTCAAAAGAGAATACTGTAAACACTCAAAAAATGTTTCAAATCCTACACAAAGGATCAGTCCTTTGTCTTGCTAGGGGAATCGGTGAAAGATACAAGTATGCAGACTGCTTGACTACAAATGATCATTTAAATCAAGTTTCACTTCTTACTATAATATTAAATAAATACTATTGAGTTCATTAAGTGCTATGTTGCTTTTCTAAATTAATTAATATGAATATTGCTCTTGTTATTAGGTGCTACAATTGTGCTTATGGTTGTTTTTAGTAACAACTTTCCCCTCTTGAACAGATCAATCAAACTGATAATAACCCAAATCCACAATATAATTCTACTTGTTGATGTTGTTCCTAAACCTTCCACTGCAATGAATACAAATCTGACGCAAGTTACCCAGCATGCCCGCATTTTCCAGGTTGCATTAATGCTCCTTTAATGCACATTTAATTAGGATGGAAAACTATTATTTACTCAACATAGAAAAGCGCTGGCGTTTTCCAAGAGCAGATGTCTCCGGAGTGCAGGAGACAAAAACGCATTTGTTTTCAGAACACAATACGGCTGTATACTATTGTTCGTAGGATTGCGCCCTGTGCACCGTAGGATGCCAGCGATCCAGAGCCAGGCTTTGTGTCACTGCAAGATTGACAGATGAGCAACAATACTTCTATTAACTCTGAGAGTGCTGGAGAGCAGGGGGTCCATTCAAAGTTTCATACTAATAGCAATGGCTGATGTTGTATTCACTTTCCAGAAGACAGTTGTTAGGACTCGTGTTCTAGACCACTTGTTGGCCTTCACCTCCTCTTGCTTTGTGTGGCATTTTGGTTCCACCAACTCCAGGTTCTAGACTGTAATTGTGAGGGTGTCTGTGTATTTTGCTGCAGGTACTTGACACTATTCATCAATGGTGTATCCCCCCAACTCTGGTGAGCCAACTGTCGCGCATGAACCCTACTCCTTACAGTATATGACTTGACCTGTGACAGAGAACCTCCAGGTGTCCACTTAAGTGTATGGGTGAAATGGTTTTCTAAGCAATCAGTCAACTACACCCCAAAATTAATAATATAACACTGCCACTACCAGCCTTTGTAGCCTTTATTTACCCAGAATTAAAAAAATATACAAAACCCCAATTTGATCACAAGGACTTTATTCTAAAATATATCTATGGTAACATAATGTTCTTAGCTGCACAGACAGAACTTAATTAATTAATATATTTCTATAAGTGCACTGTATATATGAACAAAATAATTACAAATCAATTGATTATTCTTAAAATAAAACATAGGAAGTTTTGTCATAGTTACCTGGTTGTTTGACACTGTAGATGGATTTCAGGTGATGATTTTAGTCAAGCAGTCAGCACATTTATATACTTCACTGATTCCCCAAGCAAGATAAAGGACTGGTCATTTGTAGAAGAGATTAAAAGGTGTCTTTGAGTTTTTCCTCACGCCTTCCATTCTTTCACATCACTTTTCTCTCTCATTGTAACATATTGGAGGAGATAGTTGTAAATCATATATGAGAATGACTTCCATAGGGAGTCTCTAAGAATTACCCGCTAGTACCACCTAACATTCCATATCAACAAAGAACAAGCTGCAGCAGGATATTAACCTCTTCAGATATTATTCATGACCATACCCATGTGCAAGCTTATGGCTATTTAGTCCGCCAGTAACTGTAACAGGGCTCAAATTTATTGTCCTGTGCTACATCTTGGAATTAATATATATCCTGCTTGATCTGACCTTCTGTGACCTTTGGCTTAGCTTGGCTATCATTCTAGATATATATATATATATATATGTATACGTTTTTATATATCTGAAGAGTGAGGTAGCTGTAAATGTCCAGTAATCTAGGTGAATACCGTACTTGGAATATTGTAGTATATAGTGATACCTCTTTTATTGGACAAACATATTCATTGATATGACAAGCTTTTGAGAAATGCACCTCTCTTTCTCAAGTCAGAGGCAATACCGATTAAGGTAAGCAGTGAGAGAGCAGAGATTCAAGGTGACAGACATCATACATAATGTTCTGTTCGGTGCAGTTGTCTACACAGGTTTTGGGCACATATCAAGGAGTAGAAAAACAACAATAACAAAACATGAGAAGGAATGTGGCAGGGTCATAAGAAATTTTGTTAAACAAAAAAATCCAAATTCCTTATTAAGTCCTGTATCCTAAGTATCGAATAATATTATCATTTTCATTTCAAATGTCTTCCTCTCCTGGATGTGTTTGAAATTTCCTTTGATTATTTTCAATTTCAGGTTTTGTATGGAGTGATTATTTGGGGTAAAATGTTGTCCAACTCTGGTACAATAATTGCTTTTTCATTGTGCTTTTTGATGGAGAGCTGGCTGGTTTCCCCAATGTAACAGCCTCTTTCACATACAGTGCATTATATTATGTAAACCACATTGGAGGATGTGCATGAAAATTACTCAACAATGTTAGAGCTCTTGTAGTTATGTGGCTGTGTCCTCACAGATGTGTTGACATAGTTTGCAGCAATTTTTATTGCAAGATTTGGTACCATTTTCTCTGTTGGGCTCTTTCAGGTTTGGTGGTTGTCTAAATGCAAACAATTGGAGGCTTGGGGAATATATGTTTTAATTCTTCATCCCCTGTAAATAGTAGCTGTACATCCTTAATTGGTTTGTGTATTGTTTCTGGAGCCAGATGGCATGTGGTCACTAGGGGTGTATGTGAAATAGCAAGCATTGAGACCAAACCTGAAACAACGGTGGTCAGCAGAAGTTTGGCCAATGAACCGCCTAACAAAGAAAATGGTACCAAATCTTGCAATAAAATTTGCTGCAAACTATGTCAACACCTCTATAAAGAGGACACTTCATGCTTCTGACCTGATAAAGTGAGGTGAAACTCTTGAAAGTTTGTCACTCTAATTCTTAATGTTTGCCTAATAAAAAGGTATCACTATATACTGAAATGTTTTACTGTACGGTGGAGGGCTTATATCGCTCTTTTGCCCAACATATATTAAATGATTGTTGTGGTGAACTACCTACTCATAATGTCCACAACACAAGCTGGGATCCGGCCCCACACTGATGATAGGCAGTAACCTTAAAACGGCTGTCCGTGGATAGGATTCCAAGCTTGTGTATAATCCAACCTTGGCTTTGCATAAAAGCTGTGTAATACAACAGGCATAAGATTAAAGGAAGCCATGTTTAAACTGGTTATAGATAGAAGAACGAAGCATTTGTGGGCACATTTGCATGTCCCTGCTCAGCTTCCCAGAATGCAGTGTAATAACTTTTTCTCGGAATTCTGGGAGCAGGAAGCAGGTTTTTTAGACATTCAAACGTGAACACAGATGTACTATATATATATATATATATTTATATTTACATTTTTCTTGATGACTGTAACAGATTTGCTGGACTCCTCTGTGTTTCTGGATGCTTTGCTTCGGCCGCTTACACACAAACAGTTGGAGATAATGAGGCTCTAGTGGATAAACCTGGATTAGTCCCCCGATCACCTGCCGTAATCCCCCCGATCACCTGCCGTAATCCCCCTATCTTTATCCGCTTGGCGTACATATCCCTTGTATTTATGTAAATCAGTCTCATTTAGCAGAGCAGTGTAACTTCAAGGATTTACAGAACAGATAATTTCACACTGATGAGCCCTGGACATCCTCCTTAAAACTTGCAAAGTAACAGACGTGCTTGGAGTCAGTAACTTTGTGTAGGCTACATTAACTAAAAGGGTTTTTAATTGAGGTTTGTTTAGCGTTAACTGATCATCTTTTTCGAGTTGTCTATTTCGATCTATGATAGTGACAATTTCCTGCCATGTAGGTATTTTTTCTGTTTTCCCATTTGCGGGGATTAACCATTTCACTGCCATTAAAATTTGAATTATCAGAACTTTTTGTTAATTGTTTTATTTTAATGGGGGAACAGCTAATTGTTTATTTGTCATGGAAGCCCAATTCAATGCAATTAAAGTTAAAGCATGTATATTAATGACAGCTGACTTGTGTCAGAGTTCCTGTGATGATGGCAGCCCACAGATCTGGTGAGAGCCCTCATCGTATGCCTTGTCACATCCAGGAGTGACAGCGACTAACCGCGCACGTGCGCTGATTGTGTAAGTACTCGCTCTTATTTACTGTCTGTGACCACACCATAATCCCATTCCTTTCTCTCAAAATTGTGTTAACCCTTTCATTGTTAGCTGCAGAAATATAGACGTACTAATGTTACGGTATAGACTGGGACGCCAAAAGGATGTTAATAAATTAGAAATATCCTTTTTTTTCAAGACTGGTGCTTTTACTGAAATGTTAGTCCAATATAAAAGGTATCACTGTAAGTGTAAGTGGCAATATCTTATATCTTATCTGTAACACTGAATATTCTCAGCTTCTCCAACCTTCAGAATGACACCATATTTATCTTCCTCTTGTTTTCCCTTGTTATTTTAAGAGGTCCCACTGATTTTGGCCTCAGCAAAAAAGCATCAATTAAGGAATAAGATGAAGAACTTCATGTCTCTTAATTAATGAGCCAGGGAGCTCCCACTAATCAGAATTCTTCAGCCCGTCTTGTACTGTACATTAAAGTAATTATCTCTTCTCCAGAGCGATGCTCGCTTCCTGCCGCACAGACATCTTCATAAGTGGAGAAACCACAGGGAAACCGTCCACCCAGCTCACGGAGAAATATCACAGCTTTATGGGGCAGGTCACTTATTTCACATGTCAAAACTATATTTCACTTTTAAAAACCTGCTTCTTAAAGCATGAAAGAAACAACTGGAGTTCTGGGTATCTTTTAGACTGAGATAGATAAAATAGGAGCCAGGATTATACAGACTACGGGTTCAATTACATTAGCTTGCCCCTGCCCTTGCCCTTGCCTTTGCCCCTGCCCTTTCATTTGTTCCTGCTTTTGGCCCTGCCCTTGCACTTGCCCTTGGCCCTGCACTTGCCCTTGGCCCTCCACTTGCCCTTGGCCTCGGCTCTCCACTTGCCCTTGGCATTGGCCCTGCACTGGGCCTTGTCCCTGCACTTGCCCTTGGCTTAGGCCCTGTACTTGCCCCTCGCTCTTGCTCTTGACCCTGCCCCTTGCCCTTGGTCCTGCACTTTCCTTTGCACTTGTCTTTGCCCCTACACTTTCCCTTGGTCCTGCACTTGTCTTTGCCCCTGCACTTGCCTTTGCCCTTGACCCTGCCTTTGCCCTTGGCCCTGCCCCTGCCTTTGCACCTGCCCCTGCCTTTGCACCTGCCACTGCCTTTGCCCATGTCCCTGCTCTTGCTCTAGTTCTTGCCCCTGCCCTTGCCCTTGCCCCTGCCATTGCCCCTGCCCCCGCTCCTGCCTTTGCCCATGTCCCTGCTCTTGCTCTAGTTCTTGCCCCTGCCATTGCCCCTGCTCCTGCCTTTGCCCTTGTCCCTGCTCTTGCTCTAGTTCTTGCCCCTGCCCCTGCCTTTGCCCCTGCTCCTGCCTTTGCCCTTGTCCCTGCTCTTGATCTAGTTCTTGCCCCTGCCCTTGCCCCTGTCATTGCCCTTGCCCCTGCCCCTGTCCGCACCCCAGCTTCCACTTCTCAAATATCTCTCACTATTGACATTGCCATCATCACTCCCACCTCCCAGGCCCATAGTCTTAGGGTACTTCTTGATCCTGCCCTCTCTTTGATTTTTCACACAGATCAATCACAAAATCTTGTTATTTCCACCTAAAAGTATCTCCATGATACAACACTGTCTTACACAAGACACAACTAAAATTATAATACATTCTCTCATCAAATCTCTCCTCGACTACTCCAACTCTATCTTTTCTGGCCTCCCCAACACCCCTCACTTTATCTCTGCTAATGACCTTCTTCATCCTTTTCTCACTCCCACCTTCAGGACTGCCCATACTCTTTGGAACTCCTTGCCTCGCTCCACTAGACTATCCTCCTTCTCTCGCATCTGTCTAAATAAGTTCCTCACCTTCAGCCTTAATATGCACATTGGATCTATCATCCCTGTGCTACACCCAAACCCTTCAGACTGTACAATCTTACAAGGTGCTTTATGTACGTTAGATTCCAAGCTCCAAGAAAGGACCCACCATTCTATAGCAATGTGGTAATATTTGTTTTATTGTATTTAACCCCTGTATAGTATTAAAAAAAAAACATTAAAGTCAAAGATCAGATTTAGCAGCTGCTGTCTCTTCCCACAATAAGGTCAGCAGAGTGGAGGAACCTTTGTCCTGCAGGCAGTGCTAAATTTTCATGTACAAGGTAAAGAGATATGGAAGGTTTCTGGATTTACTAGGTAAATAATATACTTCTGTATTCATGTTCTTTATTTTATAAGCTCTGTTTTTACTGCCTAAAATCAAGAAATAGTCCCTGTACAGGTCTGGCCACCGCAGTGTATGCAGACACAGACTCTGTAGGGCTGGATGTGCAGTGTAACGTCCTAGCCTGTCAAGGACCACATCTCTGCAGCATGTTGCTGAGAGATGGTCACTGATTGGTTAGTATGAGGCACTGCCCAGCAAGTACTACAGAGTCTGTGTCTGCATACACTGCAGGGGGCGGTGACATACAGAGACTATTTGATTGGTTTTAGGCAGTAATAACAGTACCTATAAACAGTTCTTAATAAAATTAAGTACATATATATTATATACCTAGCAAAAACCTTTGAAACTCATTAGATATGTCTCTCGGCCTCTTGAGCACAACTCTAGGCCAATACTGTAATATTTGGATTTAATGCTAAATATTACAATTAGAAATAGGGATTTTATTATTCATCAGCCCAGAGTTGCTTTAATTATCTCGTCTTGTTAGGGTGTTGGAGTGGTTGTTTATGAAAAGGGCATAAAAAAATAATGTAATGGATGTTTGTAATAGCAATTCAAAAGGGAAAAGCAATTACATACCGTGGGGGATACTATTATTTATTAGATGCCTATGAATATATTACTTTAATGTATCTCCTTTAAATTAATTTCCTCTTTTTATAAACAGAACTGGCCTCGGTGCTGGGAGCTCACAGACTGTTTTCTTTTACGATGTAACATTTTATTTGAAGTGCTCTATTGATTGGTACAACATGTCCGCTTTACGCACTGTTACTTAAATCTATCACTAGGTACTAAATATTTATTGATAGGACTACTTGGAAAGCTCATGAAATTACAGAGCCTTCTACCGAGGAGCCCTGTAGGCCATTTGAGATCCATCAATCTCACTTGTTTCTTCTGTTCGGCTGCTTAAAGACTCAGTGTAAGTGCCAGGTAAGTCAGGTGTGAGGATCTCGTACACCACTTGTTAGTCATCAATAAAGTAATCTATAATTAAATAAGTATAAAATTAATGTTATCTGGCAGAGTTGCTGGGTTTGCTCCACCTCCCTCCTGCCACAAGGCTCATATTGTTTGTCTGGAAGCCTGTTTAATTATTAAGTAATTTTTAAGTAATAATTGTTTACTGTGTGAAAGTGACCAAGCCCTGATCTAATTATTTAACCAACCACTGATAAAGGGCCTTATTCAATTGCTACGTTTTAGAGATCCGGCCTCGCAAATGCTGATGGCTAGCTACGTTGCTATTCAATTGCCTTCCGTTTGCGGGCTCTGATCGGTTTATGTTCTACTAGCTACGATTCCTTGCGATTCTGCTAATTGCAAGTTACATCCCTCACGCCTTTGATCTTTCAGGGCCGCAAGAGTTGCGGCCGCAAAAAATCTCTAATCGCTATTCAATTGCGCTGATGAACCTTCCGTCAAGCCCGTAAATGGCTAAACGCGAACCACAGGTTACTTGTACCAAGCAGGTGTCGCAAATGGCTTACTTACAAATTGTAGCACTTATTAGTCAAATAAAAAAGTGACCCTGTACTTTTTTTAAAAGTGAAAGTGATTTTAGGTCTTAGAATTAATAGCACAACATTCCCCAACTCTCAAATTGGCATAAATAAATTCTTTATTTCATGTTAAATTTTCATCCTACGGGCTTCAACCTCCATATTTCATTGAAGTGCTACGGGCTTAGGACTTTGGACGGAAATTCAACGTGAAATAAAGTATTGTATTTTGGCGATGTGCAAGCTTGATAATGTTGTGCCTTTAAGCTTGATAATGTTGTGCCTTTAATCCTCATGTCACCCATTATGTTGCCCATCATTTACAGTGCTTTACAATGCTGGATTGAATTTATATTTGCATTTACAGAGCTACGAGTTTGCGGGCTTGAAACACGAGTTACGGGCTTGTGGCTGCGATCCTGTTCAAGCATGCAAATGCTTACTGCCGATGGCATAGTTTGCGATTTAGCGGGAAGAGGGACTGATTTGCGTTGCCGGCCAATTGAATAGCAGCGTAAACGTAGGTCAACGCGAGGGCGCAACTCAATCGCAGGAAATTGTCGTTTTGCGATCTAGTTATGTCCCGCAATTGTATGAGGCCCAAAGTGTCTACATAGGACTGGAGAAGGGTCGAATCAGGTGACTTCAGACCAGTGAGCCTGATATTGGAAGCGGCAACATTAATAATTGGAGAGTCCGCCTATTTAGCTTATTTATTCTTAAGACCAAAATTGATTTTCCAGGCAATTATTAATTAATCAGATGAAAGAATACATAAATCACCACTCCTGAACAATTAAACAGCTGCTAGTTAACATCAATAGCTTCCGTACAAACAATGTGCATCATGTGATGGAGGGAGGTGGAGGCAGACCCAGCAGCTCATTCAGGTTAACATTCATTTTGAACCCCTTTTATTTCCAATTTATGATTGTTTTTTTTAGTTCAAAAAATGTGTATTAAAAAATGGTGAACCTGATACTCACTGCCCTTTAACTGTATCTTACAATGGCCCTTTAACACTTTTCATTACATTATAGAAGTAAATCATTTTATATTTAATCTTTACTAATGGAAGATGATGGTTTTAGTTTTTATCTTTCTGTATATAACATCATTTAAATTAATACCCACTTTTTATAAACCAAATTAGTTTCCGTGCTGGGAACTCACAGACTCACAGAACATTTTTCTTTTACAATGTAACACATTTTATTTGAAGTGCTCTATTGATTGGAACAACATGTCCGCTTTACACACTGTTACTAAAATCTATCACTAGGTACTAAATATTTGATAGGACCACTTGAAAACCCATGGGGTTATAGGATCACACATAAGGAATGAGCGTATTCTACCTATGCCTATTAAAGAGGATACATCAATAGGGACTAAATATCAGTAAGATAATGGGGAAAGTTTAGCCAATGTTTATAATTGCAGCATTAATTTGAGAATTATTTAACCAACCACTACTAAAGTGTCTCCATATGACTGAAGATGGATAATGGCAGGTAACTGCAGACCAGTGAGCCTGACATTGGACGTGGGAATATTATTCATCAGAGAGTTCAGCTTTGTAGATGATTTAATCTTGGGGTAATTAGGACCACTATTATCTTTACACTACCATTTTACCAACAACTAGGGGTCTCATAGGGAAAGCTTATTCTTTTAGTGTCCTGATATAGGTTCTGGTAGCCACAACTGAAGGGTTCTGGGCCAGTTTTAACATGAGATCCTGATTTACTTTACAAAAAGGCCACTAATGAGACCAAAGGCCCAGAATGCTGTTTTTCGGACCAATGTGATAGCCATTGTCAAATTAATATTATGTGGTCTATTATTCGACTTAATTAAGATTACCCCCCTGCATTAGCTGAATATGGTCCCATTAAAAAAAAAATGTTTCCAGCTTCAAAATACCTGGCAATTCTACCCTCAACAGAAGAGGTTACAGACTTGCTTCAGTTGGGTAGTTAAGTGGTAAATTACCCCTATCACATGTGAGACATCACTGCATAATAATTGCATATAATTGTTAATAATATTAGGTTACAGAGGGTGAGCGAGAATCATCCCAGGAGGCCATCCTTATAGGAGTCTTTATTTGTCCTATTCCTGCAGTGGCCCTTGAAGGCAAACCTACACCAGAAAACAGTTTAGGACTGCCCTGTGGGCAAATTCTCGCCCACTCCCTGGACACATAGACCCTCATTCACTTGAGCCATTCAGTAGATCCAGGCTCGCAAGTGGAGGTCGCAAGTTATTTTGCTATCCAATTGGCTTCTAATTGCGGGCTCTAATTGAGTTACGTGCTGCGAGTTGCGATTTGTAAAATCGAAAGTTAATGCCCTCCAAGCCTTTGATCTTTCACGTCCGCAAGAATCCCGAACGCTAAAATCGCTATTCAATTGCTCCTAATCTCCCTCGCTAATCACGCCGTCAAGCCTGCAAATGGCAAATATCTAACCACAAGTTAATGGCACCAAGGAGGTCTCACAAAGCGCGTAATGACAAATTGGAGCACTTTAAAAGGAAATAAAAAAGCAATACTGTACTTTTATGAAGAGTGAAGGTGATGTTAGGTCTTAGAATTAATAGCACAACATTCTCCAATACTTTATTTCATGTTGAATTTTCGTGTTATATCGATCGCGGCAATCAATGTGAAGTCCTACGGGCTTCAACCTCCAAATGGAGGTTGGATTTCAAAGTCCTACAGCCTTCACTTTCGAGTAACGGACTCAGAGGTTAGTCATGATGATGATCTCTGTTTCCATTGGCTGTTTTTGCCTCGCAAAGCGAGGGCCTCAGTTGCTGGCATGGAGCGCCGATGGCGGACCTCGCAACATTTACGGACTTAAGACAAAAAAATACGAGCCACGGGACTTAGAAAAAAAAGCATTAGGACCTCGCAAAAATACGACTTTAACGGCCAACCCGCGCGAACCTGAAAACATTAGAAACACAATAAATACACACAAAAAATACATTAAAAACATACCCACAGCAAGGGGGCACCCAGGACCTCTGCAAGTGAAGTTACACCTCCATTTAAGTCCAAATTCCAGAGTTTAGACACCCGAAAATCACCTAAGCAAGAGAAAAAATGGCCGCCGAATAAAACGAAAACAAGGCTACAGGACCCTAAACACGCAAAACACCACAAAACACATACAGATTTTCCTAAAAAGCCGGACGAGGTCCAAAACAAGGATGCAAAATCAGCCACAGATGCGTACCACACATTAGGTGCCATTTTACAACACTAACACAATGCGGAAGTACCCAGCTACCCTAACGGCTTCCCCTCGCGCACGCAGCCTATTTACACTACACACTGCACACATTGCTGACACTTACACTTCAGCTCCACAGCAGGGAAAACCAACATTGTATGCTGCAGGAACATCAAAACAGATTGTCAGCTCTTCTGCACAATGCTTCCTGCATATATTACTTACAAATAGGTAAAGTATATTCCTTTATTATTGTATTAATTATTTAATTACCATACAAAAAAAGACCGCCAACACTGCTCATAGCACACAAACAACCAACAGCCTCGCAATGAGCGCTGAAGGTGCTCAGCGTGAGGCTCGCAATGAGCGCCGAAGGATCTGGGAACACCAACAAAATTAATGTCGCAAACAAACACCATTACCTGCCTTACACTCTTATTGCCGTCATTTTTTGACGGGCAAGTTGCTAGTATATATATATTATTTGAACATTTTGGTATTTTCCCAGAACACCCTCTTCTATAAAAATCCCTGGTCAGCAGTTTATCCAGGTCTGCCCCCCTGCCCTCCTGCCCTCCTGCCCCCCTGCCCCCCTGCCCTCATCACCTCTAGAACATGGTACATGGAATCCCACACACATCCATCAACCCCAGTAGGGTCAGTGGGGTTAAAGAGCACTGACCTCTAGGTTATTATATATTGAGATCCAATTACAAAGCCAAACTGGCATCCGTATAAGATAATCCCAGCTCCAGCCTTTTATGACAAGCTTGATAACTGGACCTCTGACCCTTAATTTATTGCTCAAACACATATCAGGAAGGGGAATTTCAGAATACTCAGGGCAGGTCAGAAGCGGGCATGGATGGGTAAACAAAGCACAGAACTGGCAGCAGCCATGCAGAAACACAGGGAGCCAGTGTAATATCATCTATCACCTGGGCGGCAGGTACATCTTGTGTTAAAGGGATGCTGACACCTTGTACAATGTCCGATTCGTTGTGTTTTCATAGCACACATATTGTGTATAATACTATGACAATAAAGGGATTGTCAAGCTGGTGCAGGATAGTGCCAATGGATAATTTAGTATTTTGCTGCAGGAAACCAAATCCTCTCAGTAGTTGGAGTAAAGAAGAATACTTGGTGCTAGTATTAAATTATTAAAATGGCTTTGAAAAGAAATGGTCAAAGAAATACAGCCTAGAGCACATATCCTAGTGCAACTCATCATTATTAGTCATAATGATCCTTACATACATCATATCAAAAACACATATTTACTCTATGAATTTGCTGCCACTTCTGTAGAATGACCAGTCTAGCCCCAGCATCACTCATTTACTGATTGGTTGGTGATATCTAGAGGATGAACCATAGTTTGGCCATCTTCATAGCTCTGTTTTCTATTGGTTGGAGCTATCAGATATTCTATGAATGGGGCAGGTACAATGTCAATCATTTTTTAACCAATTGCTGGCTGACTGACATTGGATGACCAATCATTCAGTCACTGTAGAGACTACTCTCTATGGTCTGTAACATAGGATGGTGGCACCAGTGTACCTGATAGTAGGGCATAGAGGGGATGGACTTTTTGATGTTCTATAACATATACTAAAACATAATCACATATAATAGTTGTCAAACTGCAATTCATCGTCACACTTGCAACAAATCGCAGTTTGAAAACTATTGCGCGGTGTGAGCCGCGCATGGACCTTGCGCAAAGGACTGCGCATGCGAATAGCACGGCAGCCCATGCAGGCGCACTGCCCGGCGGCGGCCCACGCAGGCGCATTGCGCGCCAGAGACAGAGAGGAGGAGGATGGGAGACACACAGGGAAGGAGGGGGGAGACAGAGAGGAGAGCGGGGAGAGACACAAGGCAGGGAGAGGAGTGGGGAGAGACACAGGGCAGGGAGAGGAGGGGGAAGAGACACAGGGGAGGGGGGAGAGACACAGAGGAGTGAGAGGAGGGGAGAGAGACACAAAGGAGTGAGGGGGGAGAGACACAGGGAAGGGAGAGGAGGGGGGAAGAGACACAAAGGATTGGGGGAAGAGACACAGAGGAGGGGGGAGAGAAACAGGGTAATGAGAGGGGGGAGAGACACAGAGGAGGGGGGAGAGACACACAAAAGGGGGGGGGGGAGACACAGGGAAGTGAGAGGAGGGGGGAAGAGACACATTGGAGTGAGAGGAGGGGGAGAGATACATGGAAGTGAGAGGAGGGGGGAGAGACAGAAAGGAGTGAGAGGACGGTGAGAGACACAGGGGAGGTAGAGGAGGGGGGAAGAGACACAGGGGAGGGAGGAGACACAGGGGTAGCAGAGGAGGGGAGTAGACACATAAGAGAGGGAGAGGAGGGGGGAGAGACACAGGGGAATGAGAGGGGGAGAGAGTCAGAGGAGGGGAGAGACACAGGGGAGTGAGAGGAGGGGGAGAGACACAGGGGAGTGAGAGGGGGAGGGGTAGAGACAAAAAGGAGTGAGAGGAGGGGGAAGAGACACAGAGGAGGAGGGGGAGACACACAGGGGAGGGAGAGGAGGGGGAAAAGACACGGGGAGGGGGGAGACACACAGGAGTGGGAGAGGAGGGGGAAGAGACACAGGGGAGGGAAATGGGGGGGATAGTCATAAGGGAGGGGGAAGAGACATGAGGGAAAAAGACACAGGGGGGAAAAGAGACACAGAAGAGGGAGAAGGGGGCAAGAGACACGGGAGTGAGAGGAGGGGGACACAAAGGAGTGAGGGGGGAGAGACACAGGGAATGAGAGGAGGGGGAGACACAGGGGAGTGAGAGGAGGGGGAAGAGACACAAAGAAGTGAGGGGGGAGAGACTCAGGCAAAAGAGAGGAGGGGGGAAGAGACACAGGGGAGGGGGAGACACACAGGGGTGTGAGAGGAGTGGGGTAGACACACAGGGGAGGGAGCAAGAGACACAGAAGAGGGGGTGAGAGACACAGGAGAATGAGAGGGGGAGAGACACAGAGGAGGGGGGAGAGGCACACACAAGTGGGGAGACACAGGGTAGTGAGATGAAGGGGGAAGAGACAAAGGGGAGTGAGAGGAGGGGGAGAGACACATGGTAGTGAGAGGAGGGGTGGGAGAGACAGAAAGGAGTCAGAGGAGGGGGAAAGACACAGGGGAGGGAGAGGAGGGGGGAAGAAACACAGGGGGGTGGGAGACAGGGGGTAGGAGAGGAGGGGGATAGACACAGAGGAGGGGGGAGAGACACACACAAGGGGGAGACACAGGGGAGTGAGATGAGGGGGAAAGAGACACAGGGGAGTGAGAGGAGGGGGAGAGACACATGGGAGTGAGAGGAGGGGGAGAGAGACAGAAAGGAGTCAGAGGAGGGGGAGAGACACAGGGGAGGGAGAGGAGGGGGGAAGAGACACAGGGGAGGGTGGAGACACAGGGGTAGGAGAGGAGGGAGTAGACACATAGGAGAGGGAGGAGGGAGAGTCAGAGGAGGGTGGAGACACAGGGGAGTGAGAGGAGGGAGGAGAGATACAGTGGAGTGAGAGGGGGGAGAGACAAAAAGGAATGAGAGGAGGGGGGAGAGACACAGAGGAGGAGGGGAGACACACATGGGAGGGAAAGGAGAGGGAAGAGACAAAGGGGAGGAGGGAAGAGACAAAGGGGAGCGGGTAGACACACAGGAGTGGGAGAGGAGGGGGAAGAGACACAGGGGAGGGAAATGGGGTGGAACAGACATAGGGGAGGGAGAGGTGGGGAAAGAGACACGGGGGGATGGGAGTAAAGATACAGGGGAGGGAGAGGGAGCAAGAGACACAGGGGAGGGAGAGGGGGGTGCAAGAGACACAGGGGAGGGAGAGGGGGGCAAGAGACATAGGGGAGGGAGAGGTGGGGAAAGAGACACAGGGGGGACAGGGGGAAAGACAAATGGGGGATAGGGGGTAAAAACACAGGGGGGAAGGAGACACAAGGAAGGGAGAGGAAGGGGGAAATGAGACACAAGGGACGAAGTAGACAGAGACCCGTGATGAGCACCGAAGGCGCTCATTGAGAGGCCAGTAAAGTAGAGGGCTCCCATTGTGTGGCAAACATAAATATTAAGCATGCGTATGTAACATGATGATCCCTTCTGGATCGCTATCTTGTCATGGTGAAGGGGCTTGTGAACTTCAGTAAAGCTGTGAGCTAAACCATGGATAGTCACCCAAGATCGGGAGGTCATAGCAGAGAGGTCAAACAAATTTTGGTCCTCTGGAGAAGAAACTGGCAACCCACTCCAGCATCTATGCCAAGAAAGCCTTATGGATAAGCACAATCAGACACAAGATGTGCCTGGTGTGCTATGGTCAACAAAGTCAATGAGTTGGACATGACTGAATAACTAAACAACAACAATGTAACATGACCATCCTAGTTTCCCAAGACCATCCAGTATGTCGACCAACACTTGATTTTATTGGGCTCAGCTGAATGGCTTGAGAGCAAGTCCTAGAACCTCATCCCAGAACCGCATCCCAAAACCTCATCCCAAAACCCTATCTCAGAACCTCATCCCAAAACCTCATCCCAAAACCTCATCCCAAAACCTCATCCTGGAACCTCATCCCAAAACCTCATCCCAAAACCTCATGCCAGGAACCTCATCCCAGAACCTCATCCCAAAACCTCATCCCAAAACCTCATTCTAATACCTCATCCCGGGAACCTCATCCCAAAACCTCATCTCAGACCCTTATCCCAAAACCTCATCCCAGAGCCTCATCCCAGAACCTCGTCCCAGAACCTTATCCCAAAACCTCATCCCAGAAACTCATCCCAGAACCACATCCCAGAACCACATCCCAGAACCTCATCCCAGTTATATTTTTTCATGGTGCTTATAGTGGATAGGGAGTCATCACAGTGTCTCCTGTACTGTTACAATATACATTTTCAGTATTTTACTTACTTTAAATGATCAATGAGTTGTCATATTTTTACTACACTATACTATTACTTTTTTTTAGTGTGCAAAAAACTATTTTTACAAAGAATAAAGTAAATAAACACATCTTTTCAAGTTCAACATATGTACAGGTATAACATAGATTTTCCGATAACTGATGGTCCGGCACCTCCTATAGTCCAGAGAAAATTCCAAAACCACCAGATTGGTTCAGCTGTATTTCATTTAATTTAATACTTAATTTATTTTAATTTCTATCAATCCTTGGTATTTTAGAGACACGGGAGGTGTAATTAGTGGTCAGAGCAGTATTGTTGACTTAATATTACATGACCTCTTTTGGTCCGGCAAGAATCAAAGGTTCTGGAAAATCGCTGTTGTACCTGTATTCAATTTTGCTTTAATAGCAGCAGACGTGGAAGAAATTAGAGAAACATTGGATACAGATAAGATCATTTTACATGTATGTTTCTGCCTATTTACGAAGCCACAATAGAACTAAATAGAAGAGTAATGCCCAGTAGGATAATGCATTTAGAATCATTTTTTTGTTCCCTAAAGGGGTGGTTTGGAGCAGTTCTGGAAATCAGTCCGGACACCTCTCGAGGGCCGGTGACAAATGTCTCTTCTGCCCAGTATTTGATGTGTCACTGAGTTCCTGCCTGAGATGTACGAATTCTTTATTTACACCCAAGGTATACGACGTTCATCTAACACAGAGGAACATTACGCAACTCATGTAATTACCGACAGAACAAAAACAAGAATGAAATCAAGGAGAGATGTGGCTCCCTCCCACCCTCCCACCACTCACCCACAGCTCGCCATATAAAACAAGGATCAGGAAAGGTGCGCAGCACAACGCAGCACCCCAAATATATGCGCCAAGGCGGACTGTGTTTATTTATATTCAGCGTGAAGAACGAGGTCGGGAAGCATAGAAAATTGCCCGGCTTTTGTTGCAGCTTAAAAAGATATAATTTATCAGCTGGAACCTGTGCAACCTCTCATAATTGTGTAATTTTTAATTCCCTCTGTTAGAAACATAATTATATTTTTTCTCTTTGCAAACTGTTTTAATCCTTCTTGAACTAATCTGCACAGACATAAAGTGATTACCAGACATCCTGATGATGTGCCATCCCTCATGCAGTCTACAAGCACACAAGATGTTTCTTGGCCGGGTTCTCTACGATATTCTTGAGCCATTATGTTAACAAAGCAGCTAAGGGACAACTGTGGTCAAATATATTAAATATATCCTCTCTGATAACTGCACTTAAAAACAGGCAAAATGGGTTTGGATTGTAAAGAAATATTTGCATGTGATTTCATAGTTATAAAATGGCACGGTGACATTGTTTGGAGTATGAAGGATTTAACGGAACCCATCACTGTTTTACCCTGTTTTATGGTTATTATTATGGTTAAAATATGATCCTACTGTTATACTGTATGTATGTTGGTTTATGCTCTGCAGAATATTAGCCCAGACTATTGCAGACCTTGGCATAATAGATAATCCTATTACAGAGACTCCTCATAAGATAAGGAAGTCTATTGTATAAAGTGTTTTCATTCTCAGCCATAAGAACAAAGAAGGATGATCTAATCCATGTTTGATTGTATCAAAGTTGCCAGGTAGCCTCAGGGAGGTGTGACCCACCTATTGTCCCTCTATGTGTATTGTGTGGCCAACTATGGGGGATGTGTATTGCATGTGGGAAGAGATGTGTATAAATATTTCTGCACAACAAAATAAAGTCAGTATTCATTTGACTCCCAAATTGTGTGTCGTCCAATATGGGAGGTCGGGAATGGTGAGAATGTAGTGCTTCTTGGATATTTTACCGTATACCAGCGGAGATATTGGATTTGTGTTCCAACTCCATTACAAAGGACATTTACTGAGCAATAAGTGAGGTTTGGGTTTGTTGCTGAAATGGTGCAAAGAACCAAAAGCAAGATCAGGGTCAGGTTCAGAGGTCAGGATCAGTAGAGTCACCTGGACGTGGGGTCTTCAGGGAGACTTGGAGTGTGTCCAGGTTTGAAGACTATTCTGGTAGACAATGAGTGCCGAAGGTGCTCATTGCCGGCAAACCTCGTGTAGCAAGACGAGCCGTTAAACCTGGAGTGCGATGAGAGCCGCATGAGCTCATCGCCGGCGAGCTGTTAAACTCGGAGCATTTTGGCAATGAGTGCCAAAGGCGCTCATTGCCAGCGAGGCGAGCCGTTAAACTCGGAACACTTTTAGCCAGACTTAGCAAAAAAAAATACAAGACGAAAAAAAAACGAGATTAGCGGCCAAACCAAAAACCCGAAAAAAACACTACACGTAAAAAAATTACAAAAACATCACAGACAGGATGGGGCAACAGCCAGGACGTCTGTGAGTGAGGTGGAACGCAAATTAAACTCGATTTAGACTATTTTCGCAACTCAAAAATCGCCTTAGAGAGAAAAAAAATGGCCGCCGCAAAAAATGAAAACGAGTCTACACGACCCTGGACAGCGCAAAACATGTAGCACTTTACACATCACACTACGACCTACAAAATACACTATTACAAAAGCCTGAAAATGCTCACGAGACACGTATTACATTAATAACATTACGTCTATACAATGCCGCTTTACACAATACACCAACGGCTTTACCTCGCGCACGCAGCCTATTTATTATTACACTTTATAAGCAGAGCACCAACACTCACAATGTATATTCTATGCAGATGCAAAATACAGATTGTTAGCTCTTCAGCCTATTGCTCGCTGCATATATCAATTATAAATAATTAAAGTATATTAATTTATTGAATAAATCATTAATTATTACTTAACTACATATACATAGAAATATTTCTCTGTCTCAGAGGGCCAAAAGTACACGACAGGAGAGGCTCGCAATGAGCGCCGAAGGTCCGGAGGCTTGCAATGAGCGCCGAAGGTCCTCACAGTACAAAACGGTTTCAATTATGTCTCAAACAGCATTCCCATGGCTTCAAATGTTATTCACCGTCATGTTTTTACAGGCAAGCCGCTAGTTTTATTATATAATATATTTTTAATTGGCTATCAGTTTTTTTTTATAAATGTGCTACCTACCTTTGTTAACTCCTGAGCAACACAACTATAAGTACTGTTTAGAATTTAATAAAGGGAGGAGGCTCCTCTCAAAGGCTTGTCTATTGAAATACACTTAGTCCATTAAAAATGATTCTTATATATATACCGTAATTGAGTATTGCACTATGTAAATAGGCAGCTGCTTGACAAGGTGCAGGGTAACCTTCTCTTTAAGATGTCTCCTCGGGATTCCTGGATGGCCCAAGTCTCTAATCAATTATTCAGAATGTCTCACATTTTATTTGCTAATATGTTCTGATGAAGTTGTCAGGCACAACACAACCTCTGCCGCTTGTCCAGCCAGATTGAGCATTAATATTTTATTACTAGTGAGGATAATTAAAACTATAAATGTATGCACGCTCACCTGGGAGCTGCCATGTAAACACGGGGTGATATCAGGGGCAGAGGTGGTTTTTGTTTGGATTTCACAGGCATTTAATGCACAGCCTAAAAAAACACTATTTTGAAGACTTTCTTAAAGGGCCACTGTACCTTAGCAATACTTAACGTTTGTAAAGTATATAACAATCTAACAAAATTAGCAGCCGTATGTAACGGAGTTGGAACACGCAGTCCAATAACTCCGCTGGTATACAGTACAATATCCAAGAAGCACTACAGTCTCACCATTCCCAACCTCCCATATTGGACGACCCTCAATTTGGGAGTCAAAGAAATACTGACTTTATTTTGTTATGTGCAGAAATATATATACACATCTCTTTGGCCACAGGTAATACACATCCCCCATAGTTGACCACACAATACACATAGAGGGACAATAGGTGGGTCACACCTCCCTGAGGCTACCTGGCAACTTTGATACAATCAGACAATGATTAGATCATCCTTCTTTGTTCTTATGTCTGAGAATGAAAACACTTTATACAATAGACTTCATTATCTTATGAGGAGTCTCTGTAATAGGATTATCTATTATGCCAAGGTCTGCAATAGTCTGGGCTAATATTCTGCAGAGCATAAACCAACATACACATAGTATAACAGTAGGATCATATTTAACCATAAGAAATAAACAACCATAAACAGGGTAAAACAGTGATGGGTTCCGTTACACCGTATATGCCCCAAACACTTTTAGAGAAGAATTTTTACATATAACATGCTTCCGTATTGTATGATTTGAGTATTTCCTGATAGCTTTGAGCCAGAGGGCATTTTTTACTGAACAGTGGAGGGAGAGGGTGTTAAATAATTGGGTAATTTGGTATTTTATATTTGCCCCCATCCTGTGCATATGCTTATAAGTAGGAAGCTTAATAACTAAGTCAGAGGTGCTCATCAGAGAATGAACCAACCTTAATAGGTTAGTTCTATGGCCATGATAAGCCCCTCTGAGAGCAACCTCTTTTAGCTCACTTGTGCCCTTCACAGGGAGAAATATCCTGAAGTATATCAGTCTGGTCCCACTCAAAAGAGTGACCAAGACCCGAAATACCAGGCAATTCTATCCTGACCAGGAGAAACAGCAAACACCAGACGCGTTTCGGTCTTTATGTGCTTCGTCAGTGAGGTGCAGCTGAACTCCCTAAGGCACAGTGAGCAAGGGGTCCACGTCTGGAGTCCCCTATCACCCTTAGGGAGACTAAACCCCAAGGGTAATTTGCATACAAAAATAACTAAATAGGAAGCTTGCATCAATAAATGAAAGCACCATCCTGCCAAAGTATCATGGATGTCCCCATTGTCCAGGCATACTTTATTAAATAATCCTTGCCTAATTATGCTCTTAGCCTGGTTACATTTCTTATATATTTGTAATTGTTTTTCTTTAAATTACTCTATTATGACCACACAGGTGTCCTTGTGAGATATGTGTGTTAAAGGAATAATGACAAGAAAGTTTATGCAAGCTATCAATCACTTACAATTGCTGTAAAAATCCCTTTAACTCTCACCTGCATGCAAACAAAAAATGTAATACAATGCTGGCACTACTAAGGTGAGTTCAGATATAACTTACTAAGGGATCCTTTGTATCACATACTAAAAAAACCCTCTTAGGTAACGTGAATTAATATGAGCATAGAGACAGCACTGACAAAAGAGTATTTTAATTCAATTAATTTGACAGTAAACTGTGAAAAGTATTATTAAAAAAAATAGGATTAGAATTATGACTACTAATAGTTGCCAGGCTGGAGAATAGATGGATTTCTAGGAGAAATAGATGGTATGGTCAAGCAATTAGCCAGTCAGCTTCATAACAAGAAGATCCCCAAAGCAAGACAAAGGTTATTTCTATCTCTTGCTCTTTTTAAAGCTGTGGGGTAAAACAACTATCCTTTCTTTTTGCTTCTTTGATAGCTACAAATGGATCGTGACTCCAAATCATATCAGGAATAGGTCCAATAAAAACTAAATTTCTTAGAGTTTCCAGCACCCTTGATACCATTCCAACATTTCTAGTTTAAGGAAAACAGACTAAGGACAGAAACGTGTAACCCATTTATCAGCCCAACTGTAACAAGTTTGAACCCCTTAATTGTCGCAAAATTCCTTTGAAACAAGTTGAAAACTGAGGACTACAGTGGGTTACTCACTCCACACCTGCCAAAAACTGCATAATAAGTGAAGTGATTAATGACTATGGGCCCTATGCAAATCTCTGGAAAATTAATTACAAGTTCCATAACAGCACAGTAAATCCTATAGCTATGTTAAAGGGATATGTAAGTGAGCTTTATTATGAATGCATCTGATAGAGGAGAATTAGTAGTGTATGAAAACATTTTTTGCATGAAAATATCCCAAAATAAACATTAATAAGCTTTCCTTGAAGTTAGTAAAATTTCCTATGTTTTGGGGAATTTGAATGTGATTGTGTACGCCCCTAGAAAATCCAACCTGAATTAGCATAACATTCAAATTCAGAATCAGGCTAATACATTGTATCATTCTTCACATCAGTGGCTTCTGGCATGCTCAGTACAATAACTGCAACAGTTACTTCCTGTGCTCTGTACCAGAAAGGTCAAAATATGTACCATGCTGTATTTCCTGTGTGTACCCAGCATATACAAGTGTCCTATGGGTGTGAACAGCTGGAGTTGACTTTTGTAGAAATAACTTTGTAAGTAAACTGAACTTTTCTATATAACACATGTTTTCATACACTACTAATTCTCTTCTATCAGATGCATTCATAATCCAGCTCACTTGCATATACCTTTAATCCACCATCCCTAAAATATTGCGGGAGAACTGCTCCGGGTCACTGCTACTAGTGAACTTTACAACAAAGCAAAGTTACTCCCTGACACTCAGATACCCAAACCTTTGCTAATAAGATTTTACAGATCACTCGCAAATCAGGGCACTGTCGCAGCTGCAAAAAGCAGAAGAAAGATTTATGTGTACCAAAGACCACTCACAAGAAGTTAAAAAACGTGCTTAGTCCTCCAGAAGCATTTAAAGTGACAGTATAGCACAAAAAGCACTACAAAATGATGACATGTTAACATTACTTGACACCTAACGATCCGATAACATATGTAAAAAATATGATGTGTGAGTATTAAGACTGTTTTGTGTTACAAAATCCAGGGTAACACACAAACCCAGTACTCAAGGGTAATACACGTCACAAAACCACGTCTCCTAGGAACAAATACTCTGATACATTGTCAATAAATATATCATATTTTAAAACAAAAAAACAAATGTTTACTGATTAGAGATATAAATACAATTGTCACATCTTTTTAATATAACAATTACTTTCTATATATGTCTAATGTTTCCTTGCCGCAGCCTAGTTATGGCACTTGTTATGGCTCTTCCCACTCATTATAATATTCATGACATACACATTTCCGATTGGCTCCTAGAGCCGTGTCTAATTCGTAACGTTTCTTTTGGCTATTCCCTGCATAAAAATCTGTTGCGTCTAAGGCAGGATTTGGGGCGGTGCACTAAATGCCCTAACCAGGGGGAGTAAAAGATTTACATTAGAGTAGAACTTAGGGGAAAAAAGGCTCCCGCAGCCGATTTACTGCAGTGCCCAACTTAGAGCAATTGATTTACATAGTCCTCTATGTTTGTTTTATTTCTCAGTCTTTGAGCATTAAAGGACCACAAAAGTATATATAAATGCTCTGCACATTTGATAGAGGGTGAAAAAGCACAAAGTTATGATCAACTGAAGTCAGGCTATTTCACTGTGTTGCCTCTGCTTGAATGAATAAGGAGCTCTGTACCTTGTGGGAACTATGAATAAATATATAGAATCCGGTGTAAAGATTTGAATGAAGCGGTGGCTGAGTCATTATAATTACTTCATTATATTATAGCAGGTAGCACAGCATCTGAGCCTGTGGCACACAGCTAGTGTTTCTGTCTTTGGATGAGATGTTATTTGATTCAATTCCCACCAAGAGTGATTTTTTTTTTTTTACTATTTAAGAAATCAGATATATGTTGTTTAGTTTTTATAATAAAGTTTTATATGTCCATATAAGCCTTGTTTATTTTTATTTTTATTTGAATAATTACATGAACTAGTTATTTAAAGAAAAATCATACACACACACACATATATTCTCAACTTTAATCCGTTCTGAACGGCAGGTTGAGTTCCAAACACGTTGAGTTCCAAAGTAGCATTTCCCATAGGGCTCAATGTAAAACCCTAAAAAAATCACATTTTAGTTTGAACTGATAATGTTGTTTTTTTATATAAAACCTTGAAACTAAGCAGGCCCAATGAGATGGTGGCATTGTAGAGGAGGTTCTTGTAAGCACAAGCTACACTTTGATTCTTATAGGCACAGTCTACACTTTGATTCTTAAAGGCACAGGCAGCACTTTGATACATAGACAGACTGGTCTTCAGCTCTTGTGGGAGCTAACTACACTATGCCACATAACTTCCTGAGAGACAAGATGCGGGGTGGAGCAAACGCGTTGAATACTGAGCAAGCGTTTGTTAGGCAGAGTTGAGTATCAAAAATGTTGTGTTTTTCGAGAATTTTAAGAACCCAGGTACCATATATATATCACCCATATAGTTGTTGTACTGTGAGATGTCGTCACACTTTGCGGGCCTCGCAAAGCAAGGGATGCAGTTGTGGCCCACAGATACGGGCCTAGCGATGAGTGCCAAAGGCGCTCATCGTGAAGCCCGTGGGACTTTGAGACTGCAATGAGCACGAAAGGCGCTCATTGAAGGGCTGGAGATGAGTGCCAGAGCCGCTCATTGCCAGGCCTGTGGGACAGCTGCAATGAGCGCCTGCAGCGGGCCAGATGGGGAAGAGAAACAGAGGAGAGGGAAGAAACACAGGGGAGGGAGAGGGTAGAGAGACACAGGGGAGGGGGAGAGACACAGGGGAGCGAGAGAGGGGCAGAGACACAGGGGAGGGAGAGGGGGAAGACACAGGACAGGGAGGGGGAAGACAGGGGAGGGAGGAGAAAGGAAAAATCTCAAGAGGGGAAGAGAAACGGGGGGGGGAGACACAGAAGAGAGGGAAGAAACGCAGGGGAGGGAGAGGGTGGAGAGACACAGGGGAGGGAGAGACACAGGGGAGGGAGAGAGGGGGAGAGACATGGGGGAGGGAGAGGGGGGAAGACACAGGAGAGGGAAGGGGAAGACAGGGGAGGGAGAAGAAAGGGAAAAAACACAGGAGGGGAAGACACAGGGGAGGGAGAGGAGGGGGAAGAGACACGGGGGGGAGAGACACAGAGGAAGGAGAGGGGGAAGAGACACAAGAGAGGGAGGGGGAAGAGAGACAGGGGAGGGAGCGAGGGGGAAAGAGAGACAGGGGAGGGAGCGAGGGGGGAAGAGAGACAGGGGAGGGAGCGAGGGGGAAAGAGAGACAGGGGAGGGAGAGAGGGGGCAAAGAGACACAGGGGAGGGAGAGAGGGGGCAAAGAGTGACTGGGAGAGAGGGAGCAAAAGAGGCAGGAGGGAGACATTTTTTGTAAAAAAAACATCATGCCGGCATTTTTTGACGGTCAAGTTGCCAGTATATATATAATATAATATAAGAGCAGCTTTAAATATCACCAGTGTTGGGTTGAAAAATATTCAGTGAAACCTGTTTAAACTTTATTTAATCTAACTGGAAGTGCACAGAGCATAATAACATCTGTAAATATCATTGTCAGACAAGACATCTATATTACGGCTCATTGGCAGAGAAGGGTAAGTCCCCACATCATTAAAACATTTAAAATAATTGTATTTAGAACATCATTTGAAAAAAAAAAGGAACATCCTATTTGGGTACTTTGTTGTCCCTTTAAAATGATTTTCTTTTGCCAAGGTTTGGATTTGTTTGGTTTGTAGCGACAGTCACTGAGTTCATTGTCTACGGGGTTAATTTATTCTGAAAGCCAAGATGTGTGTTGCAGATAAACAGCAATTTGCCTGGAAGTCTGCTTGCATTTGTTAAAAGCAATTTACTAAATGTATTCCAAGATATTTTTGATATAAAAAAATGATTTTATAATTGTATGTAAATTAAGCTTTAGACGGATCCAGTAGAGGCAAAACATGAAAAACAGAGCTCATATAATGCCTGTCATTGCTTTCTGTAGTGCCATATTTAAGAATATACTATTTTTAAGGAATTACACTTAGAAATAGTACAAATGTCTTAGAAAGTAAAAAAAAAATACATTGTTTAACATATTACTTTTTCCATACAATAATGCTGCAGTGCAATCTACCATTTTGTTTTCTGCTGATCATCTTCCTGGGGTAAGAGGAGAGTTTACATTTAGATCAAATCAATGCAAAAAAACAAGGGTTTTGTCACCCTCCATCTTGGATTTTGATGACATTTGTTGTACACCCTTCCCTTAAGGTTGAAAGAAATTCCCTTACATTTTTTTCCTCTATCTCAAACGATTTAATTTTATAGCACTTCAAAGTCTAATTAAATCTGCGTTGTATGCTCCTCTGGAGATCCTCTGCACAAGATACCCTGGCGTACATTTTTTTTTTCCATAACCAATGATCAGATCTTTTTTTACACAGAGCTCAATAAAATGATGAGGAATTCAGAAAAAAAATACTCAAAAGATTTTATAAATGCCTAAAAAAATGTATAAATGTACTTGTAGCATAGATTTTTTGGTGGAAAAACTAGGTTTAGGAAACCTGAATTTTCAGCGTGTGGGCACGATGGAACCAAAATGTTTTGATATTGAAAATGACTGCAAATGCATGCTCTTTTTTGACAAAGAATTACATTTTTGGGGAGTTTATTCCTTGTAACGAAAATGTTATGTTTTAAAAAATGTTATGTTTTTTGGACATCGTGGGAATTTTTTTTTACTGGTTAGCCCTTTTTCCATAGCTGTAAAAGAATGAATGAAAACAAAGTTGCTCATCTTAAAATTTCACATAATATTGGTTATTATAGTTTTGAGATACCGTATGTGAAGTTATGAAAATTCAGGAATAAAAAAAAAAAAAGAAAAGAAAGAAAAAAAGAATGTACAGTCAGTAGAACATTAAATGCTGGCATGTAAGGAAATAAGACCTAGCAAGAAAAATATTCCCAAAAATTAAAACTTGATTATATACAAATATGAGTACATCAAATTAGGCTTAAATTATTAAGAAAATAATTATTCATTTCAGAAATATTAAAAATATTAGATATTTTCAAAAGTTTTCTCAGATTGCAGTTCAGAGAAGTCTTTCATATGCTAGTTGTGTATGAATCATGGAGAGCTGAAGTTGGGTGATGCAGATGGGTCAGACTGAGACGGCATTGGTGGAACTACAAAATGTCTAGCTAGAAAAGAGAGTCTTTAGAGACCCCTTGACAAGCAGATTACAGAAAAACTTTTTTTGATTTCTGTGACAAAAACATTGAAAAGGTCAAATTCCATTATATTGCAAGGGAAGACATCAACATAATCCGCTCTTTCCTCAAAACCCGTTTCGGAGACATGAAGACGCTCCCTGGAACTCGCAATTTCCACAAGTTTAAACCACAAAATTCTACAGGCACAACTGAAGCAAGAAGTATGAGCATTGATAAAGAACCCTCCCTCACTTACTTTCAACCTGAGGAGCCTGTAAAATGTATTTACCCAAATGGACCTTCACCTTCATTCTGATGGCCTAGCCATGACTATTCTTGCGCAATACCATTTCCTCATATGCGTGGTATCGTACAACCCCCACTGACAATAACTGGCAGAAGATACTTATTTCCCAACGAGCGTGTGGCCTTGATGGGAAAAAAAATGGAAAACTTACAGGTGATACTGAGGCTACAGCAAAGAAACTGAGGACCATTAGACTTGGAAGTTTAATTGTTGTCCTTATTGTTATTAAAGTATCTGCTATCATAAAACTGCCTCATTGTGAATTACGCCTCAATATATTTTACATAAATTATTTAACATAAATATTTCACACAAACATCATTCTTTTTGTTTCCTTTTGTAAGATAGACATGTCTTTGTATACAATAATATTCTGAAAAACAAAAATGGGGTCATGTAATGTTGCATAATTGAATATAATGCATAATTTTAAATTATTTTATAATTTTTCTTGCTAGGTCTTATTACCTTACTTGTCAGCATTTAAAGTTTCTGACCAATTTTTTTTTTTTTATTGATTTCACAATAGCCAATTTTCCTAATTTTAAATACCCCAAAACAAGTCTGCACTTTTGAAAAAAAACTAGAATAAACAATATTATGTCACATTTTAAGATGAACAACTTTGTTTAATTACTTTTTTCTATTACAGCTACAGATTCTACGAAAGTTGTACAAAATGGCTACCAGTAGCCATTTTTTTCCTACGATGTCCAAAAAACGTTTTTGTTACAAAGAATACGAAAACCGTAAATGTCATTCTTTGTCAAGAAAGATCATGTCTTTGCAATAATTTTCAACATTAAAACATTTTGGTTCCATCGTGCCCACACGCTGAAAATTCAGATTTTCTAAACCTAGTTTTTCAACCATAAATTTTTGGGAGATAGGGGGAAAAAATGTAAGGGGATTTATTTCAACCATAAGGGAAGGGTGTACACCAAGTTTCATCAAAATCCGAGTCGGAGGGTGACATGACCTTGTTGAATTGACATGGAATGACCTAGGAAGCAGTGTTCAATTCTTTACAAAAAATTTCAATAATAACATTCAGCATTCCCCCCCTAAAGGAGTCTAGCTGGTCTGAGGACTCTATTGAGGCTTGACCACTGGGGTCTGGGGAATGAGTCTAGCCAATCTGAGAACTCCAGAAACAACCGGCACTCAAAACCCATTCATTTCCCCATTAACTTTCCAGCCTTTCCAGTTGGCTTGTTTATAACTCCCGGGATTGTCAGCCCCAGGTTGATTCGAACTCTTGGCAGCAACCAAATGGAAAGCAGATGGAGCTAATTTGACTGGTCACTGGGAGCAGGAAATTCAAAAGGACTCTGTGGGGCTACCTGTGTGGAGAATGGAAATGCCAATGGGAGAGTTGGAGGTTCTGAAAATGCCAAACTGTTCTGGAATAGCAATCCTACTCAGGAAAAGGTTTATAACTCTTTTAAGAGACTTGATACTCCTTACCCTCCAACATAAATTAAGCCCCTCTCCATTGTCTTTAGAACTCCCCTTGGTAATCCCTTTATTGCTGGGGTCATAGGCCATGAGTGGATTGGCCTGATTATTTTTCCCAGGCTCTCTTCCTATTGGTCGCCCAGCTGCTACCTTGGACCAATAGAAGAAGCGCCAATGCCGACATTCAGAGACTCTAAGGTGGGAAGTTCAATCCACGTTGTTGGCTTCTGGCCAATCACAGACCCACCAAAGTATGCGATTAGTCACCGCAGTTTAGACAGGGAATTCAAAAATGCTTTTCGGAGGTTGACAAACCTGATTTTCAAGTTTCTTTTGTTTTACCCAATATAAATATAACCTAATTCCACCTAATAAGCTGTTCTAGCTGTTTTGAGACTATGTACTTGATCTAGAGTCTTCTTTAAAGATCCAATACCCACAGCAAGATCTTCCTCCAGTGGATCCTGGTGATCTGCCTGGTGATCAGTGGAGTACCCTAGAGTAGGGGACCCATGTAATCACATTGCTTTTACATTTTTTTTTTAAATGAAGGTTTTGGCAGATCTATCAGATGTGCCGGGGGAATGCAGGAACTGCCTAGGTAGATTGAAAGAACCATGTATACTGGAAGCTGTAGAGCTAGATTCCTTTATTTTATTCAAATACTGATTGTATTGCTATTCGGTTACTAAAGAAGTTGGACCTATCCTGTTATATGTATGCACGGGAATCGCACCGACGCCGACCCAATCTAGCTGTGTCTAAGTGCCCGGTAAGTTGTTAGGGGTTTTCGGGTTAGGGTTAAAGGGTTAGGGTTAGGCCCGGTAAGTGTTGTAGGGGGTTAGGGGCTTAGGGTTAGGGTGTTAGGTTTAGGGGGTTAGGGGTTTAGGTGGTTAGGGTTAGGGGCTTAGGGTTAGAGGGTTGTGGTGTACTAGTACATCAGGACGTGCCCCCGGCACCAGGAGGCTTCCTGTGCACCTGGCACCAGGAGGCTTCCCATGCATACATATAACAGGATAGATCCAAGAAGTTTAACCGTATTGTTTGAGAACAACAGTGGCCCTCTAAAATTATTTTACTCTCACGGTTTATAAGTTATTAGTTTGTTACATTGTGAGATCTTTTTTTCTAATCATTTAAGGCCAGAAAATCTTATCTACGAATTATTTATTTATTTTTGGAACACGGACCATTTTTATTTTCAAGCAATGTAATTTTGTTTGCAGCCGCTCCGCCGTGCCCACATAACCGCAAGTGTTGTAAATATGGCACAATGTACAACTGTGACTATGATTAACGTGAGGCGGCGATTCGACTCCTGCCAGGGCACCCCCTGACCCAGAGACAGAGCTCATTAAATAGACTCTGTTACGTATGTGTGGGTGCGAATTGGACAAGTCTCGGAGTGTGGAAAGTGCCAGCACTGGAAGCTGCAGGATTCACACTAATAAAGCAAGATAAAAATAATCTCTGTGGCAGGTCAGTGCTAATCTGGGATCTGACAAAAAAACGCGTCTCCTTTGGGTAAATCAATCTGTTCCTCTACGTTCTGCTTTCTTGCTAATTACATCAATTGACGAATGTTGGAGAACATGAATACAGGTGCGCTGGAGGCAGCGTCTGTCAGCGGGATTAATCTATATTTTCGGAGCACTTCATTTGCAGCAGCTAATGAGAAGCCTCCAGGACCAGATCATGATAATATGAGGCATGTTTCAGCACACCATATTTTTTTCTTTCAATAAACACCAAGAGTTGTCTATAAAAACATTCATGGAAAAAGTGTCTTCTGCTGGAAGGTCAGTGACGTGTAGGAATGTCACACTATTATGATATCTGCTGCTTCAGTAAATCAGCAATAACTTGGAATGAAATTATTTGTGGACTTCCCCAAGTGATAATCCCTTTAAAAGGTCACTGATAACATCATTTTCCAACTTAAAAGAATATGTAAATGTGCTCACAACATGTTGTCACTCTTTTACTCAAAATGTATGTCAAGTAGTCTTTTTATCAGATACATTGGAAGAGGTAGCAACCCGCGCCATAATGATGTGAGCATCACAAGAACGAAACAGAGCAGTCTGTGTGCTGGATAGCTAAACCATATATATCCAGTCTGTGCTGGGCTGCAACGGTTTGCATTTGTCACTCTTTTAGTCAAAATGTATATCAAGTCCCCTTTTTTAACAGATCTATTGCAAGAGGTAGCAATAAGCTCAATATTAAAGTGAGCAGCACAAGAACGAAACAGCGCTGTCTGTGGGTTGGATAGCTTATTCATACATATCCAGTCTGTGCTACAAAGGTTTGCACTGGTGACTCTTCTACTCAAAATGTATATCAAGTAGCCTTTTAACAGATACATTGGAAGAGGTATCAACCAGCTCCATAATGTTGTGAGCAGCACAAGAACGAAACAGTGCTGTCTGTGGGCTGGATAGCTAATTCATACATATCCAGTCTGTGCTACAAAGGTTTGCACTGGTGACTCTTCTACTCAAAATGTATATCAAGTAGCCTTTTAACAGATACATTGGAAGAGGTAGCAACCAGCTCCATAATGATGTGAGCACCACAAGAACGAAACAGTGCTGTCTGTGGTCAGCTAATTCAGACATTTCCAGCCTGTGCTGTGAAACAAGCACATAGTTCATTCAAATGCGTAACTATAAAACAACAAAATAATTCTTAAAAAATAATAACACACTCAAGCACAGAGGGAGGCTCGAAAATCGGCTAATCGAGGGGAAAAATGGAGGACGAAAAAATTGAAGAAATTCTGAAACAGATGAAAACGAGGCTCACCAACGCCAGGCAAGCAGAACTTAGAAATTACACAACGGCGCAAACAGTAACACTTACACTAACAACGCCAGGCCCGCAGGACTTAGCAACTACACGACGGAGAACCCAGTAACACTCAAACGCCAGGCACCCGGGAAAATACAACCAACGGCAGTCGGCGTACGCCACACACAGAGGAGAAACACACAAGGAAGGGACAGGGGGGGGTGGTGGAAAGAGACACATGGCATTCCCAAGCACAAAAGTTGCAGGTTAACGAGGCCTGCAATGAGCAGCAAAGCCGCTCATTGCGGGGCTGACGATGAGCGCCAAAGGCGCTCCTCCGGAGGCCCGTAGAGTTGATGGAGGGAGAGGATCGCAATGAGCGCCAAAGCCGCTCAGCTTGGGGTTCACGATAAGCGCCCAAGGTACAGAATTTACAGTCTTCAAATTGTATGCCCGTCATTTTTGACGGGCCAGCAGCTAGTAAAGTAATATACCTGTGTATCTATTTACGTTTATGTACTTTATTTAATTAAGCAGTGCTTGTGAGCTCTGTTTCTACTGCTTAGAATCAAACAAATACTCCCTGTATGGGTCTGCCCTCTGCAGATACAGACTCTGTCTGAATGTACAGTATAATGTACTAGTCCATCAGGGACCAAATCTCAGCTGCATGTTGCTGAGAGATGATCACTGACTGGTTAGTATGTCAATCTGGGGTTTGCTGTTTCTCCTGTTCAGGGTAGAATTGCCTGGTATTTCGGGGCTGGACCACTCCAGTGAGTGGGACCAGACTGATATACTACAGGATATTTCTCCTTGTGAAGGACACAAGTGGATAAGAGGCTGCTCTTGGAGTGGGTTATCATGTCTATAGTTCTACCTATTAAGGTTAGATCGCTCTCTGATTTATTGCCTCTCATTTGTTTCTTTCAAGGATGTCTTGTGTTACTTGTGATAAAGAAAAGCAAAATATTCCTTGAATACAAGTTATGAATTTCTGAAAAATAAGGGTTCATTAGTCAAAATAATGAAAAGAAACCTCCATTTCACCAATAAGAAAGTCCAACTTGCACACATGCCTATGGAGAAAATAGCCACAATAAGTCACCTCTCCGCAGGTATCAGTATAAATAGAGCGTGTTCTGTTCTGGCAGGGGCTGTCATTCATCCCATAAGTCGTCACCCTCCTTATTTTGGGGTAGGAGGCTATATTTAGCCTACAGGTCGTGTGGTTATTTCTGGGTCTCTCCTTGTTCTGGTTGTTCAGATATTTTATTGATTGCCACTAGAGCCTTTCACAAAATGTTCAGAAGGCACGACCAGTACAGACTTACTTACACCCCCGACCTGGAAGGATTATAAACTTAGCAAATCAGGGGAACGCGCTTCTTACTGGATATAGTGGGAGGTAGTTCCGTGAATTCATTCTGAACACTCCCCAGGTCTCCAGCTGTCTGGAAGCGCTTTGTGTTGTATTAAACACAACTTTACATCAAAAGATACAGAGGCAGATGACACGCACATATGAAATCTAGGTAATAACATGTAAATTGCATCCTATATATCAGCGCTACGCAATACGTCGGTGCGTTATAAATAAACAATCACATGTTATAATTGTCTAACTACGATTCGTCGTCACGCTGCGTTGCGTAGTGCGTACGACTTAGAGATGAGCGCCGCAGCGAGGTGAGCCGTTAAATTGTAGCACTTTGGCAATGAGCGCCGCAGGCGCTCATTGCAGGCGAGCCGTTATGTTAAACCGTAGCACTTTGGCAATGAACGCCACAGGCGCTCATTGCAGGCGAGCCTCGTGTAGCGAGGCGAGCCGTTAAACCATAGCACTTAGAAAAAAAATCAGAGATGAAAAAAATTACGAGATAAGCGGCGGAACCAAAACACTAAAAAAAACACTAAATACACACTAAAAAATAAAATAAAGGTCGCTTACAGCATGGGGAACCAGGCAGGACGTCTGGCAGTGAGTTGGAAATCCAATTTACAGCGATTTAGACGAGTTACAAAGATCGAAAATCGGCTAAGCGAGAAAAAAATGGCCGCCGGAAAAAATGAAAACGAGGCTATACTACTATGTACTGCATAAAACACAGCCACAGACGTATGTGTTTGAAAAACAACGAGATAAAGGATGCGGATTAACCGCGCAATGAGTAAAAAGACAGTAGCGAGTACATTTTACGAAACCCAATTACAGATTTACGCATTAACACAGATTTAACACCTTTGTCTCGCGCAACATCGGATTTCCCGCCGAAACAAACGCATTTGATGAAATATAAGTTGAAAGTTACAAAAAAAAAAATCAAAAAAAAAATTAATTTGTATTTATTTTAAGAAAAAAAAAAAGGGACAAATGTAGCGTCATGTTGTGTGGCAAACAAATTTCACTACATTTAATTTTTAGTGACCATCATTTGACCGTTCGACCATATTTACTGTTAAAACGTAGTACTTTAGCGGGCTTAGCGATGAGCGCCGCAGGCGGTCATTGCCCGGCGAGCCTCGCGCAGCGAAGCGAGCCGTTAAACCGTAGTACTTTGCAATGAGCGCTGCAGAAAAAATGCCGGACGAACAAAACTAAAACCAGGCGACAGCACTATAACCACGGAAAACACGTACCGATAATCCGCTAAGACGCATACCACACATTATCCGCCATTTTAGGATAATGCGGAAGTACACAGTTACGTTAACGGTTTGGTCTCGCGCACGCACACTATTACACTGCACACGTTCTGCATGCTTGCACAGTACCTCCACACCACTAATACTGCTGCAACATCAACACAGATTGCCAGCTCTTCAACACAATGCATAAAAATACGTAAATTCATTTATTAATTTGAATTCTATATTTCAGTAGTACACAGAAAACAACATTAGCTACCTTACAATTCCATATGTATATTAATAACTAAACAACTTTTAAAACATACACATCTGATTGCCGTCATTTTTTGACGGGCAATACGCTAGTAATAATATAAACAATAAACTCAATATCTAATTTTTACATTTTTTTTTAAAGAAAAAGAATTGATACAAAAACTTCTATTTTTGAGTTTGGCACCCATTAGAATAAGGTACCCTAGGCATCTGCCAGTCTGGTATAACGTCTGGAAGGACCATAAACTGTACTTTTGTGTAGGAGCAGGAGCATTAAACATTTTAGATAATTCTTTGAATATTCTGTATGTATGGAAGTATCCATTTTATCTTTGTTTCATCATTTCTTGGGAGGTGCAGAATAAGGGTGTGTTTTTTCTTTATTTATCAGTGGAAGATGGAGCGGTCAGGAGAAGTTCTTAGATAACTGGTGCTCACTAGATCTGACATAAATCCCCTACCCCCATGCATGCACAGAAGTAGGCAGCTTGCATCAATAAATGCAAGCCCCACTCTCCAGAAATGTAAATGCTCCTCTTACACACACAACCTTCACCAAATTATTCTAGATACGTACAGGATCCAACTGAGGCATCAAAATGCATGTTTTACAAGCGTCATTACTTTGTTCTACCTAATTAAGCTGGTAATCAGGCTCAGTTTTCAAATATATCTTTTTATTCAGTATACAGTGGCCCTTTAACCCTGTCTGATGTGTGCCCACGCCTGTTATACCAGCCCCCTTCAGCCTCTGTTTTCTGTAACATTTTTCCACAGCATCAGGTGTCGGACAAATTCGCGGTGATTTACAAGATGGGTTATTTATGAGGGCAGCTAATTGAGGCGGTTTAATTAATGAGTGTGTTTATAAAGAAGAATCAGGCAGCGGCTCTCCACATGTTTTCTGTTTCCTGCTGTTACTGTAATTATTCCTCATTAATGATAAGGTAATTATACTGTAAATGGAAATAAATAAGTGGAATGGGTTATATCACTATAAATACTTTAGATGTACCCCCTGCGTGTGGACATACATGCCACTAACCTGTATTTATGTAAAGTGCATGGCCATATGGGTCTGGCAGCAGATGAGAGTTAGTATGTTAATTTGTTTTCTGTACATTTCATTCAAATTGTTGGGTATTTGGTATTTAGAAAAAAATGCATACATTGTACATTAAAAAATATGATATTACGTTATTAAAATTAAAGGGACTTGTTTTATTTGTTCTATTTTACATAAATTAATTAATTTTATTCTCCTTAATATAATTTGATATAAAATTTACACTTCACTTACTTTCAAGAAGCACCCATATTAACAGATTCTTTCTTCCTGTTCTCTCTCATGAAAGCTGTCATCTTGCTCAGCTGTGACCACACTAACAGGGGAGGGCTTTCACACCTCCAGTATATTGCTGTTGGCAAGTAGATAGTGACCAGATATTTGTACATGCAACAGCATTGTACTGGGAGTGTGAAGCCTCTTCCTTGTAGGCATGGTTTTAGGTCACAGCTGTGCAATATGGCAGCTCTCGTGAGAGAGAAAAGGAAGAAAATGGGAGGCTCAAAAACTTAAGAAATGTATTCTGGGGGCATCTTTGATGTCAGTGAAGGGTACATTTTATATCACAATTACACTGTGGAAGAAAAAAAAATTGTGTAACCTAATAACAAGATTGAAGAACTGGCTGTGTGCAGGGCCAGATTTACCATTAGGTAGACTAGGCAAGTGCAGGGGTGCCAGGTTTTTACACTGTATTAAAACAAACTTAGAACATTGTCACGACCCAGAGACAAGGGGCTCAGTATACCCCTAATTCCCCTGCTTTAGTTTACAGGAGCAATCTGCAGGTTGTGACTTTATATTCACCTCAGCACCCAGCAATTCAGGTCAGGATATCACTCAAGGAGAAGCAGGAAAGTCAGATCACACCGTTTCTTAGTGCAGAGCAGACTGGCAACTTTATTATTATTACACAAACACAAAAATATTTCCCCACACTCCTTCCTAATTCCCCTCCCTGTTAGAAGAGGTCTGGGTTCTTAGTGTGACCTACTCACCCCGTCACTAGGCCATAAATCCCACTCCCATCCCAGATACACCAGAGCCTGAGGGTTATCTGGCCAGGTCACTTCATATCCCAGACCTGTGTTTTGGTGTGAAGTATATAACGTTATGACTATCTGCCTGGCCTCTCTGAGGGACCATATAAATTCTTGCAGGAACCCTGGGTTTAACCCGGTACTGGACCACTTACACAATATGGCAGAAAATGTATCTCTGTTAGTTAGTAAAATAACATTATTACAGTGCACATAACAGCATATGGCAACCCCAACATTACACATAAAAATAGTCCTTAAACACGTGTCATCTCCATTTTGATATCCTTGGATATTAGTAACCCAGTGTGCCAGAGTCCAAAATAGCAGGGTTGTTTGTGGGGTTCAGGGGGGGGGGGGGGGGGGATCTGTAATGACAAACATGCATCGTAATTTTACACGTAGCACCTTGAAGGAAGTCTTATGTCTTTGGGTGGGAATAACAAAGCACTTCTCTGGCTGAATTGTGTTACTTACAAAGCCACTTCCTCTCTTCCTTACATAACATGCTGGGAGATGTAGCCTCAACTACACACTAAACAACAACAACCTCCACAATTCTACCTGCATGGCTCTCAGGGCAGTACCCTAGGGAGTTCATAGAGATGATATTTGCCAAGTGAGACAGTGACACCCAGTAAGGTCATTACAGATCTCTGCCAGACACACAGAGCAGTTATGTTTCAGAAAATTCGAACTGAACGGTGAATTGAGAAATATTCTACTATAGTGCAAAAATACATATTTAGAATGTGTCAGTTCTTTTGCCAACTTTTGTGTCCAGTTGGATTATTATGGTTAACATTAGTAGCATTTATGCTTCATACAGGGATAGGGTCATTATAGTTGTATGTCAATGTTATATTTTCTGTGGTCCAAATTATGATTACCAGAAAAAAACTTGATTTTATGAAAACATCACTTGATTAAGTGCAAAACATCTAAAATAAATATGGCCTTTCTTTCATAGCTATTGAATTCAATTTTGCTTTAATGGTAGCAGAACTTTCTTCTGTTCCTAACTAGATTAGAATAAGTTGATTCGGATAAGATCTATATTCAATTCTGCTGAACGTCTGCCACTTTATAATAGGACTCAGCAGAAGGGTAAGTCTTAATATGATAAGCCTCCCTCTAAAAATGAAGATTTATTTTTTTAATGTGTTTTTGCATACTTCACAAACGTGTTTTTTTCAAACTACAGTCATCCTGTAAAGAAGTCTTTATTTATTTTTTGCTGGTGGTACATTTAAATGGAACACTGTCATTACCTATAATCATTGTTCATTAGTTGTTTAGTTTATTTTTAGACATTTTTACCAAAAACATGGTGTAAAATCTTTCACTTCCTCCTTCCTGTTATCTGATAATTCTGTCTTCCTAATCAAACTGCTGATAACTTAGATTCAGAGAAGATCTATTTTTAATTATATTGAAAGACTGCCACTATGAATAACCATTTGATAATAGAGCTGAATAGAAGCGTATCTCCCAGTAGGATTACCCTCTCCCTCGGTCTGCAAGATGGAAGTGCCTATAACCAGAGTCTGCTAAATCTAAGTATTTCTGTAAAAATACAGCTGTAGACTATCCAAACTTTTTTTTATTCCTCTCCTTTTCAACTTTGTAATTATTATTAAAAACTGAATTTATTTAAAAATAAAGAATATAAGGCCCTTTTAATATATCTACTAATAGCCTAAATAATACTTAACTCTACTCCTAAGTACGGTACTTATCTTTCCTACATGGTTTTTAAAAAAATTCTATGGGTAAAAACAAGTTTTAAAGCACAGTGGGGCCCCTTAATTACTTCCTAAAAAAACAACTACCTTGACAACTACTCTTGACAACTGCCATATAACTTGCACTTTAAAACTCTCCTAATAATCTATACCTTTATTACCACAAAGATAAAGGAATGGGAAGGGGAGGGAAAGGGGGAGAGAAAGAAAAGAAAAGGGGAAGAGAAAGAAAGAAAGAAAGAAAGAAAGAAAGAAAGAAAGAAAGAAAGAAAGAAAGGGGAAGAGAAGGAAAGGGATAGGATGGAAGGAGGAGGACAAGGGGGAAGCAATGGGGAGGGAAAAGGAAAGGGGGAGGAAGGAAAGGGAAGCAGGAAGAGAAATGAGGGTAAAGTGAAGGGAAATTAAAAGATTGGTGAAAGAGGGGGGGGAGGAAAAGGAGGGTGAAGCGGAGAGAAAGGAAGGGGATGGAAAAGGAGGGTGAAGGGGAGAGAAAGGAAGGCGAAGGAAAAGGAGGGTGAAGGGGGAGGGAAAGGGAAAGTAAGGGAAGCCAGAAGAGAAATGAGGGGAAAGGGAAAGGAAAAGGAGAGTGAAGGGGAAATTAATGGGGAGGGAAAGGAGGGTGAAGGGGAAAGGGAAATGGAAAGGAAGGGGTGGGGAAGGAAAAGGAAGGGGGAGGGAAAAGAGGGTGAAGGGGAAATGAATGGGGAGGGGAGGGGAAGGAAAAGAAAGGGAAAGGAGTGTGAAGGGAAAGGGAAATTAATGGAGAAGGGAAGGGGGTCAGGAAGGGGAAAGGCAAGGTGCACTGCCCTTTAATAGTGTAAATCAATGGTTTAATACATTTATATATTCAATATATCAAAGCCCATCACACTCCCATTTCCATTTCTCCACCTCAGGTTAGTGCTAGTCACTTGAATGTTCCTCAGGATAATAATCCAGGGACCTTGCTTGTTACATCAGCGCCAGTGCCCTCCAGAGGCAGAACTGCTCTACACCCCTCCCAGTGCTCTGTCACTTGAATGTTGCTCAGGATAACAATCCAGGGACCTTGCTTGTTACATCAGCGCCAGTGCCCTCCAGAGGCAGAACTGCTCTACACCTCTCCCAGTGCTCTGTCACTTGAATGTTCCTCAGGATAATAATCCAGGGACCTTGCTTGTTACATCAGCGCCAGTGACCTCCAGAGGCAGGACTGCTCTACACCCCTCCCAGTGCTCTGTCACTTGAATGTTGCTCAGGATAATAATCCAGGGACCTTGCTTGTTACATCAGCGCCAGTGCCCTCCAGAGGCAGGACTGCTCTACACCTCTCCCAGTGCTCTATCACTTGAATGTTGCTCAGGATAATAATCCAGGGACCTTGCTTGTTACATCAGCGCCAGTGACCCCCCTCCTAGTGCTCTGTCACTTGAATGTTCCTCAGGATAATAATCCAGGGACCTTGCTTGTTACATCAGCGCCAGTGCCCTCCAGAGGCAGAACTGCTCTACACCTCTCCCAGTGCTCTGTCACTTGAATGTTGCTCAGGATAATAATCCAGGGACCTTGCTTGTTACATCAGCGCCAGTGACCTCCAGAGGCAGGACTGCTCTACACCCCTCCCAGTGCTCTGTCACTTGAATGTTGCTCAGGATAATAATCCAGAGACCTTGCTTGTTACATCAGCACCAGTGACCCCCCTCCCAGTGCTCTGTCACTTGAATGTTGCTCAGGATAATAATCCAGAGACCTTGCTTGTTACATCAGCGCCAGTGACCCCCCTCCCAGGCTCTGTCCTCTTAAGGTGGATTAGGACAGTTACACACTAGTCTAGTACTAGTTACACAATATGTAACAATTCCACTACATTGTTTAGTACCAAACACATACAATTATATTTGTTTATATGTGTACTTTGTATTCATGTAATTACTGAGCCCTTTGGCTTTAAAATAAAGCCAGTTAGTTTTGAAGTGTCAGACTCTTCCAGGAATGTCATGTTCCCTCAGTTACCTCACAGGAAGGGGCAGTCTCACATAATAACACATTAATTACAGTAAAACTATTAATAACCCTGTCTCAGTAACGAGTATGCATTTTAATAATTGGCACTTAATTATCACTCCTATAATTAACATACGTCATTGACTTGTTGACTATTATAATATGAATTTATGGATGTGGTGACGTAACTCCAGCTTGCTATCATTTTGTTTACTTGCAGAAATATCAATAAAGTATTTAATATTTCAATAAAAAACTCCTTGACCTCAAGTCACATGTTTCCAGGCAACATGCTGCCAGGCGCCTCCTCTTACCTCCCATTGGCGGTTGCTGCTATCAATCCGCGCTTTCACCGTTTGACTTTGCACCTCCTCTGGTTACTGTCCGTAGCAACTCCCTTTTGCCATTGGTGTTCGAATGCGTCTGTCTGCGAGAGCTGGTCGGTGATTGGTGGTTGCGTGGTGACTGGGCTTGGCGCTCACTTCCGCCTGGGTGTCAGTGGAGAAGCTGCAAGGAGCTGTGAGGCAGCAGGTAAATAATGCCACACGGGGAACTGTCGCGATATAATGTGACAGGCTGCCTGTTAGTGCAGGGGGGATATAATAACACTTGGCTGGGCCACTTTATGTCATGTTTTATTATACAATTATATCCTGTCGTAATAAAGCATGTGATATTCTATCATACAGTACACTTTGTGGCAGTATATTAGATAGCCCAATATGTCCCATTATTATTTATTAGTTCCCATTATTATTTACTATTTCCCATTATTTCTAATTTGTTCTCACGATTTCCCATCTGTTACGACACTGAATAATCCTGATACTCTCTAACATCGCAGTGTATTCATTGTATCTACGTTATTAATCTGCTGTATTATGTCATATCGTGATAATCACTGTCATACTTTGTTATACATCACACACTCCCATTATAATCAGTGGTAATGATGTCACATTCTGCCATATATGTATCATTCAGCTGATACAATAACCCCTACCATTATTGGATTTGGGTTGTTGTATCCTGACAATTTATGTCACACTTTGTTATATCGTGATATACCATTCTCTGTAATATTACAGTGTATCACAATAAGCCCTGGCAGTGTTACAGTAATTGTGTGTCATTACACACTTGTATCCTGTCACACTCTGCCATGTATTGATATTATTTTATGTCATACACTACACCTATTATTATAATAATAATAATAATAATAATAATAATAACAACAACCTGTGGCTCTAATTACAATTATTTATGTGTTAATGCACATCTGGATCCTGATCAAATATATTGTATTGTCTCATACTGGTACATTCTGTCATACAGTACATGCTCTACTTATATAGGGTTACAGTGTCACTATAATGATCATTATTTAATGTGTTATTACACAGTTATGACCCAATAAATCCATCACACTTTGTGATTTGCTCCTAAATGTGTTATATTTTTACCTATTATGATAAATTGTTGCATTTTGTCATACATAACACTATATTTCTATAAAACCAGGTATTGTCACATTCATTATTTCATATAATTGCACAGTTGTACCCTGATAAAGCCTGTCATATGCTGATAAATATTATGTATCGTGATACATTACATCACATTTAGTCATACACTGTCTAAGTCTATTACAGTAACACCTCGCAGGAGTGCTTGAAATAAGTAAAAACAATACCCACCTAACAGTGTCACTTTAAATGTAAGTTATTACACTGTTTTATCATCATTGTGGCATATAGCACAGACATTAATACTCTATCTTAACGTTGTCCCTTTAAATGTAATATTTCATTTCATTTCACAATATAGTTATTAATGCTCTATCCATACCATTTATTACCATAACACCTGGCAGTGTCATTCATTATCTAAGTTGAATTGTTTGATCAGCTTTCACATTATTGTATCTTAATATATTATGTCACATATTGCATGGATTGATACTCTATTATTGTATTAATAAATGTCATTGTGTCTAATTAATTAGTTATCACTCTGTCTACATTAAGCTGTTTTTGATATTATATTATACAGATAATTATTATAACATACAGTAGTATCCTGTAAGTGTATGTTACACTGTATAATGTGTTATCTCTTTCAGACGCTCTTATCTTCATACATATTATCATACTCTACTGTTGATACTGTATCAGCACTGTCTGTTGTAATGTATTTACTATAGTTTAACTATTTAATCTTATCACACATTACATTTATTGATCGTTAGTTAATGTAGTTGCATCATGGCATACTCTTGAGTATACTATCACTTGTTATATACATTATCATATATTACACCAGGTACATACTACCATACATGTATACACCTGGTCATGTATAGACGACTATCATACCTTTATATGCCATGTCATGCTGTTATACTATGTCATGCACTCCCAGTCTGTGCTTGTCATTGTATACCAACAGAACATATCATGGTGTATAACGCTTTGGTACGCAGGATTATACCTTTTACACCATGCCAGATTGTGTTAGCAGGTACCACTCGTACACACAGTCATATAAATGCAGTTAGTTGCCTATATGCAGGCGTGCAAACTTCCAACCCAAGCTCCTAAAATGTATGCTTCTGGCCCCAAGACATTTTTCTAAAGGGCTTCCTTCCAGACTCCTAAAAAGTAACCTACTAAAAATCTTCCAAGTTCTTAAGTTTTAGATAGTTCTTCCACTCCTGGCTAAAGAGATGTTGCTTGAAGAAAGTTGTTCTTCATTTATTAGAACAGTTTCAGAATTCATGTGCAACTGTGATTTAATCTTCGTACAATTTTTTTTCTAAACAACAATTAGGAGCCAAAAAGGGATACTTGGGATCAAGCTATATATATATATATATATATATATATATATATATATATATATATATATATATATATATATATATATAATGTGTGTGTAAAATGTTAAGAGTCATAAGTAGAATTGTAGTAAATGAGGCTCTCTGGTTGTATTAAAAACTAATTTATTAGATTTTCCCAAAGTGTGGTCTACAAACTACTAGTGTTGTATGAACTGCTCTTAAGTGGCCCACAAACTAGCAGTGTTGTGTGATAATGCTCTCAAGTGGCCCACAAACTAGCAGTGTTGTGTGATAATGCTCTCAAGTGGCCCACAAACTAGCAGTGTTGTGTGATAATGCTCTCAAGTGGCCCACAAACTAGCAGTGTTGTGTGATAATGCTCTCAAGTGGACCACAAACTAGCAGTGTTGTGTGATAATGCTCTCAAGTGGCCCACAAACTACTAGTGTTGTGTGATAATGCACTCAAGTGGCCCACAAACTAGCAGTGTTGTGTGATAATGCACTCAAGTGGCCCACAAACTAGCAGTGTTGTGTGATAATGCTCTCAAGTGGACCACAAACTAGCAGTGTTGTGTGATAATGCTCTCAAGTGGCCCACAAACTAGCAGTGTTGTGTGATAATGCTCTCAAGTGGACCACAAACTAGCAGTGTTGTGTGATAATGCTCTCAAGTGGCCCACAAACTAGCAGTGTTGTGTGATAATGCTCTCAAGTGGCCCACAAACTAGCAGTGTTGTGTGATAATGCACTCAAGTGGACCACAAACTAGCAGTGTTGTGTGATAATGCACCCAAGTGGACCACAAACTAGCAGTGTTGTGTGATAATGCTCTCAAGTGGCCCACAAACTAGCAGTGTTGTGTGATAATGCTCTCAAGTGGCCCACAAACTAGCAGTGTTGTGTGATAATGCTCTCAAGTGGACCACAAACTAGCAGTGTTGTGTGATAATGCTCTCAAGTGGCCCACAAACTACTAGTGTTGTGTGATAATGCACTCAAGTGGCCCACAAACTAGCAGTGTTGTGTGATAATGCACTCAAGTGGCCCACAAACTAGCAGTGTTGTGTGATAATGCTCTCAAGTGGACCACAAACTAGCAGTGTTGTGTGATAATGCTCTCAAGTGGCCCACAAACTAGCAGTGTTGTGTGATAATGCTCTCAAGTGGACCACAAACTAGCAGTGTTGTGTGATAATGCTCTCAAGTGGACCACAAACTAGCAGTGTTGTGTGATAATGCTCTCAAGTGGCCCACAAACTGGCAGTGTTGTGTGATAATGCACTCAAGTGGACCACAAACTAGCAGTGTTGTGTGATAATGCACCCAAGTGGACCACAAACTAGCAGTGTTGTGTGATAATGCTCTCAAGTGGACCACAAACTAGCAGTGTTGTGTGATAATGCTCTCAAGTGGCCCACAAACTAGCAGTGTTGTGTGATAATGCTCTCAAGTGGACCACAAACTAGCAGTGTTGTGTGATAATGCACTCAAGTGGCCCACAAACTAGCAGTGTTGTGTGATAATGCTCTCAAGTGGCCCACAAACTAGCAGTGTTGTGTGATAATGCTCTCAAGTGGCCCACAAACTAGCAGTGTTGTGTGATAATGCACTCAAGTGGACCACAAACTAGCAGCGTTGTGTGATAATGCACTCAAGTGGACCACAAACTAGCAGCGTTGTTTGATAATGCTCTCTAGTGGACCACAAACTAGCAGCGTTGTGTGATAATGCACTCAAGTGGACCACAAACTATCAGTGTTGTGTGATAATGCACTCAAGTGGACCACAAACTAGCAGTGTTGTGTGATAATGCTCTCAAGTGGACCACAAACTAGCAGTGTTGTGTGATAATGCTCTCAAGTGGACTACAAACTAGCAGTGTTGTGTGATAATGCACCCAAGTGGACCACAAACTAGCAGTGTTGTATGTACTGCACCCAAGTGGACCACAAACTAGCAGTGTTGTATGTACTGCACTCAAGTGGACCACAAACTAGCAGTGTTGTATGTACTGCACTCAAGTGGACCACAAACTAGCAGTGTTGTATGAATTGCACTCAAATGGACCACAAACTAGCAGTGTTGTATGTACTGCACTCAAGTGGACCACATACTAGCAGTGTTGTATGTACTGCACTCAAGTGGACCACAAACTAGCAGTGTTGTGTGATAATGCACCCAAGTGGACCACAAACTAGCAGTGTTGTATGTACTGCACTCAAGTGGACCACAAACTAGCAGTGTTGTATGTACTGCACTCAAGTGGACCACAAACTAGCAGTGTTGTATGAATTGCACTCAAATGGACCACAAACTAGCAGTGTTGTATGTACTGCACTCAAGTGGACCACAAACTAGCAGTGTTGTGTGTACTGCACTCAAGTGGACCACAAACTAGCAGTGTTGTGTGATAATGCACCCAAGTGGTCCACAAACTAGCAGTGTTGTGTGATAATGCACCCAAGTGGTCCACAAACTAGCAGTGTTGTGTGATAATGCACCCAAGTGGACCACAAACTAGCAGTGTTGTGTGATAATGCACCCAAGTGGACCACAAACTAGCAGTGTTGTATGTACTGCACCCAAGTGGACCACAAACTAGCAGTGTTGTGTGATAATGCACCCAAGTGGACCACAAACTAGCAGTGTTGTGTGATAATGCATCGAAGTGGACCACAAACTAGCAGTGTTGTGTGATAATGCACCCAAGTGGACCACAAACTAGCAGTGTTGTATGTACTGCACCCAAGTGGACCACAAACTAGCAGTGTTGTGTGATAATGCACCCAAGTGGCCCACAAACTAGCAGTGTTGTGTGATAATGCACCCAAGTGGACCACAAACTAGCAGTGTTGTGTGATAATGCACCCAAGTGGACCACAAACTAGCAGTGTTGTATGTACTGCACTCAAGTGGACCACAAACTAGCAGTGTTGTATGAATTGCACTCAAATGGACCACAAACTAGCAGTGTTGTATGTACTGCACTCAAGTGGACCACAAACTAGCAGTGTTGTGTGTACTGCACTCAAGTGGACCACAAACTAGCAGTGTTGTGTGTACTGCACTCAAGTGGACCACAAACTAGCAGTGTTGTGTGATAATGCACCCAAGTGGTCCACAAACTAGCAGTGTTGTGTGATAATGCACCCAAGTGGACCACAAACTAGCAGTGTTGTGTGATAATGCACCCAAGTGGACCACAAACTAGCAGTGTTGTATGTACTGCACCCAAGTGGACCACAAACTAGCAGTGTTGTGTGATAATGCACTCAAGTGGCCCACAAACTAGCAGTGTTGTGTGATAATGCTCTCAAGTGGACCACAAACTAGCAGTGTTGTGTGATAATGCTCTCAAGTGGCCCACAAACTAGCAGTGTTGTGTGATAATGCTCTCAAGTGGACCACAAACTAGCAGTGTTGTGTGATAATGCTCTCAAGTGGCCCACAAACTAGCAGTGTTGTGTGATAATGCACTCAAGTGGACCACAAACTAGCAGTGTTGTGTGATAATGCACCCAAGTGGACCACAAACTAGCAGTGTTGTGTGATAATGCTCTCAAGTGGCCCACAAACTAGCAGTGTTGTGTGATAATGCTCTCAAGTGGCCCACAAACTAGCAGTGTTGTGTGATAATGCTCTCAAGTGGACCACAAACTAGCAGTGTTGTGTGATAATGCACTCAAGTGGCCCACAAACTAGCAGTGTTGTGTGATAATGCTCTCAAGTGGCCCACAAACTAGCAGTGTTGTGTGATAATGCTCTCAAGTGGCCCACAAACTAGCAGTGTTGTGTGATAATGCTCTCAAGTGGCCCACAAACTAGCAGTGTTGTGTGATAATGCACTCAAGTGGCCCACAAACTAGCAGTGTTTTATGTACTGCACTCAAGTGGACCACAAACTAGCAGTGTTGTATGTACTGCACTCAAGTGGACCACAAACTAGCAGTGTTGTATGTACTGCACTCAAGTGGACCACAAACTAGCAGTGTTGTATGTACTGCACTCAAGTGGACCACAAACTAGCAGTGTTGTATGTACTGCACTCAAGTGGACCACAAACTAGCAGTGTTGTATGAATTGCACTCAAATGGACCACAAACTAGCAGTGTTGTATGTACTGCACTCAAGTGGACCACATACTAGCAGTGTTGTATGTACTGCACTCAAGTGGACCACAGACTAGCAGTGTTGTATGTACTGCACTCAAGTGGACCACAAACTAGCAGTGTTGTGTGATAATGCACCCAAGTGGACCACAAACTAGCAGTGTTGTATGTACTGCACTCAAGTGGACCACAAACTAGCAGTGTTGTATGTACTGCACTCAAGTGGACCACAAACTAGCAGTGTTGTATGAATTGCACTCAAATGGACCACAAACTAGCAGTGTTGTATGTACTGCACTCAAGTGGACCACAAACTAGCAGTGTTGTGTGTACTGCACTCAAGTGGACCACAAACTAGCAGTGTTGTGTGATAATGCACCCAAGTGGTCCACAAACTAGCAGTGTTGTGTGATAATGCACCCAAGTGGACCACAAACTAGCAGTGTTGTGTGATAATGCACCCAAGTGGACCACAAACTAGCAGTGTTGTATGTACTGCACCCAAGTGGACCACAAACTAGCAGTGTTGTGTGATAATGCACCCAAGTGGACCACAAACTAGCAGTGTTGTGTGATAATGCATCGAAGTGGACCACAAACTAGCAGTGTTGTGTGATAATGCACCCAAGTGGACCACAAACTAGCAGTGTTGTATGTACTGCACCCAAGTGGACCACAAACTAGCAGTGTTGTGTGATAATGCACCCAAGTGGACCACAAACTAGCAGTGTTGTATGTACTGCACTCAAGTGGACCACAAACTAGCAGTGTTGTATGAATTGCACTCAAATGGACCACAAACTAGCAGTGTTGTGTGTACTGCACTCAAGTGGACCACAAACTAGCAGTGTTGTGTGTACTGCACTCAAGTGGACCACAAACTAGCAGTGTTGTGTGATAATGCACCCAAGTGGTCCACAAACTAGCAGTGTTGTGTGATAATGCACCCAAGTGGACCACAAACTAGCAGTGTTGTGTGATAATGCACCCAAGTGGACCACAAACTAGCAGTGTTGTATGTACTGCACCCAAGTGGACCACAAACTAGCAGTGTTGTGTGATAATGCACCCAAGTGGACTACAAACTAGCAGTGTTGTATGTACTGCACCCAAGTGGACCACAAACTAGCAGTGTTGTGTGATAATGCACCCAAGTGGACCACAAACTAGCAGTGTTGTGTGATAATGCACCCAAGTGGACCACAAACTAGCAGTGTTGTGTGATAATGCACCCAAGTGGACCACAAACTAGCAGTGTTGTGTGATAATGCACCCAAGTGGACCACAAACTAGCAGTGTTTTATGTACTGCACTCAAGTGGACCACAAACTAGCAGTGTTGTGTGATAATGCACCCAAGTGGACCACAAACTAGCAGTGTTGTGTGATAATGCACCCAAGTGGACCACAAACTAGCAGTGTTGTATGTACTGCACCCAAGTGGACCACAAACTAGCAGTGTTGTGTGATAATGCACCCAAGTGGACCACAAACTAGCAGTGTTGTGTGATAATGCACCCAAGTGGACCACAAACTAGCAGTGTTGTGTGATAATGCACCCAAGTGGACCACAAACTAGCAGTGTTGTGTGATAATGCACCCAAGTGGACCACAAACTAGCAGTGTTGTGTGATAATGCACCCAAGTGGACCACAAACTAGCAGTGTTGTGTGATAATGCACCCAAGTGGACCACAAACTAGCAGTGTTGTGTGATAATGCACCCAAGTGGACCACAAACTAGCAGTGTTGTGTGATAATGCACCCAAGTGGACCACAAACTAGCAGTGTTGTGTGATAATGCACCCAAGTGGTCCATGGCACAACTTGAATGACAGATATTTTATTAAATAAAGTTAGGAAACAGTGCAGTTTTATGGTTTGTAAGTACTTGAACTAATTCCAAAATGGCACAGTGTTGGTCCATGAAGATCTTCTGCAGTGTTCAAGTGGTCCACCAAGACCTGGCTGAACCTTATCATGGTCCATGGGAAAAAAATCTTTGAGAAGCACTGTATTAAATGATCTGCCGAGCCTCAAATTTTTCCATATTGTGTAGAATTCTGGTTCTTTATTGTATTGGGTATTTTTTTTTCTTTTGTATAACATTTCTGAAAATGCAGGAGCATGTTACATCTATTTAGTAAAGTCTTTTTTCCAACTGTGGAGTTTATTTATTTGCTGGACCTGAAGTATAGGCCAACTATAAGTAGTTTGTATGTGTGTGTGTATGTATATGTATATATGTGTGTATATATATATATATATATATATATATATATATATATATATATATATATATATATATATATATATATATATATATATATATATATATATATATATATATATATATATATATATATATATATATATATATACATACATACATACATACATACATACATACATACAAAAAACAATGTCCGAGGCGATCGATCAGACCTATATGCCAAATATTTTGAACTATTTTCCTTGTTGTCCTTTAGCAATTCTGCTGAAATTGTATCCCTGCATCTTCTCCCCTTTATGCAAAACACAAGTTGAGAAAGTTTTTGTTTTTTATCCGACAAGGAGGGAATTATATATAAAAACAATTGTATTATAACCAAAAAAATGTTAGGAATCAGATGTAGAATTTTAGGGCTTTGGCTCTTGGGATTTGTCCAGAACTGCTGTAAATGACCATATTATTTTCACAGATTACCCGGAATGAATTTCATATCATAACCTCTTGTTCTAGCAATGTTGATCTTCTGAGAAGTATTCCTGAACTACAGTCCACACCTCGTTGAGCTGGCTAAGGGAAGAGCCTGGGGGTTTAGGAAGGGAGTGTACGTGTTATATTTGTATGAAAACATTCCCTGCTGTTTGGATCTCTGTGCCAGCAGTTTGTAGTTCATACTTAGTAGTGTTTTGTATTATTATTATTATTATTATTTGTAACATTTTGTAGATATTATACATACAGGACAGGTAGATCATGATACACAAACCCACAAACTCTTTATATCACACTGGGATACATTTTACAATATATGATCTTGTTATTTTGGCATGAAAACAAGTGATTTATAATAGAGGAAACCTACATTACAATGACACTGGGACTTGCGCCTCTCGGTCCTGATCCACTGGAGTGTGAATTGGTACCATTCTTTCATACCGTTAATTGATTTAACGACTATACCACAATGTGCCTTCTAAGCTTGAAGGTCAGGCAGAGAAGAAACACTTCCTCTATAGTGTATCTTCTCTGCCACTTTTCAGATTAGATTTCTGAACTCATTAAATGTTTTCTTAATGGATGAGGTGACCCTATAATATATTCCACTTCTCCTGTGTGATCCCCTCTTTGTGGATGAGTAGTTTGCGTCTCCATGAAGTGTTGGTTTAATATCTTATGTTATACATAAAGGGTACTAGATAAGTATAAGAGGAATATAATGACAAACCAGAGAAGCAATTTTAAGTATAACTGTATAGAGTCTGACAAGTGTGACTGCCTGGTTCTGAGCATGTCCAGTAGAGAGGGGGAGGTGTCAAATACCAGAATTATGTTGATCACCAATGATACAATAAATGCCCTTCCCCTTGCTCTGAATAGAAGAAAAAATCAGCATGTCTCCTAAGGCTCCAAATCATCAAGAAGTGCTCAAAATACAATATGGAACTTCTAAACACAGGTGTGTGTGCGTTTTTAATGTTGATTTTCAACATATTTACCAAACTCCAGTGGTCCTTTAAGCCAAAGCTTTCTAGATCGATATTACGGGTGGACTAGGTGGGCCTATTGGTCCTTATCTGCTTAAACACTTACGTTTCCAAGGCTCTTGTTTACATCAGTGTACGTGAAGTCTGGATATAAAGCAATTTAATAGATTCTGTTCTGCGTTTTTGTAGGGACTAGAAGACCTAGATTGTCCTGATCTGCCGTCCATTGTTGTATTTCTTTGTGGAATGTGAAGCTGCCAGTGTCAGAGCATCCTATCTGTGACATTATGTCTGACATCAACAGCAGAATATTCTTTATTAAAGCAGGGCCTTACAAATCCTAATATCATGGGGACCACGGCAGCAGCAAAGCTTTAGCCAGAAAATGTAACTTTAAAACAAAAAACATGAAAAAAAGGCTACACTGGCCCTTTAAACCTCCACTGTACAATGAAAAAGTGTGTATATATATATATATATATATATATATATATGTATGTGTATATATATATATGTATGTGTATATATATATATATATATATATATATATATATATATATATATATATGTGTTTGAAAATGTTCAGTGTGACTAAAAGCATAATTATGGAGGGATAAGTCATTTAGTTAGAAAAAAATAAATTTTTATGCCTTTGCTGGACATTGGAGAAATCTGTGATATGTAGGTGATAGTTTTATGTGTTGTTTATATTTTTGGAGAGCTGTGATTGCCTCTATTGATGCAACCTGTCTGCTTCTGGGCCTGTGAGGGGTAAATGGATCTTTTTTTTTTTCCCTCTGTGTCTGTCCCCCCTCTCCCTCCTCTGTGTCTGTCCCTCCTCTCTCCCTCCCGTGTCTCTCTGCCCCCCTCTCTCCCTCCCGTGTCTCTCTGCCCCCCTCTCTCCCTCCCGTGTCTCTCTGCCCCCCTCTCTCCCTCTCGTGTCTCTCTGCCCCCCTCTCTCCCTCCCGTGTCTCTCTGCCTCCCTCTCTCCCTCCCGTGTCTCTCTGCCCCCCTCTCTCCCTCCCGTGTCTCTCTGCCCCCCTCTCTCCCTCCCGTGTCTCTCTGCCCCCCTCTCTCCCTCCCGTGTCTCTCTGCCCCCCTCTCTCCCTCCCGTGTCTCTCTGCCCCCCTCTCTCCCTCCCGTGTCTCTCTGCCCCCCTCTCTCCCTCCCGTGTCTCTCTGCCCTCCTCTCTCCCTCCCGTGTCTCTCTGCCCTCCTCTCTCCCTCCCGTGTCTCTCCAGTGTCTCTCTGCCCCCCCCCTCCCTCCCTCTCGTGTCTCTCTGCCCCCCTCCCTCCCTCGCTCCCGTGTCTCTCTGCCCCCCCTCCCTCCCGTGTCTCTCTGCCCCCCCCTCCCTCCCTCCCTCCCGTGTCTCTCTGCCCCCCCTCCCTCCCTCCCTCCCTCCCTCCCGTGTCTCTCTGCCCCCCTCTCTCCCTCCCTCCCGTGTCTTTCTGCCCCCCTCTCTCCCTCCCGTGTCTCACTGCCCCACCCTCTCTCCCTCCCTCCCGTGTCTCTCTGCCCCCCTCTCTCCCTCACCCCTCCCGTGTGTGTGTCTCTCTCTTTTCTCTCTTTCTAACTCTTTCTTTTCTCTCTAACTCTCTTTTCTCTCTAACTCTCTTTTCTAACTCTCTTTTCTCTCTTTTCTCTCTTTTCTAACTCTCTTTTCTCTCTTTTCTAACTCTCTTTTCTCTCTTTTCTAACTCTCTTTTCTCTCTTTTCTAACTCTCTTTTCTCTCTTTTCTAACTCTCTTTTCTCTCTTTTCTAACTCTCTTTTCTCTCTTTTCTAACTCTCTTTTCTCTCTAACTCTCTTTTCTAACTCTCTAACTCTCTTTTCTAACTCTCTAACTCTCTTTTCTAACTCTCTAACTCTCTTTTCTCTCTTTTCTAACTCTCTTTTCTCTCTTTTCTAACTCTCTTTTCTCTCTTTTCTAACTCTCTTTTCTAACTCTCTTTTCTCTCTTTCTAACTCTTTCTTTTCTCTCTAACTCTCTTTTCTCTCTAACTCTCTTTTCTCTCTAACTCTCTTTTCTCTCTTTTCTCTCTTTTCTAACTCTCTTTTCTCTCTTTTCTAACTCTCTTTTCTCTCTTTTCTAACTCTCTTTTCTCTCTTTTCTAACTCTCTTTTCTCTCTTCTCTAACTCTCTTTTCTAACTCTCTTTTCTCTCTTTTCTAACTCTCTTTTCTCTCTTTTCTAACTCTCTTTTCTCTCTTTTCTAACTCTCTTTTCTCTCTTTTCTAACTCTCTTTTCTCTCTTTTCTAACTCTCTTTTCTCTCTTTTCTAACTCTCTTTTCTAACTCTCTTTTCTAACTCTCTTTTCTCTCTAACTCTCTTTTCTCTCTAACTCTCTTTTCTCTCTAACTCTCTTTTCTTTCTAACTCTCTCTTTTCTAACTCTCTCTTTTCTAACTCTCTTTTCTCTCTTTTCTAACTCTCTTTTCTCTTTTCTAACTCTCTTTTCTCTCTTTTCTCTCTAACTCTCTTTTCTCTCTAACTCTCTTTTCTCTCTAACTCTCTTTTCTCTCTAACTCTCTTTTCTCTCTAACTCTCTTTTCTAACTCTCTAGCTCTCTTTTCTCTCTTTTCTAACTCTCTAACTCTCTTTTCTCTCTTTTCTAACTCTCTAACTCTCTTTTCTCTCTTTTCTAACTCTCTTTTCTCTCTTCTCTCTTTTCTCTCTTTTCTAACTCTCTTTTCTCTCTTTTCTAACTCTCTTTTCTCTCTTTTCTAACTCTCTTTTCTCTCTTTTCTAACTCTCTTTTCTAACTCTCTTTTCTCTCTTTTCTAACTCTCTTTTCTCTCTTTTCTAACTCTCTTTTCTCTCTAACTCTCTTTTCTCTCTTTTCTCTCTAACTCTCTTTTCTCTCTTTTCTCTCTAACTCTCTTTTCTCTCTAACTCTCTTTTCTCTCTAACTCTCTTTTCTCTCTAACTCTCTTTTCTCTCTAACTCTCTTTTCTCTCTAACTCTCTTTTCTCTCTAACTCTCTTTTCTAACTCTCTTTTCTCTCTAACTCTCTTTTCTAACTCTCTTTTCTCTCTAACTCTCTTTTCTAACTCTCTTTTCTCTCTAACTCTCTTTTCTAACTCTCTTTTCTAACTCTCTCTTTTCTCTCTTTTCTAACTCTCTTTTCTAACTCTCTCTTTTCTCTCTTTTCTAACTCTCTTTTCTAACTCTCTCTTTTCTCTCTTTTCTAACTCTCTTTTCTAACTCTCTCTTTTCTCTCTTTTCTAACTCTCTTTTCTCTCTAACTCTCTTTTCTCTCTCTCTTTTCTAACTCTCTTTTCTCTCTAACTCTCTTTTCTAACTCTCTTTTCTCTCTTTTCTAACTCTCTTTTCTAACTCTCTCTTTTCTCTCTTTTCTAACTCTCTCTTTTCTCTCTTTTCTAACTCTCTCTTTTCTCTCTTTTCTAACTCTCTTTTCTAACTCTCTCTTTTCTCTCTTTTCTAACTCTCTTTTCTCTCTAACTCACTCTCTCTTTTCTCTTTTTTCTTTCTCTCTTTTTTTCTTTCTCTCTTTTTTTCTTTCTCTCTTTTTTTCTTTCTCTCTTTTTTTCTTTCTCTCTTTTTTTCTTTCTCTCTTTTTTTCTTTCTCTCTTTTCTCTCTAACTCTCCCTCTCTCAAGATAAACGTTAATTAACTTACCCTAAAGTTAGCAAAATGTCTTCAGTTTTCAGGCAGTTGATTTTGAGAAGGAACACCCCAGAAAATCTGAGCTAAATTAGCACAAAATGCATAATTAGTTGTAGGCAATCGGATGCAGGTACAACACTTTATCCTTTAGATTGTAAGTAGCGAGTTTTCAGTCTTGTAGGGTGCTTTGGGAAAAAGCACTTTCTACAAAGACTCTAAGCTCAAAACAGGGCCCTTAATTTTTCAGTTGTTAATATTGTATTTTTCCCTATTCTCTCCCCTTGTACAGTGCTACGGAATATGTTGGCGCGTTACAAATAAACGATAATAATAATCCGTTTCTCTCTCTCACTGGCTAGACAAAACTGCTCTGGGGCAGTCGTGATACTGACAGCTGATTGGCTAGGACACATTTCTGCACTCCTAAGGCAAAAAGCAGCCTATATGGATGCAGCACATCTCATAAAACATTTTATTTTATTTTTATTAATATCTACAAAACCCTCTAATGATTATCTTGACACCTCCAGGGAGTGTTGTCTACACTGCATGCAGCATCAGGGGAGCAATATTAACCCACTATTTACCTGCTGTTGCTTGCTCAGCCAAACTCCTTGCAGGTTCCTGTCTGTATGTCAGCAGCAATACATAGCGCATATCAGTGATACACTACATATCTACATATCCCAGGCTGCTTTGTCGCACAAACAGGAACCCCAGAGTTTAAATCAAGAATTTCAACCTGATTGTCCAAAACAAATAGTTTTAAATGTGATGCTAATTTTTGTCAGAAATGTAAGGTTTAAAGGTTTATTTTGGGATTTTTTCATGCATACACTACTAATTCTCCCCTAGCAGATGCATTCATAATCCAGCAAACTTTCATATCCCTTTCTGTAAAAAAAAAATCTTATTTTTGAAAGGTCAGGCGTCTTGGAAAGATGACTTACATTGACAAGGTGATTAATGGAGAACAGAAAGATATAATTCTTTTTGTCACACATCTATATTGTAGGTTTTTTGTAGCACAGACCTTATCTGTGTTGTAGCAAATTGTCAGTCATTTTGTACTGTATTTGTGTACCTTATAATGTGTTACATTTGTAATATGCTTATTGCACCGCTCTACTCTAGTAAACCGCGCGGTACAAAAATGTGTTTGGTTTATAACTAAAGACTAATAAAAGTAATAATGCACAATACATAGAGAAAAACTTTATTATCTCGTGTCCTCCCTGTGGCAGGTTTGATGAGATTTATTAATAGACACTTTTCTCTTGAGCAAGTCCTCAGAATTGTCCTTGTGTTTCTCTGTGTTTGGTTTAGCTGAGGTCACATTAAACTGGTTTCATCAGCCGCCCGCTGCAACTTGGTTTGTGATAAATAGGGGCTTGCTTGTATGGTATATATGTCTGTGCTTTTAAATTAAATAATGGACCACTAACACTATTTTGAAGAAATAGACTTAATAACAAAATAATAAAAAAAAGGTGTGTTTTTTTTATTTTTTTATTGAATTATTATCTGAAATTTTACTGGAGAGTAGGAATGCATACTCAAGGAAGCAGCAACAGGAACTTTATCAGTGTCCCAAGTAACAAACCCAGTAAAAAATAAATAAATAAATATATATATATATATATATATATATATATATATATATATATATATATATATATATATATATATATATATATATATAAAATCACATGTAATAGTTGTGGTCTTGCAATGTTAAAAATGATCGTAGATCAAAAGTTACGGATTTGACAGGGGCTTCAATGAGTGCCGAAGGCCTACAAGACTTTGAAAAATGCTCGACATGAGCACCAAAGATGCTTTGGTAATGACCGAGATCAGCAGCCTTCGGCGATCATAGCGAGGCACGCAAGACTTGCAGCTTAACGTCCGACATTTTTTTTCAGGCCCGTAACTCTGAAGCCATCGGAAGACCGCCAAAAGATGCCAATTAATTACAAAAATAACTTACAACCTCACACACAGCACAGGAGGATGTTTAATTGATGTTTTTGGGAGGTCTGCAATCGCCTAAGCAAGGAAGAAATGGCGGCCGTAAAGGCGTAATAAAAAAAAAAAGGCTCACAATGAGGCTGAAGCCCGTAGTGCTTAGACGCTCATTAAGTGGCACACAAGACTTGGAGAGGGAGGAGAGAGACACAGGGGAGGGAGAGGGTGCAAAGAGACACAGGGGAGGGACATATGCGGAAAAAATAACAAGGGGCAGGGGTCAGAGAGTGGAGAGAGGTTTACAATAAGAGCCAAAGGTGCTCACTGCGAGGCATACAAACACACATACTAGCGACTTGTCTGTCAAAAATGACGGCAATAAAATTTGAAGCCTTGCAATGCTGTTTGCCAGACTATGCTTGGCTCTCCCCCCTCTAACTTGCGGTCCTTGTGATGAGCACCTTTGGCGCTCACTGCAAGCCTCTCCTACTGTGTACTTTATGGGCCTCGCGATGAGCGCCTTCGCCGCTCATCTCGAGCCCTGCAACAAGCAGCTTCTCCGCTCATTGCAGGCCTTGGCCAACCCGCCACTTTCATGCCTCACAATGAGCACCTTCGGCGCTCATTGTAAACCTCTCTGACCACTCTCTGACCCCTGCCTCTTGTTTTTTTTTTTTTTCCTTATTTCCCTCCCCTGTGTCTCCCCCCCCCCCTCAAGGCCCACAATCGGCGCCTTTGGCGCTCATTGCGTATGCGCAAGCCTGTAATTTTTAACATTGCGTGATGGCAACTATTACATGTGATAAATAGTTATTGTTAAATATTACGATGTAAAGGAATTACATCTTGGACTGTTACTGTATCTGGGGGAGGGAGTATGCTACAGGTGCTTACTCTTCTATTTAGTTAAATTGTCAAATAGTAATTTACAGGTTCAGTTTTTCAACAGAACTGAATAGAAATCCTGCGGAAACAGAACTCTTTCGTACATTTTTCTGTTCCTTTTAGGAACAAGGGCATTGTGCATTCAGTCATTAAGGAGAACTTTAGTTATAATTGGACTTCAAACACAGAGTAAAGGGTAGATTGGACAAGGTCTTAAAGGAACGCTGTGGACCAAATATATCTTGAATTAAAATGTACCAGCTTTAAAGTTTTTATATATTTTTTACAATGAATCCGTAGTTTAAAAAATAGGACACAAAAAACTGCAAATGCAAGTGTCTGAGTTTATGGTGATGGCAGTTTCCTTCCCCGTGTAATACTGACCACATCCTGCCAGCAGCATGCTCCTCACCCACCATTACCGGGGTGGTGGTTCCAGGGAATCGCTGCCCAGTTATGGTGGCCGAGCAGCTTAATGTTGTGAAAAGAAACTAGGGCATTTCTCCATGTCAAAGAAAAATGTAGAGGCAAGGCATAGGGCAAACATGATTAGGCTTAAGATTTTCCTTCAATGGATGTAAGAAAGTCGACTGTGAGAAGAGAATTTCAGTGTGCAAGAAGTTTCCATCTGCACAATTAAAATGTGGCATCTTAAACTGCCAATGCTTTTAATAGAAAATTTAAAATGTAAAAACGTAGGTAATTCCTTTTTAATGAATATATATTTAAAAGGGGCCCTGCAGATTTTGATAGTATTATTATTATTATTATTATTATTATTATTATTATTATTATATCATTTATATACACATTTTTTATTTTATTATTATTTCAAATCTGGCCCATCACCTTACAGGCTGACAAAAGTCTGCAATGATTCAATGCTTTCCATGTGTGTGCAATACATGATCAGGTTATGAGGGAGTGATATTTGCCCCCAGCCTCCTATAAGGTGCCATATACACTGATCCATTACATCTTTGCCAGAGGGATCTACAGTTGAATACTTTGCATGAGAATCCCTGCATTGTTTACAGTGTGGATCCCTCCTAGTACTACAAGGGTTAATGTATTTACTATAAACACGTGTGTCCTTATTGTGTTGTTACTCATCCGAGCACGAGGCTCAGTAGCTTTACATATGAGATGAGCCAGCAGATTGGTGTTTGTGTGCAGTCAGCAGGCCGAGCGCCGGTGCCACCTCTGGGGTAGTGTGACTGACAGTAACCTCCCAGCAGTGGGGTCACTCCAGCTCACGACTAGGAGTCAGGGAATTGTATTTCTGGGAATTTAGGTTACTGAAGGACAACTCAAATGGGCTGGGATTGTGCTTAAAGAGCCGCTGCAGTGCTTATACAGTGGAATGTCATTTAACTGATTTTCAGCAATATCAGCATTTGCCGAATAAAAAAAATCAGTGTAGACTTTAAGACCTGAAGTTTAGTGTTTTAGATTGTGTTGTGGAAAATATCCCTCTGATTCTCACTTAATCAAACCAGGCACTCAAGAAATCGATGTCCAGGTTCTCAATGAACTTTCTTCTTCTCTATTAGGCAGACTGGTCTGGAAAGGGATATGTTCCACAACAATGCCCGGAGCTCTGCACCATATGTCCAGGGATTGGGAGAGGATCTGCCCAGGGAGCATTCCTAATAATCTTTATTTGTTGTCCTGATAACATCTTTTATCCGCCTACTTCCATACCATCAGAAAAATACATTTAGGACAATGTTCTGAGTAGATGCCATGCTGACTCGCTGTTTATAGGGAGCACAGTAGACAAGGGGAAGGGGTTGCATCAAAGTAGTACTTTTACAGCTAAACTTCCAACTGTAGATCATGACCTCTTATTCTTGCAATCTCCTTTCTCTGAAAGATACTTCCCTCCTGAATGGTATTATATCCTGTGATACATACATAGAATTGGGTGGTCTACCAGCAAGCAGTTCCTGGGGTATTTTTGTTTGGATAAAACTCGGGCTTCTTTGGGGCAGCACTCCTAGGAATGGTGCCGATCCTCAGACGAAACTTTAAACATACCACTGCCAATAATTATAGTTCTAGGTAGATTATTAATAAAGTTGCCTGTATTTAAAATGTACAGTGTACAAAACTACATTTAAATGGAGTGTTCCTCATCTATCATCACCCTGATCAAAATATCCTGGCTCTTAAAGATGGTCTCCATGAATACTGGAAGGCAGGTAGCCAGTCCCTAAATCTGAAAAGGTTAAGATCATCTGCTTTCAAGTGTTTTTGATGGTGTGATACATACATCAGTGTGACTTTCCAATGTAGTAACTAGCTGAGCAGTCACTTCTGCAGGGGCTCAGCCAGTGACACTGGGCCTCATACCACCCACCCAAGCAGGGGCATTGACCAGTTCCATTCACCTTGGTTCCTTTTGCCCCTAGACGTAGAAGTTCACAAGCCACAACTCTTCTACCTCTGACCTAAAACATGCCCTCCCACCTACCTATGATTTGTGTTAATTATAGTACTGGTTTCTGCACCATCACCTCTATTTTTAACAGCTGATACACCCACAAACTTAATCGCTAATTATCGCTCTACTCTATTTCCAGTTACTCGACAAGCCCTTGTTTCTTCCTTTTAATTTACATTTTGTTTAATTAATCCCTTTACATTTTTTATTTGCCATTGTAAGGTGCTTTTGAAAAGAAACATGTACCATGTATGTAAGATTTTAAACTCCGACAGGCTTTTTGCCACGTGTTTAATGATGATATATGTATGATATATTGCTCTGACTGTAAGCTCTTGTGCCCAGCCTCCATTTTAGCTTGTCCTGCTCATAGATACGACCGAGAACGCAGAAACTGCCCGAGGACTCGAGTACAGAGCCGTGTAGCAGGTTTTACAAGGCTGATGCTCTTTAATGTTGACTCTGTGCACCTTGTATTTGAAATGACGAGAATTCCTGTGTAATTAGCCTCAAGCTCCCAATGTAGTGAGTGGCTGTACCAGCTCTCGGAGGACACGTAATGTCCTGGTACTTCCCTCATTAAACAGGTACATTGCACCATAAACCTATATTTAGTATACGTTCTTATTACCAACACTTTGTTTATCTGGAATACTTGTCCCATTCATAATGTGATCACATTGCAAGATAAAGTTCAGTGTAATGTCTCAAAAATATTAACTACAGATGAATAGTACAATTTATTTGGTACTTATACCTCACAACGACGATTACAAAGTTAAACAAGGGCAAACTAAAAACAATGCCATTAATATGGGCCAAAGAATCCAAATCAATAGGATAATCAATATCTCTTATATTTTAATCTTAAATAAGGAGGATTGTAAGGTTCAAATGCTCTACACAGCGTCCACAACACTATTGTTAAAGAGTGATAGCAGTTGTATATTTCCTCCCTCCCTTAGTAATCCCAGTTTTGCCAACGTGCTTCAAAATCTTATCTCTTGCTTTTGATAAGAAAAAGCCATATTGTAGTATAGCATTTAGCTAAGTATATTCTATGTTGTAAGGTAATGGTCGCAATACAATATGGACTCGTGTGAGAGAGAGCAGGATTGTATCAGGGGTCCATTTTGGGATAAAGTTTGGAGGACGCTTAGAAGCAGAGCACTGTGCGTCTACATGTGTGTGACTGTGCGACGCGTTTGACGCTCCACCTACGCCTGACGCGTTTCGACGTCACAGGGGACATCTTTTTCAAAGGGTAAAAACAAGTAAAAAGTGTGCATATAAATACATATAATCACAAATGGTTCTTATTAAACACTAGTAACTTGCCCGGCAAAATTGACGGGATAATATTCGATGTGTCTCTTCCCTCTCCCTCCCCTGGGTGTCTCTCTTAACCCCCCTCGGCCCGTGTCTTTCACCCTTAATCCTTCTAACGCCGCTGGTGTTGCGCGCATGTGGAGCGTTACACACTACTGAAACTATTATATGTGATTGTGAGTGGAAGTGTCAGATAATTGAGTTTATAAAACTGGTGTAATAATTACAATATATTTTTATCTCTCACAATGAAGGAAGGGATTAAGACCATGGCTGTTTGTATGAAATACAATAAGACTTTAGCTCTTAAAAGTCTCTGTGACTTATTACTATTTGTTCAACTGACAGTTTTCTTCCTTATCACCCCCAACGGTGAGTGATAATCATTAGGAGAGAGGGAGGTTGTATTTATGTATTTTATGCATAAAAAAAAATAATAAATGCAATTTGTTAACAATTTTTGAGTGGATATTCTAGATAATTTACATTTACCCAGCTTTCAAGCTCAACTAAGTGAAAGTATCACAGTTTCTAAGAATTACTCTTACAATGGGGGTGAAGTGTAATTACAGAGGCTTACATGTTAAAGCTTCCTTTATTATCATTATTTATACCAACTGGACATGCTGCTGGAGGTGAATGGGTTGAGGCTAGAGATTCCCAAACTGTGAACCAACAGTGATCCCTGAGCTTCAGTCATGTGGTCTGTAGAACAAAACATCATGGAAAAGTATAAAAATGCATACAAAAGCAGTAGAGAAATGCCTGTGTGTGTGAGGCAGTTTCATTGAATCAGCTGTACGTGGGTAGGATTCATGGCTTGTGTATAACCCATCCTGAGCTTTGCAAAAAAGCTGTGTAACATATCGGGCATATGCTTAAAGGAAGCCATGTTTAAAGTGGATTGCAAGAACAAAGACCTAATGGGCACATTTGCATGTCCCTGCCAAGTGCATTCTGGGAACCTTGGCAGGGACAAGCAAATGTGCCCATTAGGTCTTTGCTCTTGCAATCCATAATCACTTTAAACATGGCTCCTATCCACGTACAGCTGATTCAAGGTTACTGCCTCACACACACATTTTGTTAATCCATAAAATATAGAAGCTAGTCCCTTCTCTTCTGCTTTTTTTATGCATTTTTAGACTTTTCAATGATAACTGTATTTCTTGGAATTCTGAGCAGGAGTTTTTTGTTTTGTTTTTATAACTTGTTTTAGACATTTAATTGTGAACACAAATGTACTATTTTTTTTTACTAATATATATATATATATATATATATATATATATATATATATTCCCAGAATGCAGTATAATAACTGTTTTTCTCGGAATTCTGTGCTGGTAACAGGTTTTTTAACTTGTTTTAGACATTCAAATGTGAACACAGATGTACTATTGATATACTGTCCTACTGTACGGTGGAGGCTTCTATCGCTCTTTTGCCCACCATATTATAAATGATTGTTGTGGTGAACTACCTACTCATAAGGTCCACAACACAAGCTGAGATTCCGCTCCATGCTGATGATAGCCAGTAAGCTTGAAACAGTTGTGCATGGATAGGATACTCAGCTTGTGTTTAATCCAACCCTGGCTTTGCATTAAAGCTGTGTAATACAGCATGCATAAGCTTAAAGGAAGCCATGTTTGATAATGGCTACGGATGGAAGAGCGAGGCATTTGTGGGTACATTTGCATGTCCCAGCTCAGCTTCCCAGAATGCAGTATAATAAAAAAAAAAAAAATTCTCTGAGCTGGAAACAGGTTTTTTTAACTTGTTTTAGACATTCAAATGTGATCACAGATTTACTATATCTATATATATATATATCTATATATATATATATATATATATATATATATATATATATATATATATATATATATATATATATATATATATATATATATAATCTGCAACGTTGCGCTATAACAGCACCTGGTAACACCCATTATTGCAGGGCCACCTGAACATGAGTCAAGCTCTGACAGACATCTGACGTACAGTAGCTCCGTGTCTGCTGCTTTCTGCAGTTATTATCTTGTTTGTTAATAATTAAACAGGTTGTTTGACTCCATCACTAATCTCTGTTTGCCCGTTTAAATAAAAGCTTAGAAATGGGGAAGGGTCTCCACCATAAAACATGTCACTAAAGGTAATAAATGGAATAGGAGGAGACAATAGGGACTTTCACACTCAATAGGGAAATTAAAGGATAAAGTGGGATGGGTACAGGGCTAAGGTCTGAATGTTAAATAGTTTGATCATCTGGGCTTATACAGGTAAGGAAAGGACCAATGACCCTATAAACTCTATTTTATAAATTTATTTTGGGAAACTGTATACATTGAAGCGACACAGCTGACGTCCCAATTATTTCACAAATAAAAAGCAGACATATACCTTTGCTGTGTCACTTTAAGTACCACCTGGGGCTCATACCTCCTACAGTAAGGCAAAAGGGAGAAGTAGGAGGGGCCTATAAACTCACACAACCCTGTTAACTCTTTCTTGACAAGGTTACAGTGTTTTCTGTGATCTGGATACAAGATCTGTTCTCTGTTTGGGACTCCGCAGCTCCCATTGTCACAGATGAAGCCTGTTATACAGTAGTATTTATTAATTAACCCTAACTCACCCTGTCTGAGCCAGTCGGGCCACTTTTGTTATGCCAGGTTGCTAGGATCCTGCGATGCTACCAAGCCAATCACTTCCCTCCCTACCTGTCTCACCTGTTCAGGTATCTGGATACTCTGCATTCTATGCAAATTGGCTGCTCAGTAGAGCCGGGCTCCTTGCCTGCACAGTCACTAGCCATCTCTCACACGGCAGAGCGCTCTACAGGTAATGACTCTCATATCCCTGACTTGCTCTTATTAATTACACTTTTATTTCTCTTTCCTTTTTTGCAAATATTGAGTGAAACATGAAATAACTTGCAATCCTCATGTTATAATTGTTGTGCCTAACCTGGTATTTGTTTCAAATGTCTATCATTATGTACCTGTCTCACTAGATGTGTGTTTTATGGTGAATCCCAGTTATTATTCCTATTATTTATTGTACAAGAGGACAGTAAATAAAATAATGGAAGGTTAAACAAAATCATTAGCTGATACAATGAAATGATGCACCTTAGTTTGTCCCTAGTGTGAAGAGCTTACAATCTAGAGGGTGAGTGGGGTGATTGGAGGGAACTGTCTGCTGCAGGCTGTGTCTTTAAGTAGTTTTGGTACAATAGGGTGTGCAGATTGTGCATTTTTAAGAAATGGTAATTTAATATAATGTCACATCTATAATTGTATAATGTACTCTCATTTCAATAATTACACCATAGAAAGTGACCATAAGCGCTGGTCTGGGGAATGTGCTGTCTCCTTAATGTTGTGAATATTCTCAAACATTAGCCATAATATACCTTTTTATATATATATATATATATATATATATATATATATATATATATATATATATATATATATATATATATATATATATATATATATATATATTCATAATGGAATCTCAGGTACAAGCAGTAGACGGCTACTAGATGAGTAACCCTATAAAGTAACAGGAAGTGATTATATTTGTTATTACTCTTTATATAACATGTATGTGTATGTAATAGGCATGCAGACCTTTATCCTTTGGCCTGTTTTTAGACATTCTGAGCTGGATATGGATGTGATGTGCATGCCTCACATATTTGTGACACGCAGTTTGCAGATGTTTCCCCTCCATCCAATGTTTGCACAAAAATGCAGTTTCTCCGGTTACTAAGGGTCATTATTTCCTGGGACACATCCACTGCTGTAAATTAGTCTTGTTTATGTGGAATCATCCAGCTGGCGATGGTGCTGGGCCTGCCACTAGAGGGCCAGGTGATGTCATCTTCCTGCGCCACCTTTACACCAATCTATTGCACCATGTCTGAAAAAACAAATTGCAGCCTTGTTTAATGCAAGTGAGCTTGAAACTCATATATTTGCAGTCAAAAGGATCTATACAGGATCTCCCTCTGTTAAATTCGTTATCTAGTAATTAATTTTTACACTGGGTGATGAAGAAGAAGAAGAGCCATCTTATTAAATCATAATACTCACAGAGATTAAGTATCGCCATCTTGCTCTAACGGGAAATCTCCCCCCTTCCCTCCCCCCGTCACCCCTTTTTGTATGTGTTAATTAATGGTACTTAGAGTGAGACCTCGGGTTACCTGGTGGCACAGTGGTTAGGATTTGGTGCTTTCACCACTGCAACCTGGGTTTGATGCCAGTGAGGGAACCAAGAGGTCACACCACCATGAAGCCAAACAGGGTTGGGCCTGGTCAGCACTTGGATGGGAGACCACCTAGGAATACCAGGATCTGTATGCTGTGGCTCACTGGAGAATGAACTGGAAACCCACTCCAGTATCTCTGCTGTGAATAGCAAGTGGATCCACATTGTGTGTCACAGAGAGTCGGACATGACTGAGCTGTGCAAATAAACAGAGTGAGACTTAGAGCGAGAGGGGTATCCTTTATCAATAATTCATGTTTAAAATATCCAACTTTCAAGCTCGGTTATCTAACACTTCCACTCCATTTTTTTTATATCAGACACTAAAGTGTATTTTTAATTTTTTTAAAAACAAATAACTTTAATTTTGAACAACATAGTATTTGTACAGCACTATACCAACTAAAAAAGTGTTGGCCCTCATGCAAAATTGTCTGTTGTTGTAACTGCATTTATTTATTTTCATATATTTCTGCAAAGGCCGAGACCTTTGTTCTGTTCTTATAGACCGTATAATACTTGTACAGCGCTATATGGACTATAGAAGTGTTTGCTCTGCTGGACTGAGGCAACTCAAGTCAAGGGAATTCAGTTCTTGAGAATCAGCACAAATTCCTTGGCATAGACCGCACTCCAAAGATTCCTTGTGTAGTAGATTACGTGGTGGGAGTATGGTTTATATTTCAATGTAAAGAGTAACAGAGTGTAGTTAGTACATTTAAAGCAGCAGATGGTGCACAGCGGTTGGTTGCCTTCCTGCGCACTCCGGGACAGGCGGGCGGCCGGTTGCCTTCCTGCGCTCTCCGGGACCGGCGGGCGGCCGGTTGCCTTCTTGCGCTCTCCGGGACCGGCGGGCGGCCGGTTGCCTTCCTGCGCTCTCCGGGACCGGCGGGCGGCCGGTTGCCTTCTTGCGCTCTCCGGGACCGGCGGGCGGCCGGTTGCCTTCCTGCGCTCTCCTGGACCGGCGGGCGGCCGGTTGCCTTCTTGCGCTCTCCGGGACCGGCGGGCGGCCGGTTGCCTTCTTGCGCTCTCCGGGACCGGCGGGCGGCCGGTTGCCTTCTTGCGCTCTCCGGGACCGGCGGGCGGCCGGTTGCCTTCTTGCGCTCTCCGGGACCGGCGGGCGGCCGGTTGCCTTCTTGCGCTCTCCGGGACCGGCGGGCGGCCGGTTGCCTTCTTGCGCTCTCCGGGACCGGCGGGCGGCCGGTTGCCTTCTTGCGCTCTCCTGGACCGGCGGGCGGCCGGTTGCCTTCCGGAGCTCTCCGGGACCGGCGGGCGGCGGGTTGCCTTCCGGAGCTCCCGAGCACCGGCGGCAGCGTTACCTCCCAGCACTCAACACTTTTCTTCAGGTGATAGGTACAAGGGGGCATTGTCACCCCAACATGAAACTGGTTTAGTCTTTAAGACTACGTTTTGCTATACATAGTACTAGCCTTTTTTCTCTACAGTAAATCATTCCCAAGATATTCTGCATGTTTTCCACTCCTTTATGCTAATGTGCTGTGACTCAGACTGTTGATAATGGTGGGGGAGTAGCTCTAACTGCATGATAACATTTTGGTCACCACATACACAACACTGTGATGCTAATTGGCAAGTCAAAACAGATACTTATTATTATGAGACACTCATTCGCAAAAAAATGCAGCGCAGGCTTTGTTGAACATTTCAGTAATGATTCACTTTATACAAAAATATCTATTACAGTATATAACCATGTTATGCTCCTTACAAATAATGCCATTCCCTGTACCCCCATCTCGGATCCCATATAGTATAGATATTATTCAGTGGCTGGACAACCTGTTGGTCCGGAGAGTCAGCAGCTGGTCTGTAAGAAATCCTGGAATCTGGAGCGACCGGTTTGAGATCACCGTGTCAGGCGCACACGCCGGCAGCGCCACGCTTCTGGGCTATGTGTGTCACATTTATCTGAGAACACAGCAACTTTCTCATTAAAGGGAAGTTCCACATAACGCCAGTAGCTTTCATATGAAGGATTTCACTTCTAGTGAATGTGTTACAGGTATAATACAAGCCATTTGTTGCTACACATGTATAATGTAACTGCCAGAAGTGCACTTGTATACTGGTTGGGTCTCGGTCATTTTATCCAATCAGATTACACCGCCCTATGGAAGATCCATCTCTCCAAACATGCAGCAAGTTCTGTAATGTCTATGCACAAAAGAAAAATGTCTGTTGCCATTGAAGCAAAATTTAATATAATATAAAAAAAAAAAACAAAAAAAAAAAACTCTTATTTCAAACCATTTAAAATATTTTGTGCATTATCACATGAGGAGCATACTATAAACGTGACATTTCTGATTGTCCTGTTTTGCCAGATCAGCTCTTATTATTTTCCCCTCTTTATTTGATAGTTGGAATCAGCTGATGTGAGTTTGTGTTTATTCCTCATTATTGCTCCAGGAGCTACTAGAGTTCAAACACAATATGATTTTCGTCTGTTCTTTACCCAGAAAATCACTGAGCAGCGTTTGCGTTTGTTCCACTTTTTTTGTCTGATTAATAGCAAATCTCTGGCACAGCCATATAGGGACACAGCAAAGGCACCAAGTTATTGCTGTTGGTTGATGTGACATTTTTTAAGTGTAAGTCTTAGATAACTGAGCGTGAAAGTTGAATATTTTAAGCAGAATTGATATATACAAGACCTCCCTCTCTGTAACTCTCCTTATCCAGGGTCATTAAGTAGCTCTCACGGTAGGGGCTGATAAGGAAGAGGAGCATGCCAGCTGGGTTAATGAGGCTGGTCAGTAACTCCATTATCTAATTAAAAAAACTGAATAACTAGTTGCATTTATATTTTATATGTACCATAGAAAGATGGATTGTATGTTAGAAAGGAATTACAATCTAGTCTGCCTATTCCATCTACCTAAAAGTAAGCCTCATGTTTATTACAGGCATGCTTAGTGTCCTTCACTGTGTTGGATAGTACCAAGTCCACTAGAATATCTGGGACCTTTGCTGTGTCCATTTGATTCTAAGCCAGTGGTTATTAGCATTTTTTGGTGTGGGGGCCGGCTGGTCACCATCCAGTGCTCATATGGACCGGCTGGGAGATTGATCCAATACATGTTTATCAGAGGGATACTAAATCTCCATCTAGCTTTGCACTGATCCTAGAGCGGCTTATAAATTCTTCTTTAATTTATCTATAACTCATATATAAAGTGTTAGGCTTTCCTCATCCCTGTGCACTGCTCTAAACTATACGTAAAAGAAAAGACGCCATGACCTTTATTTGTTTGGTCTTGTATACCCTGCACCATTTTAGTCACCTCCTATTAATATCCTTCTGGAGATCTGGGCTCAGCATCTTGGGAGCCGTCTGACTAGGGATCCATAGCGGGACAGGCATTTTCTTATGACAGTTTTGCCCAGGATGATATTTTATGATGCTGTCCCAGGACTTCCTAACATGTAATGGCATCACTACCAATTCATTATTAATCTTTCTTTTTTTTTTTTTTATTCCAAAAAAACGATATATATATTTATTTTTATTTAATTCAAGATAGCTGCGTGCACTTTTATGTCCCTTGCAGTTGTCAGTCAGATAAGAGACCCACTTCCAGCTGATTGCAGTGGTGGTCAGGGTTGTGTAACACGTGTAAGTGAAGGCCAGGCCATCATATTGCACAATATTTTCCGAGAGGATGGGGTGGATCTGGGGGCCACTGCCAAAGAAAGGGATAAGAATGGAAGTACTAAGAATCCCCTTCTTGATCGCTACCTTGTCGTGGTGAAGGAGCTTGTTTACTTCAATAAAGCTGTGAGCTGTACCATGTAAGGGCCGGTTATAACAGAGATGCAAGACAAATCCACTGGAGAAGGAATTGGTAACCCACTCCAGTATCTTTGCCAAGATAAGCTTGTGGATAGGCACGACCTGAGACATGGTGTTCTGTGGTCCATAGGGTCACAGAGAGTCAGAGCCAACTGAATGACTAAACAACAACACTAATAATCTACCTGCGCCAAGCTGTTAATTAATCCGATAACTGTAGACCCTCCAAAAGAGCTAGCCAAAAAACTTAATTGGATAGAAATACAAAGAACCATTTGCATAGCTGCCTCCCTGACGGTCACCCCAAAAGTGCGCATCTATGTAAATACGCACATCCCTAATCCGCCAGGAGGCTGTCTGCGCGTGCTGCGTTCAATTAAATTCCTGTAAACATCTCCACTGCTGAATAATGATCATCCTCATATAGACAGTGAGAAAAAAGGACTAAGCGTCGTCTGACATGGACAGTGGTCAAGTGTCCAGCACTGCTGGGGATTAAATGACCCTCTTGCGCCCCCTGAATATATGGTCTATTATTTTTTATGAGCTATATTAAAGATAGTTCTGTTATTGCCGATACATAAATAAAGCCCTGCTGCCTGGTACAGTGGCCCTTTACATTATGTCTCAGGTTCCCAAGTGCCAGGTTATAAATGGGCAGATTACATTGCTGTGCCCGCCCATGGGAGTCTGAACATGCAGGCTGGGCGCGGGGATGCTTTACTATCACCACCAACCAGTGCAGGGATCACACAACCTGCTTGTGGTAAATATTACATCCGCGCCGGCTCCGCCTGTGCCCAGAAAAAAATATTATATGTGTCGCTCTGTCATTCACTTGCTTTGCTGTGCTCTGCAAAAGTGAATTTATTTGCAGTTTGTGAGACCCTGTCTATGAAAGTGTTAAACTTCTACAGACAATTCCACTTTAATAATGCAGCAAGCTAATTATAATTAGTAAGCAGAAATAAATCGGTATTGCAACAATAACCCTGAAAATGAGATAACAGAACTTGAGTGGTGGGTAGATGTGGTAAAAAAGTACAAACTTCAAAAGACAAAGTACATGTAAGAAATAAACATTGCGCTTGGCGGTAATTAAAAATTCTAAGTGGAATAAAATTGCATTATTAGTAATTTTATGTAAAAAGTAACGGACTACAAAGGTTGCCATATGTGATCTGCGCCATCAGTTAGAGGGTGGAAAATCATGTGGATAATTTGTTTACACTGATCAAGAATTGACTTCGATATTGTCCTTCTAGTTTAACCCTTGAAGCCGACCCACAAGACTCTGCATAAATAATAAGGCTGGAGTCTTTAACGGCTATACATTGTATTATACATTTATACTGCACTTGGGAGCAGTGTGTGGTGGTGCAGTGGTAAGCATTCTGTTGAAATATTTTTTCATCGGTAAGTCATACATGTAATTTCCCTTCCTTCTACATAGATATTTTTAACGAATGCACTTTATTTATTTTTATATATATATATATATATATATATATATATATATATATATATATATATATATATAAAAAAAGTAGAAGTCATGGATTTTGAACCAACCACACTAGACTAACACATGCTTTAACTTTTGAACATACTTTTAAAACTTATTTCATTATTTGAAATGTATAAACTACAAATTATGTGATCTAGCTCCTTAAAGTTGTATATATATTTCAGTATAACTAACTATTTAGTGTGTGTGTGTGTGTATATATATATATATATATATATATATATATATATATATATATATATATATATATAAATGTGTTTATTTTTTTTCAAACTGTAAAGAAAAAGTTCAGTCTTTATGAGGAACTGAACCCAGGACCTTTAGCACCACAGACTGTAGCCTTCACCATTGTGCCATCTTCTCTACTGCTAATCAAACTGATTCACAGCTTCTATGCCTGATTCTAATTAAAATTAATTCTGTTCTGCGCAGTACAGAGCTTGTTGCTCAGTTAGGCAGAGGCTTCACAGGGAAATAGCCTGACTTCAGTTGATCAGAACTCCATGAATTCACCATCAATTTTAAAAATTAAAACACCTTTTCTATGTATTTTTTCATCCTCTATCTAATGCACACATAGGGCGGACTTTTGTGGTCCTTTAACAGAGCTAAAAGCTTTATTTAAAAGGCAATATAGAAGCAGTATGTCTACAAATGTCCTTTTTAAGTGTGCGGTCATACTCTGCACTTTGAAATGCATCAGCATGCACTCGTACAGACATTACAATTTCATATTCACAGTATAAATGTCGTCTTTCAGTCTCTTTGCATTCCTGGACCTTTGGGAAATCTCCCTTCTTGCCTCTTTATGTTGCTGCTTTTATTTATTTGTTTTTTTTTTATTGTTGCATTTTGGAGATGTCATTTGTTCCCTCCCCAGGGAAATTAAAATGGCCGCCACCATACTTACCTGTGACAAAAAAAATAAAGGTTTCCACGGTAGCGGCTGTTTACTGCGGTTTTGAATATACAATTTCTAGGAAAAAAGTAAACAGGAGGTAAATGAATATAAAGTTGTTGGTGGGTTAATGTTCTGCATGTAAATAAGTTTAGAGAGAGAACAGTTGTGAGGAAACAGGTTCTTGTTGCGACAAATATTAAATTAAAAGGCCCTATATTTAAAGGGACACAATGAAGTTGTTTGTCATGCTCTTTAAAAATAGCTACAAAAAATAAACTGGCTATATGTTGTGCTATCCATTTTTTCCTAAAGTGAATCGATCCTCTTTATAATTAAATCCTCTTCCTTTTGGGGTGATGGAGGCCCTTCAGTTATGTGCAGATTCAATATGGCAGACCTGGTTAGGAGGGTTTATGAATTAATGTAATGGTGATATCTGTGTAGAGGTTTACAAGTTTGTTTAACCCTCCCGCTCTTCTTCGTTTCAGACAGAAACTTACAACATTTTCGGCTTGTTTGGGTATTAAACCTGACAAGATGCAGTAAGAATCCACACAGTGCCACGAGATCCCACGGAAAAGCATGAACAGCGAGGAGGAGTTTTATGACGCCGAAACAGGTACGATACCAAACTGGGAGTGCCCTTAATCTGCCACCTGGTCATATATTTAAAATATACTATTTTGAAGAATATACCAAAATAAACAGCTTTGAATGTATTACCTCTTAGGATGTTGTTGTGGGAGCTACCATTTTAGTTTCTATTGATCAAATTCCTCAGCTGGGAGGAGGCTTAGACGCTTCCTGTGCAATCAAACTATGTGGCATCTACAACTTCCTGTGCTTTCAGAAGCAGTGCTTTGGGACTAGCAAGGACTGAGCCCTAATCCTGGCTCTGCTGTTAGTACAGTTCTGGCTTTGCGGGGACTGAGCCCTAATCCTGCCTCTGCCGTTAGTACAGTTCTAGCCTAGCGGGGACTGGGCCCTAATCCTGCCTCTGCCGTTAATACAGTTCTGGCCTAGCGGGGACTGAGCCCTAATCCTGCCGTTAGTACAGTTCTGGCCTAGCGGGGACTGAGCCCTAATCCTGCCTCTGCCGTTAGTACAGTTCTGGCCTAGCGGGGACTGAGCCCTAATCCTGCCTCTGCCGTTAGTACAGTTCTGGCCTAGCGGGAACTGAGCCCTAATCCTGCCTCTGCCGTTAGTACAGTTCTGGCCTAGCGGGGACTGAGCCCTAATCCTGCCTCTGCCTTTAGTACAGTTCTGGCCTAGCTGGGACTGAGCCCTAATCCTGCCTCTGCCGTTAGTACAGTTCTGGCCTAGCGGGGACTGAGCCCTAATCCTGTCTCTGCCGTTAGTACAGTTCTGGCCTAGCGGGTACTGAGCCCTAATCCTGCCTCTGCCGTTAGTACAGTTCTGGCCTAGCGGGGACTGAGCCCTAATCCTGCCTCTGCCGTTAGTACAGTTCTGGCCTAGCGGGGACTGAGCCCTAATCCTGCCTCTGCCGTTAGTACAGTTCTGGCCTAGCGGGGACTGAGCCCTAATCCTGCCTCTGCCGTTAGTACAGTTCTGGCCTAGCGGGGACTGAGCCCTAATCCTGCCTCTGCCGTTAGTACAGTTCTGGCCTAGCGGGGACTGAGCCCTAATCCTGCCTCTGCCGTTAGTACAGTTCTGGCCTAGCAGGTATAGTATAATATAGTATAGTTTGAGAGTACAATACAATATAGAAGTCCAGTGGTTAGGATTTGGTGCTTTCACCCTTCAACCTGTGTTCGATTCCAGTCATGGAACCAAGAGGTCACACCACCATAAAGATGTGCCTGGTGTGTTACGGTCTATGAGAGTCGGACATGACTAAACGACACAAAAAAATAATAAAATATATATATATATATATACATTATAATATAGTATCCTTCAATATAATATATTATAATATAGTATAATATTATACTTATGACCTAAAAATACCATTGGAAGAACATGCGATTCATAGGTTACAAATAAAGGTCATAATGTATATTATATACAAGGCTATCTATATATATATATATATATATATATATATATATATATATATATATATATATATATAACATTTAGCAAATGATGAGGTTTATTTATATAGAACCCTCCATTGCCATCAGGGCACGGCTGGGTCTCCGTGTTTCCTCTGATTACACACTATATTATTTGCTGCTTTTCCTGCCAGCCCAGGTAGTAATGACTTTATACCCAGGGGATGTCTGGTTATTGCCGCTGGTGCAGCTCATCCTCTGCAGCTCCTCACAAACAAAGCGTGTTTTGCACATGGAGCCGTCCCTCCGGTAGCGCAGAGGAGCTGACATGGCGGCGGGCGAGGGCAGGAGCTTGGCATATGTTTGTGTGTCTTGATGAGCCGCACATCACTATCCTACAGGTGTGACAACTGGAGAGGGAGCTTCTAGAGATTAAGATAAATGTCAGCAGCGCAGTGGCATGAAAATATAAATATGTGGAGACGATACAGAGCTCTGGTATTAAAGGGACACTGTAGTTGGTAAACAAGAATCATTAACACATAATTCTCCCATTGATCCCCATGATAAAATCTTATGCTTTTGCTCAAAAGATTGAAACATTTTCTTGTAATATAAATAGATGTCAAATTCTCTTTCTCATATAAATGAAAACTAATATATCAGGTGCTCTTGGACACCCCGACATTAACTACATAGACATGGATATACATATATGTGTACACACACACTAACTAACTGTAACTTAGACTGCTTCCAGACATGTTGTTTCCCTAGCTTGGTGCAGGTAAGCCTCTACTTGTGAGCTTTCTGAGACATCTCCTTCAGCTTTAATAATATATGAATGTAAGAGGAATGAGTACACACAGGCTGGGAGGAGGCAGTCGGATGCTTCTCCAAGTAACCAGATATAAGCCCCTCGCTGGCCCTGAGTTACATTTCTGTTTGACACTGAAGTCTTGGCAGGAAGACCCAGAAGTAATGACTGTGCACTTTATGCGCGTGATGGGCATTCTGCTGCCTTTGTTTATCCGTGTTTCTTTGTGTGTGTGTATACATGGCCTGCCTGCTTGTGTGTCAGTATTTGTGTAGTACAGTACAGATAAGTAACATATTTCAGACTGAAGTGTAAGAATAAGAGGTCCTCGGTGGACAATTTTTCATGAAATTAAAGATGAAGCCATGGGATCACGAGTGTGAGGAAGGTGTGGGTGCAGGAGTGGTGAAGAGTGTGCGTGCGCCTAAGACTGGTGGGGGAACAGGATAGTGCATGAGATTGGGTGAGGAGTGGTAGGAGCCTACAACCAGTGGTGCTGTAGAGATGTTTAGGGCTGATAAATAGTTAGATGAATGGATGGAGGGGGTTGGTGGCTAGATGGACATTTTAGTACAGGTACATACTGATAGTTGGAGCAGGTTGGTGGGTAGTTGGACATTTGTATACAGGTACATACTGATAGTTGGAGCAGGTTGGTGGTAGTTGGACATTTGTATACAGGTACATTCTGATAGTTGGAGCAGGTTGGTGGTAGTTGGACATTTGTATACAGGTACATACTGATAGTTGGAGCAGGTTGGTGGGTAGTTGGACATTTGTATACAGGTACATACTGATAGTTGGAGCAGGTTGGTGGTAGTTGGACATTTGTATACAGGTACATACTGATAGTTGGAGCAGGTTGGTGGTAGTTGGACATTTGTATACAGGTACATTCTGATAGTTGGAGCAGGTTGGTGGGTAGTTGGACATTTGTATACAGGTACATACTGATAGTTGGAGCAGGTTGGTGGTAGTTGGACATTTGTATACAGGTACATTCTGATAGTTGGAGCAGGTTGGTGGTAGTTGGACATTTGTATACAGGTACATACTGATAGTTGGAGCAGGTTGGTGGGTAGTTGGACATTTGTATACAGGTACATACTGATAGTTGGAGCAGGTTGGTGGTAGTTGGACATTTGTATACAGGTACATTCTGATAGTTGGAGCAGGTTGGTGGTAGTTGGACATTTGTATACAGGTACATACTGATAGTTGGAGCAGGTTGGTGGTAGTTGGACATTTGTATACAGGTACATACTGATAGTTGGAGCAGGTTGGTGGTAGTTGGACATTTGTATACAGGTACATACTGATAGTTGGAGCAGGTTGGTGGGTAGTTGGACATTTGTATACAGGTACATACTGATAGTTGGAGCAGGTTGGTGGTAGTTGGACATTTGTATACAGGTACATACTGATAGTTGGAGCAGGTTGGTGGGTAGTTGGACATTTGTATACAGGTACATACTGATAGTTGGAGCAGGTTGGTGGTAATTGGACATTTGTATACAGGTACATACTGATAGTTGGAGCAGGTTGGTGGGTAGTTGGACATTTGTATACAGATACATACTGATAGTTGGAGCAGGTTGGTGGTAGTTGGACATTTGTATACAGATACATACTGATAGTTGGAGCAGGTTGGTGGTAGTTGGACATTTGTATACAGGTACATTCTGATAGTTGGAGCAGGTTGGTGGGTAGTTGGACATTTGTATACAGGTACATACTGATAGTTGGAGCAGGTTGGTGGGTAGTTGGACATTTGTATACAGGTACATACTGATAGTTGGAGCAGGTTGGTGGGTAGTTGGACATTTGTATACAGGTACATACTGATAGTTGGAGCAGGTTGGTGGTAGTTGGACATTTGTATACAGGTACATACTGATAGTTGGAGCAGGTTGGTGGTAGTTGGACATTTGTATACAGGTACATACTGATAGTTGGAGCAGCTTGGTGGGTAGTTGGACATTTGTATACAGGTACATACTGATAGTTGGAGCAGCTTGGTGGGTAGTTGGACATTTGTATACAGGTACATACTGATAGTTGGAGCAGGTTGGTGGGTAGTTGGACATTTGTATACAGGTTGGTGGTTAGTTGGACATTTGTATACAGGTACATACTGATAGTTGGAGCAGGTTGGTGGGTAGTTGGACATTTGTATACAGGTACATACTGATAGTTGGAGCAGGTTGGTGGGTAGTTGGACATTTGTATACAGGTACATACTGATAGTTGGAGCAGGTTGGTGGGTAGTTGGACATTTGTATACAGGTACATACTGATAGTTGGAGCAGGTTGGTGGGTAGTTGGACATTTGTATA